>OX419750.1:8832500-10082500 GCA_948477245.1 Thumatha senex | reverse complement strand
CCTATCTCGTCTCAGTTGGATTTGAATGCAACTGAGACGAGATAGGTTAATATATAATTTTTCTCCTTTCACGACTTCAGGCGTCATGGCAGTCAAATACACTTACTACTTACTTATTTACTACTAATAGACTAGTCAAAAATTTCGGAAGCAACTGGGAATAACTCGAATGATGATGACCTGACTACCAAAGGTAGTTAGACCCAGAGCACTGCGGAAATACTTTTTTCACTTATTTTACTTTCCTTCCAGGTCTGATGATGAGGATGTGGATTCCGAGAGAATTGAGCGACCTCTTTAAATATTATTGCTTATTATATTCTGTGCTTGCTACACGGCAATGGGTTCACCACCTGTTACGTGGGACAAAAATGCATACGGTGAAATGTGGTTGTTTAATATGCCTCTGCCTACCCCTTCGGGGATAAAGGCGTGACAATATGTATGTATGTATATTCCGTGCTTCGGCATATTTCCATTTCGGCATATTTTTGGTATAGTTAAGACTTATGAGCACGAGTTTCAATTAAGCCGCGGGAAAAGATTGTGTCTGTTGACTGAGACATAGGGATTTGAACATTAACAATGCACCATTAACAAAACCATTTTCAGTTCCTGCATGAGCAATTATCCAACGACTCCCTGATGACTCTGACACGAACATCCCAGGCTCCTCCTCACTTTACCAGCAGCTTTTGGCATGATAAGTGTTGTGTATATAGGTCTCGTCTAAATATACTACAGGTGTTTTCTCCGCTTTGCGATTTCTTCGGATTCTCTACAAATATCTTGAACGCCATGCAGTAATATCATAACGTTCCATTAGTAATTTACGTTTCGATTGGCATCGCTTATGCTTGAAACCGATGCTATGCAATATACGGTGCAATGTTGTGATGCTTCCTTGATAATTTATGTCTTCTCTCAAAGCTGCACGTAATTTAGCCAATGTAGGTAATTCCTTCTTCACAACATAAAAACTGTGAATTTATTGCCGTATAGCGCACAAAACAAATCCATCCAAGTCGAACTTTTTCGGATGCGGGCGACTCTTCCATGGGGTGAGGATAACTTTAGAAGTACTCGCTGCTATTGCGCCTTCTTTTGTAACTCTCGTTACAGTTTTCTCTGACACACCTGCAATAAAATGAAAAATTAAAAAAAAAAATTATAATTTAAACAATGATTATTTTCGTATTTAATTACATTATTGTTGAATATAACTTTTTTTTTGTGTTGTGTTTATTCCTTTTCTAAAATCTAAATCTGTATATGGCAGCCCCAAAATTTACCTGTCATGGCGGCGACTCTTTTGCGAAATTTGTTTATTGGTATTAAAACACCGCGATTCTTGTGTTCCGCTTCACAGAACTCTCTTTACCTTTAATATCATTTCTCGACCTCCACTTTTTACAACTTTTGGCATAACCTTATAACGGACTAATCCAATAATAAACTCACAAAATATCTACCACAACAAACGCACCTTGATGAGATCGACAAACGACAACATGGCCGATCTTCCCATCTGTCAAATTTAGTTCCACAATTGTCCACGGGACTTCTTTCGTGAAATGAAGTTTGGTTCACATTAATAAGTTGTGCATAGCGCCACATTACTATACAAATTACGGCAGGCAGTGCAGCGGTGAATGCAGAGGTGTCCTCTGTACAAGACGTAAATTCGTCGAATAACTACTGATTTTTACCACGGGAATTCTTCCTTTTCGATCACGAATAACGCGTGCCGCGCAGAGGAGCCACTCTCCACACTCACTTCAAAAGATTGTTGCTCTATATTTACAACCCCGGGTTCTACAAGTAGAATGCAAAGAGGCACATAGGTAATCAGCCAGAAATTTAGGTACTGTACATGATTCAGCGCTGATTTTCAACTGTATTCCACAAAATCTTTTTGGTAATGCCCCTTTTCTTTCTAAATGTCCTACGTTTCAATTTAAATATGTTTATGTCGCATTAATACATCGACAAAGCCCAGATATTATGTCCGTATGTGATGAATTGATCGCTTATCCTCTGTCCGGCTGTCCGTGTCGGACAATAGGCTTCAACAAATAGCTCCTATTCATAAAATCTGGTCTTGGATACAGGATGTTTATATTGTCGCAGTTGCAGTAAAATATTTTTATGTATCAAATTATATATTGATCCACAAATGTTTGTTTCGGAGTTTGGGTGTTTTCTATGTATAATATGTATGTATTTAGATATATAATAGTATGTTTATCCGTCGCCTAGATCCCATAACACAAGCATTAATCAGCTTACTTTGGGCTAGACTGCGGTGTGTAAAAAATTGTCCTACAATATTACTTTATTTATTTAATTGCTTGGCAGCCTCACAAATAATAATGAGTCATTATTACGAAAATTATCATTGCTAGGCGATTCAAATCTTTTTAACTTAATTGTTAGAACTGACGAGTGTCTGCTGTTTCACTTCTCAAACCTACTTCGCATTACTGGAAGCCCTTGCAAGTGAATTTGGTTTGGACGTCAAGATTTTGGAAAAGAAGTTGACACGAATGTACATGCCTGAAAAATACTAAACTAACTAACTATCTACTGTATTTCCATGACTGGGTAGTCAGAGAAAACAGATCGCCAGGCATCGCGATCCATAAATACTTCTTTCGCTTCCTGTAGATTCATTAATCGCTTCATACATGCACGTCTGGGTATCCGAGTACTTTTGACTTTTCCGTTTTTGAGCAATCTGCTCACGTCGTTTTCATAATATATGTAAGTCTCGGCCTACTCTGACTCCTTCTATCCTCTACCTTTGCACAATATATTTTCTTCGTCAAAATAAAAACAACCTGTATTTTAAACTGGTAACATCTTTATACAACAATTTGACCTTACGCGACCCGGTCAAAGGTTGGAATCATCACTATCTTTAACACATTAGTTTATATTTGAGTTAGTTTTATATTTTCGACCCATAAACATCTTCGAATATTAACATTTTGCCCACAAATTATTTAGAGTTAAACATCAACTTTTATACCTACTGAGACGAAAAGATTACGTCTAGAGCAAGTGAATGAAATTGTGTATTTAGGAAGTATGTTTAGCGCGGATGGAAGATGTGAATCGGATGTAGAACGGCGAGTAGCTGCCGGAAACAAAGTTAACGGTGCTTTGTCCCAGTTAGTAAAGCGACAAAGCATCGTAAAAGAAGCACGAATGGCGATTCATAACGCAGTGCTAGTGCCTTACGGTAGTGAAACCTGGGTATGTCAGCATATGCATGAAAGTAAATTGAATGCTGTGGAGATGCGATCACTTCGAAAATTGTGCGGGGCGTAACTTTGGCCGACCGAATACGTAACAATGATACGCAATATGGCAGGTTTGAATGACAGTGTCAGCGTTAAGCTGGAAAAGGGCGTGCTCCGTTGGTTTGGACACGTCCAACGAATGAGTGAGGAACGATTGACGAAGAATATATATTGTTCAAAAGTAGAGGGTAGAAGGAGTCAGGGTAGGCCGAGACTTACATATGAAGACCACGTGAGCAGATTGCTCAAAAACGGAAGTTCAAAAGTACTCGGATACCCAGACGTGCGTGTATGAAGCGATTGATGAATCTCGAAGAAGCGAAAGAAGTATGCATGGATCGCGAAGCCTGGCGATATGTCCTCTCTGACTACCCCGTCAGGAATACAGCGTGAAGATAGTTAGTATTTTTTAGTTTTTTACGAAATGATTACTTTGTGTTATAAGATCACAAAATTCAATAAATTTGAAGATTGGAAAATTTCTTGGAAAATTCTTATGATATTATTTTTTAATTTGTTTGTCCCAGCCACAGATATATACGACAGTAAGCGAAAAATAGCGTAGCCTAGTACACACACATAGACAGGTTGTTATTTCTGGTGATTTCTTGATAATGAAACTTCATCACTCTATGCACACCTTTTTGTATATTTGTGGTCTGCTTTTGTAGCATTTTACAATAATTTAATTTAATATTTTCACTTCGACACATATATCTTTGATTTCAAGATGACAGCGGCGGTTGTTATTACACGTTTGTAGCTTAGTTGTAGTAGAAAAATTGGCTACGCGCTGTTCGCTGTCAAAGTTTGAGTTAGATGTAGCTACACAGAAATAACAAAGATAGCTTTATACAACAAATGGCAAGGTAAAAAGGATTAAGTATTGCTCCATAAGCAAAGGAATATGTTTGGTCTGCTTACTCTTGTACGTCTGTGGTCCCTGCATGGTTGACTTAGACGCGATTTCTATACACTCAATTCGAAAGGATTATTTCATTAGCCCAAGGGTCATCTAATATCATAAATAAAACAACTCGTTAGTGGGCATTTTAGAATCGACCTAATTGTGTTTATAAATAAATAAAATTAAATTAGGATTTCATGATCAGCCATACAAAATTATAGCGCGTTTATTTATTTTAAACTAGCTATTGCCCGCTGTGCTGTGCAGCTTACGTAGAAAAATATAATTTTTTATCTTTTATTTTAACTTCATATTTGGGTGAATCTTGCTTCTTGAGAGATCTAATTAACATTAACATTTGTTAATGTTAATTTGTGTTTTTTTTGAAATCGGTATCGTATCGGTAAAAAATATTTCAATGTACTAAATTCATCATATTACAATTTCATTATAAGCATAGATATTATGTAAATTAGATATCAACACCCACTGCGTTAGCCACAATAAAATATGATAATAAAAATGGCTACATTAAAAATAATGAATTTTGACGATATAAACTTCGAAGCTAGACATCAACTAACTATTAATGTTGTGGGGAGGAACTTTTTTTTCTTCGTTGGCTTTCTTTGTTTATAAATTGTCCTTTAGGTTCAAGACCTTAAGGATAATTTGTAAACATAGACATACAAATATGTATTCAAGGAAGGCGAAACAAATCAGTTTATTCTAGGGCACTAAACATACTAATCTAAACACATTTTAATAGCGCGATTTAATTATCAAAGGAGCGCCATCTATTATCAAACAACGGAAACTACTGAAGAATTATAATTATATATTATCTGTTACGTATGACAAATTTATAGTACAACTAGCCGACGCCAGCGGCTCTGCACGCATGGTGAAGTTTCCCGTTCCCGTTTCCTACAGGAACTTGTTCCCGGGATACGCCTATGTGTTATTCTGATGTGTAAGCTATATTACTTATTGTAAAGTCTCATCAAAATCCATTCAGTAGATTTTGCATGAAAGAGTAACAAACGTCCAGCCACACTTACAAACTTTCGCGGTTCGCGTTTATAATATTAGTAGGATTTTGTTAGGATTTTCTTAACACAATAATAGTTTACTAGTTGACGCCCGCGATTTCGCCCGCGTAGAGAAGCTTTCCCGTTCCCGTTTCCCACAGGAACTTGTTCCCGCGATAAAAAGTAGCCTATGTGTTATTCTGATGTTTAAGCTATATTATTGTAAAGTTTCATTAAAATCCATTCAGTAGTTTTTAGGTGAAAGAGTAACAAACATCCACACAAACTTTCATGTTTATAATATTATTAAGATGTTACTAAAGGTGGCGCCACCAGTAAGTTTCTTAATCTCAAAAAATATGTATTTTAATCGGTTCAATTCCAGTATAACATGCGTGGGGATGAACAAAACGTAAAAAAATGGCTAAATTGATGGAAAATTTGAATCATGAAGGTCTTACGCTTGTTGGTGGCATAAAAATGTTATAAGCGTAACTCTTCCAATTGGTCCCACCCTCCCCCGTTCGTTCCCGATCAACACGGGTGGGGCAGAGATGTCATCCTTATACTGTGGACACCATCGTGCCTAGAACCGAAAGATTACGTAGATCTTTCATATGTCGCCACCATAAAAGCATGGAACTCTCTGCCAGCGCACGTGTTTTCCTCCTCTTACAATTCTGGATTTAAGAGAGGCGTGAAAAGGCTTATTTCTGGGCCCTCAAAGGCGACGACGCCTGATTGGGTCCGCTATCTCAATTCGCAGGGCTCCGATAGCGACCCTCATCTTGACAGCCCAGAAATATGCCTTTTTACGCTTCTCTAAAAGGACCCAGGATTGTACGAGGAGGGAACCACGTAGTAGAGAGTTCCATACTTTTATGGTGGCGACATATGAAAGATCTACGTAATCTTTCTGTTCTAGGCACGATGGTGTCCACAGTATAAGGATGATATCTCTGCCCCGCCCGTGTTGTTCGGGACCGTTTAAGCGTGGGACCGAGACTGTCGGAACTTCCATCGAAAGCGAAAGCGGACCCCGGGCGTCGCGAGACGCAACTGGGACAGACGCTCGGATGATGATCTTGAAGTGTGGGTGGCGAAAGTAATCAAAAGACTGGTATTACTTACATAATCATTTTTAGTTAAGGTATTCCTAACACAGATTATTATAATAAAAGGCAATAAGGACTTGTATCGAGTTGCCAATAATATTATAAAAAAAAATATCATAATAAACATAAAACAAAATTCATTCGAATTTCGTGGTATTTATTTGAGTGTAGGTATCTAATAGAATATGGCTGACGCCCATCTTTTCCATTAACAATAAAATGTATGATGACCACAGTTTTACCCGATGGTGATGTTTTCCGTACCCCATAGGCATAGCATATATTAAGAAATTCTTAGAAGATAGACATATATATATACCGACACCCACGGGCTTTTCTGTAGCCGTATAAAAAAAAGTTAAAGTTAATATTGTTGTTTTGTTATTTCTTAGGCAGTGCAGCGCTTTTAATGAAAGCATGAAGCATGAAGTTCCTCTGTAACCATTTGTATGTATGTGCGCCTGTAGAATAAATTGCCATTTATTTACTCGTAGATTAATAAAAATATTATAGCTTTCAAACATTCACGATATTTTGAAAACCTAAAGAAATATCGCAGCGCCCAAATTAGAAAACTTACGAGTATAAGCTCACCAAAGAATGAAGGCTGTGTTCGGTCCGTCTGGACGCTTTAACAAACTTATGATAGTTTGTAACTTCAAAAATTTCTACAATCCCTGCAACCTCTTTTATATCAATTCTATCGTAAATAAAGCTACACCTTAATCCCTTAATTAAAGAATAATTGTTCCGATAGTGAGTTGTATTATCGAAAGCAAGGCAATTCGAGAATTAGAAATTTATATTCATTAGTCGAGTGTTATGATTCGAATGTGTTCGATGTTTACAACCAGTGAATAGACTTAATTAAGCTGTATGGGAGTTACTATTGCGTTCTGTTTTTTTTTTAATTTTATGTAATGTACTTATTATTCTTAGTAATCTGTATGTAGCTGTCTATTGACTAGATTAGGGGACATTTGGCGGGAAGAGTGACAAGTGCGGACGCTTGCTTTATATTATTTTCTAAAACTAGTGCATTTATCTTGTTTTATGTGCGGGAGTGGTGGTTTCTTGGACATAAAAGTTGTGTTAACGTGCTATAGTGAAAGACAATGATATATATGCAGTGAAATGCTATTTTCTCTCTTGCCGCGAAACGTCCATTGACAACATTAGTATAAGAATCACCATTATACTGAGGGCAGGGACCAGGACGGACAATGAGGACACGACATCGACTGGACAGGACTAATTAGAATATAAGATTGAAGAATTAACATATAAAAAATAAGATTTGGCTAAAAGGTCTTAGAAACCAGGCCATTAAATAATTATTAACAACAAATGACTAGATTAGATTGGTGATGAGATATTTTGGCGGTAAAGGCGATAGATTATTAAATCTAGTACATTTTCGAGTGTTTATATGTAAAAATGGTGGATTATTAAATATTTTTTGACAATGTGCACAGGTGTTGGGAAGTGATATGACGCAGTGGGACGTGACTTTTTTGTTACCATTCAAAATCTACAGATAGCTGCTACAGTAAAGTGTCAATCGCTTTTATGCAGTTAGAACTTTGAATAAATAACCTATACATGAATACGCTGCTCTCTATACCTATATAGGTATATAGGTACAAGAATATACCTGAATGAAGAAGATTAATACATTTGACTTGAAAACGACTTCATTTTACTTAAACTAGTTGACGCCCGCGGCTTCGCTCACGTAGAGAAGTTTCCCGTTCCCGTTTCCCACAAAATCTTGTTTCCGGGATAAAAAGTAGCCTATGTGTTATTCTGATGTATAAGCTATATTATTGTAAAGTTTCATTAAAATCCATTCAGTCGTTTTTACATGAAAGAGTAACAAACATCCACACAAACTTTCACGTTTATAATATTATTAAGATTAAGATAACAAAGGAAGATAAAATTACTTAACTTCGGTATTGCTCAAGCGGACAAAGTGCAAGAAGAAGTCTTCCTCTAACTTCAAACGTTTTTAGTGATGAAGAAAAAAAATCCACAAGGTGGTACCTAGAAGAAAAGAATAAAAATTTCGTCCCACGCAACAGGTGGCAACAGCCTATCGCCGTGTTGATATAAACAGTCGCAGGTTGTGGCAACTTGCTGTTGAAATTTTTTAACCCGCCTTCAACTTGACTTAATGACTGACGTGTTACTGGCAAGCGGGAACAACGGAAACGCTGAAAGCCATCTGAAGCACGGAAACGCTCGTAAATGTTAATGCAACAAAGCGGTCACCCATCCGTATCCAGCCATAGCGAAAGTTGCTTAACGCAGTGATCATTTACAGAACACTGAACGGGGCTACGAAGGAAATTATAATATCTGAACAAATACGAATTGAGCAACATTTATTTGTCAGATATCTTAATTTATAATTTCGATAATCGTAAAGATTCGTTATTGCGCGCGAGCACATAAAAACAACATTCAAGCCATTTAAGCGATTACTTCAGAATTGGACTCCTCCTACAAGAGTCATTGAGGTTTTATTGTTTTTAAAAAACAAGCAATTATTTTTGTGGGCGTACCGTACCACACATCCACTAATATGGTCACAAAAGTATTGTTATACCAATTTGGCATTACTTATAGAGATATATATCGGAGACTTTAGAAATGTGGCTTTACCGTCGTATGCTTCGTATAAGCTAAGTTCAAAAAGTCACAAACGAAGAAGTTCTAAGACGTGTCAAAAAAACGCGAGAAATCATGACACTCGTTAAGAGAAGAAAGGTAGCTTATCTGTAGTATTGAGACATGAGCCTACCCTAGGACGATTTAACCAAATCGTCCAAGGCGCTACCATCTTCTCCAGACAATTATGAAGGGTAAGATTGAGGGGAAAAGACGCGTCGGAAGTAGAAAGCTATCCTGGCTCCGCAACATCAGGCAATGTACCGGTATGACCAACGCAGAGGAACTTTTTCGCCTCGCGAGAGATAAAAAGCGATACGCAAAGCTGACGGCCAACGTCCAGTATTGGAGACGCACTCCAAGAAAAAAAAAATATAATATGGGCCCCAACGATTTAAAAGCAGTACGAATGTAATCTCGATTAAACATGAGTTTACCATAGAGTTTCTCTATGCCGATAATAAGTACAATTTACTAATCTTGACTTATGTTCACTGACTTATGTTACTTCTTATGTTCCACTGAATTAAAGGTGATACCATTAATTGAAGCAATTCCGTAAAGTTGTGGGTATACCGATGTTATTTTTAGTGTATTGCATGAACATCATCAAAGCCGCCCATGCGTTTGGTGTCTACACTGTTGAGAGACATGGCTATAATATAATCTATCAACTGCTATAGAGAGATAAATAATAATGTACAAAATCTTCTTGTGATATGTTTTTTAAGATTTTGTACATAATTATTAATCTGTCCATAGCAGTTGACAGGTTAGGTTACACACATCTTATTAAGTCTGCATCACTTGTTATAACACCAATATCCACTATATTAGATGGAAAATGTAGCATTTAATCAATGAATTTTAAAATGTCTAATTTTTATAGTGCCTTGATTTTTGATAATCACTGCATATTATAAAACAAAGTCGTTTCCAGCTGTCTGTGCCTATGTTTGCTTAGATCTTTTAAACTACGCAACAAATTTCGATGCGGTTTTTTAAATAGATAGTGTGATTCTTATGGAAGGTTTTTATGTATAATTTGTTAAGTTTTTGTATACATTGACTAAATTTTAGCGATATTTGTTGGGGGTGTCGGAAAAAAATACCGTCTGGGAGCTTTTAACGAAAACGCTGCATCTCTTCTCTTTGAGATATAACAAAATAATGTGCTTGGAATAGTGTACCTAATATAGAGCTACAAAAAAGTCCGCAACAGTATATGTCTATCTCTTAAGGATAACATATTATAAAAAATTTAATACTTTAAAAAACCCGCAATTATAAAGCAGTAATTTGAAGGCTATTTAAGCAAGTTTTTATTTACCTTTTATGTAAGTACTTAAAATAATTGAATAGTGTTGTTGTGACAGTTTCTGTGGATGTAAAGGCAGTTACGGCATGGTTTCATAACAAAAAAGTCCAGTTACTCGTAGGTACGTGGTAATTTTAACATTATGGTTTAAATTCCTGTTAAAACAAGGATCTTATTAATATTCTCTCTTATGTTTCATTAAATTATAATTATGTATGAACCTAATAATAACTTGATACTAAAAGTAAATATAGATATATCCTTTCGTTATATAGAGATAGAGTTCCTCCCGTTGTGTCTCCGGCATAGTTAAAGTTAATTGCCTGGTCGCGTCCAGCGCATGCGTTAGTGATGACAGTCCCGCTTTGGTTTCCCGCCAAGACGCGTGTGTTCGAATTTTGTTATCCCTATTTAAAAGTAATCATAAAACGAGTGTCAAATTATCTACTTATACTTAAAAATAACGCATATATTGTTTAAGCGCCGAGTCAATTTTTATCCAAATTATCGGGAACGGACTTACGGACTCTATTTTTTTTATATTTCCGCCATAACCATAGATAAAAAAAAAATCATTTTTAAATGAACATGGTGAATTTGTTGTTTAATTCATTTTAAATTTAGAACTAATTAGAATTGCTGATACAGAATACGCGGTAGACCGTAGCTCCTACAATTTCAATGAGCGACACGCAGACAATGTAAAACCCTAGTTTTATATGACTGCACATCTGTTGATTTGCAACAAATTAATTTAGTTCGGGTATCAACGAATTTGCCGCGCTATTTTCTTAATTCCGGCCACTTGACTTGTGTTTATCTGAAGTTCCTGATAATCCTCCTAATAAATCGGAGCAGGTACAATCATTGCACTGAAGTGTGGTACTGGTATTCTTATTCTGCGGCAAATTCGTTCTTAATTCAATTTCAAAAGTACTTAGCAATTGTTTACTTCGATATATTTAAAGCAAAATAAGTATTCCATAACTATAAATAATCAACTCATTATTAATTTTTAGATATTTTTATAAGTTTAAATATTATAAGTGAGTAAGTTAACTAAATGAATGAAATGTTATTATTTACGTTCACGATATTGTTCCTTCTTACGCAAATAAGTGTGATTTGTGATAAGCCATTTAAAAGTGTACCGGTGACTGTTAAAACCTATGAGAATGATACTGTGCTTCTACCGTGCTATGTCGATGAAACCGGTAAGCGAAAATAAAGTTAAAACCTAGTACCAAAATTACTTTTCTTTTTTGTAATTATTTTATGGCCTGGTTACTAAGACCTTTTAGCCAAATCTTAATTCATATTTCTTCTATCTTCATTTTAATTATCTAAAATGTCCCCGTCCTCTACGTCTTAGTTAAGACTAGTCTAGTCTTTTTTTAAATTCTTAATTGCACATCAAATATACAGTAAACATAAATATAGTACAATTATAATAATTATAATAATGTACAAAGGCGATATAATATATGTTAAAAGGCTTAAGTCAAGGTCAGTCTCACCCCAGTATAATAGTGGTTGTTTTCAGTGGATATTACGTGGATAGAAAGAAAATCGCATTTCACTGCATACATATATTGTAATAATGTATAAATGTTAGGATAGACCGCATGTTCAGGCTGGAGGGACAGGTCTATAAAACATCTGGACACTTTTGGAGCTGTGTGTCGCGGCAATGAATATACTACGGTGGAGGAACTCTTGCATCTTCGGTCTCGCTACTAGGGATGTCGATGACCGTCCAAGGTTAAGGAGAAGAAGTAGGAATGCAGACCCCGGGCGCGGTGAACGCAACTAAGACATACGCTCGGATGACGGTGATTGTTAATATCGTCAACATTATGGGGTGTTGAACCCCAAAAGTCCTCTCCCTGGCTATGCCCATGGTATAGTACCTAGTGCCTGGCATAATAGAGTACTAACTTGCTTACCAACTATACTTACCCGTACCGTACCCGTACCCGTACCAATATTTAAGAAGTCTTCTTCTTCTTAGCCGTTCTCTACCAGTTTGGTGTAGGCCATCCGATCTTGTGCTAGTTCTATTCAATTTGTGCCTGCAATTATCTTAATATCGTCCTTCCATCTCATCTGTGGTCTCCCTCTAGGTCATTTTTCTCCCCAAGGCCTCCATTCCAAGACCGCCTTACCCCATGAGCCATTCTCCGGGCTATGTGTTCTGCCCACTGCCACTTAAGACTTGCCACACATTTGACAGCATCGGTCAGCACCTTGCTGTACTCTCTAAGTCAGGTGTTAGTTTTTGGGTTCCTCGGTGTAATACCTACAAGTTTCCTTTCAAGTTTCCTCTGGGCAACTTGTATTTTGTTGGTTTAAGAAGTATATTCCAAAAAAAATTCTACCTTCACGCTGTATCCCTGACAGACTACCCCAGTCAGAGAGGACAGATCGCCTTCGCGATTCATGCATACTTTTTTCGCTTCCTGCACATTAATCTCTTCAACACGTCGGAATGTGGCGGTGGCGTAGTGGCATACACTACCACTGCGCCACCGAGGCAGTCTAATCAATATAATATCAGTAAGACTGATAAGTATACATAATTTCTTTCTGTAGTTAGAAGATACGTGCGTAAGAATAATATTTTAAATAATTAATGTAGATTGTAATCTGATTGTGAGTCAATGAGGAAGACAGATGGGTGCACTATTTTATGTGAATCAGAAGGGTAAACGTGCTTGTTGTCAGACAGAAAATATAATTTAATACTCTATACTGGCCGTTTTGACATATTAAAATTGTGATGATATTTTACTTGTTTTACATAAGTACTCTGTTTTCTACCCTAGAATAAATACCCTCTAATGTGGTCGACGATTCACACATTTCTACAAATAAAATGTTATTAAAATTAAAGATATAAAAAAAAATTCAATACGAATCTTCATGAAAGGACAAACGTCAAAACGGCCATCATAGCGTGCCGCTAGTATGTATGCTCGTGATCACTGCGTTAAGCAACATTCGCTATAAGTGGTCCTTGGTTGGGTGACCACTTTGTGGTATTTACATTTGCGAGCATTTCCGTGCTTCGGAAGGCACGTTAAGCCGTTGGTACCGGTTGCCAGTAAAATGGCAGTCGTTAAGCCTGGTTGAAGGCCTTATAGGCGGCTTAAAAATTTCAACAGCAGGTAGCCACAACCTGCGTCTGTCTATTTCAACACGGCAATGGGCTCACCACCTATTACGTGGGACAGGAATCCACACGGTGAAAAGTGGGCATATAATATGCCTCTGCCACCCCTTCGGGGATAAGGCGTGATGGATATTTATTTATTTTATTTTACAAAAAAAATGTGTGCTTAAGACCGCACGGCAGAAGTGAAAACCAATAATAATTATTAAACTAAAAAAGACAATTATTACATATGAATTGAATACCTATACTAAACACAGCGACACAACAGCGAAGAGCAGATGACTGTATCATTCTTGCTTGGGTAGACTACGTTCCCGAGTACACCCGATCGAAACTTTCACCTCAGTGCGTGACTGATAAGCCTAACTTACTACCTACGAAATAATCTGTGTGCGGTGCGCCAAAAGAAGTTTCCACTTCAAAAAGTTAAAATGCTGTTTTTTGAAGCTAAACTTCTTTTGGCGCGTTAGGGAAAAACCGACACCATGAAGTAAGCTGATAAGTGTTTCCATGACAACTTATATCTACATTCAAAGCAGTTTTCATTCTTATGTTTTTTTCTTACTAATTTATCATTCCTGTTACAAACAAAGGGATGTGCTTATTATACTAAAACAGTATAATTTCTAACGCGTGTACATAAGTACACACACACTTATTTTTTCAATTAATACCATTGCAGGTAAACTCCCAATGCGGTAGCGAAGCAACATTTCTTAAATTAATATGACTAAGCTTTTTTAGACGTACCTAAATTACAAAAAAAAATCATCTTTCTACATAACATATTACAAAAACTGCCGCTTTTATATAAAGGTTTATTAAATACACTCAAATTATTTTAATTTGCAAAGATCTTGTACCTTTTTAACGTTTTGTTAAACATTACAATTGATATATCAAAATAAAATCAAATAAAACCGACTTAACAGTGCATAAAATCAATTTTATGCACTGGTAATCAACAACTTATTTAACTTAAAATAAAGACGTTTCTGAAAAAAATAATTGCTTAATTCACGTTCACAGACTCGGACGATAACTGGTACTTTCACCTTATAAGGCTTACCGTCTTATTAGCATAATAAACTCGAATTTTTTGAACGCCATGGAAGTTTGAACTTAAAATCTTAGAAATAAAGATGTATTTTGTATTATTTCAAATTTATTTTGATACGTGCTGAAGAATTACTTAAGTAGTTTCCGTTTATCTATAAAAATAATCTGGATAGTATAGGAGTGGATTGAATATATCTATTGTTGTTTTAAGAATGTGTTGTCTGTACGTCTGTCAATTTGTAAAGTGTCTATTAAATGGACTTTCATCGTTACTAAAGTTTTATAATGAGTATTTTTTTTGTATAATTAAATATCCACACATAAGAATGGTAAATCTTATACTGGAACTAGGTGACCCTCCTGGCTTCGCCCGTGACATACTTCGAACTCCCGTCGCACCTATTTAATCCCGTCGCTTATAAATTCTACAATGATGCATAAAAGTTTGCTCGATTTGTCGACATTTATGACTACTGCTCTGCTCCCCAGTGTAGTAGCGTAATGATATATAGCCTATAGCCTTCCTCGATAAATGGGCTATCTAACACAAAAATATTTTTTCAAATCCTACCAGTAGTTCCTGAGATTAGCGCGTTTAACCAAACAAACTCTTCAGCTTTATAATATTAGTAGGTATAGATTACGGCCTGGAGTTATCCAGGGTTTGGAGTTCTTGCTGAAGGTGGCCTTGGTACATCAGTTATCAAGCTCTGGGCTTGTCCTCGTACGATTTGTTTATCTTAACTTGTTTTCCAGGGAGATAAAGGGTTTCTCCGTGGCTAAAAAATAATCTGTCTCCCTTATCAGTAATAGCTGACCCTCGCGGTCACGGGCTAAGCCCGTGACATATTTTGAATCCCGGTCGCATCCATTTAATCCCGTCGCTTATTGCTATTATAAAATGTATGAAAATTTGCCTGATTTCTTGACATTTATGATTACTGGTCCGCTATTTTGGGTAGTAGCGTGATGTTATATAGCCTTTCTCGATAAATGGACTATCCAACACAAAATATTTTTTCAATTCGGGACAGTAGTTCCTGAGATAAGCGCGATCAACCAAACGAACAAATAAACATACAAACAAACAAACTCATCAGCTTTAAAAATTAGTAAAGATATAAATACATATCTGCCAATGACGAACAACTTGCCTTTCAACGAGATGGGGAACAAATATTTACACTGCCACATTTAAAAAATTAGTAGGATCATAAGGCAAATGGAAGGACACTAGGCTGTGTGGTTTTAGTCAGTAGGAATCCGGCATAGCATCCATGAGGATTTCCATACGAAGATATTTTTTTTTTTCTTTATTGGGACAAATAACAGTTACATATAGCTCTTAAGGTTTACGACTAAGTAAACATGTAACCCACACCATTATGCGCAGAATATTTTTTTTTTCTTACAATTTTGCCTGTAATAATAATAAAAATATTTACAAAATAAAAATGTATGATTACCGACAACTGTGAAAGGAGTTGTTGACACCCTGTGTCTTGAGGTCCGGGGTAATAACCAAGTACCTCGAAAGCTCTGATTAAGATAATGATTTTAACCATACCGTACATTCCTCTATAATTTTCTCTGAAGTAAAAACTATTCGTACAGAAAGTAGATAATTATTAAATAAACACATTCATCATCCTCTTGCCCTTGTCCCAATTTACTTGAGGTCGGAGCAGTATGTCTTCCTCTTCCATTCATCCCTGTTATTTGTCATCTTATCATGCACTCCTTCTATATTTATATTACTCCTACACAGTCCATCCATTTTTACTTTGGCCTTCCTCTGGTTCTCCATCAATCAACTTTCATATTCATAGTTCTTTTAGTGACATGACTTTCATCCCTTCTCATCACAAGCCCATACCAAGACAGACGGTTCCGTCTCATTTTAAATAAACACGTTAAATAATAAGCTATTTTAAGCTTATTATTTAAATTGGTCTACCTTATTATTATTTTGAGTAAAGCACTTAATCAAAATGGCGGAAATACGTGATTACTGCTCTTGAACATTGCTACACCTACTGCTTCAATTTAGATATATATTATAGTTTGACCACGACCGCTGTACCGCTTACTGCGAACAAAATTGTATGCAGTGATCGGTACAGCGGTCGTGGTCAAACTATACCTCAATGATTATAAGGCGAGGTACAGACGTTCGTTTATTAGCGAACCAACGCTTAATATTCATGCTTTGTAGAACACAAAAACTTACCTGTTCAATCAATTTTATCAGCTTAGAGTTTCATTTAGCCGTATGCGACTTACGCTCTGAGGCTAAAACTGGTTTCTATAGATCCTATTATAACATTCAGCAAATTTGTAGGTTCTTCCACAATGGTGGCTATTGACCATCACATTACTGCTCAAGCTGGTTACTGCCATTATCCACCCCATAACGAGTTCAGCACGTGCGTATACAAATGTAGGGTCGATATTAGTAGGTAAGACTTATTTGCCACTTTTAGAGGTATAAAAAATGCCATTTTACAGGTATTGTAGTCACTAAGCCAACCATTGTAGGCACTAGACAGCTCTCCAGCTTTATAATGTTAGTATAGATACAACAAATTTAACCATAATTGTTCCGCGTATGTACACTTAGATTTATAACATCTGTGCTGTGTGGTACAAATTCTTATAACGAATTACTTCCCATAGATTACATTGTAAGCCTACTTCTAATCTTATTATACGCTATTGTTAAAACGATATATTATTAAACTTTATAAATATACATATGTTAACATCTCAATTTAAATAATGACAATTTTAGGGTTCTGTACTTCAAAAGTAAATAAAAACCGGAGCCCTTATAGGATTACTTTGTTGTCCGTCCGTCTGTCGGTTTTTTTGACCCTTTATCTCGGGTGCGCGAGAAGGTATAGAGTTGAAATTAAAACCTATGTAGGTACTCAGGTTACTGTCCCTTAAAAATCATACTATACTAGCGGCACGCTAAGATGACCGTTTTGACATATTACAATAATGATGTGAAATCCTTTTAAAAATCCTTTTGTGAATCCTTTTCCAACAGGAACTTTAGACGTAGATGCTGCAGTGTCATCTGTCCAAGCACGGCTTCAGCTGGTTAGCATTAAGCCATGTTTCATCCAAAAACACAACGTCAAAACGGCCATCATAGCGTGACGCTAGTGTAAGTAGTTACCTACTAAGTTAACGAAAAAAAAAAGTTTTGGCCGTTTATAACGCAAAAACGTAGGTTTCGGCGCTCTCTAGTGAATTAAAATTCGCTAAAGGGACACAGCTAGTTATTCTACTAATATTTAAACGCGAAACTTTATAAGTATGGTTGGATCTTTGTTACTCTTTCACGCAAAATCTACTGAATTGATATTGATGAAACTTTACAATAATATAGCTTACACATCAGTTTAACACATAGGCTAGGTACTTTTTATCCCGAGAACAAGTTTGTGTGGAATACGGGAAAGGAAAAACTTCACCACGCGTGCGATGCCTAGTCAACTAGTGTTTAACATAATGTAGGTACAAATTTTGACGGAACACTATGGGCGAGTCCGACACACGCACTTGTCCGGTTTTTATAAGTAATGCTTCACGCGACACCTACCAGTGGAATGAGAACTAACGGGATACTTACAAGGTATTAGACACTCTGATCTCTCTTACTACCCCGTCAGGGATACAGCGTGAAAATAGTTGGATAGTGTAGCTATTTAATGAAGATAGGGCTACATCAAAATCAAGCGCTTGTGGCCCCGCGGTCTCAGTGTTCGGTAAACGATCACTGAGGTACGCAACTTTCACTATGGCGGGTCGTCGGATGGGTGACCACTTTGTGGCATTTACATTTTGCGAGCGTTTCCGTGCTTCGGAAGGCACGTTAGCCGTTGTTCCCGGTTGCCAGTAAAATGGCAGTCGTTAAGCCTGGTTGAAGGCTTTACGGCGGCTTAAAAAATTTCAACAGCAGGTAGACACAACCTGCGTCTGTCTATTTCAACACGGCAATGGGCTGGATGGGAATGGTGTGGATTCCTGTCCCACCTATTACCTGGGACAGGAATCCACTCGGTGAAAAGTGGTGGATAAGGCGTGATGGATACACATACATCACATTTCTCACTGAATTACGAAGAAATGGCAAGGAATAAGTCGAAACCTCGGTGACATAAGCAACACGAAGATTTTACTATTCCAGTCCAAAGTATACCTATTTAATATGTGACTGCCTCTGTGGCGCGGTGGGAGTGCATCCGACTGCTACGCAAGAGGTCGTGGGTTCGATTCCCACCCAGGATAAAACTTTGTGTGATGAGCACGATGGTTTATTCTGTGTCTGGGTGTTATTTATCTATACTATGTATGTATTTAGAAATATTTAAGTATGTTTATCAGTTATTTAGAGTCCATAATACAAGCTAATATTAGCTTACTTTGGGCTAGATGGCGCTGTGTGAAAAGTGTCCCACAATATTTTTTTTATATATTTAATAAGCAAGTAGAGACAATAATGAGTGTACCTACTTGTAAAGAAGATCAAATACGGTTGGTCGGTCATTGTAACGTAACCGAAATGTCACGGTCAATACCGTTAATGCGATTACGACTAATACCTTTAGCAAGTAAGCAGAGGCGTTTTTACACTTTCGAATACCAGCTCGCTTCTTGTATTACAGCTTTTTGTAGAATGGCGGGTGGGCTGTTCGCCGTTCTTACAGGGGGCTAAATCTGCTATTTCAATTGTGTCGGCAATAATCAAAATCGTCGTTCAATAGAAAGCCAAAGATACCATCTTGACAGTTTTCCTTGTCTTTCGCACTCCAATAGACTTCTAGCGGTCGGCCGATCGAATTCTATTCTGCGGCTTGTCGGTAGAAGACTTGGCTCCCTGAACCTAGACGTCTAGTAGGCCCTAGTTGGTGGAGTGGCGCCACATCTACACGTACCCCCTTCACCCCTTGGAACCTTCCCAAAAGAATCATCACAACACAACATCCGAACCCCTCAAAGAAGCGGTACAACATAACACTCGAACACCCCTAGACGACGCCGCGTTGGTGGATAAAGTCAGCCGGGAGCCCTGGGGGCTGGGGCTATCCTTTCGAGTGCCCATCTGGGTGCAAGTTTAGCACAAAAATATGCAGGACCATTAGACTGCACAAAACTTCTCCTCCACACAATATCATCAACACCAAAACACATACATTATAACAACTTGCGTTTCGCTTATATGATTTTAACAAACAAGATTGTAAAAAAATAAATAAAATAAATATTTTTTTTTACTTGTACCTACATAAATATATACGTAAGTATAATACTGCCTGGTATAGAGACACGTCTTGTAACGAACCCCCCCCCCCCCCCCCCTCTGCCCTAGAAGGGGGTGGCCTTAACTTTTGGTGCATTGTTGGATGCGACTTGAACTCTTAAATAAGGATAGCTGGATTCTGAAGATCTTGTCGTGGGCCCTTAAAAACTCTCATTAACCTTAAAATATGACAAAAAGAAACAGCTATCTACATTTTAACAGGGTCGGCAGCGCGAGTGTCTCACTGCTGGTGTCAAAAACGTCCATAGACTATGGTGACCACTTATTTCGATCAGGGGGCCGCAAGAAATAAAAAAACGGTGGTCTACTTGTCTGCCACCTCAGTCGTATAATAAATAATATTAAAGTGACGTAACTCCACTTATAATTACAATACGAAACAGATGTTCAAGTTCATTAAACAAGAAATTGTCTTATTTTGTCTCTTTGTACGGAAATGCGTCATGCGTCAGTAGAGAGACATCGTTTTAAAAACCGCACAAGTGCGAGATGAACCTAAATGGAGAGGGGTTTCGTTTCGATCATTGTATGCAAAATTATCTTCTTATTTTGATTTAAAGCACTTTCTTTATAACAGAAATTTTATTTAAAATATTAGTAGGATCATAAGGCAAATGGAAGGACACTAGGCTGTGTGGTTTTAGTCAGTAGGAATCCGGCATAGCATCCATGAGGATTTCCATACGAAGATATATGATTACCGACAACTGTGAAAGGAGTTGTTGACACCCCGTGTCTTGAGGTCCGGGGTAATAACCAAGTACCTCGAAAGCTCTGATTAAGATAATGATTTTAACCATACCGTACATTCCTCTATAATATTCTCTGAAGTAAAAACTATTCATACAGAAAGTAGATAATTATTAAATAAACACATTCATCATCCTCTTGCCCTTGTCCCAATTTACTTGGGGTCGGAGCAGTATGTCTTCCTCTTCCATTCATCCCTGTTATTTGTCATCTTATCATGCACTCCTTCTATATTTATATTACTCCTACACAGTCCATCCATTTTTACTTTGGCCTTCCTCTGGTTCTCCATCAATCAACTTTCATATTCATAGTTCTTTTAGTGACATGACTTTCATCCCTTCTCATCACAAGCCCATACCAAGACAGACGGTTCCGTCTCATTTTAAATAAACACGTTAAATAATAAGCTATTTTAAGCTTATTATTTAAATTGGTCTACCTTATTATTATTTTGAGTAAAGCACTTAATCAAAATGGCGGAAATACGTGATTACTGCTCTTGAACATTGCTACACCTACTGCTTCAATTTAGATATATATTATAGTTTGACCACGACCGCTGTACCGCTTACTGCGAACAAAATTGTATGCAGTGATCGGTACAGCGGTCGTGGTCAAACTATACCTCAATGATTATAAGGCGAGGTACAGACGTTCGTTTATTAGCGAACCAACGCTTAATATTCATGCTTTGTAGAACACAAAAACTTACCTGTTCAATCAATTTTATCAGCTTAGAGTTTCATTTAGCCGTATGCGACTTACGCTCTGAGGCTAAAACTGGTTTCTATAGATCCTATTATAACATTCAGCAAATTTGTAGGTTCTTCCACAATGGTGGCTATTGACCATCACATTACTGCTCAAGCTGGTTACTGCCATTATCCACCCCATAACGAGTTCAGCACGTGCGTATACAAATGTAGGGTCGATATTAGTAGGTAAGACTTATTTGCCACTTTTAGAGGTATAAAAAATGCCATTTTACAGGTATTGTAGTCACTAAGCCAACCATTGTAGGCACTAGACAGCTCTCCAGCTTTATAATGTTAGTATAGATACAACAAATTTAACCATAATTGTTCCGCGTATGTACACTTAGATTTATAACATCTGTGCTGTGTGGTACAAATTCTTATAACGAATTACTTCCCATAGATTACATTGTAAGCCTACTTCTAATCTTATTATACGCTATTGTTAAAACGATATATTATTAAACTTTATAAATATACATATGTTAACATCTCAATTTAAATAATGACAATTTTAGGGTTCTGTACTTCAAAAGTAAATAAAAACCGGAGCCCTTATAGGATTACTTTGTTGTCCGTCCGTCTGTCGGTTTTTTTGACCCTTTATCTCGGGTGCGCGAGAAGGTATAGAGTTGAAATTAAAACCTATGTAGGTACTCAGGTTACTGTCCCTTAAAAATCATACTATACTAGCGGCACGCTAAGATGACCGTTTTGACATATTACAATAATGATGTGAAATCCTTTTAAAAATCCTTTTGTGAATCCTTTTCCAACAGGAACTTTAGACGTAGATGCTGCAGTGTCATCTGTCCAAGCACGGCTTCAGCTGGTTAGCATTAAGCCATGTTTCATCCAAAAACACAACGTCAAAACGGCCATCATAGCGTGACGCTAGTGTAAGTAGTTACCTACTAAGTTAACGAAAAAAAAAAGTTTTGGCCGTTTATAACGCAAAAACGTAGGTTTCGGCGCTCTCTAGTGAATTAAAATTCGCTAAAGGGACACAGCTAGTTATTCTACTAATATTTAAACGCGAAACTTTATAAGTATGGTTGGATCTTTGTTACTCTTTCACGCAAAATCTACTGAATTGATATTGATGAAACTTTACAATAATATAGCTTACACATCAGTTTAACACATAGGCTAGGTACTTTTTATCCCGAGAACAAGTTTGTGTGGAATACGGGAAAGGAAAAACTTCACCACGCGTGCGATGCCTAGTCAACTAGTGTTTAACATAATGTAGGTACAAATTTTGACGGAACACTATGGGCGAGTCCGACACACGCACTTGTCCGGTTTTTATAAGTAATGCTTCACGCGACACCTACCAGTGGAATGAGAACTAACGGGATACTTACAAGGTATTAGACACTCTGATCTCTCTTACTACCCCGTCAGGGATACAGCGTGAAAATAGTTGGATAGTGTAGCTATTTAATGAAGATAGGGCTACATCAAAATCAAGCGCTTGTGGCCCCGCGGTCTCAGTGTTCGGTAAACGATCACTGAGGTACGCAACTTTCACTATGGCGGGTCGTCGGATGGGTGACCACTTTGTGGCATTTACATTTTGCGAGCGTTTCCGTGCTTCGGAAGGCACGTTAGCCGTTGTTCCCGGTTGCCAGTAAAATGGCAGTCGTTAAGCCTGGTTGAAGGCTTTACGGCGGCTTAAAAAATTTCAACAGCAGGTAGACACAACCTGCGTCTGTCTATTTCAACACGGCAATGGGCTGGATGGGAATGGTGTGGATTCCTGTCCCACCTATTACCTGGGACAGGAATCCACTCGGTGAAAAGTGGTGGATAAGGCGTGATGGATACACATACATCACATTTCTCACTGAATTACGAAGAAATGGCAAGGAATAAGTCGAAACCTCGGTGACATAAGCAACACGAAGATTTTACTATTCCAGTCCAAAGTATACCTATTTAATATGTGACTGCCTCTGTGGCGCGGTGGGAGTGCATCCGACTGCTACGCAAGAGGTCGTGGGTTCGATTCCCACCCAGGATAAAACTTTGTGTGATGAGCACGATGGTTTATTCTGTGTCTGGGTGTTATTTATCTATACTATGTATGTATTTAGAAATATTTAAGTATGTTTATCAGTTATTTAGAGTCCATAATACAAGCTAATATTAGCTTACTTTGGGCTAGATGGCGCTGTGTGAAAAGTGTCCCACAATATTTTTTTTATATATTTAATAAGCAAGTAGAGACAATAATGAGTGTACCTACTTGTAAAGAAGATCAAATACGGTTGGTCGGTCATTGTAACGTAACCGAAATGTCACGGTCAATACCGTTAATGCGATTACGACTAATACCTTTAGCAAGTAAGCAGAGGCGTTTTTACACTTTCGAATACCAGCTCGCTTCTTGTATTACAGCTTTTTGTAGAATGGCGGGTGGGCTGTTCGCCGTTCTTACAGGGGGCTAAATCTGCTATTTCAATTGTGTCGGCAATAATCAAAATCGTCGTTCAATAGAAAGCCAAAGATACCATCTTGACAGTTTTCCTTGTCTTTCGCACTCCAATAGACTTCTAGCGGTCGGCCGATCGAATTCTATTCTGCGGCTTGTCGGTAGAAGACTTGGCTCCCTGAACCTAGACGTCTAGTAGGCCCTAGTTGGTGGAGTGGCGCCACATCTACACGTACCCCCTTCACCCCTTGGAACCTTCCCAAAAGAATCATCACAACACAACATCCGAACCCCTCAAAGAAGCGGTACAACATAACACTCGAACACCCCTAGACGACGCCGCGTTGGTGGATAAAGTCAGCCGGGAGCCCTGGGGGCTGGGGCTATCCTTTCGAGTGCCCATCTGGGTGCAAGTTTAGCACAAAAATATGCAGGACCATTAGACTGCACAAAACTTCTCCTCCACACAATATCATCAACACCAAAACACATACATTATAACAACTTGCGTTTCGCTTATATGATTTTAACAAACAAGATTGTAAAAAAATAAATAAAATAAATATTTTTTTTTACTTGTACCTACATAAATATATACGTAAGTATAATACTGCCTGGTATAGAGACACGTCTTGTAACGAACCCCCCCCCCCCCCCCCTCTGCCCTAGAAGGGGGTGGCCTTAACTTTTGGTGCATTGTTGGATGCGACTTGAACTCTTAAATAAGGATAGCTGGATTCTGAAGATCTTGTCGTGGGCCCTTAAAAACTCTCATTAACCTTAAAATATGACAAAAAGAAACAGCTATCTACATTTTAACAGGGTCGGCAGCGCGAGTGTCTCACTGCTGGTGTCAAAAACGTCCATAGACTATGGTGACCACTTATTTCGATCAGGGGGCCGCAAGAAATAAAAAAACGGTGGTCTACTTGTCTGCCACCTCAGTCGTATAATAAATAATATTAAAGTGACGTAACTCCACTTATAATTACAATACGAAACAGATGTTCAAGTTCATTAAACAAGAAATTGTCTTATTTTGTCTCTTTGTACGGAAATGCGTCATGCGTCAGTAGAGAGACATCGTTTTAAAAACCGCACAAGTGCGAGATGAACCTAAATGGAGAGGGGTTTCGTTTCGATCATTGTATGCAAAATTATCTTCTTATTTTGATTTAAAGCACTTTCTTTATAACAGAAATTTTATTGAAAAATTTAATGTCAATTTAAAGAAAGATTATACTATGTACGTCTCGACCTCAGATATTTTTGGGAATTTTTTAATTCTTTTTTAAGAGTAATTTCTGAATATAAACTAACTATCTTCACGCTGTATCCCTGACGGGGTAATCAGAGAACACAGATCGCCAAGCTTCGCTATCCATGCATACTTCATTCGCTTCCGCAGATTCATTAATCGTTTCATACATGCACTTCTTCCGTTTTTGCAGCCTTAGTAGTTACGAAGATAGGGGGGATTTAAAATACATTATTACGGTCCTAAAATAACTTTAAAACACTTTAAACTTAAGGGTCCCACTCAAAGAGGAGAGTTTTAAATACATATATAGTAGGCATAAAATAGTATAATAGCCCCATGTCCCCAGTCTGGCAATATTAGCCCCGCTGGGTCCCGGTAAGAGGGTAAGACCCAAGAAGTGCTGGCTGGGCGTCGTAAGTGATGACATGCGTGCCAATGGTCTCACTACAGGGAATGTCGAAGACCGTGCGAACCGTGCGTGGAGGAGAAAAAGTAGGAAGGCGGACCACGGGCGTCGCGAGACTCAACTGGGACAAGCGCTCGGATGATGATTAGTATAGTAGCCCCATGTATGCCCCTGCCCCTATATAATTGATAAATCATTCGACTACAAACAGATTTTTATGTTCTACACGCGTTGTACAATAACTCAAAGTAGATTATATCTTGTAGTACAAGAATTATAAACGCATGTGCGTACGTAGTGGTACATGGATGCAGTATTTTATTATAAATCCATTTTTTTAACGTGCTCGTAGCCGCACTAACTCAGTGTTCTGTAATCGATCACTGCGTTTAGCAACATTCGCTATGGCAGGTCCTTGTATGGGTGGCCGCTTCGGAAGGCACGTAAAGCCGTTGGTCCCGGTTGCTAGTAACATGGCAGTCGTTAAGCTAAATTGAAGACTTATGAATTTCATCAGGTCGCCACAACTTGCACCTGTCCATTTCAACACATCGATTACATACTGTAACGTGGGATATAAATGCATACAGTGAATCGTGGGCGTCTAGTATGCCTCCGACTACCTCTTCGGGGATAAACCCGTGACAATATGTATGCTTTGAATGTGACAAAGATTCAGTTGATTAGGTATAAAATTCTTATATTTTTATAAATATTTCTAACTGGCAATTGATAATCATACTTATATATTCTGTAAATATACATGGCCCCGCGGACTCAGTGTTCGGTAAACGATCTCTGAGTTATGCAACTTTCACTATGGCTGGTCCTGTGATGGGTGACCACTTTGTGGCATTTACATGCATTTGCGAGCGTTTCCGTGCTTCGGAAGGCACATTAAGCCGTTGGTCCCGGTTGCCAGTAACATAGCAGTTGTCAAGCCAAATTGAAGACCTTATGGGCGGTTTGAAAATTTTCAACAGCAGATAGCCACAACCTGCGTCTTTCTATTTCAACATGGCAATGGGCTCACCACCTATTACGTGGGACAGGAATACACATGGTGAAAAGTGGGCATACAATATGTATGCCTCTGCCACCCCTTCGGGGATAAGGCGTGATAGATAGAGATACATAAAAATACACTGAAACTCGGAAACAAACATTTACTGATCACATATTTCTTATTATAAGTCACGTGCTCTTAACCTGTTCTATTTATCTATTACACATTATTCTACCTCGAACTTTAGACATGTATATATTATGTAGGTGTGTTATTTTGAAACCTTTGCAGTATACTAACCTGTCCTGATAGTGCCTAGGCCGCAGATGAACATTTTTCTTAGTTTAGTCAACTGTTCTCACATAACTCCAAAGAACAATGTAAATTAATTATTGTAAGCCATACATACATTTCAAAAAAACATCTATGGAGTCTCTTTCCAGATTTATTCATGAAGGGTAGGCTTGGCCATTAGGTAGGGAAGGATAGGCCCTTAGAAGTGAAAAATAAAATTTCTCTTATTACAAATATTTTCATTTTTCGTAAGTGCCTAAAATGGTCTACATGAATAAAAATAATTTTGATTTGATTTTTATCTTCTTTTTTAAACATATCAAAGCCACCAAAGAATGATCACAATTTGTATCAAGTATCAATTTGATAAAATGCCTTATCCATTGCACTTATTACATCTTGCATACGCGCACGTCAACTTAACGGCAGGAAGAAGGATAAATCTACATCTTTGTTACTCAATTGTACGCCTATTGATAGCTGACCCCTTCGTTTTAGAGAATTACGTGTTACGGAGGGCCTAAGGCCTATTTATTGAATACTTTTGAGAGTACATGGTAAGTACAGACAGACCTTAAATCTGTGTTGGTCGTAGCCCCTTTTTTGAAGTTATTTTTCTTTTGGAGCAAACACTCTGAAGTTAGCTGATAAGTGTTTCCATGACAACTTATAGTTTTCAAACACTCTGAAGTTAGCTGATAAGTGTTTCCATGACAACTTATAGTTTTCAAACACTCTGAAGTTAGCTATAGTCAACATTGTAGTTTTTTCTACAAACGTAGGATAAGGAGAAAGTTTTTTTTTATCTTGTTACACCAAAGAAGTATAACTTCTAACGCGTGTACATAGGTACACACACACACACACACACACACTTTTTTTAAAATATCGTGTAGAAATCCCCACAGATTTTGTGCCGGGACTCGAACCGACTAAAACCTAGACTCTACCTATCTGTCTAGTTTCTTATAATATACGTTGACTAATATTGAAAAAGGGAGGAAGGAGGGAGGAAGATATGGTTGGAGAGGATGGATGAAAATAGACTGAATAATCAGATTTACGTGGGGAAAGCGAATGAGCTCACTGGTGGGGTCGACCTCCACGTACACATGTCAATCAAATCGAAGACCTTCTTAAGAAAAGGCCAGCTATGCAATTCACAAATCTCGGATCCAAATCCGTTACGGCGCAAATGTCATCGATATTCATAGAACTCGAATATCATTGACATTGGATTTGGATCCGAGATTTGTGAATTGCATAGCAGGTCAAAAGTACCTTTAAGCGGCAAACGTGGTGCTGCACTTCTATTGTTGCAAACGTCCATAGCCTACGGTGACCACTTTACATCAAGTGGGGCGTATGCTTGTCTGCCATCTCAGTGGTATTAAAAAAATAACGATTTTAACGCAGCTCAAAGCTCGCCAAGGCATAGTACATAAATTATTATGTACTATGGTTATATATGTACCAAGGCCACCAGTTATTTATTAAAATAGCTTATAGCTACAAGTACCAATGTACTTCTTAACTGTAATTCTGTCTTTCTTAAATAGGGGAACAAACGGATCTTCGCTTTACTTATAACCTATTACTTATATTGAATATCTAGAATCAATTAATATTAATTTTAGTTTGTTTATTTATACTTATTCTGTGACTGTGCCTCTATTGTATGCTTTGGTCATGGTTCAATGGCGTACCTACATCTATTACAAATTAGGAATTTAGGTAGATATTATAGATATAAATTGGATTTAAGTGGGACGCCCCGTTGCTGTGATGACCATAGCTTAAATACGCAGATGTCTGCTTTAGTAATTCTATGTAAGGTTAGATTTCACATTGCGAAGAGCAATTAAACTACATCAATATTAAGGTGTCTGCATCGCAAGAAAACTAATATTATAAAACTGAAGAGCTGCCCTGGAGAGCGGAGCATTAGTTATAAATGTCAACAATTTTTTATGCGTTACTGTAGAATTTATAAGCAACGGGATTTAATAGGTGCGACGGGAGTTTGAAATATGTCACGGGCGAAGCCGTAGGGGTCGCCTATTATAATTATAATAGCTGACAGTTATACTTAATATATTTAATGAAGCGCTCTTTCATAATAATCACTACGTTAAGCTACTTTGACTTGTTACGAAAGGGTGACCGCTTTGTGGTATTTACATTTACGTGCGTTTCCGTGCTTCTGAAGGCACTTAATGCCGTTGGCCCTGGTTGCTAGTAACATGGCAGTGGTAAAGCCAAGTGAATGGCATAATAAGCGGCTTGTAAAATTTCGACAGCAGGTAGCCACAACTATTTCAAGACGGCAATGGGCACACAACCTATTAAGTGGTATAGGCATACACACGGTAAAATGTGGGCATTTAATATGCCTCTGCCACCGCTTCTGGGATAAGGCGTGATTAATCTGTATTTGATAAATAAAAAGCTGAAAAGTTTGTTTGTTTGTATGGTTGAATGCGCTAATCTCTAGAACTACTGGTTCGAATTGAAAAAATATTTTTGTGTTGGATTGTCCAAGTAAGTGTCGAGTAAGGCGTTAAGTTATATAAAATCACGCTACTACCCAGGAGAGCGGACCAGTAATCATAAATGTCAACAAATCGGGAAAATTTTCATACATTTTTGTAATAGCAATAAGCGACGGGATAAAATGGATGCGAAGGGGTTCATAATATCACACGGGCAAAGCCGCGACTCTCACAATTGTATAGTACAAATGGACAGTGTGCCAGAGTTTGAGTCACTACGACTTGGCAACACTTTTGGGAAAAGGTGGGCTGATAAGATTCTCCCAAGATTCATTTAGGATCATCATCATCATCCGAGCGTCTGTCCCAGTTGCGTCTCGCGACGCCCGGGGTCCGCTTTCCTACATTTTCTCCTCCACTTCGCACGGTCTTCTTCATCCCCTGTAGTGAGAACAAGATTCATTTAGGATAAATATAATATTAGGAACACTATATTATTTGACCATCATATAAGCATTGTGAGTTAATGCTTGCAACTCCGTACGCGTGAAGTTAAACACTTAATAAGTTTTATAACTTTAAATAAATATATAAATACTAGTTGACGCCCGCGGCTCCGCACGCGTGGTGAAGTTTTCACGTTGCCGTTTCCCGCAGGGACTTGTTCCCGGGATAAAAAATAGCCTATGATGCAAACGTCCTTAGGCTACGGTACATCAGGTAGCCCGTAGGATTGTCTGCCACCTCAGTGGTATAAAAAAAGTGTTATTCTGATGTATAAGCTATATTATTGTAGTTTCATCAAAATCCATACCGTAGATTTTGCGTGAAATAGTAACAAACATCAATTTTTACAAACTTTCGCGTTAATAATATTAGTAGGATAGATTTATATCTCGAAACCCTAATTCTATTTTATCCATATGTAATCGAAAGACATGGTGGCGTCTCCCACTTTAACTTGGGACGCGTCTCAAAAATCTCGCCTACTGAACCCACCCCTCTTCTACTATCATCATAACTTAGCCTAAATGTTAAATCTCTTCTTACATACATACATATTGTCACGTCTTTTTCCCCGAAGGGGTAGGCAGAGGCATATTAAACGCCCACATTTCACCGTCCCACGTAACAGGTGGTGAGCCCATTGCCGTGTTGAAATGGACAGGCGCAGGCTGTATCGACCTGCTGTTGAAATTTTTTAAACCTTATAATTTTAAAAGGCGTTCAACTTGGCTTAACGACTGCCATTTTATTAGCAACCGAGACCAACGGCTTAACGTGCCTTCCGAAGCACGGAACTGGGGTGGGTCTAAAGGGCCGAATAAATTCAATAAAATAAAATGTGTCTATTTTAGATGTTAAATTTGGAAGAAATTTTGAACCCGTTGCCTTTTTAGTAAGGTGGTAACAAAAAAGGCTAAAGGGTCTTATGTGCTAGACACTAATTAGCACGACCAATTAAAGTCCTGGTAGTCTCGGACTCTAATTAATCAAAAACATCTCTCTTCTTACAGCCGCACTCAGAGTCGTTCATTAAATTAGTGTAAATTGTCATTTAACTAATTATGATTAAAATAAATAATTGGCCGTTGCTCCTAGATACGAAAATTAATGGTTCATTAGTTAATGCCTACTTAAGTCAACATAGGGCGGTGCGCTGCATCGAAATGTATGTCGGTAAAGTGCAATATCGCTACATACCTAAGGACAATTAAATAATTTTAAAAAATATAGTAGTTTTTAGAGGGCAAAGTAATTATTTTCCATCAAAATAAAAAAGTTTAATGTTTTACTATTATTTTTAAGGAAAATTACTATCAACTACGGAATATTTCCTAAATGCATGACTATAGATATGGATGGATCACTATACATATCGCTCTTTGATTCTCTCCGCAAAAAACATAGGTGACATAATAGCGGTGTGTTACCGTGTGTTCGGATTTGGTCTGCCGGACCTCGACAGATCAAATCCGCCAACCAAATCTGTCATTATGAAAAAGTGTCTTTTTGGAGAAAAATTAAATTATATCTGGGAAAATTTACGTAAAACTAGGTAGAACGGCAACATTGATCATATCCGATGCGGATCGAGGCGAATTCAATTTATAATAATTATGTCCGTTGGACTGCTGAACACACGGTAAGATTTGGTCGGGAAGCATATCAAATCCGCGATCGGGAGAAACCAAATCCGAACGTGTGTTAGCGCTATAACCATACTTTTGACACGTGAACGTCAATTTAATGTCTATTTAAGATTTAAGTCAGGATTCAGCGGCCATTAAAGTTAATTGACATTAAATGACAATAATGACTCATTAACTGTCTCTGAGAGTGAATTTTTATTAATCTTTACTTAAAACTCCTTAACCAATCATTAAATCGACTCTGATATATAAAGTTTAACAAGCACAATAAATACTAAAGTTCTTGCAAGTGCATCGTTCCTTCATATCTGGGGTTCTTTGTTAACTCGCACGCAGAAAACTCACACAATCGTGCGAGATGGCACATTTTAATTTTATATTTTTTTCTGTTTGTCAATTTGTACTCAGGAACAAAGTACAACCAAACACAAGATGTATCTTATACAAAATCTACTTTAATATATAATTAGTGTAAGAAATTAAATAAATACTTACATAAGTACTTATATTAATTTTTACAAAGCGGTTATTTTAACATGATTTTCCTTCATGATTTAATCATTAATAAAGCCCATCTCTGTGCGTTATTCTTCATAAATTCACCCCCAGCCTAATCCTCAACGTCAGAAAATAATGCTGAATTGATAATTCCAGAATCGATTGTACAAGTTCGCTGGTATAAAGACGAACAACTACTGGGTGACAGTCAAACCCCTCATGCAGACCTGCCCTCAAGACTAAGGATACATGGCAACCACAGTTTGCAAGTAGACTCGTTGCAGGCTCAAGATGCAGCTGAGTATACCTGCGAGGTAAGTCAAATTAAAGCTAGCATATCATTAATTCTGTGCTTAAGCATAGAAATAAGGGGCGTATAGAGATCTCTGGGACTCTACTTACCTCACCTGCTAGAGGGCAACTTGGGAAAAAAAAGTGGGACCAAAATGCATACGGTGAAATGTGACCGTATAGTATAAATATATAAATATCGTTGGGACAACTCACACAAAGCCATCTGATTCCTAACTAAGACAGTGCTTGTACTATCTATCTTCACGCTTTATCCCTGACAGGGCAGTCAGGGAGGACAGATCGCCAGACTTCGCGATCCATGCATTCGCTTCTTGCAGATTCATCAATCGCTTCACACTTGCACGTCTGAGTATCCGAATACTTTTGACTTTTTTGACGTTTTTGAGCAATCTGCTCACGTGCTCTTCATATATAAGTCTTGGCCTACCCTGACTCCTTCTACCCTCTACTTTCGCACAATATATATTCTTCGTCAATCGTTTCTCACTCATTCGTTGCACGTGTCCAAACCAACGGAGCATGCCCTTTTCCAGCTTAACGCTGACATTCAACCTGCCATATTGTGTATCACTTCTTTACGTATTCGGTCGGCCAAAGTTAGCTTGTTCTATGGTAACCAGATAACTGATAAATAGAATTATATATTTCTAAATACATACATATTATAGATAAATAACATCCAGACATAGAATAAAGCATCGTGCTCATCACACAAAGTTTTATCTTGGGTGGGAATCGAAACAACGACCTCTTGCGTAGCAGTTGGATACACTCCCACCGCGCCACAGAGTAAACACGTAACAAGTATTACTGCCGACTTTTACGCCCAAGCATTCCTATCTAACTTCTTATCTCACACCTCCAATTTAAAAATAATAAGAAATATAAAGTACTTACGTTTATCGGTTGTCTAAATCCTATAGCTTCAGCATATATTAGCTTAGTTTGGGGTAGAGGTAGAATTTAGAAAGCCACAAATATAATATGGCCGTGTCTGCTAGTAGGTACCTAATATATAGAGTCATCGCTGCTAGCGAGAGCCGAATAACATTATTTCTTTTTGATGATGAAGAATGGCCAAAAGCTTAAAAATTACAACAATTTAATTGCAAACAAACAAACGGATAGCTATTATTGGAGTTATCAAGTAATTGAACTACAGTAAAGGCAGCCGCCCTTAGATCTTAACTGGTTGTAATTAGTTACTAGTATCTTACTAGTGTTGTGGCAATTAGATGTGAATTTTATCGACATATCATTTTACACTCGATCGTTACTGCTTTGATGTAACTTTTATCGATATTATTATAAAAAATTGTGTGGTGAATATTTTTTTGGTATTGCTGCCTATTCTTCTTCTAAACTTTAAAGCCTTAATTAAAGAAATGCATGCATATAGAGGTATTTCATTGTGTATAATTTAATAACAGTTTATAGAAGAAGAGATTTTGATATAGATTAAATGTAGATCGTATTATGTTTGAATATTGACCTCCTCATACTCAACTTATCGATATAAATTTTCTATATAATGTCCTGTACTAGCGTTGATGAACAGATCTCTCAGGCCTGGCCTATTATGCAATTAATCAATTAGTATCAACTCTTTTGTTACAACATTCTATTTTGGGATCATTCATCATCATTGTAATCGTTATGCCCGGTAGTGTTCAAAACTCTGGGTTCATTACCCTAGACCAGTTACAAATAAAAAAATAAAAAAATGTCTTTATTTGCATAGACCATTTCAACGGCGCTTACAAAATGTCATACACTAAAACTAAAGAAAAAGATTATTATATATTTGAAATCACCACCGGTTGGGAACGCGGCCCACCTGAGAAGAATCGGCAAGAAACTTAGGAAGGCTTTTTTTGATGGCCTATTTACAATTTAATATTTTAATTATATATTTTATGACTATGAATGAATGAAATGAATGAAATATCTTTATTCATGTAGGTCACAAAGTAACACTTATGAACGTCAAGATTATTGCTTCTACATTTATATTTACTGCCAGATACGCAAAGCAATAGGTAGAGCGTGAGGAAGAACCTGGCAATAAAACTCATGGCCACTCTTTTTTAACCGCCAGTAATTACATTAGTTTGATGATGACATGATGTTTGACCAATAATATAGTAATGAATTTATACAAAACAAAAACAAAATGAATGTTTTGTTTAAAATCATATCAAAATTAGAGCTATTCTAGTTGCCAGTTCTAAGGGCAGCCTACACTTTAAGAAGAATCTAGCAAGAAAGTCAATGGATCTTTTAAAATGTAGGTGTGGCTTACAACATTAAAATTACACTTACATTGTTCCTTTGGATTTATGTGAGAACAGTCGACTAAACTTATTTTGCCTTAAATTTAAATAATATTATTTGTAATAATTGCTATTACAGCTATGAGCTGACCAGTCCCAACAGACGACACCCGTTCACGGGTATGACGTATATATCAGCCATCGCCCTACTCAACCGTATTATAGGGAATAAGGCGACCCGATACATACGCCACCACTGCCAGGACACTTAGGCGAGCATGACATACCCAAAAACTGCACAGCAACTATCATGTCAATTTCAAAATAATAAATAAGTCTACTTGGTGCTCACACAATAACAAATTCAAATTACATATTTGTATATTAGTTATTACCGGAACTAAACGCAGCCAATTTAGAAGCCTTCAACTGTCTTACGTTTCAAATTATTCACAATGTAGAAATCTAAAAATACAACATATACATATGCAGATTCAAGACAAGTACAAAATAACACAAGACTCATTCGAATCCTAAATAGCTCGAGCGAAGAGCAAGCAACTTATTTCCATTTATTTTTATCATTTAAATAATCATTAATTCTGTAATAACCCCTTTTCAAGAGGTGCGTCTTAATTTCCGCCTTAAATTTATGTAACGGCAGGTTCATAATGTCTAAAGGAATTTTATTATATAGGCGTACGCCAATTCCTGCAAAAGAGTCATGAACCTTTTGTAAACGATGATGCGTTCCAATTAATTTATGCTTATTTCTAGTATTTATCGAATATATGTCACTGTGTCTATTGTATAACATGATATTTGCAAATATATACTGTGATGCAACCGTTAAAATACCAATTTCTTTATATTTCTCTCTAAGAGACACTCTAGCACTTAATTTATATATTGCACGTATAGCTCTCTTCTTTTATATTATTTCATTTGCCAGCAGATCATTTCCAGGCATCCCTGTCCTGTAAATAGTCTTTAATAGAGTAATAACCTTTTTCACAAAGTTTCTTAATAATATACTTATTAAATTTATTCAATGGTAAAATTTTCAGGTCACAGGGAAGCTTCTTACACTTCTCTCAATCTTACATTCTCCATATCACTATCATTTAATTTGATTAAGATTGACAAAGAATAGATATTGTGCGAAAGTAGAGGGTAAAAGGAGTCAGGGTAGACCGAAACTTACATATGAAGACCGCGTGAGCAGATAAATCAAAAACGGAAAAGTCATAAGTACTCGGATATCCAGACGTGCAAGTATGAAGCGATTAATGAATCTACTGGAAGCGAAAGAAGTATGCATGGATCGCGAGGTCTGGCGATCTGACTATCCCGTCAGGGATACAGCGTGATGATAGTTAAGTTAGTTACTATCATTTAAAAATAAAGACAGAAATGTAATTTTTAAAAAATGTTAAAGCTCTCTGAAACCTACGAAAATTGAGGTCTAATAAAAAAGCTAGCAAATTTCTTCCAGAGGGACCAGTATTTAACGCTAAGATGTCTTACTAAACATGGCGACCATGCTGTTTTGTTGTATATTTTTATCAGTCACACGCATTTTACCCGAAGGGGTGGTAGAGGCTTACTATGCACCTGCATTTCACCTTATGCATTTCTGTCCTATGTAGCAGATGGTGAGCCCATTGTCGTGTTGTGATTTTAAGCACCCGTAATTCTAAATTAATTTGTAATCAGCATTTTGACGCTGTGGTGGTCCGAGAATAAAATTCAGGCAGTTTGAACATAAATCCGGTGCTTTAAGCACTCTCTACTGCAACTTAATGATAAAATTATTAGAACGAGTGATTCTTTAGTTATGCTCTAGCAATTTAACCATAATAAACCCCAAATGTATTTTTAAATACATCATTAGGAGTCATATTCTTCGCATTAGATGGATGCAGTTTGTCTAGTCGATACTGTGCGGGGTTGTTCAGATTTTTTATAAGGAAATAACATATCAATGTGTTCGAAGAGCATAAAATAAATTTACCTACAGTAGGTAAGTGTATTTAAATGAAATGAAATAAGCTGAATCTAAGAACAGCCTACTGCCGTTCGGACTGTATTACTTGCCTATTTAAAAAAACGAATATGTTGCATTGCAGTAAACAGCTGTGAGGTTTTGTTTTTGTGTGTTGGTCCCAGATCTTGACAGGACTGGACGTAGACTGGACGTGACGAGTAGGTTCTAAGCAAATTTCAATACTAATGACAAGGCTGTATGGACAGCGAGTTTCCTTTGCCTGCCAAAGATTAGGCTGGCAGACGAAAATCGGCCGAAGACTACTACTGTCCTGGTTTATTATCTGTGCCATCCTAAACCTGTTAACCCGTTTTCAAGATATGAGAGGACATCTGATGGACACGACTAATTCACAGTCTGCCTGCTTGTTGCAAGCAACATAATAATTTACCTCGGTGACACAAAATCTCCGAAGTCCAAGCGACCTATCTCCTTCTAGTGATGTACCGGTATATTTCAACACGGAAATGGGCTCACTACCTGATACGTGGGACATAAATGCACATTAGAAACAATTTTGAATAGCCATTAGTATGCTAACTTTTTCTAAATTTAAATTTTAAAGTTGAAAAATTTTTCTTCTTCTGGTTCAACGCACCAGACGCGTTTACCAACTACACCACCGTGACCTGCTGATGAATTAATCCAACTCTTTACGCCATCGACCGGCACTTAGCAACATTGCATTGAACCACAAGACGCTGGTTCGAGGACAGATCGTCACTGAAAAAAAAATCCATCCTCAATTTAAAAATGCAAATGGTGAATTGTGGGTGTATAATAGGCCTCTGCCTCCCCTTCGGGAATAAGAAGGGAAAGATCGATGTGCACTCAATACTGCAGTCACCCTTGAGATATTCGAAATGAAAAGGGAAGTATGTAATTAGCGCAATTGTAGCAGTTGATAAGTTAGACCACCCTCCATGTTCTATTACTGGTGACATTTATCAACTGAATCGTGGCGATTGATCGTAACTTGGAGTATAACATATCTAAGCATAAAGTTCCGGTTGCATAAAAAATACTTAAGACATTGTGATGTGAAACCTCAGGTTGTACAGGGTCTTTAATTAAGCGTGTCCTATCTTTAAATTTAAATAAAACAAAGTGTGTGTGAGATATTATTGAAATTATTTATTTATTTGAAAGATGTAGTGATGCCATAATGTGTGGAATATGACATCATTCAAATGTCCGCCACGGCTTCTCTGGGTGGAGCGCATGAGAGATATCCAATTTTCCATGACTTTTGCGCATAAATCAGGCTGAATTTGAACTATGGCGTAGGTTATGTTGGCTTTGAGGGCCGCTGTGGTTTGTGGTTTATTCGCATAGACCTGCGACTTAAGAAAACCCCACAAGAAAATGTCTAGCGGGGTTAAGTCACACGATCTCGGTGGCCAGTTCACATCAGCTCCACGTGAGATGACCATGCCCTCAAATCTCTCATGCAGAATATTCATGAGCTGTGTGGCACGTAGCGCCGTCTTGTTGAAACCACATGTGGTTGGTGTTCAGATGATCCAGTTCATCAAGCATACAGTTCCGGTTGCATAAAAATTACTTAAGACATTGTGATGTCCGTTTTAATTGGCTGTTAGATGAAACCTCAGGTAGTAGTTCTAAAATAATAGACGCGGGCTTGGGTTCTGTATCTATATTTCTAAAGTAGCCAACGGCTCAAGCCGTTTTTTAAGAATTTTAGTATGTTAGATTTATTTTATAAACCAGTTTACAAACGGTTGTTATTTTTTCATTACAAAGAGTGATATAACTATCTTAACGCTGTATCCTAACGGGGTAGTTAGAGAGGACAGATCGCCAGGCTTCACGATCCATGCATACTTCTTTCGCTTTTTGCACGCTTCTTCACGTCTGGGTATCCGAGTACTTTTGACTATTCCGTTTTTGAGCAATCTGCTCACGTGTTCTTCATATATAAGTCTCGGCCTACCCTGACTCCTTCTACCCTCTTCTATCGCACAATATATATTCTTCATTCAAACTTGCCATATTGCGTTCTTCTTCTTCGTTATGTATTCGGTCGGTCAAAGTTACGCCGCACAATTTTCGAAGTGATCGCATCTTCACAGCATTCAATTTACTTTCATGCATCTGCTGACTTACCCAGGTTTCGCTACCGTAAAGCAACGCTGGCATTAGCACTGCGTTATGAATCGCTAGTCGTGCTTCTTTTACGATGCGTTGTCGTTTTACATCCCATCGCCGTTTTACATCCGAATCACATCTTCTGTCTGCGCTAATCAAAATAGAATACCTAACCAAATCAAAATAGATAAAGTTAACAAATTATTACATAACTAGTTGACGCCCGTGGCTCCGCACGCTTGGTATAGTTTTCCTGTTTCGGTTTACCACAAGATCTTGTTCCCGGGATAAAAAGTAGCCTATGTGTTATAGGTACTGATGTATAAGCTATATTACTGCAAAGATTCATCATAATTCATTCGGTAGATTTGGCATGAAAGATACATACATTCTTACAAACTTTCGGGTTTGTAATATTAGTAGGATAGATAAATTTTTATTCAAAATGCAAATCAAATTAGGTACGGCTGCGGCGCCCGTGGCATTGCGTCAAAAGTCGAAGTGAAAATTTCAATCTGTCGAAGTGAAAATTATTTAACAGTATCGTAGTAATTAGAAAAAGTTCTATTTTCTCTGCTTACCCTTATGAGAAAGAAGCGTGGCTATATAAATCAGACAATCAAATCAGCCTTTCGTAAATGCTGAACGTAGGCTTAACTCGAATGATGTTTGACTTTATTGTGTCACACTGACCAATCGTTCAGACCAGAAACCAGTGACCAGAAAGCTAGTAATGTCGGTACATGAACAGTATAAATTTTAACCTACTATTTCAAGCCCGCATTTCTCGCCTCTCCTCCAAAGTTATTCTTTAATAGTTATTTTACACAGATGTGTAGTAGTAGATACTAAGTTATCTTCTAAGGCCCACTTGTGTGAATGCTGGGGTTAAATACATAATTATAGAGTTAGATAACTCGGAATTAAGTAAATAACTTTTTAACCCTAATCATGTCTTGCGCCATAGAAAAATATCATCGGGTTAACTAACCCAGTGTTTTATGTCACTCTATGTCATCCAACCAAACATTAATGATTGAACAAAGAATGAAACAGGTATGTCTATCTCTTTTACACTACAGTTTGCCACATAAGACTTTTTCTTACACGGATGAACGTAACATGACAGCCGAGTGCATTTTATTTTTATCGTATTATGTGTGCGCGGCGTGTCATTTGGAGGAGTCCGTGTCACGCATGTGTCATGTACCACTTCATTGTCTGTCAGCTGCTAACCCAATGTTTGTCGAATTAACCCTCAGAAATCGGTGAGTTAAAATTTTAGCGATTTAACCCTAGGTATACCCTTAACTCGGGGTGCTGCGAGACAAATTAATGATTTAACTCGGGGTTAGTCCATACCTCCGAGTTATACACGCTAACCCAAGATCGCGCAAGTGGGCCTAACAAAGAATATTAATGAATATTTATGGATGACACATGAAATTTGAAGTAATTAATTTGTACTCTGATTAGGTAAATGATTCCGTTTTAATTTGAATTGATCAAAGTTATGCCGTCGCATATTTGTGGCTACTTTATTTGGGTCATTTCTAATTATTAGTTGTATCGCTGTCTGTATTGTATATTACTCAATTTCTTTTGGTAAATTTAAAAGGCCAGGTCAAGAGCACCCTTAACCGCCGAGCGTGTATGAAAACACTCATGAAAGTACAAGAAGCGAAAGTGGTATGTCAGGATCGTAGCAAGTGGAAAACCATAGTCTCTGCCTACCCCGACGGGAAACAGGCGTCATAATATGTATGTATGTGAATTTTAATGTAAAAACATTCGTTTAAACTGGTCGAGTCACATCGCAGTTCTGGCAATTTACATTGAAAAGTAGGTCCTACTTATCTTGTATACAAAATGTTCTACATATAGGTAATAACTAGTGGTGGTCACCCCCGGCTTTGCCCGTGACATACTTCGAACTCCTGTCGCACCTATTTAATCCCGTCGTTTTTAAATATTACGATAATGCTTTAAAGTTTGCCCGATTTGTCGACATTTATGACTACTGCTCCGCTCTCCAGGAAAGTAGCGTGATGCTATATAGTAGTAAAGCCTTCCTCGATAAATGAGCTATCTAACACAAAAATATTTTTTCAAATCCGACCAGTAGTTCCTGAGATTAGCGCGTTCAACAAAAACAAACAAAACTCTTCAGCTTTAAAATATTAGTATACGAGTAGATACCTTGCCGTTTCTTTTCAGATACTGCGACCAGAACCTTGGGGACCGATACGGCAGACTCACTCCATCGAAGTTCAATGTAAGTTAACCATCTCATTATAACGAAAAGTCGAGAGGTGCATGAGGCCCTACCAAGACCTTCGGGGCCCAAGTCAACTTCACGTGCTGAGGTTGGGAGGTCTGAGGGCGTCGCTCAAACAAAAGTCACCTGCCAATACAAAATGGATAGTAAAGCGGACCCCAAGCGTCGCGAGACGCAACTGGGACACACGCTCGGATCATGATAATATAACGAAAAGTCCCAGTTCGGTGATTATGCCTAATTTATCGTGTGTTATGGTGTCAGAAAATAACTAAAGTTTGTTATAGGTAAGGGCCTCACCAAATTTTATGTAAATAAAATAAAATTAGAAAATAAAATTAAAGTGTCTATTTGTAATCGGTATTTAACAGCGTTTCACTAAATGCATGTGAATACAGGTAAATACGGTATCCGCATAAAAAAAATCTCTGTCTGTTTGTTTCGGCTAATCCCTGAAACGGCTGGACCGATTTTGACGGGACTTTCACTGGCAAATAGCTGACGTTATAAGGATTAATTTAGGCTATATCTTATATCCGTATTCCTACGGGAACTACGCTAAAAAGCGACCTATGCTTAAAGGCCAGCAAGGCTTAGAAGAAGGAGATGGCATTAATAATAATATAGTTGTTTGTGTGAGTGCTTAGTTTAACACTTGTTTGTTCCTGGATCTTGCCTAGTATTTGTTATTCACCGAATGTATTTTATGAATGCTATGTACTCCATAATAGTTATACATACAGAAAATATAAACTTTTATACAAAAATATGTAATATGTAATATGTAAGTGCTGTAATAGGTATAATGTGGATGTACTTTATATAAATAAATAAATAAATAACATAACAGTGCAATGCCGAAAGTTTATTTGAATGTTTAAACGTTTTCAGACCCTCCTACTGTCAAGACTATACCAGAAGACGGTTTCTTGGAAGTTCGTAAGGGCGAGCTGGTGGACATCGGTTGCGAGACCAGTGGCATTCCATCGCCTATAGTGGATTGGAAGAAGAATGTAAGTCACCATATCTTTCTAGCAACAGCTAGCTCTTTCTGTAAACCCTCTCAGTTGCACGTAGACGCCGTTTTTTTCCTTTGTTTTTACATTTAAGACAAATAAAATTTACGTGTCTGTAATTCTTAACAGCTATTTACAAAATACAAATGTAAGTGTAGTTACCTTTAAAAAAAATCAGGCTAATCTCTGAAACGACTGAACCGATTTTAACGGAACTTTCACTAACAGATAGCTGATGTTATAAGGAGTTACTTATGGACAATGGATGAAATGGACACTAAGCGGATGTAATCGGGACGTCAGGGGTGGAAATTAAACCACACGGTGCCCGACCGTCTGCCTATGGCCGGGAGTCTGACAGTTAGATAGTCTTAGCCGATGGACACACAGAACAGACGTAGGACGCAGACGAGGCGCACAGACACATATCTGTTTTGCGTCTGTTCCATACAAAAAATAGAAAATAGTGCAGTATGTGGACATATCAGCAAGTTTGCTGCTCGTCGATAATTAAATAATCTATCTCCACGCTGTATCCCTGACGGGGTAGTCAGAGAGGACTGATCGCCAGGCTTCGCGATCCATGCATACTTCTTTCGCTTCTTCAAGATTCATCAATCGCTTCATACACGCACGTTTGGGTATCCGAGTACTTTTACCTGTTCCTCGCCTTGCGTCTCTTCTATGTGCCCAGTCTAGTCAGTATAGTCAGTCAGTTATTATATCACAGACAAAAAAGTCAATTGATACATATGATTTTAAAACAGATATACTCACACATACGAACTTTGATGCACTTGTGTCGCTTTGCATCGCTTACTAAGAAAGAATGTAGTCTACCCTTAAGTTAAGCGATATACTTTTTTTTTAATTCAGGGTGAACCCTTGGCGATATTGGAGCATCGATCACGTATCAGATTTCGTGCGGAACATCGTCTTCTAGCAGGAGTGTACGAGTGTGTGGTGAATAACGGGGTCGGAGATCCTGTGACGGCGGCTATCCATGTTGTTATTCAGGGTAAGTGGATAGTCTTCATAGGTGGTCCTTGCATGGGTGACCACTTTGTAGAATTTACATTTGCGAAAGTTTCCGTGCTTCGGAAGTCACATTAACCCTTTGGTTGTCAGTAAAATGGCAGTCGTTAAGCCTGGTTGAAGGTCTTATGGGCGGCTTAAAAAAAATCAACAGCAGGTCGCCACAGCCTGCGCCTCCACCGTCACCACCTGTTTCGTGGGACAAAAATGAATACGGTGAAATGTGGGCGTTTAATATGCCTCTGCCTGCCCCTTCGGGGATATCTAACTATAACTAACTGTCTTCACGCTGTGTCCCTGACGGGGTAGTCAGAGAGGACAGATCGCCAGGCTTTGCGATCCATACATACTTCTTTCGCTTCTTCGAGATTCATCAATCGCTTCCTACACGCACGTCTGGGTATCCGAGTACTTTCGACCTTTCCGTTTTTGAGCAATCTGCTCACGTGGTCTTCATATGTAAGTCTCGGCCTACCCTGACTCCTTCTACCCTCTACTTTTGAACAATTATATTCTTCGTCAATCGTTCCTCACTCATTCGTTGGACGTGTCCAAACCAACGGAGCACGCCCTTTTCCAGCTTAACGCTGACACTTTCATACAAACCTGCCATATTGCGTATCACTTCGTTAAGTATTCGGTCGGCCAAGGAAACGCCGCACAATTTTCGAAGTGATCGCATCTCCACAGCATTCAATTTACTTTCATGCATCTGCTGACATACCCAGGTTTCACTACCGTAAAGCAAAGTTGGCACTAGCACTGCGTTATGAATCGCTATGCGTGCTTCTTTTACGATGCTATATAAAAAAAAATAGATAAAGGCGTGACAATATGTATGTATGGATAGTCATCCACTGTTTGCTGCGCAAGGCAATGAATTGCTGCAATCGCGAGTTTGGTACATTTATACTAGGCCCACTTGCATGAATGCTGGGGTTAAATTAAGAATTATACAGTTAGTAAACTCGGAGTTAAGTAAATAACTTTTTAACCCTAATCATGTCTTGCACCATAGAAAAATATCATCGGGTTAACTAACCCAGTGTTTTATGTCACTCTGTCATCCAACCAAACATTAATGATTGAACAAAGAATGAAACAGGAATGTCTATCTCTTTTACACTACAGTTGGCCACATAAGACTTTTTCTTACACGAATGAATGTAACATGACAGCCGAGTGCATTTTAATTTTATCGTATTATGTTTGCGCGGCGTGTCATTTTGAGGAGTCCGTGTCACGCATGTGTCACGTGCTACTGCATTGTCTGTCAGCTGCTAACCCAACGTTCGACGGATTAGCCCCGGTGAGTTAAAATTTTAGCGATTTAACCCTAGGTATACCCTTAACTCGGGGTGATGCGAGACAAATTAATGATTTAACTCGGGGCTAGTTTATACCTCCGAGTTATACACGTTAACCCAAAATCGCGCAAGTGGGCCTAGAGCGTTATGAACTGAGCCGTCAGGTCATAAATCATTTCGCATGTCTACCTCGCTTCCTCTTATGGTAGGTAGAATATAATATATAAGCTGGAAAAGGGCGTGCACTGTTGGTTTGGATTAGACATGTCCAACTAATGAGTGAGGATCGATTGACGAAGAATATATATTGTGCGAAAGTAGAGGGTAGATTAAGACTTATACAAAGACCATGTGAGCAGATAAATCGAAAAGCCTGGCGATCTGTCCTCAGATAGGACCCTTTTAGTTAAGATATCTATATAGGACACATCGCTAGGCTTCGCGATCCATGCATACTTGACTGTATTGACTTCCTCGGTGGGGCAGTGGTAGTGTATGCAACTGCCGAGCTGGGGTCCCGGGTTCGATTCCCGGGTCGGAACAAATATTTGTGGGATCCACAAATGTTGGTTCCGGAGTATGGGTGTTTCCTATGTATGGATTTAGAAATATATAAGTATGTATATCAGTTGTCTAGATGCCATATTATAAGCTAATTACAGCTTAGTTTGGTCGCCGCTGTGTAAAAAGTGTCTAACAATATTTATTTATTTATTCTTTCGCTTCCTACAGATTCATTAACCGCTTCATACATGCACGTCTGGGTATCCGAGTACTTTCGACCTTTCCGTTTTTGAGCAATCTGCTCACGTGGTCTTCATATGTAAGTCTCGGCCTACCCTGACTCCTTCTACCCTCTACTTTTGAACAATTATATTCTTCGTCAATCGTTCCTCACTCATTCGTTGGACGTGTCCAAACCAACGGAGCACGCCCTTTTCCAGCTTAACGCTGACACTTTCATACAAACCTGCCATATTGCGTATCACTTCGTTAAGTATTCGGTCGGCCAAGGAAACGCCGCACAATTTTCGAAGTGATCGCATCTCCACAGCATTCAATTTACTTTCATGCATCTGCTGACATACCCAGGTTTCACTACCGTAAAGCAAAGTTGGCACTAGCACTGCGTTATGAATCGCTATGCGTGCTTCTTTTACGATGCTATATAAAAAAAAATGGATAAAGGCGTGACAATATGTATGTATGGATAGTCATCCACTGTTTGCTGCGCAAGGCAATGAATTGCTGCAATCGCGAGTTTGGTACATTTATACTAGGCCCACTTGCATGAATGCTGGGGTTAAATTAAGAATTATACAGTTAGTAAACTCGGAGTTAAGTAAATAACTTTTTAACCCTAATCATGTCTTGCACCATAGAAAAATATCATCGGGTTAACTAACCCAGTGTTTTATGTCACTCTGTCATCCAACCAAACATTAATGATTGAACAAAGAATGAAACAGGAATGTCTATCTCTTTTACACTACAGTTGGTCACATAAGACTTTTTCTTACACGAATGAATGTAACATGACAGCCGAGTGCATTTTAATTTTATCGTATTATGTTTGCGCGGCGTGTCATTTTGAGGAGTCCGTGTCACGCATGTGTCACGTGCTACTGCATTGTCTGTCAGCTGCTAACCCAACGTTCGACGGATTAGCCCCGGTGAGTTAAAAATTTAGCGATTTAACCCTAGGTATACCCTTAACTCGGGGTGATGCGAGACAAATTAATGATTTAACTCGGGGCTAGTTCATACCTCCGAGTTATACACGTTAACCCAAAATCGCGCAAGTGGGCCTAGAGCGTTATGAACTGAGCCGTCAGGTCATAAATCATTTCGCATGTCTACCTCGCTTCCTCTTATGGTAGGTAGAATATAATATATAAGCTGGAAAAGGGCGTGCACTGTTGGTTTGGATTGGACATGTCCAACGAATGAGTGAGGATCGATTGACGAAGAATATATATTGTGCGAAAGTAGAGGGTAGATTAAGACTTATACAAAGACCATGTGAGCAGATAAATCGAAAAGCCTGGCGATCTGTCCTCAGATCCCCTTTTAGTTAAGATATCTATATAGGACACATCGCTTGGCTTCGCGATCCATGCATACTTGACTGTATTGACTTCCTCGGTGGGGCAGTGGTAGTGTATGCAACTGCCGAGCTGAGGTCCCGGGTTCGATTCCCGGGTCGGAACAAATATTTGTGGGATCCACAAATGTTGGTTCCGGAGTATGGGTGTTTCCTATGTATGGATTTAGAAATATATAAGTATGTATATCAGTTGTCTAGATGCCATATTATAAGCTAATTACAGCTTAGTTTGGTCGCCGCTGTGTAAAAAGTGTCTAACAATATTTATTTATTTATTCTTTCGCTTCCTACAGATTCATTAACCGCTTCATACATGCACGTCTGGGTATCCGAGTACTTTAGAACGTTCTGTTTTTGAGCAGACTGTATAAGTGTGAAGATAGCTAATATTGTGGCGGTGTTCCCTGCCGAGAAGTGCTCCTGACCCCGCTAACTCAGTGCTCTGTAAACGATCACTGCGTTAAGCAACTTTCGCTATGGCTGGTCTTTGGATAGGTGACCATTCTGTGGGATTTACATTTGCGAGCCTTTCGATGCTTCGGAAGGCACGTTAAGCCGTTGCCGTACCAGTAAAATGACAGTCGTTAAGCTTGGTTAGGTCTTTTTTGCTTGAAAAATTTCAACAGCAGGTCGCCACAGTCTGCGCCTGTCCATTTCAACACGGCAATGGACTCACCACCTGTTACGTGGTGAAAAAATGCATACGGTGTAATGTGGGCGTATAGTATACCTCTGCCTTCCCCTTCGGGGATAAAGGTGTGACAATATGTTTGTATGTTCAGGGGGGTGTCACTCCACAGTTAAGGTATATTTGGGCAGCGCACCGCTCAAAGCGGCTAATGGCAGTGGGCTTCCGCAGCCGCTCGGCTCTGACGACAGTCGCGCTTTAAATAAATCAACTAGGTACAGAAACTACTCAAGTGACAACACCGCGCGGACTTCGCAGCTCGGTCATAAAATTCAGGCGCGCAAAGAAAACTCAATTTTCGCACGCAGCTATAAGTTTCAATTTTGCTTGCAGGCGGCGAGTCTACGTATGTTTTGATACCTAAAACTGACTTTTGTTAGGGAGTGACACTTCTGTACGTGGTAGTAATTACTTATGCTGTGGTATGTTCTGTGGCAGACGCGCCCGAAGTGTCAGCGGATCGTAGCTACGTTCACACCGCGTTAGGACTCCGCGCGGCTCTGGAAGCGCGCGTGCAGTTCGCGGCTCCACCAGCTCGCACGCACTGGTACCGCGAAGGACGACCTGTACACACAGACGACAGGTGAGTGTCTAAATAGAACCGAAATCGTCGCTCAATAGAAAGCCACCGGTACAATTTTACCAGCTTTTCGTAATCTTCTATTACAATCGTACTCCAATAGACTTCTATCGGTCAGCCGAAATAATTCTACTAACACGTACCGCGCCAGTGGCCCCTGGCAAGTTGCAGTTTAGAAAGTTTACTAATATTTTGACAGCTAAAAACAGCAATTCTGGTTCTATTCTACCGCTTGTCAATAGTAGACTCGGCCCCCAGGTTGTTGAGAGCGTGGTATGGGAACTCAGAACAGTGGATGTACGTTTTTTATCTTCTCATGCTTCGAAAGTGCTTTTTTGTGCTATATAGGCTGCACCAAATCGAATTTTGTGCACAAAACGTTTGACAACATTCAATGAATGACTACTCTGAACGTTGATTGAACAAGCGTCACTTAACGTCCAACTAGTTAGCGGATTGTAACATAGCCCGTTGAACAGAGCGAACGTAAAATCAGTCAGGTGATTGAAATTTCTCAAAATGAATTAAATTGAAATCATACAAACAAACACAGATGGGATATGGCACTCGGCGGCCGCTACTGCGGCACGCACGCTGCGCTCGCTCGCCGTCGCACGTTAATGGTCACAGTTCTAACCTAACCTAAGTTTACAAGATGTGCACCCTGGCGCGACGACTACGGGCTTAAAGGTGCAGAGTCGGCAGAGCAAGCAGATTATGAGTAATAAATTTCGATAATATTGAGGCCTTGAATAATAAAACCCTAACCAAACATTGGCTATATCCCATCCAACGACTGTGCTAAATGACGTTCAGTCAAGACGTTCAACGTTACATTAAACAACTTGACGAATTGTCCTTTAATCATACAATTGCATGTCGTCATTCAATGAACGCGCTAGTCATTCAATCAAATAGCAGATTCAACCATATGACTGCGATAAATATAGGTATATACAGTTTGTTGAATATAATCTATAGACCATCTAACTAAAATAGAATGATGTCAATACAAAAGAAAAATGCTTAAATGAGATCAATATTAAAATCATTATTATTGACAGTCCTGACCTTTCTTCAGAATTGATTAAAAAAGGCCATCTTAAAATTTTTTTAAATCCACAGAGTGGTGCAAATGGTGAAGGACAACGTGCACCATTTGATATTCAGATCTGTGAGAAAGTCAGATTTTGGTAACTACACCTTCAGAGCCGAAAACAAACTGGGCATGGCTGACTTGACATTCAAACTTACAGGTAACAAAATCCATATCCATATCATCAATATGAGTTTATAAAATCATCAATATATATAAAAATCAATGCCACTTTTCGTTGTAATTTTATAACTCAAGAATCTTTGTTCTGATATTTATTTATATTTAGTAGTTGGTTTATGAGAAGTTTGCACAAAATAGGTCGATCGGTACATTTACGAGAAATTAAAAAAAAAAGATGTTAAGAAGCTCGATAGATGGCTCTGGTCATACTCTTAAATGACGATTAAAATATAGTGAAGAGTTTCAACTTGTTTCGGTACGGTTCGGGTAGTTTAGTGACTAGAACATTACCCTGGTTAGGCAAAGGTGACGGGTTCAAACCCTGTCTTGAACCAAGTTGTTTTTTTAACTTTAATAAAAAAATTTATAAATTCATATATTATATTTGGTGTAAGAGCCTCCCCTAAGATCTACCGGGCCCAAGCTAGCAGGTGAGGTCGTTTAAGCCCTGTGCCCCTTCGAAGAGTCATTTCATCCAGTAGGTACACGGAGAATTTCAATACATGGCTTTAAATTTCAGGAGTTCCCAACGTAGCTTCGTTCAAAGTGGACTCAGTTCTGAACAAGCCGTCTCCTACAGGCTACACTTTGATATGGGAAGTCGATTCCTATTCCACAATCATAGGTAAGTTCTTCTGGTAAATTTATTTCTATACTATGTTTTTTTTTTCAAATCCGGCTCGAAGTAACTCTTTTTGTAATTCTTTGCGCATTTTTTCGTAATTTTTTAAAGTAATTGGGTTTCAAAATAGTAATTTTTTCATCATCATCATCATCTTAAACGTCGATCCCGGTCAATTTTTGAAGTGAAAACCGCGAACGCTTCTAGACAAATAAAACTTAATAATATTATAAATGCTAAAGTTTGTATGGATGTTTGTTACTCTTTCACGTAAAAACTACTGAATGGATTTTAATGAAACTTTTCAATAATGTAGCTTATACATCAGAATACTGGTAATACATAGCTACTTTTATCCCGGGAACAATTTAAGTTCCTGTGGGAAACGGGAGCGGGAAAACTTTTCTACGCGAGCGTAGCCGCGGGCGTCCACTAGTTATTAATAGTAATAGTCCACTAGTTTACACTCCCGGAGTGCAACCCTTTTTTTTATTAATTTATCTGTGTATATATATGTTAGCTATCTAGTCCTGGCAGGCACCAGGCTACTGCGGTTTAGCAAAAATGACCCTGTATATTATATTGTATAGAGTACAATCTGTGGTTGCGTCCGTACTACGGGCGTTTGTCGACGGCGGAGCCTGACGCCTTCACTACGGAAGCTCCCGCCAACCTGTGGCGGAAGATCGTCGTGCCGGGAGACTCCAGCGATGGCAAGTATCTACATTATAGAGTTCCACTATACAGACTCACCAACACATTAGACCAATGTTAAAATAAATCTATATATATAAAAGAAAGTCGTGTTAGTTACATACTATTTATAACTCAACAACGGCTGAACCGATTTGGTTGAAAATTGGTGGAGAGGTAGCTTAGAGCCAGGAGACGGACATAGGATTTATTCCGGGAACAAATTCCTGTAGGAAACGCGAACGGGAAAACTTCTATACGCGGGCGAAGCCGCAGGCGTCAACTAGTATCTATATATACTTATACAAGAAAGTTGTGTTAGTTACACTATTTATAACTCTACAACGGCTGTACCGATTAGGCTGAAAATTGGTGGGGAGGTTTATCCCGGGAACAAGTTCCTGTGGGAAACGGGAACGGAAAAACTTCTTTACACGGGCGATGCCGTGTGAAATTAAAAACGACGGGATTAAATGGGTGCCACGGGGTTCGAATAATGTCACGGGCGAAGCCGGGCGGGAAAGCTAGTATATACATAAAAGTTGTTAGTATTACTTTACTTTTTATTACTATTTACACACCATTTATAACTTAAAAATAGGTGGGCAGATTTTTATTGTCTACCCTAATTAGTAGATTAAGTATAAGAAAAGTGTGTGTGTGTCACACTCACACTCACTATCATCACGTCTCGATCCGTGCGAGCTTCGTACAATCGTACCATATAATATATGTACATACACGTTAAGCCAACGCTCGGCCATGCTCGGTGAACTTCGTGTGACCTCGGGTCTTAGGTTTTTTGTGTTACGGAATTTCTTGATTAAAGCCCGCTCAAAGCCCGCGATAAAAACTATGCAATAGCTTAAAAATAGGTTTTGATCTTAAACATCTTAGTAAAACATTTTAGTTGTCTCGAAACTATACAAGCTTATAGTTAACTTAGTTTGGGCTAGATGGCGCTGTGTAAAACGTGTCCCTCAATATTTATTATTATCATTAGTATTATTTTTTGAAACGAAGTTCCTTAACGCGCGTTGCGAAAGGGGGCTAGACGGAAAAAATTAAGACCAAAAGTTGTAACGACACTTTTAGCTATAGTTGAAAGCCGTGCGGCGTGCGCGTGTTTCTCAGTTTGTCTCTCTCATAGAAAGCCAGCAGTCAGTTATTTTCGTTTCGTCTTTTATAATTTTTATTTTATATTTCTTTTTGGAACGAAGTTCCTTACGGCAGGCTTGGAGGAGATAGGAATTTTGCTGCGCGACCGAACTGAAGAAAATGTGATAGTAAAACCGTAAGAAAAATTGGGTGGAATAAAACCGTTAAATGAGACGTGCACAGGCGCGACAGTCGTATACACAAGCGAGTAGTGTATAATACCTTTCTCTTCCTCCTTGAGGGTGAGGGTGAGGAGTGAGGGTGAGGGGGTTCGATTGATTACAGCATTGAAGTAGATTTTTTTGTTACCAGGTCCAATTCACAGCGCTATTTACACAGTGAGAGGTCTTACGCCCTCCACTGTGTACGAAGCCATTGTCACATCTCGAAACAGGTAGGTAATTTTGTAATTAACTTTTAAACTAAAATTTGAAGATGGAAAAATAAAAGAAAAAAATAATTCGAAAGGCACGTTAAGCCGTTGGTCAGTCGTAAGCCATTAACGTGGTAGTTGCGTTAATGAGGCCTTCAGTGGAATTTGCGCGGCAAGATATATTATAGTATGTCACTGCAATATATCACTGTCTTTCACTATAGCACGCTTACACAACTTTTATGTCTAAGAAACTACCATTTTTAAACATAAAACAAGGCTAATGCACTAGTTTTGAAATTAATATAGAGCAAACGTGTGCCATTCGAGAAGTTCCCGCACAAACTCCCGTATTATTTAGATTGGACCCCGGTGGAGGGACCCCTTACACACCTGTAGATTTTAAAAAAAGGCAAGTACCTACACACTGCACTAAAAAAAAACAAATGTGTTTGGTTTTTTTTTCAGATTCGGTTGGAGCAAGTCATCTTCAGTTTTACATTTTGCTACTACACCAGGAGGTAAGTATGACACCGTAGGCTATAATTAGTTCTCTCACAAATATGGTCCTACCCTAAGGCCTAGTGGATTCATAAGCATATTTTAAAACAGCGGACGGCTCGCGGTTTTACCTGCGAAGTGCCCGTTACCTATGGGAATAAAGTATAGCCTAAGTTACTCTTAATGACATCATCTATCTGCCAAAGAAAGTCCCGTTAAAAGTGGTCCAGCGGTTTCAGAAATTATCCGAAACAAACACATAGACAGACCGGCTGACAGGCAGACATAAAAATAAAGATGAATTTATCAGGAAAAATATTTTTTTTAATTACAAACAGACAATCCAATTTTATTCATCTGTATTCCCGCTTATTTAGGGAGGATTCGAATAATGGATAAATCTACCATTTATGCATTATTCGAATCCTCCCTAAAGAAGCGGGATTACATTCGGAGGAAGACACTACCGCGTTTGCGGATAAAGTCTGCTGGGAGCCCTGGGGCTATCCTCCCGAGGGATGACCCGGGACTTCTGGCCATAAGCAAATGGAAGGGACCGTGTGGTTTTAGTCGGTAAGAGTCAATAGCATCCATGAGGATTTACGCACATATATAAAAAAGTAGTGTATTCCTAGTCAATATAGTTACTTTCAAACCCTACAGGAATTTAGAGAATAGTGTACACTTTTATTGGTCTGCTAGGAGCAGATATCGATTGGATTTCATTCCCCATTGCTGGGAGTGATTGCCGTTTGACCGCCCATCTCGTCCTTCTTCGACACCTTGTCCGTTGGTCAACAGGTAGGACTTGGTACCTATCTACTGGAAATTAAGTAAAGATGAAAGAGGGACGCATAAAAAATGTGTGTTTGTACATGTACACTCGTTAGAAGTTATACTGCTTTAGTCTAATAAGATTTCATCACATATATGTCCTACCACAACTCTTTGTTTGTAACAGGAATGATAAATTAGTAAGAAAAAGATACATTAAAATAATGAAAACTACATTGAATGTAGATATAAGGTGTCAACTTCACGGTGTCGGTTTTTCGTTATCGTAAAAATTTACTCTTTTTCCCTAAATAACGCGCCAAAAGAAGTGTAAATTCATAAATGTTTATTTATTTTTTTGTTTTTTTTTTATTCAGCTGGTCGAACAATACCGTCAACATTAGACTATACCGACATAACACCGGTATTAGAAGACACGGAACCAGAGCCTTACAACATAACACAAGCTCAAATATTTGGTGAAGTCAACAAGACGTCACACGGAGCGCGGGAAACGCCATCTTGGGCCGCCATCTTGCTCTTATGCTGGAGTTTTGTCTGTCGTTTCAGTTGATTGGAAAAGTTTTAAATTATGAATATGTACAGTTTGGCAAAAACGTTTCACATGCTAAGTCCGTATGCGTCGAATCCTGTATGATTCAAGTCATGCAGATTCAACACACACGTACTTCTTTTTTGGTCCTTCGAGCTGGATTCTCAACCTATCCTAACTTTAATTATAAACGCCCATTCCATTGGCTTAAAATTATGATTATAAATATATAAATATATTCAACTAATGATTATTTGAACGATAAAAATAAATGGAAATGAGTTGCTTGCTCTTCGCTTGAGTTATTTAGGATTCGAATGTATCTTGTGATATGCCTTGAATCTGCATATATATGTTGTATTTTTACATCTCTACATTATTAATAATTTGAAACATCTGACAACTAAAGGTTTCTAAATTGGCTGCGTTTAGTCCCGGTATACAATGTAATTTGAGTTTGTTATTGTGTGAGCACCATGTAGACTTATTTATTTCTTTGAAATTGACATGATAGTTGCTGTGCAGTTTTTGAGTATGTCATGCTCGCCTAAGTGTCCTGGCAGTGGTGGCGTATGTATCCGGTCGCCTTATTCCCCGGTATACAATGTAATTTGAGTTTGTTATTGTGTGAGCACCATGTAGACTTATTTATTTCTTTGAAATTGACATGATAGTTGCTGTGCAGTTTTTGAGTATGTCATGCTCGCCTAAGTGTCCTGGCAGTGGTGGCGTATGTATCGGGTCGCCTTATTCCCTATAATATGGTTGAGTAGGGCGATGGCTGATATAATGCGTCATACCCGTGAACGGGTGCCGTCTGTTGGGACTGGTCAGCTCATAGCTGTTATAGCAATTATTAAAAATAATCTTATTTATATTTAAGGTAAACTTAAGTTTAGTCGACTGTTCTCACATAAATCCAAAGGAACAATGTAAGTGTAATTTTAATGTTGTAAGCCATTCCTACATTTTAAAATGGCATCCATTGACTTTCTTGCCAGATTCTTCTTCTTCAAGGGTAGGCTGCCCTTAGAACCGGCAACTATAATCGCTCTAATTTTGATATGATTTAAACACAACATTGATTTTGTTTTTTTTTTGTTTGTATAAATTCATTACTATATAATTGGTCAAATATCATGTTAATCAAACTAATGTAATTACTGGCGTTTAGAAAAGAGTGGCCATGAGTTTTATTGCCAGGCTCTTCCTCAGGCTCTACCTATTGCTTTGCGAATCTGGCAGTAAATGTAAATGTAGAAGCAATATTCTTGACGTTCATAAGTGTTACTTTGTGACCTAAATGAATAAAGATTTATTATTATTATTATAAAAATGTAATTAACGGAAGCTAGAAGGAATAGTTATTCTTATTGCGACATTGTATATTTATGAGTTAATAGAGTCAGGTCTCACCGTAGTCCGTATCACACAAAATATGCGAGATAAAGATTTCTTTGATTTATTTTATGACTGATTAATTTATTTATTTGTTTTTGTTTTCTACATATTCTGCTATTCCAACTAGAGACAAATCCAAAAAATCAAAATTCATACAAATCAGTTTCCGGTCAGACAGTTTTGATAGATTTCAGGGAGAAAGTGATTTATCTTAATGTAAATCGGATTTATTTTTTGGTCAAGTATTTATAAGTTTAAATTAAGTATTGAAATTTAGATTTCCGTGTCAATTTGGTACGAGAGCTTTCGATAGATAACTCAGTACCGTCAGTATCCATATTATACGTCAAGATATCGAACGCCATATTAGCGATAATAAGCACTAGGATAATTCGACTACTAATTATTTAATATTTTTGTAATTAGAATAAATGTAAATAAAAATACCTACTACCTATTTATAGTTCTGTAATAAATAAGAATAAACTAAAAATAAATAATTAATATTCCTTCTGCATTTGTTATTTTTAGGGCTTCGTACCTTAAATAAATATCCATCACGCCTTATCCCCGAAGGGGTGGCAGAGGCATATTTTATGCCCACTTTTCACCGTGTGGATTTACCTGTCCCACGTAATAGGTGGTGAGCCCATTGCCGTGTTGAAATAGACAGACGCAGGTTGTGGCTACCTGCTGTTGAAATTTTTCATGCCGCTCATAAGGCATTCAACCAGGTTTAACGACTGCCATTTTACTGGCAACCGGGACCAACGGCTTAACGTGCCTTCCGAAGCAAGGAAACGCTCGCAAATGTAAAATGACACAAAGTGGTCACGCATCTGAGGACCAGCCGTAGTGAAAGTTGCGTAACTCAGTGATCGTTTACAGAACACTGAGACCGCGGGGCCACGAGCTTCGTACCTCAATAGGTACTATATGGTAATGGTAACCTAATCAAGCGAAAGCGAGATTAGTTTATCTACACACTCTTGCTTCCGCTATCGCTTCAGTGGAAACGCCACCTAACAAAAAAAAACACATCATATTAAAAAAAACTAAAATATCTACAAGCTGTATCCCTGACGGGGTAATCAGGGAGGACAGATCGCCCAGGCTTCGCGATGCATGCATACTTCTTTCGCTTCTTCAAGATTTATCTATGGCTTCATACACGCACGTCTGGGCAATCCGAGTACTCACGTGGTCTTATTAAATGTTAGTAAATGCGACTGCCGAGCTGAGGACTCAAGTTCTAATCCAGGGTCGGAATAAATATTTGTGTGACCCGCAAATGTTTGTTTCGGAGTTTTGGGTGTTTGCTACGTTTAATAGTTATGTATTTAAAAAAATATAAGAATGTTTTGAGAGTAGTTATACAAAAATTACATACGAGAGCTGCCAACACAGCAATTATTACAAATAATATTATTTAAATTTAAGGCAAACAAGTTTAGTCGACTGTTCTCACATAAATCCAAAGGAACAATGTAGGTGGGTCCGTATTGGGTTGCATAAATTAAAACTGAACGTTTTTTGGCATACTCTTCGTTTCGAATAACGTTCAAACAGAATAAATCATTAGGCATACTTTCTTTTCCCATAACTTCTTAATAATAAACCCGCAAATATATATAATACACAACAAATATATAATAAAAATATACCCGCATAAAATGTTTACGCATAATTTTTTTTACAATAACGATTACTAATCATAACATTTATTGGCATCTCACTCACTCTCGCATAAAGATTACCTACAAGTCATACATATAGAATACCATAATGTTAACAAGTACCTACATATTTTTATTTTTATATCTAAGCTTGAACTGTCTAAGATTGAAATTGATAAAAGCGACCCACTGATTAAAAATATCGATAGTCACTATACTGAAGTTCAAAATATCAACACTTCTATATTGAATATATAAATAAAATACAAAAAGAATTAGGTAGATTAAAACGAGCGATTTAGTTCTGGCGCATCGCCGGCTGCTGCCGCGGCCCGCTCGCTTTTCTCGCTCGGCTCGCGCTTTGTGGTCACAAGTGACCTAATACTCCTTCTCGCTTCGCTCGTCGTCGTACCTATTTACGACTTTGCTCGAGACTAGTAAAATTAATAACACTTAAAATATCGTTTCATATGTTACAGCTTACAAACTTGGCTATGAGTGAGATGATTATTTACAATGGTGTCTTATCATTTCTTAAGTATTCGTAGTCAAAATTATTATTCATTTTTGATTTTAACAGTTATCCATACCTCCATTATGCGTTTTGTATTTTATGATACATTATCTTTAGGCGTATAACAATTATGCCCTTTACATGTATGCTGATTAAAATTATGATAAAAAAATTAGAGTAAGTTAAAGTTATGCTAATAAAACCATTATGCGTTTAAAACACTCTGCTTATCATAATTTATGCGAGAAAACTTTATGCTGAAGTTGTTATGCCAAACTACATTATGCTGAAAAAGATAATGCGATCGAAAGGCTTCCATGTAGGTAAGTGTAATTTTATTGTTGTAAGTCATACCTACAATTTAAAAGAGCATCCATTGACTTCATTGCCAGATTCTTCTTCTTAAAGGGTAGGCTGTCCTTAAAACTGGCAACTAGAATCGCTCTAATTTCGATATGATTTTAAACACAACATTGATTTTGTTTTTTTTTGTATAAATTCATATATAATTGGTCAAACATCATGTAAATAAAACTAATGTAATTACTGGCAGTTAGAAAAGAGTGGCTATGAGTTTTATCTGACAGTAAATATAAATGTAGAAGCAATAATCTTGACGTTCATAAGTGTCACTTTGTGATCATTTCAGCTTTTTAAGTTTGCTTACCAAATGTCTAGCCTCGTGGAGACGAAGTCCTGAATAAGATAAGGCGGTTCTTCATTACCAAAGGTACTTGCTGTACAAGACTCAGATTCGTCCATGGTAATACTGTTCTAACTAAAACGTCTCCCGTGACTTGAGGCTCCGACTTTCAAAATCATACGATGATACGGCAGTCAAGCATACGGTTGTCTGGGACCGGACGACTTTTCTTTAGGTGGACCGTATGCAAGGCTAGGTGACCCCCCCGGCTTCGCTCGTGACATACTTTGGACTCCCGTCGCACCTATTTAATCCCGTTGCTTATAAATTCTACAAAAATGCTTAAAAATTTCCACCATTTGTCAACATTTATGATTACTGCTTCGCTCTCCGGGGTAGTAGCGTGATGATATATAGCCTATAGCCTTCCTCGATAAATGAGCTATCCAACACAAAAAGATTTTTTTTAAATCCGACCAGTAGTTCCTGAGATTATTTTTCAACCAAACAAACAAACTCTTAGGCTTTATAATATTAGTATAGATTTTCATGAGCAAAGAATGGTCATGCAGAATGGAGCTAGACAGAGGTCAAAATGGAACTACAGATAATATCTAAAAGAATAAAAAAAAACATGATTTTAATGAAACAAACATATCTAACACTGGTTAGTTCGAAAACCAACCAGAGTATAGAATCATTTATTCATAATTTTTAAATACACATTTATTTTATACAACCATATCAAATGAGGGCGCGTCCGTCCGCACACACCTGACTTTGGTAGAATAAAATATGTCAATTAGTATACATAAATACATACTAACACATACATACATACATTTTATATTTAAAACTTACAACATAAGCCTCTTCGTAATCCTAATTGACAGTTGATTCGAGAACCAACTGTTAGATCATTTATACAAAATAAAATACACTTACTTATTTCGTTATATTATTAGAATTTTGAATCGGAGTAACAATTTAGGCGAGGACAGTCGATAGATGGCGCCACAAAGTACGATTTAAACGCAAAATATTGGGATTCATATATTATTTTGAACAGGGCGCGCATGTGTCTGCAATGTAATATAATTTCAGACATATGCACGAATATAAAATCTGTACAATACGCAACAGAGCCCAAGTCATTTATTACACAGATATTATATTATTAAATTTTCAACTATTTATTTATTATGGAATTTGAAGTACTCGTAGCATATCTTTTAGACATTCCTCGCAGAATCTTATCAATAAATATCTAATATAAAAATCATAGTTTGTATTTTAATGCTGACATACTGGCTATAAAGTTTTTTAAATTAGATTTCGAAATTTGATAAACCTTATATTTCATGTTATATTTTCACAATGCGCTGATGTATAAATATAAAAAACATTTGGTCATCATTTTTTTGTCGAATTATAAATGAAATATAAATAATTTGATGAACGAATCATGGAAAAAATACTGATCTATAGACTAGACAACATTAGTTCTTTTAATCAAAGTACGTAATATTTTCGTGAAACTTTACATTTACTTATAATCTATAAACGATATTATTTGAAACATGTATTTTTAAATATTTTAATTACGACTTTTATTTCGCATACTTTAACACTAATAATAAATACTTATATTATTTCGAGTGACATGAGTAAGATGTTATATTTTATATTATAATATAAATATAATACACATTTATATATTGGAAAATTTTATATTAAATAAAACAAGAGTAGCTGCGATCTAAATAACAATTATAACTACCCGTATTTTCAAATTATTTCTATTCAAAATGAATGCATAAAAGTTATCCTAATCATATATCTAGCCTATATTTAAAAAATGACATTATATGTAATACAATATTTATGTATTTTTATTTTATACTAATAAAAATTGTTTAATTAATTTCATATTAAGAAAAACAATTGTTCAAATGTTAGGTAGTTTTGATTACAAAATTTTATATTTATTTTTTTATTTAAATTTAGGCTAGATAGAAGAAAGAAGCATTAAAACATTAAATATATATAACGATAATGAGATATGTTAACATTTAGTACATCTATTATATTTAATATTTTACTTTTTAACAACTCAATTCAGAGTCACTTTTTAACTTAATCTGATAAAAGTGGTTTTGTTATATATGACTTTGTGATTAGCTGTCTTCATTGCTAATTAGGTTCGATTCCCATCTAGGGGAACGGTTAAAGAACAATTTTTTTTAATATGAATGCAGATCACCGGGTTTCGAATTGACGCCGGTACTGACGCTAAGATGTGAGTTGGTTTTGTTGTCTCTTACAAACAAAAGGTAGTCTTCAAGAATTTAAAAAATAAAATTAGGTACATTAAGAACTTATTACAAAACAATGGCACTATATAAGAATGTTAGTGTTGCTATATAAAAAATACAACACTAACTCAGTACAAACTATCCGATTCGAACCATGCTGAAATCGATTTCGACTTATTCGCTAAACACCGAGTTTATAATATTTAAAATACACTCATTTTGGGTATAAAAAGCGAAAATAATAATCACAATTTGTCACAATCGATACTCGATAAACGAATACAACCCTCACATAAGTGTCTTTCACAACACTTTACTCGATAAACTTCCAATGTCTAACGTCCCGTCCTTATTTCACCAAACCCACGGCAAAAAAGTAAACTTTTTTTTTCGGGTAACACTCACTTAGTCTATGAAATCCCGTTTCGTGTTCACACGCGATTTCAGGGATAACTTAACCTATATTTTTTACGTTTTAGATTTAAAGAACCCTCCGCCATTTTATTTTCCGACTAATATCGTAGAATTTCGGTCTAAGGGCTTGAGTTCGTGATATATCCCTTTCAGGCAGAATGTTAGCCTTGAAAGGGAATTGCCCTGAAAGCAAGTGATGTATTTTGTGAGATCATTTTCAACGAATTAGTCGCTATTGTTCGACTAATTAATCTCTAATTTTTGACCAATCGATCGCTTGTGTACGACCAATTAATCGCTAATAATATATAATTAGTCGGTAATATACGACTAATTAACCTCTTATTTTCACGTTCGACTAACCGGTCGCCTGTTTACGACCAATCAATCGTCAATACTAGACCAAATAAACGCCAATACTAGGCAACACTCGCGAATGAGGGAGGGTTTCATTAAATCGTAAAACTATATACTAAATGCATTTTATCCGTTTTGCGACAGCGGTCAACACTAACATTTACTGATGTTTATCACCTAATGCAAACATAATGGATTTGTTATAAACATTTTTGAAACTTTCGTCTCCTCTGGAGGTTCGGTTATATTACAATAACCGTGGTCACGAGTAGACGACTAGGTTTAAAAAATGTTAATAACAAGCGAAAAATACTCGAGATATAACGAGTTTAAAAAATTGCAATACCTCTATCAGTAAATGTTCGGATAAGTTATTTAGCGACACCATTAGGTGACCCGACGATTTCGCCGCGAAAAGACGCCATTTTTGATCGGTTCGCTGTTGTGGAAGCGATTTTTGATCGGTTTTCGGTTGGAGACGCGATTTTTTAAAGGTTCGCGGTTGAAGACCCGATTTTTGATCGGATCGCGGTTGAAAAGACGTGATTTTTGATCGTTTCGAGGTGGGAGACGCTATTTTTGATCGGTTCGCTGTTGAAAAGACCGGTCTACTCCCTCTTCTGGTAGGTGGTTTAGTTGCGGGCCGGTGGTGTTGGCGGTGTGCCCAGCGGATTCTTGGGACTTTCGCCCATGGGCGAATGTCTTCCGCCAGTCAGGCGAGCCTGGCGGATAGAGCGATGGACGTAGCGGAGTGGTAGATAGCACCACAGACATGGCACTACGAGACTCAGCAGAGACAGGCCGATCCAGCTATACAACCGTACCAAATCATTTATGTTACAATCCAATTTACTGAATATTTATTTAAGTTATATTTGTAAAACACCAACAACCTGCTGGGACTAGAAGTTTATTTATTCATATTTTTCATGTTTATCAATCACGCCTTATGGTAGAGGCATATTATACACCCAATTTACACCGTGTGTACTCCTGTCCCACGTAATAGGACAGACGCAGGTTATGGCTACTCGCTGTTAAAATAAATAAAAAAATATTGTTTAATTTTTTTCACATTTTTTTTAATGAGTCAAATAATCAAATCAGGCCTTAGTAGCACGCCATAACTAAATAATAACAATTTCACTGAATGCGGAAGACGTAGGACCCTATGTAATACAGTGAATAATAATAATTTATTGTTGCGAAAACATAAAATTTTACGCTATTCATCTAAGTGTATTCCCAGTAGCTTCCAAATAACTGTACTTGCGAGGCAGGGGGAGAAGGGGGGATGTATTGTAGCAGAAAATTATAAGGCAAACGATAGCTGCCCTAGCATACAGATACGAATAGCATACAGATAGAATTTTGGCGGGAACAGCGAAGAAATTTTATTTTTTGTGCAAAAATAATGTTTTCTTAAACATAAAAGCCTTGACCACGTGCACAAGTGTTGTGTAATTGTATAAACTCAATGGAACGTGGCATTTTCTGTTACATGTTTTTCTTGCATTAGGTGTGTAAAAAAGAGCACTACCTTCCAAAATCCACATATACCTAACTGCAGTAAAATTGACCATCATTTTACTGCAGTAGAACTTTGAACAAACCTATACATGAATACGCTGCTATCTACAAGAATAATTTACTTCTTTTGAATAAAGATTACCCAAACTGGAAATAAGAAGTCTACGAGGTATAGCTGGAGTGAAGTTGATGGATAAAGAAGAAACAGCGTGATAAGGGAACATTGCGCTATGACAGAAGAGGTAGTGACTAAGATAGAAAAAAGGGATGCTCAGATGGTTCCGACACGTGGAGAGGATGGATGAAAATAGACTGACAAAGCAGATTTATGGGGTGAGAGTGAATGGGCAAACTGGTAGGGGTCGACCTCGGCGTACGTCATCAAATTGATGACCTTTTAGGAAAAGGCCAGGTCAAGAGTACCCTTAACCGGCGGGCGTGTATAAAAACACTTATGAAAGTAGGAGAATCGAAAGTTGTATGCCAGGATCGTAGTAAGTGGACATCCATAGTTTCTGCCAACCCCTATGGGAAACAGGCTTGATATGTATGTATGTATGTATGAATAAAGAAGACTCATATTAGGTCAGTTTGTCAGCAGGTGCAGGTGAGGGCGTGTGTGTGTGTGTGTGTGTGTGTGTGTGTGTGTGTGTGTGTGTGTGTGGTGTATTACCGCGTGGAGCAGTCCGGGTCCTGCGGATCACAAATGCAGGGATTCGACATTTCATCCTCACTCTCCTCCGATATGCAGTGGTACAGCAGACACTGAAATAGATCAACAGAACACTCTTATATCAATATATATATATATGTATATATATAAATGTCACTTTTCGTTGTAATTTTAAATTTTTGGTGGCGCTAACAAAGTTGCGCGGGTCAGCTAGATCTATTATAACTATCTTCCTGAAGGAATAGTAAGAAAATACGTTTCGTTTTTGAGCAAACTACTCACATGGTCTTAGTATAAAGGACTACCCTGATTCATTATCAGCTAACTTTCGCATAAAAAAAATATTTCGTCAATCGTTCCTCATACCCCATAACCATAAAATTTTGCACAAATATTCCTTATGAGACGTATATGTGCATAAGAAAAGAATTTTGAAAATCCGATCATTAAGGGGGTGAATAGGGGCTGCAAAGTTTGTATATAATATATTTTTTATACTATTTTTTTTTGTTGAGGTAGGGTGACACACACACACACTGGATTAACACATAGCCTACTTAATTTTCTGATATCTGGCTCCTGTGGGAAGCCGGTAAAGGATAGGTTAACACGTGGGCGGAGCCGCGGGCTTTCCTTAGTTATTTATAATATTGGTCGAATATATTCTAAGCCACCGGCATTCATTGGTCAAATCAAATATAAATACCCGGTTTCCTGTAACACATTTCAGGTCACTTTCCAAAATTACTCCGACATAAATTTTGTTAATTAGTTTTGTTTTTGTTTATTAATATTTTATTTATTGCCTTATGGATAAGCTGTATCCATGCCTTTTTTTGTGTATTTGGCTACGTGGAATAATACAAATTATCATTCTATCTTTTCAAAAAGATTTAATTTATCAAGATTTATTAAATCTAAAAAGATTTAGATTTTTATGAATCTAAAATCTAAAAAGATATAGATTTTTATAAATCTTTTTAGATTAAAATTTAAAAAATAATATGAAAAATTTAATAGAAGATAAATTGAATAGAAAAATGTATTATTCCACGAGAATAATAAATTTTCCAATCTTTCTTTTCAAAAAAATATTATCTATTAAGATTTTAGATTTAATTTTTTTAAATCTAAAATCTAAATACATATAGATTTTACAAATCTAAAATCTAAAAAAATAAGTATTTTTTAATTTAAAATCTAAAAAGATTTACATTTTTTAAATCTAAAATCTTGAAAAATTATTTTATTTTTTTGGAAGAAATCCATCAAAAACAAAGTATAAAAGCGGTTACCTGAGCACACCTGATGCAAGTGATGGTATTGACGCACACCTGACACCCGTCCGGAGCATACTCGCAAGCGCCCTTGCAGTTCCTGCTCTCCAAGTACCACAGCTGGCAGTGTCTACCATCACATGACAATGGCTAACGTTATTATCTATACCAGTGGCTCTCATACTATTTTGGTGACGGAACCCTTTTGGGAAGCAATATACTTGATGGAACCCTACAATAAAACAATAGTTTTTAAAAGTGTTTTCTTTATTAATAAGCATAATAAAAGTACAATGTAACAGTTCCTAATTATTACTTACTTTACCTCATGGCAAGTACAATAATAGAAGATCTAAAAAAAGAAAAAAATTAACTAATGGGAGGTATGAAACTGTTTTTTATTTTTCATCAATTGGTTGATATCAGGTTCGGCGTCCAGTATATTGCGATATTTTGTTTTCGTGGCTGCATAGGTTGAGAATCCTGTTTCGCACAAATATGTTGTTGAGAACGGGAGAAGAATATTCAGAGCCATTTTGCCAAGCATTGGATATTCATCACGGATTCTGCACCAAAAATCGTTGAGACGCGTCGTTTTGAACAGTGACTCCATAGTTGTGTCTGATGACATTTCTAAAAGAGATTCATATATATCGTTTGACATACTTTCGGGCTTTTGCAAGTTGGGTAAAAAAGGATTATGAATCCATGAATTCAGTTTCATTTTTCTATTCTGTTCTTCGGGAAAATACTTTTCAAAAGATGCGCGCATCGAACTGAGATATTGGACCAATTCTTCAAACACATCATCTTGAAACATTTCTGAGTCGTTTTCGCTAACAGACTCACTGAGTGACGTACTATTTCTTTCTTACCAACGCAAATAATCCAAAAATCTAATGTTGTTTTGAAGGCAGTTATTTTGTTATAGGCCTGAAACACTGTTGATTTTGAAAGATATCCGCCATAAAAGACAATCGGAACAACCAAGTTTTATCATACAAACGGTCCTTCAAATTAAAAGAAGTATCTGCTGAAAGAAACATTTGTAACTCTGCTCTACGTTCAAATAGCCTTGTTAAAGTTTTACCCCGAGACAGCCATCGCACTTCTGTATGGAGCAGCAGTGTTTTATGTTCGCTGCCATAATCTTCACACAATAATGAGAACAATTGGGATAGTAGTGGTCGTGATATGATAATTTTTTTTTTTTACCGCTTCATCCATAACTAATTTTAGATTTGACGGCATTTGCTACATCGCAAGTGCTTGTCTATTCAGAATACAATGGCTGGAAATACAATTGGGCGCTTTATTTTTTATTCGTGACACTGCTCCTGCTGTTTTACCTGTCATCGCCTTGGCCCCACCTGTAGAAATGTCAATGCAATTGTTCCAAAAATATATTTATTTTATTAAAAATTTATTTTCCGGTAGTGTTTGTGAGCAGCGGTAAACACATAAGCTGTCTTCTCTGTCTTCTTCAAAAGAACTTTCATATGGATATCTCACGATAACCAGCAAGATAGTCAAACCAGCGACATCAGTCGACTCGTCCATTTGCAAGGCGTGTTTTTTGTAGACGTGTAGCTAGTTCTTGTTTGACGTAGCTTGCCAGATCATGGATTTGCCGTGAAACAGTATCGTTTGATAGCGGCACATTAGAAAGATGCTTTTTGTTATGTCTAATACACATGGCTTTATTAAATTCTCAGCGATAGTGTGCGCTTCACCTGCTTGTGCAATGCGATAGCTAACTAAATATGATGCCTCCGTGGCCTTTTCGTTGATAGTTTGTGTTATATGTATCATATTTTTTTGACTTTCCAATAACTGATCTTTTTTACGAACAATAATTATTTATTCTTGTCTTTAGACTCTGGGTGTACCGTTTCTAAATGTCGGCGCAATTTGGCAGATGCCATGGAACTATTAGGAAGCAGTTTACTACATAGCATGCAGAGAGGTGAGCCGTTGGAATCAACAAATCCGAAACTGATTTATGATTCATCATACTTCCTTTTTTTCGTCTTTGAAACCGTCGAGCTTGACGTCGTGGCATCATCGTCTGGATCGGTGATTGCTATATTCTCCGCGCGTACTGCTTTTGAACATTCATCGTCATTAGAGGATGTTGTTGCAACACGTTTAACACCTTTAAGCCAACGTTCCATTCTTCTTTATTTATAATTTTACACGTCAGGATGGTGGGGTCTAAATAATGCACAATCGTTACTGCGTATCAGAGACTAAGTTTAGTACAATGAAGAAATGTATAAAACTGAGACAACAGAATACAGCAGGCAGTAGAACAATGAACACTAGTTTCTCGCTAGCGAGCTTGTAAGTAGGTAGGTAGGAACTTATCGCTCCGAACGCTAATCGTCAACTGACTGACGAGGCGCGACGCGCGATCGCCGCTTTTTACTTAGTCCTAGACTCGATCTCGAATATTCTCGAAAATACTCGAGTCGGCGCCTTTGATAAACAAAAAATAAAAAGAGAAATATAAAAATTGCGTTGTAAACAATCTAGACCTTATTTTTTGAACTTAGAGTCGAAAGTCGCTTGTTGACAACTATAGCGTCTAATTCAGAAGCGGCTTTTATCAAAGGGACTGCGCGCTCACAAGTATACAAGTATACATGTTGATACCAAACTTGAGATATTGTACCAGCTATTGTAACACATGTTTATACAAATACAAATAAATAAATATACCTACGCGCGGCCGCGGAGTCGAAAACGTTTGACCAAAGAGAGGTGTTTTGATTTTTATTCTAAATCTTCTTTCTTTTTTGCGGAACCCCTGCAGAGGTACTTAGAGTTTAGCTGATCTATACTAATGTGGGAAACGGAATGTAATAATGAATGAATGGGCCGAATGAAGGAATGGTATGAATGAATGAATGGAACGAATGATTGAGGAAAGAGTGAGGAGGTAGGGATAAGAAAAAAAAATGGTGATATAGGAAGTAAAACGACGGATTGTATTAAGTGAAGGATTATTTGATTAAAAGTTTTGATGATAAGATGCGATTACTCTATAGAAGAAGAGTTGGGTTTGTTTGTTTGGTTTCTTTGGTTGAATGTGCGCTAATCTCAGGAATTACTGGTTCGAATTGAAAAAAATTTTTTGTGTTGGACAGCTCATTTATCGAAGAAGGCTTATCGTCACACTAATAACCAGGAAAGTGGAGCAGTAATCATAAATTACGAGAAATTGGGCATAGTTTAATACATTATTTTGATTACATGCATGATACATACATATCGTAAGCCTTTATCCCCAAAGAGGTAGGCAGAGGCATACTATACGCCCACATTTAACCGTATACATTTTTGTCCCTTGTAACAGGTGGTGAGCCCATTGCCGTGTTGAAACGGACAGACACAGGTTGTGGGGACCTGCTGTTGAAATTTTTCAAGGTCACCTTTCCAATCACCACGTATAGCGAAAATTGCTTAATGCAGTAATCGTTCACAGAACACCGAATTAGCGGGGCCACGTGAGCTTCATATACATATTATTACATACATATATATTGTCACGCCTTTAACCCCAAAAAAGGTGGCAGAGGAATACTATACACCATATGCAATTTACATCCCACGTATCAAAGTGGTGACTCCATTGCCGTGTTGAAATAGACAGACTCAGGTTGTGGCTACCTGCTGTTGAAATTTTTCAAACCGGCCATGAAGTTGACTTAACGACTGCAATGTTACTGGCAACCGGGACCAAAGGCTTAACGTACCTTCACACGGAAACGCCGTAATGTAAATGCCACCAAGTGGTCACCACGCAGGCCAGCCATAGCGAAAGTTGCTTAACGCAATGATCGTTTACAGAACACTGAGTAACCCCATGAACGTTTCATTAATTAAATAAATAAATATCGTTGGGACAATTCACACAACGCCATCTGATTCCCAACTAAGCAAAGCTTGTACTATGGTAACCAGATAACTGATAAACATACTTATATATTTCTAAATACATACATATTATAGACTAATAACACCCAGACACAGAATAAACCATCGTGCTCATCACACAAAGATTTATCCTGGGCGAGAATCGAACCCACGACCTCTTGCAAAAGTGGTAGAACAGATGTTGTTGGTTATGACCTTGGCTATCAGGTTTTACTAATGACCCTGTATATATTTATATTATGGTCCTGGTCTACGGTCCAGTACCTAAGTAAATAATATAATACCTGCATTGAAAGCGATCTTGATCGGAGCGCCTCTTATCTGGCAATGGCGGCGGGCCGTATAATTTAATAGACCCTGTAATATTAAAATCTATTAACTATCTTCACGCTGTATCCTTGACTAGGTAGTCTGAGAGAACAGCAATGCATTCTTACTTCTTTCGCTTCATTCAGATTTATTAATCGCTTCATACACGCACGTCTAGGATATCCAAGTACTTTTGAAGTTTCCATTTCTGAGCAATCTGCTCACGTGGTCTTCGTATGTAAGTCTCGGCCTACCCTGACTTATTCTACCCTCTACTTTCGCACAATATATATTTTTCGTTAATCAGTAACACGTGTTCAAACCAGATTTTACAGTTTAATACTAACAGTTATATTTAAGCCCGCCATATTGCGTATCACTTTAGGATTAATTCAATAAATAAATATTGTGGGACTTTTATTTTTACACTTTGCCGTTTAGCCAAAAGTAAGCTAATATAAGCTTGTGTTATGGGATCTAGGTGAGTGATAAACATATTTATATATTTCTAAATACATCCATATTATACATAGGAAACACCCATATCCCAAAAAAAAAATTATGAATTACAAATATATTTTTTCTGACCCGGGAATCGAAACTCGGGTCCTCTGTCACGGCAGTCGCATACACTACCACTGCGCCACCGAGGCAGTCAAATGGGATGGGAGTTGTATACCAAGTTTTCCGGAGTTTAAGCCACCTCACTAGCTAACGGTGCACCTGCTGACTAACAGACAAAGCAACGATGGAGACGGGACTGGGAGATCAGACGGCAGTGGTCTTCCAATAATGACAAAAATCAAAAACCAAAGGAAAAGTGTTCAAATTAAAGTGCACCTCAGGCTCAAGGCTCAAATTCCAGGTAGGCTGTGAAAGCAACTGGGAACACAATCATATTTTTTGTAATTATTTTATGGCCTGGTTACTAAGACCTTTTAGTCAAATCTTAATTCATATTTTTATCAATCTTTTTTCTTATTATGTAAAATGTCCCAGTGCTCAAGTCAACACTTTAATATAAAAAAAATGTCTTTTTAAAATAACTTTAAAATATTTAAAGTGACCACCGGTTCGGAACGCGGCCCACCTGTGAAGAACCGGCAAGAAACTTAGGAAGCCTTTTTTTATGGTCTATTTACAATTTAATACTATTTCAATTTGCCAGCAGATCATTTCCAAGCGCCCCTGTCCTATGAAGACCCGAATACACATACCCGAATCCTGTTTGAGCAGTGGTGGTTTGGTGTTAGGTGAAGACTTCTCCGAACTGCTGGTGACGGCTGGCAGCGATGGATACTGATATTCGTGAATCTAAACAAATATACAAATAATTATAAAAATAATAAGTGTAAGTATAGCACCCATTTAAACTATAATAAATAGATTTCAATGAACTAAAAAGAATAATTCTCAGCCATGCTTTGCCTGTGTATAAGATGAAGTACAAGAAGTCATAGGCTTTCAGTGGAATTTGCACGACAAGTAGTAAAATAGCTTTTCACTGCAATATATCACTTTCTTTCACTAGAGCACGTTTACACAACTTTTATGTCTAACAAACTACCATTTATACACATAAAACAAGGTTAATGAAATAATTTTGAAAAATAGTATACAGCAAGCAGCCGCCATTTATCAAGATCCCGCGCAAATCCGTACATAACATAATACAAGTATACTCACAGCTGACAGCGATACGTAGGGGCCCTTGTCCGGGTCGGAGACGTCGATCTTGTCGTACTCAGACTCGTAATGCTTCAGCGGATCTGTAGGATATAAAAAGGTCCTTTACAATTGGGAAGAAAACGCAAAACTTTTATGTAGATGGCGCGGTTACACAGAAAACGTCGATTTTCATAACAAACCCAATTTTTTTTTATAATTATTTTGTGGCCTGGTTACTGAGACCTTTTAGTCAAATATTATTTTTTATATGATATTTCTTTAATCTTATCTTCTAATTTAGTCCTGTCCAGTCTTTGTCGATGTCGAGTCCTCAGTCCTAGGTCCTGGTCATTGCCCTCAGTATAATGGTGGTTCTTATACTGAGGTTTTCAGTGGACTTTAGGCGGCAAGATAGAAAATAGCATTTCACTGCTTAAATATCATTGTCTAGCACTATAGCACGTTAACACAACTTTTATGTCCAAGAAACCACCACTTCCGCACATAAAAAAAGATAAATGCACTATTTACAAAAAAAAATATACAGCAAGCGTCCGCACTTGTCGATCTTCCTGCCGAAAGCCCATAACAAACCCTATAGTCTACTTCGTTTTGTTTTTGGTCTTATTTTCTTTTTTTGGTGGAAAATTGCTTTAGCACAATGTACGCTACTTGACGAGGCGATAAATTAAATGAATATAGTGGGACTATGGGATCTAAACAACTGATATGCATACTTATATATTTCTAAATACATACATATTATACATAGGAAACACTTATACTCCGAAATCAACATTTTGTGGATCACACAAATATTCGTTCCGACCCGGGACCTCAGCGCGGCAGTCGTTACAAAATCAGAAGAAAATCACAAAGTCATCATCATTATACAACTGGAGATGTTGCAGCTAAATATCTGCATCCAAAATTCAATTACACCACTCGATAGCCAAAGAACCTAAGAATTTACGTTTGTAAGTACAAACAAATAGCGCGGCAAAAGGGGAAAGCGGCGCCATTTTGAGGTCATTTTGGGTATTTATTTTTACGATGATTAGATTGCCATTTAGTATAGCTTTAAACTCGGAGGCACTGCGGTGTTCAAACTTCATAAATATTAACCGCTACGAGTCGTATTCATGTACAACGCACGGTCGTGTCCATGACATAGACCCACCTTTTTTTTTGGAATAATAAAATTTAAAAAAAAAATGTAGAAAAAGGAAAAATAGGAAAGGTAAAAGAAGAATTTAACATCTAATATTGACACATTTTATTAAATTTAAATTTCCATGCTTCGTTAAGCCGTTGGTCCCGGTTGCCAGTAAAATGACAATCGTTAAGCCTAGTTGAAAATATAAAATAATAAAATAAATAAAAATACAAACGTGGGACAAAAATGCAAACTGTGAAATGTGGGCGTATAGTATGCCTATGCCTACCCCTTCGGGGATGCAGACGTGACAATATATAAGAAGAATAAGATTTGACTTAGATACTAAGTCAAATCTTATTTTTGTATATTTATTTCGCTTGCTTGCTTACTCCAAAAATTGTAAAATAATGGTAAAAAAATAATTGTAAACTAGACTAAAAACTGTAAATTAAGCAAAAATTAAATTGTAAACTAGACTAAAAAACAGTAAACTGAAGTCAAAATTAAATTATAAACTAGACTAAAAAACAGTATACTAAAGTAAAAAATAAATTGTAAACTAGCCTAAAAAATTGTAAACTGCAAAACTTGAAAAAAAAAAATGCTAGAACCTATTAGTGAAAACGAACGTCAAGATTACTGCTTCTACATTTACTGCCAGATTCGCAAAGCAATAGGTAGAGCCTGAAGAAGAACTTGGGTTATTTCCGCTTGCTTAAAAATTGTAAAATAAAGTAAAAATAATAATTGTAAACTAGACTAAAAACTGTAAACTAAAGTAAAAATTAAATTGTAAACTAGACTAAAAACAGTAAACTAAAGTAAAAATTAAATTTTAAACTAGATTAAAAAAATGGCAATGAAACTCATTTAGTAAACAATATATCATATCATAAAAAAAACTCCTATAATAAAGAATGAGCTAGTGTTGTACGTACCTTGCAGCGGATGGCCGCCATCAGCCCCGTGTCGCGGCAGCGTGATGACGGACAGAATGGGCGTCTGCGTGAGCGAGTGGTCGTTGGTCGCGAGTCGCCGTGCGCGGGAAGTCGTCGAGTTCTCCGAGCTCGAGTGAGACTCGGACGGTAGGTTCAGACACTACAACATTAAATGAAAATATCTTTATTCCTGTAGGCCACAAAGTATAACCTATGAACGTCAAGATTAATATTTATTTATTTATCTATCACGCCTTATCCCCGAAGGGTTGGCAGAGGCATATTATATGCCCACTTTTCACCATGTGTTCCTGCACCCCGTAAAAGGTGGTGAGCCGATTGTCAAGATTATTGCTTCTACATTAACATTTACTGCCAGATTAGCAAAGCAATGGGTACAGCCTGAGAATGAACCTGCCAATAAAAATCATGGCCACTCATTTTTTATCACCAGTAATTACATTAGTTTTCGTTTACATAATTACAATGAATTTATTTAAGCAGAATTCGTCTATTACATTATATTTATTATGTTTCTTTAGTATTTATTTTTTATGGATTATGCCACCCATAAGGCTTTCTACTTGACATAAGGACTGCAATGTTACTGGCAACCGGGACCAACGCCTTAATGTGCCTTCCAAAGCACAAAAAACGCTCGCAAACGTAAATGCCACAAAGCGGTCACCCATCCGTAACTAGCCATAGAGAAAGTTATTTAACGCAGTGATCGTTTACAGAACACAGTCAGCAGGGCCACGAGCGCTTCTAGTATATGAAATAAATAGCATAATATCTGACCTCGAAGATGTTTTGGTCCTCGTCGTCGTCTTTCGGCGCTGGGTTGTATTTTTTGTATGCGTGAAGTGATGGCCACACCCCGCCCAGACCTAACATACAACATATTATATGTTATATAAACATAAATATTATACAATCGGAAAATAAATCTAAATTCGTTACAATATGTATTCACTTACTTATCAGTCACGCCTTTTTCCTCAAAGGAGTAGGCAGAGGCATACTATACACCCATATTTAACCGCAGGCATTTTTGTCCCACGTAACAGATGGTGACATGATTTAATGGAAATCCTGAGTCGAACCAAGCATTTGAATGATCGGCAAATATTTATTTCAGAGTTAGTGTTTTCTTTGATGTGTAGGTATTTAGAAACATTAAGGTATTTTTATCATTTGTCTAGAGCTTGTATAGTAGATGCTTCTATTAACATAATTTAGACTAGATGGCGCTGTGTAAATAATGTAAAATAGAATCGGTGTGGTAATCATGAAGGATTTTCAATTGAAAATAGAAAGGCTACTTTTTATTCCCGGGAACAAGTTCCTATGGGAAACAGGTACGGGAAAAGACGTTATTCTGCGAAAATAAGCTAGTCTATAATTACTCACCGTGTAAGAATCCAGTATACGGTAAAGGGAGGCAAAAGAAAGCACATTAGATAAATTAGTTCCACATAAGTACATTCATTTTATTATCATCATCTTGGCAGCAGTGGGGCGGTAATCGCCGCCCCACTGCTGGACATAGGCCTTCTACAAGCATAAGATAATCTATTTGGAGGGTTATGGGGGCTGGCCTTTACCAAGCTGGTCACAACGCGTGGTTGGTTAATTTTTATTTGGAGTTTATCCTACACGATCTCTATTCAACTTTATAGTGTACTCGGTGAAAAGTATTCACCCGTGACAAACTTTGAACTTCCGTCGCACCTATTTAATCCCGTCGCTTATAAATTTTACAAAAATGTTTATAAATTTCCCTGATTTGTCGACATTTATGATTACTGCGCCGGTCTCCAGGGTAGTACCATGATGATATATAGCTTATAGCCTTCGTCCATAAATGGGCTATCCAACACAAAAAGAATTTTTCAAATCCGACCAGTAGTTCCCGAAATTAGCGCGTTCAAGCAAACAAACAAACTTTTCAGCTTTATAATCATATTAGTATAGATTTTCAGTTGCTCCAAGCCAGTTGGATTTTGAGCATGGAAACCACTTGTATTAGGCTGCTAGGAGAGGCTGCCCTTTGGATATTCGTTGGGAGAGTGTGCCGTCGAAGTAAAGAAACTCTGCGTCGTTCCCTCGTCCGTGGGTCAACAGGTGCACCGCTAGCAGATGTTGTTACAGTCCAGACATGTCCCTTACAGACACACGATTTGCAAAGGATGAATTTAATTAATAAAAACCATTGGGATAGTGATATGTACTCTATCTTCCTCTGGCAACACACGTTTGCTGCTAAATCAGCTGTTTCTCATGCCAGGACTCTCAAGCTTCTCACCCGTTGTAATTTTTGCTAAGTTCCTTAACGCGGCTTACATTACAAACTAACTATCATCACGCTGTATCCCTGACGGGGTAGTCAGAGAGGACAGATCGCCCGGCTTCGCGATCCATATCCATCCAAGAAAGGGTAGCCGAAAAGCTTGTCGACGTCAATGTTAGTAGTGAGAATGTGGAAAGTGTATAGCAGAACCTTAGGGATAGTATGGTAAATGCCGCTGTGGAAGTGTGTGGAGAAACGAAGAGACGCAGTAGTAATAAGCGTGATGCATGGTGGAATGAGGAAGTGAAAGAAGCAGTTCGACTGAAGAAGACGGCATGGTTAGACTACTTAGCCTCGCGGAATGATTTTAATATGGAAGAGAGATACAAACTGCAAAAAGTTCACACGAAGGCACTGATAGAAGAAGCTCGTGAAAGGTGCAAAATAAAAGCGGATGAAAGGTTGTCGTCCAATTTCCGGCATAATGCTAAGCTCTTCTGGAAAGAGGTAGGCAAGACCCGTTGTTCGGCAATCTGCAGTATGAATAAAGTGCTTAGTGTTAACAATGACGTCCTAATAGACCAAACTGACGTCCTGCAGAGATGTAGTGATTATTATGGAAAGATGTATGCAAGAAAAGACAGAGATGCCACATCGGGAAGTGGAGCTCACTTCGATGCTCCGGATCCCGATGTCATTGAAGTCATTAGTATGAAAGAAATTGAAAAAGCGATAAGAAGTATGAAATGTGGTAAGGCTGCGGGAAAAGACAGAGTTACTGCTGAGATGATCAAGTACGGTGGATCGCGCGTCTGGGACACTCTATGTCTGTTATGCAACTTGTGCTGGCGGGCGAGTGAGGTCCCAGATGACTGGCGAATAGCAGTTGTAGTACCTATTTACAAAGGCTCGCGCCTAAACTGCTCCAGCTACAGGGCGATCAGCTTGGTCAGCTTAGCTAGTAAGGTGTATGCAAAGGTTATAACGGCAAGAATGAAAGAAAAGTCTGAAAGGTATTTATGGGAGGCTCAATGCGGAGTCCGACGTGGAAGAGGTTGCATGGATCAAGTGTGTTCTCTCCGCATGATCGCGGAGAAGTTTCTGGCCATTGGCCAGAAGGTTTTCTGCGCTTTTGTGGATCTGGAGAAAGCATTTGATAACGTTGTGAGAGAAACTCTGTGGGATTTGCTGCCCGGATGTGGTGTGGACGGCTCGCTACTGCGGGCAATACAGTCGCTTTATAGGGACTGTTAGGCGTGCGTGCGAGTAGGGGGGGATGTGTCACCTCTTTTTGATGTCTGTACAGGCGTCAAACAGGGATGTGTCTTGTCCGCGTGGCTGTTCATAGTGTATCTGGACAGTTGCCTGCAGAAGTTGAAAGATTGTGATATGGGTGTGAATTTGGGTGACTTTAAATGACTTTAAAAGAGGTAAGATGTGATTCGGATGTAGAACGGCGAGTAGCTGCCGGAAACATAGTTAACGGTGCTTTGTCCCAATTAGTAAAGCGACAAAACATCGTAAAAGAAGCACGACTGGCGATTCATAACGCAGTGCTAGTGCCAACTTTGCTTTACGGTAGCGAAACCTGGGTATGTCAGCAGATGCATGAAAGTAAATTGAAGGCTGTGGAGATGCGATTACTTCGAAAATTGTGCGGCGTTACTTTGGTCCACCGAATACGTAACGAAGTGATACGCAATATGGCAGGTTTGAATGAAAGTGTCAGCGTTAAGCTGGAAAAGGGCGTGCTCCGTTGGTTTGGACACGTCCAACGAATGAGTGAGGAACGATATATTTTTAAACGAATGATAGACGGAGTTTGCCTTCTCGGTAAACAAGAATTAGCTTTTCGTGGTCATGATGAACACGCTTCATCATATAATTAAGGTAATTTTTTGGAACTTGTAGATCTGTTAGCTAAATATGTCGGTAATTTTGAAACTCATTTACAATCGACATCTGGTAGCTCATTTACGGGGTTGTCGAATAGAACTCAAAATGATCTGATTTCTACGCTAGATATTTTAGGTTTTTCAGCTATAATGAGCTAAAAAAGAAATAACACAATCTGATTTTGTTGCTGTTAACAGTCCTAAACCTTGTTGACGAAACTCCGGATGTCAGCCGTCGCGAATAGTTAGTATTTGTTTAAGATATTTTCGCGACTCAGAAATAATAGATCGATGTTAGTTCTGATCGGAGAGCTGTCACTTTAAGCTCGATTATTATCAACGTTTTATAGGAATTTAATTGCCTAAATAAAGTAGTTGCTCAGTTTACGATGGGGCGTCAGTTTTATCTTCTTAGGTTAATGGAGTTCAAAGCATAATAAGACAAAAATGCCCACTCGCGACGTATGTTTGGTGTTCAGCACATGTACTTAATCTTATTCTTTCCCAGTGTTTTGAAAGAGTTTCGGAAACCAAACGTTTTTTCAGTATTTTGAGTTAGTTATTTTAAAAATATTACAGCTAGCAGCGCCCGCGGTTTGTCTCATGTCGTTTCTGTTAACGTGGCTACATTAGGATAATAAGTAGATATGTTAATCCAGGTCTCTAGCTATCTACATACCAAGTTTCAATGCAATCCGTTGCTGTTTTTACACAACAAACATCCATACTTCCAAACCTTTACATTTATGTTTATCAATCACGCCTTATCCCCGAAGGCAGGCAGAGGCATATTATACGCCCAATTTACACCGTATGTACTCCTGTGTCACGTAATAGGTGGTGAGCCCATTGACACTGAAATAGAGAGACGCAGGTTATGGCTACCTGCTGTTGAAATTATAAAATCGCTCACAAGGCCTTCATAATTGACTTGACGACTGCCATGTTACTGGCCCCTGTTGCCAGTAACATGGCAGTCGTTAAGCCGACCAACGCTTTAAAGTGCCTTCTAAAGCACGGAAACACTCGTGAATATAAATGACACAAAGGGCACGCCCATCCGTGACCAGCGAAAGTTGCTTAACGCAGTGATCGTTTACAGAACACTGAGTCAGCGCTTCGACTTCGATTTCGGGTAGTTAGGGCATGCATACCCTATCCGAAATCCTTGTGCACCCCACTGAGACCACGTGAGCAGATTGCTCAAAAACGGAAAGATCAAAAGTGCTCGGATACCCAGACGTGCGTGTATGAAGCGATTGATGAATCTTGAAGAAGCGAAAGAAGTATGGTTACATTACAAGTAGTGCAAATTTGTAGAAATCGTTATGAAACGAAATGCCGTATGCTGTGTATGTGTGAGTGTATCGAGACTACTACAAGCACTTTCTATTTTAATTTAGTGTATTCATAATGACTATTTCACTCAAAAATTTTGTCACTAAGCGGGTTTATAATAACATTTTATAGCTCTAGGGGAAAAGTATTTATTTACTCTGAAAATAAATTTATAAATAAACATATAGTAATTTATAAATAGAACTATAATTTCTTCGGTAGAATGCGTAGGTATGATGGGTGCAGACTCGTGGTCCCACTATTTGGTGGGACGAGTCATAAGTATTATGTATGACTCGTGGTCCCTCTATGTAGTGGGGCCACGTGTCATACGCAACATGTACGACTCACGGTCCCACTATTTAGTAGAACGAACTGCCATTCGTATAATACGCGAGTGGTCATCAGTGTACGTTAAACGTATAATACGCGAGTGGTCATCAGTGTTAGTTCCACGCGACTGAACAGATATTCATGTCATTTTCATTAATATATAGCGTTATAACTGATGAAGGTTTAAGCCCATAGAGTGCGTGGGTGTGTGACTGTGATGAAAGTCGGTCTAATAAGACTGATTGGAGGAGTAAGCAGTCTGAGATTAGATCTATTTTACGTATTTTTTTTGAATTGAAACTTCTTTATCGACGCTGAGAGAATTTTTTTAGCTGTAAAAAAATGTCGTAAAGAAGTTTCACTTCTTACCTGTGTACTCTGGTACACACACATATTTTTTTTAGGGCATAACTACGGTGAAGCCCAATCATGCGCTCAATCTATAGAAGATCATCATTTAAACCCCCTGTATATACAATTTGTATTTACATAAACATAACACAGCTTACCGTCCAAAAGCTCCTCAATCGCAGTTCTAACACCTTTATCAAAAGCCCGCGCGTCTGCCGCGGTCTGGAATGTCAACCCGAACCGTTTCTCATCTGTCACCCAATGGTGGAACGTTGGCATCACCTTGTTATACTGGAAATCCTTCTTAATCGTGCATTCGAGGACCACCTGAAAATGTTCAGACAAGTACAGACTCGATACGTACCATGGGTAGAGTACATGAAGGCTAGACCTTTGGAACGCAATACGATTTCAACTCAGCTTGTTCAGTGCTTTGTATGCGATCATTGTGCTTCGTTGTTTCGTACGTTCTTCTGGGTGTAAGGGGCCCCACTTAGATCTACGGGGCCCAAGCCACCTCACCTGCTTGTGATGCACCTGACTAACGGACATCAAAAGCTAAACCATAACAATTTAACCATTACGTAACAGAAGTGTGGGTGAAAAGTATGCCAAATCGGTTAAAAAAGTGTGACCATTTAGTTAAGCTTTATGACAGATTTGACAAACAGATTGAAATTTACACGTTATTGTGTCATACATCCAAGATTTTTTTTGTATGATCTGTAGGTACTGCAACTTGATTTTGATTTTGGTAGCGGGGCAGTATAAGTTACTAACCAAAGCTTATAATTACAAAAAAAATCGTTTGACGTCGATGACAGCTGTCACTTACCATATTATCGCTTATTCGCTTCCCATGTATATAATAGTCATGAGACGGTGCGCTTATTGACGATGAAGTATCGCCATTACTGCTATCCCCGCCTGCAATAAAAATGTTATATTTATCTACTATACTGATTTCACTTAAGAGCCACTGTCAAACACTTGTGGACTTTGGGAGACCTTAATTCGTTGTCGCCCTTTTCATCAGGTGGCCGGCGTCATTTAGACGAGCTAAATATAAAAAACCACAATACATAGCATCACCATACGCCTATACTAAACCAAATTTAAATCATCCAATTGTTACAAGGTAGGTACACTTTTCCGCATCAAAAATATTTGGTCAGTATCATTCGAATGTAAATCGCAGTTGCGTTCGAAGTTAAGAAATAAAGAAGGAAAGAAAAGTATTTGATTGCTAAAACCACAAGGTAATAAATCAACGGTTCTATTAGCAATAGGCTGTGTAGATCGAGACACTTAGCCCAAACAAAAATAAATTATTCAAAAAATCATTCCTAAGGTGACGTGTCAACTTCATTGCAGAAATTACTTCACAAGTCTTCGTTCCCCGGAGTTGGCGTTTTCTATCGTATGGCTAGACAATTGTTCTTTACGTAACCAGGATCCTTAAACCTGGCCGTGCCAACGTAGGTGCTTGTCGACTATGAAGACTATCTCGGATGCGAGTTAAACTTTACATAATCCCTCCGCGTGACGCAACACTTTCCAGGGCATTTATTTTTCATTTCAGATGAAGCCACATGAAGCTCCTGTTGTCTGTTCCACCCAAACACCAAGTTTCAATTCTGGACCTACAGAAGGACAAACCTAATGCTTTATTTCAGCTAAAGTAGAAAAATACTTGTTACTTCCTTTTATTTCAGAGATATCGCCTAATGTGTTTATAAATAGACTCGTTTAATACTTATTTGTTACAAAAATGTTACTAACTTGCAAGAACCCTTCAGTGATAAAAATAAAGATTAGAAATCATTACGATCTGTAGAGTATTTTTAGATTTTGCGTTCTAGACCTGGGCAATTTTCAGTGCGCGGAAAACCAAAAGCTTTTAATGTGGGTTGAGAGTGCTGATAATTAATGAAGAAATCGAAAAGGCATAAATAAACATTATTTATGCAATACATAAAGACATCCCATCCCACAACTGTATTTTCCTGTAGGAATCCGACGACTTTCGGGAAGTCATAGGATGGGCCAGATGTTTATTAAGTCACTGCGACTCGGCAAAGAGATGGAAATATCGGATTAGAACCGACTAAAGCGATAAATATTTACCAAATCGTCATGAAATCTCTAGGGGAAATTACGGAAGATACGTAAAGGCATAAATACTCGTAAACATTATTTATTCAATACTAAAAGACATCCCACCCCACAAATGTATTTTCCTGTAGGAATACGACGTCTTTCGGTAAGTTATAGGATAGGCCAGATGTTTATTATGTCACTGCGCCTCGGCAAAGAGATGGACATATCGGATTAGAACCGACTAATTCGATAAATATTTACCAAATCGACATCTTCCGTAAAAGAATTCGCTATGGATTTCATGATATCGCTCTCACCCTCTTTTACTTGCGAATTATTGTAGAATACACATTGGGACAAGGCTGTGGACCATCGTGTTAGGCCGACGTGTCGATGTCAGCAAGTCAATCTACTTAGGGTTAGGCTGGTAGTTGGCGCCAATAGTGCCCGGTCAAACGAATGTTGATGATTTTTCGTGCACAAATCAAAAAATCTTGACGTGCTCCACAAACAGTGGCCTCTTATTCAGTTCAGATGAGAAGTAAATAAATACTCTGAGAAGGACATCAACTAAAAATTGTCTAAATAAAGACTTGTCATTGTAACAATGGCAGTTTTGATTGGTGCTAGCTAGGAGTTTTGAGTGCAAGCTTGGTCTTTTAAAGATCCTCGACGAGGAGTCAATATCTACCATTTGAGCACTAACAAAATAATTAAACGCACTAAAGAAACAAATTTCTGCAGCTGAAAAAAAAATCTATGTCCATTTTTATTAAAAGTCTGATGCAGAATGATCAGTACACAAATGTATAATCAGCGACATTTGCTTTTCAGAATTTTGGCCCAACATGCTGGTCTTCGCCCCATGTGTAAAGCAGCCTTTATATTTAAGTATTCGAGACATGTTAGGTGTTAGGTTGGTATGGTCACGTCTTGCGGCAACCCCCGGGCTACGTGGGAAACAAATGTCTGGCCATGTCAGCCCCACCGAGTCCCGGTAAGAGGGGAACACCCAAGAAGTGCTAGACGGCGAAAGGGATGACATGCGTAACAATGGTCTCACTACAGGGGATGCCGACGACCGTGCGAAGTGGAGAAGAAAATGTATGAAAGCGGACTCCGCAAGACGCAACGGGGACAGACGCTCGGATAATGATGATGATTCGAGACATGTTAGGTATAGCCTAGCTAGGTAATTTAGTCCATCGGATAGAGCTTACGTCTTAACTTGCAACATGTATAATATTCATGTTAGATTACATTTGTCCTTGATCAATTTTATTACATACATACATATTATCACGCCTGTTTCCCATCGGGGTAGGCAGAGACTATGGCTTTCCACATGCTACGATCCTGACATACAGCTTGCGCTTCTTCTACTTTCATGAGTGTTTTCATACACGCTCGCCGGTTAAGGGTACTCTTGACCTGGCCTTTTTCCAAAAGATCGTCGATTTGATTGACATACGTGCGCCGAGGTCGACCCCTACCAGTTTGCCCATTCACTCTCGCCACATATATCTGCTTCGTCAGACTATTTTCATCCATCCTCTCCACGTGTCCGAACCATCTAAGCATCCCTTTTTCTATCTTAGTCACTACCTCTTCTGTCATACCGCAATGTTCCCTTATCACGCTGTTCCTTTCTTTATCCATCAACTTCACTCCAGCTATACTTCGCAGACTTCTCATTTCCACGGCATTAATTTTACTTTTATGCGTCTTCTGCCATACCCAACTTTCACTGCCATACATAAGTGTGGGGACCAGCACTCCTCTATGTACAGCCAGTCTTGTCTTCTTAGACACGTTCTGACTGCTCATAAAGGCGTACACGGCTCCATTCACTTTATTTCCTGCCAAAACTCTTCGCTCAATGTTATAGTCACACTTTCCATCTCTCGTAAATTTTGTACCCAGATATACCAACTCTTTCACTTGTTCTACTCTTTCTCCTGCCACAAGAATTGAGCAATCCGTCGTACTTACCTCTCTTTCAAAAACCATTACTTTCGACTTGTTTACATTCACTTTCCTTCCTTTGTTTATTAACGAATCATGCATAATGTTTACCATCAACTGCAACTCCTCCGCCGATGTTGCTAGTATTACCTGATCATCGGCGTATAGGAGGCACTTGACGGTCAGTTCATCCATTTTTATACCATACGTACTCTCTTGCAGTTCTTTCAGGCAGCTGTCCATGTATAGGTTAAACAGCAACGGCGATGCTACACAACCCTGTCTCACACCTTTTTCAATGTGAAAAAAGTCTGTGCAAGCTCCGTTGATCCTGACACAAGCACTGGAGCCCTCATAGAGAGATTTCAGTGCTCGTATCAAGTGGCTGTTTACTCCATACCTGGCCAGTGTTGACCACAGTTCATTCCTCACCACTCTATCATAGGCCTTTTCCAAGTCTACAAATACGCAATAGACTTTTTGACTTTTCGCCAAAAGCTTTTCTACTACGCATCGTAAGGAAAAGACCTCATCCGTGCATCCCCTTCCTTTCATAAATCCTGCTTGTACATCCCACATTTTTCCTTCAGTTTCATTCATCACTCTTTTTATCAAAACTTTTGCATACAATTTGCCGACGACGCTGAGCAAGCTTATGCCGCGGTAGTTTTTGCACTTTTGCTGTGACCCTTTTCCCTTATAAAGCAGCACGATAACAGCCTTACACCAATCTCTTGGTACGCTGCCATTCCTCCAACAAAGGTTGAAAAGGCAGTACAGCTGGCAAGCTACCACGCCTTGTCCCGCTTTCAGGATCTCGACAGACATCCTATCAAGTCCCGCAGCTGTTCCCACTTTCATGCTATTCAATGCTTCCACAATTTCTTCCATACTTATGACTTCTTCCTTACCAATTTCATTCATTTCCCAGATACTAGTCTGTACTTGCATATCCTCTTTTTCAAACAAGCTTTCAAAATATTGCATCCATCTTTTTAACACACATTCTTCTCCTTTCACAAGACTACCATCGTGGTTTCTGATATAGTTGAAATGCGATGTCGTCTGTTGACCCCTCATTGTTCTTATGGACTTCCAAAAGAATTTCATATTCTGTTGGAAGTCATCAGATAATTTTTTATCAAATTCATCTCTGTCATTCTCTTTCTTTCTTTTCATCACCTCTTTTGCAACACGCTTATACCTTTTGTACTCCTCTTTTGCTATTTTTAGGACCACATCCGTTGCCTTCTGCATTCTTTGATTGACTTTTGTAGTCAACCAGTCCAACCATGCTTTCTTCTTATCAGACAACGCCTTTCGGACTTCTGCACACATTCTCTTTCTCTTACACCCTTGGCTTCTCTTGCTTACCACACACACTTCCACCGCAACTTCCACTAGACCTTCCTTATATGACTTCCATACTTCTTCGATCTCACATACGTCATCAGAATTTTCAAATTTCTTGCTCAGCTTACACTTAAATTCCTCTTTTATGCCTATCTCTTGCAAATTCTCGACTTTTATGCGTTCTAGTACACTAACAGGTGCATGCACACGATGCCGCCACCGCTGAAACAGACCTCTTACTCGACTAACAACCAAGAAGTGGTCTGTGTCAATCCCGGCACCGCGGTATGCCCGAGTGTCTAACACTTTCTTTCTCATCCTTGCATCTACAATCACATAATCAATCATGCTTCTCTGGCTTCCTTCTTGTCTCGTAAACAAATGGATATCCTTGTGGTTGAACATGGTGTTGGTTACCACAAGGTTCCTCTCCAAACATACCTCAAGCAAACTTTCTCCATTTTCATTCACTCGTTCATCACCATACTTTCCCAATTCACTTTCATAACCATCACGCTTCACACCAACCCAACCATTAAAATCACCTAACATTACTATTCTTTCATTCCGTTTGCATTTACTCAGTATATCGCTCACACTCTCCCAAAATGCCTGCCTCTCACTTTGGTCCCCTGAAGATCAGCGCCACCGCGCATCTAGCGGAGCATAAACTCCTACAACAAAGATGCGGGTGAGACCAACCTTCAGCCTCAACCAAAGGAGTCTTGGGCTCACACATTCATATTCTGTCACACATTCATTCATTCTTGCGGATAGTAACACATCCACACCCTGACACGCTGTACTGGTCGGGGCTACACCTGACCAGTAGGCTGTATAGGGCCCATTTAATCTAATACTGATGAAATTTTGACAATAGGTTCCTTATACTAACTAAACCACTAGTACGAAAGGATTCTTGGAAATTCTACCTCTAAAAGTTTAATGGGAGTAAGTTTTATCATTGAGTCGATTAATGTAAAATTTAAAATGATAAAATTATTTATTTCAGGGATTTTGAAGACCTTAAGTTAGCGATATACCGAACAATAACGATAAACTGCGTTTTTAACCCCCGAAGCAAAAACGACAGGCATGAACCGATCACCCAACGCGATGTATTTTTTATAATTATTAACACATACTTAGGTAGTTTAAGATTGAGTTTCTTTTATTTGTTATTACTTTTTAAAGGGAACCTAACAGTATGCCGATTGCAACACCAGAGTTGTAAGTAGCTCTGCTGACCTCATTGGCATATTAAAGCGGACAAGAACAGACTGTGGCATTAATTTGACTTAACGACTACCATGTTATTGGTAACCGGGACTAACGGCTTAAGGTGTTTATAAATCAAAATTTTACAAATAATCACCCTCCTCAGTTCCAACCGTAGCTTAAGATGTTTAACGCAGGGATCGCTAGCAATTCCAGCACTTCAATAAATTAAAAGAAAAATATGTGCACTTCAGATCTTCATTCCACAACGAAACAATAAAACACTTGATTTTTTTTTTAAATGGGCCTGAACCCTCTCCCATTCAGGCGCGTGCGGTCCATAGATGCAAAAAAGCACTGCATACCCTAGCTCAATCCCAATACTACAAGTTGTATAAATCATTAATTCCCTATACAATGAAATATGTGATAGTGCCATCTATTACTATTTGAATGAAATTACTAATAGATGGCATAGATGGCTAATAGATGGCATTAATATTGAAACTACTAACATAACACCTAGCAGTATGTATGGAGGTCAGTGCCTGAGACTAGCAGCGCTGCGCGCGGATTTATGCAAAGCTGATGTTTGCTTTTTGTAATCATATCAAATCATTTGATTGTGTGTGTCAATTTTACGATTGAAATTATAAGTCGCGAAGGAAGCACTGCCTCTGAGTATAAAGCGACATAATTAAGTAGTTGTCGAAAATATAGGAGTTGTTTCGAATATAGATCTATTTTTTTAGGTTGTATAATATGAATACGCCATTTGTAATTAAAATATTGTTTCACTACAAAGAGCTGTCGAGTGACTTTAAGCGTCGTGTTTGCTATCTAATAATAATTAATTACTTAGTTTACTAGAATTACTGTAAATTATAGAAAATTATAGCTGTGAGATCTGTGCTGGTGATGTGTGTTTAAATAAATTAAAAACACGCGATTTCTCGACGTTGTCGTTTGATGAAAAAAACAATATTATTGACGTCAGAGGACGTTCTGTTCGCGATTTGAATCTAATTAAAAAAGAAGGTAATGGCATACGTTATTTTAATCAAAAGTAACGATAATTATATCTGGCTAGCGGGCTGTGGACACACAAATAAATTATTTTGTTTTCCTTGTATATTATTTTCAAAACAAGATTAAATATATAAATATTTAAATAATTTTTACAAAGCGGCTGCTAAACACGATTTGTCGAAAAAACTTAGATTCTTGTTTAAAGTTCCAAATTTTTGGAAAAGGTAGAATAGAGTCTAGTTTGAATAGCCAGTTCAAATTATACGTTGATAGGCACAACGCAAAAGTTGATAGGAATAGAAATATTTTTAAACCATTGATAGACGATTTCGTGGTCATGATGAACACGCTTCATCATATAATAAAGGTAATTTTTTGGAACTTGTAGATCTGTTAGCTAAATATGACGGTAATTTAGAAACTCATTTACAATCGACGTCTGGTAGCTCATTTACGGGGTTGTCGAATAGGACTCAAAATGATCTGATTTCTAGCGTCGCGTCTGTAATGTATAATGAGATAAAAAAAGAAATAACACAATCTGATTTTGTTGCTGTTATTGTTGACGAAACTCCGGATGTCAGCGGTCGCGAACAGTTAGTTCTTGTTTTGATATATTTTCGCAACTCAGAAATAATAGATCGATGTTAGTTCTGATCGGAGAGCTGTCACTTTAATCTCCATTATTATCAACGTTTTAAAGGAATTTAATTGCCTAAATAAAGTAGTTGCTCAAACTTACGATGGGGCGTCAGTTTTATCTTCTGAGGTTAATGGAGTTCAAAGCATAATAAGACAAAAATGCCCACTCGCGACGTATGTTTGGTGTTCAGCACATGTACTTAATCTTATTCTTTCCAAGTGTTTTGAAAGAGTTTCGGAAACCAAACGTTTTTTCAGTATTTTGAGTTAGTTATTTTAAAAATATTACAGATACTGTTAACGTGGCTACATCAGGATAATAAGTAGACATGTTAATCCAGGTCTCTAGCTAACTACATACCAAGTTTCAATGCAATCCGTTGCTATTTTTACACAACAAACATCCATGCATCCAAACTTTTACATTTATATGTATCAATAACGCCTTATCCCCGAAGGCAGGCAGAGGCATATTATACGCCCAATTTACACCGTATGTACTCCTGTGTCACGTAATAGGTGGTGAGCCCATTGCCGCGATAAAATAGAGAGACGCAGGTTATGTCTACCTGCTGTTGAAATTATAAAGTCGCCCACAAGGCCTTCATACTTGGCTTAACGACTGCCATGTTACTAGCCCCGGTTGCCAGTAACATGGCAGTCGTTAAGCCAACCAACAGTTTAAGATGCCTTGCAAAGCACGGAAACACTCGCAAATATAAATGACACAAAGTGCACGTCCATCCGTGACCAGCCATAGCGAAAGTTGCTTAACGCAGTGATCGTTTATAGAACACTGTGTCAGCGCTTTATTTCTCGCGGGGACTTCGGGTAGTTAGGGCATGCATACCCTATCCGAAATCCTTGTGCACGCTACTGCTCCCAATCCCATACTGCAACTCCTGGAAACCAGGATGTACAGCTGTACCAAGACCAGAAGAGTAATACCGAGCTCGAACTTGGAAAAGTCCCAGAATTGTTTATATTATTTCATTTAACATTTTGCGTACACGCATATACATTACAATAAAACTTAAATAGGACAAAAAAGTACAATGGCACTGCTTATTTCTAAAAGAAATCTCTTCCAACAGAGTCTTGAAAACTTGCATAGATATTAATGTTTCCCAACTCCCTCAAATCATAATTTGAGAGAGTTGGGAAACAGTACAAAAACAGCAGTGCAGATCTAGAGAAAATAAATTTAAAATCTTGTTTGCCATTCTAAAATAATATACTACGCCAATATTGATATTGCAATATGGTGAGTTTTCTGCGAGTTATTTTTAGTTAATAATCTATCCTCTCTGCCTACAATGGAAGATCTAAGCAGTGCGACTATAAGAATCTTTGTATTGCCAACAATATGATGACGAAAAACTACCCCGTCAGGGTACAGCAAGAAGATAGTTAGTTCTTTAAGTATATACGAGTATAGCATTATACAAAGATTAAAATTAATTATTAATTGAAAGAGAGATACAAGCTGCAGAAAGTTAACACGAAGGCACTGATAGAAGAAGCTCGTGAAAGGTGCAGAATGAAAGCGGATGAAAGGTTGTCGTCCAATTTCCGGGATAATTCCAAGCTCTTCTGGAAAGAGGTAGGCAAGACCCGGAGTTGTTCGGCAATCTGCAGTATGAATAAAGTGCTTAGTGTTAACAATGACGTCCTAACAGACCAAAGTGACGTCCTGCAGAGATGGAGTGAATATTATGGAAAGATGTATGCAAGAAAAGACAGAGATGCCACATCGGGAAGGGGAGCTCACTTCGATGCTCCGGATCCCGATGTCATTGAAGTCATTAGTATGAAAGAAATAGAACAAGCGATAAGAAGTATGAAATGTGGTAAGGCTGCGGGAAAAGACAGAGTTACTGCTGAGATGATCAAGTACGGTGGGTCGCGTGTCTGGGACACACTTTGTCTGTTATACAACTTGTGCTGGCGGACGGGTGAGGTCCCAGATGACTGGCGAGTAGCAGTTGTAGTACCTATTTACAAAGGGAAAGGCTCGCGCCTAAACTGCTCCAGCTACAGGGCGATCAGCTTGGTCAGCTTAGCTAGTAAGGTGTATGCAAAGGTTATAACGGCACGAATGCAAGAAAAGTCTGAAAGGTATTTATGGGAGGCTCAATGCGGATTCCGACGTGGAAGAGGTTGCATGGATCAAGTGTTTTCTCTCCGCATGATCGCGGAAAAGTTTCTGGCTCTTAGCCAGAAGGTTTTCTGCGCTTTTGTGGATCTAGAGAAAGCATTTGATAACGTTGTGAGAGAAACGCTGTGGGACTATCTGCCAGGATATGGTGTGGACGGCTCGCTACTGCGGGCAATACAGTCGCTTTATAGGGACTGTAAGGCTTGCGTGCGAGTAGGGGGGGATGTGTCACCTCTTTTTGATGTCTGTACAGGCGTCAAACAGGGATGTGTCATGTCCGCCTGGCTGTTCATAGTGTATCTGGACAGTTGCCTGCAGAAGTTGAAAGATTTTAATATGGGTGTGAATTTGGGTGACTTTACAGTAAACTGTCTGCTGTACGCTGATGATGCGGTGCTCATGGCCTCATCAGAAGCCGACCTACAGGCATTAGTCACTAATATGAAAGAGGGGTGTGAAAGTAAGGGTCTCCGCATGAATGCAAGTAAAACTAAGGTTCTAGTATTTGAAAGAGGTGACGTAAGAACTAAATGCGAGATTAGGGTAAACCAGGAACGTCTAGAGCAAGTGAATGAAATTGTGTATTTAGGAAGTATGTTTAGCGCGGATGGAAGATGTGATTCGGATGTAAAACGGCGAGTAGCTGCCGGAAACAAAGTTAACGGTGCTTTGTCCCAGTTAGTAAAGCGACAAAGCATCGTAAAAGAAGCACGAATGGCGATTCATAACGCAGTGCTAGTACCAACTTTGCTTTACGGTAGTGAAACCTGGGTATGTCAGCAGATGCATAAAAGTAAATTGAATGCTGTGGAGATGCGATCACTTCGAAAATTGTGCGGCGTTACCTTGGCCGACCGAATACGTAACGAAGTGATACGCAATATGGCAGGTTTGAATGAAAGTGTCAGCGTTAAGCTGGAAAAGGGCGTGCTCCGTTGGTTTGGACACGTCCAACGAATGAGTGAGGAACGATTGACGAAGAATATATATTGTTCAAAAGTAGAGGGTAGAAGGAGTCAGGGAAGGCCGAGACTTACATATGAAGACCACGTGAGCAGATTGCTCAAAAACGGAAAGGTCAAAAGTACTCGGATACCCAGACGTGCGTGTATGAAGCGATTGATGAATCTCGAAGAAGCGAAAGAAGTATGCATGGATCGCGAAGCCTGGCGATCTGTCCTCTCTGACTACCCCGTCAGGGATACAGCGTGAAGATAGTTAGTTTTTTTTTTTTTTAGCATTATACAAGCATCATGGTTGACTAAAACGCACCTTTCTTTGGAAGATGCTACCTTCAATAAATGGAAATAAGTTTGGAAAATCCAAAAGTGCACACCACACACGCTTTTATTATATTATAAAAAAAATAGTTATATTAAAAAAAACCTAAAGTCGTTCCTTTTTATTGTACCAGCCAAGAGTTGTGCACAGCGACATCTATATTCGCAATTGTTAACAATTTTACGAGAATGTGTATTAGACAGTACACAACTCTTACCATAGATGACGCTAGTATACGATCATATTCGAAAATATTGAAATAAAGATAATAACAATTAAACCACATCGAATCAGACCGTGAAAATTGAAAGGGTTCTATTCCTAATTATACTGAAGCGTAAGAGAAAAAAAAAGACTCGATTAGTAAAGTATTTCGGTCGTTATCGTGTTAACATACGCACATTCAGACATACGGACGACCAAGACAAAACTTTTTTAAATAGTTTTTCAACTAGTTTAAATAACAAAAATGGCATCAAAAATATCATGAGTGTTAAAAATAGTGTTTTTTCTTGATATGTGTGTGTACATATTATTTTACAGTGCAATATATGATAAATAGAGACATTTTTAGTTTGAAAAATCAGATGTTTTGCGCGAAGTGACAGAAGTACCCACCTCAACGCTTCGCTTATGAGGCGTGCAACACGCATTGGAAAATATAAAGTATATGTGTAAAACTTTATATATTAAACAAGATCTCCAGAACGACATGCTCGGGCAATCCTTATGGTATTCACAAAGCTGTCACATGGCATCCAACAAAGGCAAAAATCAAAAAAGAACCTAACATATGGTTGCTCTTAGAAGTTTAAATAACCTGGATCAAAGCTCCAAATCTAGATAGGGTTTGAAAACAACTGTAAATACGCTCAGATTAAAAAGAAAGATAGGTAAAGCTCGAGTTCCACTTACCCAAAGACGTATGCACATAGCGTGCCCGCTTGCCGACCATGACATCGGCCAGGCCGCCGCCGCCAAGTGCCATCCATCCGCCCGTGCCTTCATCCCTAGTCATAACCTGGGCTCGCACGCGCACCAAATAGGCACTGTAAATATACAAAGTTATACTCGTAATTAATATAATAAAATCTCAAACGAGAACTTAAGCTCAATTCTTGATGGGATATATTTTTTCTCAGCACTCATAAGAACGGATTTTGTCCCGGTTACATTCGAAGCTTCATAAGCTTCACTCTCTGTTGGTGGCAGCATGGTAGTAACACATGGTAGCAAAACAGCACTTGTTGCTTCTTTTAGTCTGGGCTCGGTTTAAGTGATATGGCCCTTAAAAACTGGTTATTTTACTTCTTTTATATTCACCCAAAGTTAATATTTATTTAAGAAAAAAACTATTTAAAAAGCACTTCAAAATATGATAAAATATTGCACACTTAAAAATATATCTAACTTTCTATAAGATGATGATCAACACTTGAAGAAAAGATACAGGTCATCATAAAAAACGGTAATTAAAATATTTGAAGAAACTTATTTGTGAAAATGATGAATTAGCCATATTGAGGTAGATACTCGACGGAGGCTGGAGGGAAACTGCGCGAATGTCAGGATAAACTAGAAGACGGCGCAGTGTGGGAGGCTTCATCACCGGTCAGTTCACGGGACCTGCGCAAAACGGCAGTCTGCGCATGACCGCATCTTGCCTCCGTTTTAAATAGACGGTTTAATCTTAAGTACGTATTCCAGAACGTTTATCAATACTCAAGAAACACTTGAGAGTAGATTTTATATGGCGAAATCTGGTCTCAAGAGTTGATTGAGTATTGAGAAACGTTCTGGAATACGGACCTAAATTTGTTTCACCTGTTGGTATGAATACTGTCATTGTGTAACGACATCCCATTACTTAGAAACTGGTCAAGTGCGTTCGGTGCAAAACAGTGTAGGGTTCCTGCCATATTAATTTGTACAAAAATTCCTATAAATACTCTTTTTAAGGTTCTGTTTTTGCGGTTTTCCATCCGTCAACCTGTCTGTCCGCAGCGTAGCTCGGAGACTAAGATGAGAGACCGATGGTCAAATGACGATTTGTGTCCGCCATTGGACCACGTTGGGTCTTTCGAGGGTGCTTCATAGCACCTGCTCGAACGTTCTTAACTGTTTTCAGAAGGCGCTCTTAAATGACGGCCGATGAACGAAGGGCACATAGACTCCTCGAGAATTTGTGGTCTATCGATCAGTATTATCCAGTAGAGCCTCATCCTAAAGCGACTCTTTGCTGAGTCGCAGTGAATTGACCTCTGGCCTATTCAGGAGCCCGGTTAAGTCGAGGCGGAACACTTTGATGATTTAGTGTATACTCTGGCCTCTCTCTATGTTAATTTTTCTATCTCTGAGGCGCTCGTGGTCCCGCTGACTCAGTGTTCTGTAAACGACTACTGCGTTAAGCAATAATCGCTATAGGTGGTCCTTGGATGGGTGGCCACTTTGTGGAAATTACATTTGCGAATTTACCGTGCTTCGGAAGGCACGTTAAGCCCTTGGTCCCGGTTTCCAGTAAAATGGCAGTCGTTAAGCCTGGTTGAAAGCCTTATGGGCAGCTTGAAAAATTTTACAGGAGAAATGGCATGCGGAAATATTCATGTGTTACCGCGACTTGCGCAAGATTATTCGCAAATGGCGCATTGGACAAAGAGAATTGTTTTGAACCCTACCGCGAAGTCTGCTTAAAATAGTGTTTTCATGTAAAACATACAACATATAGTTACGCCTTTATCCCCGAAGGGGATAGGCAGAGCCATACTCTACGCCTATCTGTAACGTGGGACAAAAATGCATACGGTAAAATGTGGGAGTATAGTATGCCTCTGCCTATCCCTTCAGGGATAAAGGCGTGACAATATGTAGGTATGAGTGTGTTTGGTTGAACGCGCTAATCTCAGAAACTTCTGGTTCGATAGCCTACGATATACTGATCGGATTTGGAAAATTATTTCTGTATTGGATAGCTCGTTTGTCGAGGAAGTCAATATGCTGTATATCATTACGCTACTACCCTGGAGATCGGAGCAGTAATAATATATATCAAGAAATCGGGAAAATTTTCATACATTACTGTTAAAGTAATAAACGACGGGATTAAATGGTGCATCGGGTGTTAGAAGTATGTCACGGGAAAAGCCGCGGGTGTCAGCTGTACATTAATAAAATCTATGCCTGTCTATATATACCTATAATATCCACTTGTAACCGATGGTTCAAATTTCAAATATATCGGAAAATTAGTTTAAAATTGATTACAAAATTCATACAAGAAGTGGATTAATAAAAAAGACATGGAGATGTATGGAAATCTCTGCCATTATTTAACAAGTCAACCAAAATACCTCACAGAGAAAAGGTGTAAGTATGCATAGATCGCGAAACCTGGCGATCTGTCTGATATACAGCGTGAAGATAGTTAGTATAGGTATAGACCACGTGAGCAGATTGTTCAAAAACATAAAAGTCAAGTATACAATAGTACTCAGATACAATAGTACTCTGGTACCTAGACGTACATTTATGTGTAACGATTAATGAATCGGCAGGCAACTAAAGAAGTATGTGTGAATTTGTAGCGACGCGTCCTCTCTGTCTGCCCCGTCAGGGATATATTGTGAAGATAGATAGATAGTTCATCAATCACTGGAAATTTTTCAAGTTTCCGACAGGAACTTGTTCCCCGGATAAAAAGTATCCCATGTGTTATTCTGACGTGTATGCTAAATTATTGTAAAGTTTCATCAAAATCCATTCAATTGATTTTGTGTGAAAGAATAACGAATATCCATACTCACAAACCTTCGCGTTTATAAATAATATTAGTAGGATATTTTAGTCTTTTTATATCAATACTAATATTATAAAGAGGAAAGATTTGTAAGTTTGTTTCAAATGAATAGGCTAGTTTCTGTGTCGATTTTAAAAATTCTTTCACCATTAGATAGCTACATTCTTTTTGAGTAACATAGGCTATTTTGGATTTACAAAAAGTTAAGGTACGACATTTCGAATTGGAAAACTTTGCCACGCGGGCGAAAATGTGGGCATCAGCTAGTTATTATTCTCAGTTATAAGTTACTATCTGATCCCCGCGGTTTTGCCCGTGACATATTTAGAACCCCCGTCGCCTCCATTTGATCATGTCTTTTACAGAAAAGTATGAAAATTTGCCAAATTTGTTGTCTTTTATGATTACTGCTCCGCTATCCTGGTTAGTAGCGTGATGATATTTAGCCTATAGCCATCGTAGATAAATGGAATATCTAACCCAAAAAGATTTTTTCAATTCGGGCGAATAGTTCCTGAGATTAACGCTTTCAATTAAACAAATCAGCTTTTGTTACTAGATCTGTATAAAACTGAAGAGTTTGATTGCTTCTGGTCTAGTTACATTAGAAAAAATATTTTTGTGTTAGATAGCCCATTTATCAAGGAAGGCTATAGGCTATATATCATCACGCCATTACCCTGGAGAGCGGAGCAGTAGTCACAAATGTCGAATAATCTGGCAAATTTTTATGCATTATTGTAGAAATTATAAGCGGCAGGACTAAATAGGTGCGACGGGAGTTCGAAGTTTGTCACGGGAGAAGCCGGGGGGTCATCTAGTATTAGTATAGAAGTATAGATAACTGAAGAATGTGGGCCAATTTTAATATTTGCTTTATTTGGATTTGTTTCTACCCCGACTGAGTAAAAAAAGGTGCTGGTGGAGCAGCAGGTTTCAACTAGTAAAATTATATATTTTTTTAGATGTTTTTTACAAAACGACATTTAGGTTAAATTATTGCCAGTAACATGGCAGTTAAGCCGTTGGTCCTGGTTGCCAGTAAAATGGCAGTCGTTAAGCCTGGTTGAAGGCCTTATGGGCGGCTTGAAAACCTTCTGCTGTTGAAGGTTGCCACAACCTGCGTCTGTCTATTTCAACACGGCAATGGGCTCACCACCTATTACGTGGGACAGGAATCCACACGGTGAAAAGTGGGCATATAATATGCCTCTGCCACCCCTTCGGGGATAAGGCGTGATGGATATTTATTTATTTACAAACATACTTATTTGTTACTAAATAAAATACATAGAAATCATTCATACTCTGAAACAAATATTTGCAGTACACACAAATATTTGTTTGTACCTGAGAATCAAACCCGAGACCTTATCACCAGTAGGATAATAGTTTTGTTTTGAGATCTAGGTTATTAATAGACATACTTTAATATTACTAGATATATAAATATTCTATTTAAATTACACAAAGACAAAGATTTAGTCCGAACAGCAATCAAATAGACAATCGGCAGACTCACTGTCTGTCCTGTATACTGACCACTAGACTAGGACCGGCAAACCAGTCCAATAAAGTACCTTAAAGTTGTTCTTAGGAAATACCATAACAAAGACTTTAGAACATTTTTGTTATAGTCTAAGGTCCGTATTCAAGAACGTTTCTCCAAACTAAATCAACTCTTGAGGCTAGATTTTGCGTTATAAATACTACTCTCAAGTGTCGAATGAGTACTGAGAAACGTTCTGGAATATGGCCCGAAGTCTAATGATTAATTTTATTAACTATTGAAGAAGGTTTACAGACTAAAAATACATTTAGTGTAAAAACATGTTTCTAATAATAAGCCTCCATCTACTTACAATAAGAATATTAAAGAAATAGGGAACAATTAAAACTAGCTAAAAAGTTTTAGTAACCAGGCCATAAAACAATATAATGTGCCTCTGCCACCTCTTCGGGGCTTAGGCATGATAGATAAATAAATAAAACAATTACAAAAAGAAAAGAAAACATACCACTATGCTTTGTTATTTCAGTATTGTCATGTACGTTGTCATGTATAGCTCAAAAATGGTAATGAATATGGTTCTATGGATATCAACTGTGGTATCGGAGAGCTAGAATGTAGGATTCTCAACAATCAGCTTTCTTATAAACTTAAATAAGAACATTTGTGACTGATAAGTATCCAGTCAATCTTTGCTCATCGCAGGGATGAGATAAAATGTTGAAGAGAGAAATTATGAGATAATTTAAAAATGTATTATTTTTATGAACAAATCAATATTATGAGTCCCGCTTGAGGTTGACAATTTATGCAGTATTATTAATAATATGGTAACCTAGTTGGGACAATCCTAGTCTGATCAATGAAAAACTGCATCCATAACAATAATTTATAAATAAAGAAGATTCTTTACATAGGTTTGTATTTTTCTAAAGAGAATTACAAACAATTTATTCAATACAGTTTGACTGTGTAATAAAAATTAATTAGTTAATTAAAATATTAGTAGTAGTATCAATGTCATGCACATCAAAATTAAAAAAAGAACTATTGTCTAAGTTTTTTAACAGTAATCACTAGCTATAACTACTAAAAGGCAGCTTTATTTGCGCGAAATATTAGCGTACGATTCATGTCGTTTCTGATGAAGTAAAACAATTCATTGAGCTTACAGCTTGAATTGAAGTAGCTTCAAATGACCCCGAAAGGAGCTACCTACTTTAATTGTGAATGAACGACAACTCATTGATTATAGCTACATACACAGGACAGGGTTGACCTAAGGGCGGCGGTCCTACTACAAAGTAAGTTTCAACAAATATTTAGCTCCGATTGAATGGAACTTTGTAGCTAATGGTGCTAAAATGAAAGGTTTTGGACATTAGAAAACATCAAATTACATACACATTCCATGAGCTATGGAAAATGGCCGGGGTACAGCCCTACCTAGCCAGAACAGGGCGAAGCACGATTGACAAAAAAATGAGTTACAGATACACCACTTACTTTTCAGATGCCTCGGTCATGATTTGACACATCAAATATCCTAATTTCTACTCGCCACTTCACAGATTTCACCATTTTTAAGACATAAATACATCAGATTCACTTAAGAACCGTTCTTATTTCGGCCCTTTGTTGGGCCTCAGTGCGCTTGCGTCAATAAAGCAGTCCGGGGCCGGGCGGGTTATTCAATGAAAGTGACGTTTTACGCGACAGGTGGCGTCTCAGTCGCACACAACCTCAGGATTGGTTGGTGGTTTCGTCTCTACCTTTTCCACCAATGACGTGGCTTGGACTGTATGTCTACCAGTTACACCCCCTTTGTATCAAAGAAAAGCATATGGCGGGAATTTTTAAATTGTAATCAGACTGCTATGTTACGAGTTTGTTTCGCGTTTTATTCTGCACTATAATAACTGACAGATTTCAATTCTAGATTATATTTTTTTTTATCGCAGTCACGATTTTTTATATTCTATAAAATTATTGCGGTATAAAATAGTGCCCGGTATCGCGGCGTGTAAAAGTGGGTCACGTCGTCCTCGAGGGTTCGACTGTTACTGAATGAAGCAAGCCTCGCAATGGGCCCTACCCCGTTCATGCACCGACCCATTGAAAAATAAATAGGTCAAATCATTGCAACGTGCCCCACATGCAAGTCGCTTGCACCATTCATAGGCGGCGCTTGCATACGGGCCCCCAAGTTCTATTTATAGCTGCTCTATATTTGGGCAGGTCATTCGCAGCTAGCGTAAGTGCAGCCTCCGCAAAGTAGGTTACCTGATTTTCTTTGTTAATCGCCAGTGCAGTGACGTATTTCGCGTTTGTCATGACGTCAGCAAAGATTTTTGACCTTTTTTTTAATATTTTAACAATGTTATTTCGTTTCCGGTTGTATGTAATAGAGTTATGGTTTGGTGTGTAGATATTCTATTATTAAAAATGGTAAAATATTATATTAATACAAAATAATACTTATAACAATGAGAGTGAAGAGTTATTTTTAAATTTAAATATTTATGTAAGTATAATAAAATATATAGATTAACAATTATTAATTATTACAGGACCCATTGCCAGGCATAGCGATCTGTTACTTTTTTCACTTCCTGCAAATGCATTACTCGTTTCATACACGCACGGGGTATCCGAGTACTTTCGACCTTTCCGTTTTTGAGCAATCGCTCACGTGGTCTTCATAATATTTAAGTCTTGGTCTACTATGACTCCTACCTACCCTATTTAAATATTTTCACCAATTGTACTACTTAGGTATAAATAACCATTTTCTCGGTTATACCAAACGTCCCGGGTCCCGGTTGCCAGTAACATGACAGTCGTTAAGTCAAGTTGAAGGCCTTATAGGCGGGTTAAAAAAATTAGGTAGCCACAACCTGCGTCTGTCTATGTCAACACGACAATAGGCTCACCCACCCATTACGTAGGACAGGAATAAACATGGTGAAAAGTGGGCATATAATATGCCTCTGCCACGCCTTCGGGGATAAGGCGTGATAGATAAATAAATATTCGTAACGTCTGCAGCCTTCATTAGAGGCCTAGGAAGGTTTTTCTTTGGTGTTTCAAATGTCCATAGGATGCGGTGAACACTTTAGCTGAAGTCCATAGACTATAATTATACCAGTGGGCCGAATGATTCGATTATTAAAAAAATAGCGTGGTAGTTGAAAAGGTAGAAAATTAAACAGACTACGTCAGATGCTTTGGCTTGCGTGTATGCGGCGCGTATTTGATGCCCACTCAACTCAATGCACCTAATATTTATATGCCTCTGTGGCGCGGTGGGAGTGTATGACTGCTACGCAAGAGGTCGTGGGTTCGATTACCACCCAGGATAAAACTATGTGTGATGAGTACGATGCTTTATTCTGTGTCTGGGTGTTATTTATCTATGTATTTAGAATATGTATGGTTTGTATTTTGAAATATGCAATGTTTATCAGTTATCTGGTCACCATGGTACAAGCTCTGCTTTGTTTGGAATCAGATGGCGTTATGTGAGTTGTCCCAACGATATTTAGAGTTTGTTTGTTGGATTGAACGCGCTAATCTCAGGTAGTACTGGCCCAATTGATAAATACTTTTTATGTTGGATATTCTATTTATCGAGGACGGCTATAGACATAACATTACCCTTCTACGTATGTGAGCTGAACTGCAATCATAATTTGCTAACAAATGGGGCAAATTTTCATATATTTTTGTAAAAGTAATAAGAGACGGGGCTTCAAAGTAGATCACGGGCGAAACCGCTGGGGCCAGCTACTATGCAATAAAAATACCTTAGGCGTTGGGCCAAAAGTACTAAAGGATTCCGCACCTGCTAATTTGTATGAAATTTTCTGACAACTAAGTAAGTACCTATCTACTTTTTCGCAGTAGGGTGATTAGTACTCGTAAATTTATAATGAACCATTCAGGTAACTGTAGCAGTTTTCCTTTTAATTTCGTTAAAAGTATGTGTTGAGTAAGTAGTGCTCAAGATTTACCGTTTAACTTGAGGTGAAACTTGACCCTGCTAAAAACAACTTTAAAACTTAACAGCTACTTCACAAATGGATTCATTAAGAATCCGAATAATGCAAACAAATCGCAACCAGTACCTACCTAGTAAGAAATAAATAAACATTGTGGATAACTTATTACACCAAAGTTAGTAAATGCCTTTAATCTAAATTTGAAAACATGGATAAATTTTCAAAGCAATTATTTTGATATTTTTCTCATAAATTTTCAATTAAGTGGAAAAAGACAATTCGTTTCGAGACGGGGCTCGATAGATGGCTCTGGTCATACTCTTTAAATGACGATTAAAATATGGTCGAGAATTTCAACTTGATTCGATACGGTTCGGGTAGTTCAGGTGGCTAGAACATTGCCCTGGTTAGGCAAAGGTCACAGGTTCAATCCCCGTCTCTAATCGAATTTTCTTGTTCCACTTTATTAATTTTTTTTGAGGAATTTATAAACATAATTACATACTTGCTTACTTCTCAGCATTGTCTTGACTACCGTTGGGCATGTGCCTCTCCAATGAGCCTCTATACGGCACGATCTAAGGCCCGTCGGTGCCATAGTTGTCCTACAGTGTCTCTAATGTCGTCGGACCATTAGAGACCATTACATACCTATTTATAAATATATATTTACATATTATATTTAGATAACACCCGAATTCCGAAACATCATTTGCGGATCACACAAATAATTGTTTTAGTATTTGGAATATGCTGTAGCATTTTGTAACGGGCTGTGTAAGGAATAATTGCATTGGAGGTGAGGTATAGCCATTGCATGTCCTTGAATAGGGATAATAATATTTTTATTTTTTCCACAAAGGTGACTTATATCTATATATACACATATTAAAGAAATCTGTTATCCTTTGTAGGAGACTGATATCTGCAAGGTACTGGTATTCGTTGGTAGGTACGGCCACGTTTTAGAAAGATTATCTTGGCTTCTCAGAAAGAGAGGCAGGGCAGACCTAAATAGTCATGAATTGAAGTGGTGAAGAATGACATGCGTGCGAAATAGAGGAAGAAGTGTAAGAAGTTCCAAAACTGCTGCTGACTCAACCGGCTTAAACTGACAGATGATGAGTGTGTTTTGTTCTGGGGGTGGTCAGAGCGACCCCAAGATCTCCAGGGGGGATTTTGGCGGAAACAGCGAAGGAAGCGGTCGCCACTCCATTATAATTTTTTTCAAGACTAGTGTATTTTTAAGTGTTTATGTGTCAAAATGATGGTTTCTTATGCACATGTGTTGTGAAATTTGAAAACTTAGTAGAACGTTCCATTACTGTTACCTTCCAAAATCAACATATACCTAATTGCAGTAATATTTACCATTATTTTACTGCAGTAGAACTTTGAACAAACATATATGCTGCTATCTAACTAACTAACTAACTAACTATCTTCACGCTGTATCCCTGACGGGGTAGTCAGAGAGGACAGATCGCCAGGCTTCGCGATCCATGCAAACTTCTTTCGCTTCTTCGAGATTCATCAATCGCTTCATACACGCACGTCTATTTTTTTTTTTTTTTTTTAACGTGTGGAAATCCCCTCGGATGTCATGCCGGACTCGAACCGGCTAAAACCACACAGTCCCCGCCTAGCTGTCTATTGCCGGACGCCCCGGGTAACTCCTCGGAAAGATGTCCCAGAGCTCCCGGCAGACTTTGGCTACCACCGCGGCCTCACCTGGGGTTCGGGTGTTATCCCGCTTCTTTGGGGGGTTGGTTCGGGTACTATCCCGCTTCTTGGGGCATGAGGCGTGCGTGACATTTTCATGTCATGCCTACGTCTTGGGCCTGCTTCTGTAAGGACGACGAGCAGCCCACCCGCCGTCCTCAGGCCCCCGGTCATGGAGGCCGGTAGTCTTGGGCGAAGATAAGTCTGCGGCGTTATACACGCACGTCTGGGTATCCGAGTACTTTTGACCTTTCCGTTTTTGAGCAATCTGCTCACGTGGTCTTCATATGTAAGTCTCGGCCTACCCTGACTCCTTCTACCCTCTACTTTTGAACAATATATATTCTTCGTCAATCGTTCCTCACTCATTCGTTGGACGTGTCCAAACCAACGGAGCACGCCCTTTTCCAGCTTAACGCTGACACTTTCATTCAAACCTGCCAAATTGCGTATCACTTCGTTACGTATTCGGCCAGCCAAGGTAACGCCGCACAACTTTCGAAGTGATCGCATCTCCACAGCATTCAATTTACTTTCATGCATCTGCTGACATACCCAGGTTTCACTACCGTAAAGCAAAGTTGGCACTAGCACTGCGTTATGAATCGCCAGTCGTGCTTCTTTTACGATGCTTTGTCGCTTTACTAACTGGGACAAAGCACCGTTAACTTTGTTTCCGGCAGCTACTCGCCGTTCCACATCCGAATCACATCTTCCATCCGCGCTAAACATACTTCCTAAATACACAATTTCATTCAATTTGCTCTAGACGTTCCTGGTTTACCCTAATCTCGCATTTAGTTCTTACGTCACCTCTTTCAAATACTAGAACCTTAGTTTTACTTGCATTCAAGCGGAGACCCTTACTTTCACACCCCTCTTTCATATTAGTGACTAATGCCTGAAGGTCGGCTTCTGATGAGGCCATGAGCACCGCATCATCAGCGTACAGCAGACAGTTTACTGTAAAGTCACCCAAATTCACACCCATATTAAAATCTTTCAACTTCTGCAGGCAACTGTCCAGATACACTATGAACAGCCAGGCGGACATGACACATCCCTGTTTGACGCCTGTACAGACATCAAAAAGAGGTGACACATCCCCCCCTACTCGCACGCAAGCCTTACAGTCCCTATAAAGCGACTGTATTGCCCGCAGTAGCGAGCCGTCCACACCATATCCTGGCAGCAAGTCCCACAGCGTTTCTCTCACAACGTTATCAAATGCTTTCTCTAGATCCACAAAAGCGCAGAAAACCTTCTGGCTAAGAGCCAGAAACTTTTCCGCGATCATGCGGAGAGAAAACACTTGATCCATGCAACCTCTTCCACGTCGGAATCCGCATTGAGCCTCCCATAAATACCTTTCAGACTTTTCTTGCATTCGTGCCGTTATAACCTTTGCATACACCTTACTAGCTAAGCTGACCAAGCTGATCGCCCTGTAGCTGGAGCAGTTTAGGCGCGAGCCTTTCCCTTTGTAAATAGGTACTACAACTGCTACTCGCCAGTCATCTGGGACCTCACCCGTCCGCCAGCACAAGTTGCATAACAGACATAGTGTGTCCCAGACACGCGACCCACCGTACTTGATCATCTCAGCAGTGACTCTGTCTTTTCCCGCAGCCTTACCACATTTCATACTTCTTATCGCTTGTTCTATTTCTTTCATACTAATGACTTCAATGACATCGGGATCCGGAGCATCGAAGTGAGCTCCCCTTCCCGATGTGGCATCTCTGTCTTTTCTTGCATACATCTTTCCATAATATTCACTCCATCTCTGCAGGACGTCTCTTTGGTCTGTTAGGACGTCATTGTTAACACTAAGCACTTTATTCATACTGCAGATTGCCGAACAACTCCGGGTCTTGCCTACCTCTTTCCAGAAGAGCTTGGCATTATCCCGGAAATTGGACGACAACCTTTCATCCGCTTTCATTCTGCACCTTTCACGAGCTTCTTCCATAAGTGCCTTCGTGTTAACTTTCTGCAGCTTGTATCTCTCTTTCATATTAAAATCATTCCGCGAGGCTAAATAGTCTAGCCATGCTTTCTTCTTCATTCGAACTGCTTCTTTCACTTCCTCATTCCACCATGCATCACGCTTATTACTACTGCCTCTTTTCGTTTCTCCACACACTTCCACAGCGGCATTTATCATACTATCCCTAAGGTTCTGCCATACACTTTCCACATTCTCACTGCTTACATTGACATCGCCAAGCTTTTCGGCTACCCTTTCATTATATTTATCCCTAATGGATGCATCCTGCAGCTTCCAGCTTTTGATGCTATAAGTCGGCTCAGGTTCAGGACACTCGGTACGATGACGCCAACCCGCGAACAGACCCCTAATCCTAGTTATGACTGCTGCTATCTACAAGAATAATTTACTTAAATAAGATTAACATACAAAAATGAACGTACTATAATTAAAGATTTACCTATACATTTGACATGAAAACGAAATTGACATACTCGTAACAAAAAAGATTTAAATTACTCGATTTAAGCATTGCTCAATCCGAGATTGCCCAAAATAAAAAGAAGAAAAAGAAGATCTGCAGGGCCTATGCGACCTCAGCAGTAAGCGGTGCAGTTCCATTATTGAATTGGCAGTTGATAACAACAATTATTATAAACTAAACGGTTCTTTTTCAAGAGGAGCGTCAAGCTACGTCGGATGCTGCGCAGCATCCGACGTAAGGACCTCCAACAGGTCCGAAACTAGTCGGGCTATCCCGAAATTTCCACGTGATTATAACCGTTTATTTTGTTATAATGATCAACGCTCACAATAGTTATTATTCAAATGATACCAACAATGCCCTAAATCAAAAACCTACTCCTAGCAGCCAAAGAAAAGTAGACTCCAAGCTCCCTCACTTAAATGAATAGTGTGTGGGATTAAGTTATTTATACTCTATATCAACGATGACGTCATGTCTAGGTTAGTATGACAAGGTATGACATGTGTCTGAAGTAAATAGGACAATTTCAGCGTCCGGTCCCTAGTTAGACTACGGTGTAACCACTTTCTATCAGGTGGCCGTATGCTTATCTGCCACCTCAGATGTACAAAATAGAAACCATCGCTTCAGAGCTTAAAGTCCTGTTTCCAGATGTTCAGAAAATTATTAGTTGTCTATTAAATTAAAGTTATAAAATTACAGCAATCGGCTTACCACCTGTTACGTGGGACAAAATGCATATGGTGAAATGTGGGCGTATAGTATTAATTTATTTGGACAACCAGTTGTTACTTTATCATATAACTCAAATTATCATCATAATACATCATTAATATATCGTTTAATGCACAACATTTTAAGGTGTCACATGATGCGGAAATATTATAAAATAATAATAATCAAAAATAATAAACTAAATTAAATATAAACTAAACAAAAATTAAGAAAAGAAATAAGGAATATCACAATAAAAAATGATGTTACATTATTTAAAACTTAATTAAAACTATTGGTCCTATGAAGCAACCTCTTGACAGCTTTTTTGAAAGGTGGTAGTGTATCGGCGAATATATCTACCTACCTACAAATTGCATTGTATGTCCTGGCCAAACGGGATACGGTGGAAAACTTTTTTAAGTTAGTTCTGGCATATGGCTGATGAAACAAACCCGCGTTGACGAGAGTACGCCTAGGCACACGACGCGGAACCCCGAAACTAAAAGAATTCAACAATATAGAACAGTCAAAGTCATATATATCTAACTACTTTGTAAAGAAATGTCATGTCATGTATTTGTCGACGAACTGATAGGCTATCCATTACAAAGTGTTTTAATTTATCTTTGTATGAAGGTAGTAGATTATGTAACCTACAACAAACAGCAGTATGTCTGAGCAATCTCTTTTGTTTACGTTCTATTCTAAGTTGATGTACCGCATATTGGGGTAACCAAACTACACAGCAATATTCAAGTTGGCTCCGCACGAGAGCATTATAAGTACATGATAATTTTTTTAGCCGGTCTGCGAAATAGTCTACCATTCCTTATGACGAACCAGAGCATTTTAGAAGCTTTCTTTATGAAATTGTCTATGTGTAAGGACACCCAAATCCCTTAGTTCTTTCCTTTCTTGTATCGTCTTTCCATCAATATGATAAGGATTTTTTTATTATATTATGATTGCGCGTAAACGTGATGGTATGGCATTTGCTAGTATGCCTCTGCCTACCCCTTCGGGGATAAAGGCGTGACAATATGTATGTATGAATGTTATAAAATTACCGGGTGATTCACTCACTTATCAACACCCAATTAAAAAATCCTTAGACCTTGAAACTAGAAATGTTAAGGGCAAGCTACCCTTAGGTACGTACGACACCAACCAACCACACACCATAGGGGTTTAAATTTAAGGCACCATATCACGGGTGAGCGAAGGCGCAGCTAGCAATGACATATAATCACGCCAATTTCACCGAGGGGGTAGAGAATAACCTACACCCACATCTTGTAAGTAGTTTTGTTGGTCCCATAGAACAAGGAATCTAAAGTCACACGCGTACCTTACTTAAAGCGGTATTATTATCAGTTTCGCCTATGGTAGGGGGCCACGTGGGACTTAGATTCCTTGTTCTGTAGTCCCCTTAATAGTGGGCAAAACTATTGATGTAACCGGGCGCTTTATACCTACTACACTTTTCACCATGTGTATTCCTGTCCCACGTAATAGATGGTGAGCCCATTGCCGTGTTGAAATAGACAGACGCAGGTTGCGACTACCTGCTGCTGAAAAATTTTCAAGCCACAACCGGGACCAACGGTTTAACGTGCCTTCCGAAGCAAGAAAACGGATATAAATGTGAATGCTACAAAGTGGTATTAATGACCAGCTATAGTAAAGAAGCACATCATTTGGCCGCCAACTTAAGGGACCTCAATTCGCTAGATGTCGCCATGGCTTTCCATCAGGCGGGCGGTGTCAATTTGGCGAACTAAATATATAAAAACAGAACTACAGGTAGGTAATAAAAACGAATGCATATAAAAACAGGATACTTTATTTTTACACTTAATAATAAATATTATTAAACTTGATATATAAATTCTGGTGGAAAAAGTAAAATGTTACTATAGTATAATTATACCACCTTACAATTTAAAACTACATTTTCATAGTGTTTTAGCTTCAAAAATGTTTTTACTCAAACAAACAAAATAATGTATATTTCATTTAGGTGACCTATATTATGAAGTGTTGTATAGTTATACAATTACACTCATTTAATAATTACATATTGTAACGCCTTTGTACCCGAAGCGGTATGCAGAGGCATACTAAAGGCCCACATTTCACCGTATGCATGTTTGTCCCACGTAATAGGTGGGTGAGCCCATTGCCGTGTTGAAATAGACAGACGCAGTTGCGGCAACAACAACTTGCCATGTTACTGGCAACCGGGACCAACGACTTACCGTGCCTTCCGTAGCACGGAAACGCTCGTAAATGTAAATGCAACAAAATGGTCACCACGCGGACCATCCATAGCGACAGTTGCTTAACGTAGTGATCGTTTACAGAACACCGAGTCCGCCGGGGCTGTTACTAAGGAAATGTGAAAATATAGGCATACAGTGAAATGTGGGAATATAGAATGCTACTGCCACCTCTTCGGGGATAAATGGCGTGAAAGATAAATCCGTTTACGAACATTTTATCTATGCGCTCTCTCGAAAGTTGATTTATAGATTGTCGAAATCTGGTGCGGGACTTTTGGTGGCTTGTGCAATGGCTGCCTTCGTTAAATCCTCTCCTTGATTCATAACGCTGTTCAGTAGACGCTGAAATGAAACAAAAATGTCATTAAACCGACCTTGGCGGCGATAGCGCTGAGGTCCCGGGTTCGATTTCCGAGTCAGAACAAATATTTGTGTGATCCGCAAATGTTTGATTCGGAGTTAGGGTGTTTTTCGAAATATAATATGTATGCATTTAGAAATATATTATTATATGAATATCAGTTGGTCTAGATCCCAGAACACAATCTTGTATTAGCTTATTTTGGACTAGATGGCGCTGTGTATATGTCCCACAATATTTATTAGTAAATACGTCTTTGAAATTGCTTCCATGGAGAGGCAATTCAAGAAAACAAACGATAACAAAATAGGGGGATAATAATATAGTTCGGACAACTCATACAACGCCATCTGAACTTCCAAACTAAGCAGAGCTTGTACTATGGTAACCAGATAACTGATAAACATACTTATATATTTTTAAATACATACATATTATAGATAAATAACATCCAGACACAGAATAAACCATCGTGCTCATCACACAGAGATTTATCCTGGGTGGGAATTGAACCCACGACCTTCTGCATAGTAGTCGGATACACTCCCACCGTGCAACAGAGGCAGTCAAATGACGATACAGGATACAGTTAAATGTCGATTAGAATATAGTTGCAAACGTCCATAGGCTATGGTGACCACTTTCCATCAGGTGGGCCGTATACTTGTCTGCCACCTCAGTGGTATAAAAAAAGTGATGGAAACGTAGAGTGTTTGAAGTAACAAGACTTATTGCTTAATATGTATTGCATATTGCGAAAAGTAGACCTAGGCTACAAATTCAAGCGGGGTTTGAAGCAACTGACACAGTCAAAACCACATCCTACTAATATTATAAACGCAAAAGTTTGTAAGTATGGATGTTTGTTACTCTTTCACGCAATATCTACTGAATGGATTTTGTTGAGACTTGCGATGCGTCAACTAGTACAATAATAAACTAGTTGACACCCGCGGCTTCACACGCGTAATGAAGCTTTCCCATTCCCGTTTTCCACAGGAACTTGTTGCCGGGATAAAAAGTAGCCTATGTGTTATTCTGATGTGTAAGCTATATTATTGTAAAGTTTCATTAAAATCCATTCAATAGATTTTACCTGAAAGAGTAACAAACATTCATTCTTACAAACTTTCGCGTTTATAATATTAGTAGGATACAGTAAGGCGCCTAGCAGAGTGCGTGTGTCATTGATTCCTTGCAATGTGATCAATACTCACAATATGTTCCAATCCATCTGCATTGGGTCGACTCTGCGAATATACCATACTCATTTTCGTAGTTTGTACAGCGACTGGACTTTTAGATGCGATGTTCGCAGCCAACTCCATTACGTGGTTCAAAGCGCTGTGGAATTATATATTTCTTGAAATATATTGTATGTTTTTAAAACTAAATAAATAAAATAAATACCCATCACGCCTTATCCCCGAAGGGGTGGCAGAGGCATATTATATGCTCACTTTTCACCATGTGGATTCCTGTCCCACGTAATAGGTGGTGAGCCCATTGCCGTGTTGAAATAGACAGACGCAGGTTGTGGCTACCTGCTGTTGAAATTTTTAAGTCGCCCATAAGGCCTTCAACTAGGATTAACGACTGCCATTTTACTGGCAACCGGGACCAACTGCTTAACGTGCCTTCCGAAGTGTTTTTAAAACTAAATCTATACTAATATTATAAAGCTGAAGAGTTTGTTTGTTTAGTTGATCGCGCTAATCTCAGGAACTACAGGTCGAATTTGAAAAAATCTTTTTGTGTTAGATCGCCCATTTATCGACAAAACTATCATTACGCTACTACACTGGGGAGCAGAGCAGTAGTCATAAATGTCGACGGCAATTTTTTATGCATCATTGTAGAATTTATAAGCGACGGGATTAAAAAGGTGCGACGGGATGTCGAAATATTCCACGGGCGAAGCTGGGGGTCATCTTGTTGTATTGTATTTTTTGAAGCGCTCGTGATCCCGCGGTTTCAGTGTTTCAACTTTCGCTATGGGTAACCACTTTGTGACATTTACATTTCAGAGCGAGTCCGTGCTTCGAAAGGCACGTTAAGCCGTCGGTCCCGGTTTCCAGAAACATGTCAGTAGTTAAGTCAAGTTGAAGACCTTACGGGCGGCTTAAAAAATTTCAACAGCGGGTTGCTACAACCTGCGTCTGTCTATTTCAACACGGCAATGGGCTCACCACCTATTACGTGGGGCAGGAATACACACGGTAAAAAGTGGACATAAAATATTCATCTGCCACCCCTTCGGGAATAAGGCGCGATAGATAAATTTTTAAACTACTAAGGTGGCAGACATTCACGCCTATCATAGATATGGTAAAAAAACAGGAGAACGCCCGCGTGTTAACGCGACATGCTCAACATACTACGACAAGTAGGATTTGGTTCGCCATTGTTATGCCGTGCAATTTTCAAAGTGATCGCATCTCCACAGCATTCAATTTACTTTCATGCATTTTCTGACATATCTAGATTTCACTACCGACAAACAATGATGGTACTAGAACTGCGTTGTGAATCGCGAGGCGTGGGCATGGGCTTTTTTTATGATGCTTTGTCTATTCTATCTATCTATCTCCACGCTGTATCCCTGACGGGGTAATCAGAGAGGACAGATCGCCAGCTTCGCGATCCATGCATACTTCTTTCGCTTCTTGCAGATTCATCAATCGCTTCATATACGCACGTCTGGGTATGCGGTACTTTTGACTTTTTCGTTTTTGAGCAATATGCCCAATCTTCTCTCTACTTTGTCTATTCATAATCAATATCATATATTGTGTGTATAATTGACTTACCTGTCCTTATCAGGAAACACGTTACTAACAAGTCCGATTTCCTTAGCTTCTTTAGCGTCAAACTTTCTGCCAGTGAAACACAGTTCGCGAGCTATTGAAGCGTTGCCTATTACCTGAAATATTCATTCAACATACTATTTGTAGGTTGATTTCAGCTTTAAGTCTCCTATCACAATCCCCTAAGGGGTGGCATATTATACATTTCAATTCGATTCCCGGGTCGGAACAAATATTCGTGTGATGCACAAATGTTGGTTTCGGAGGTTAGGTGTTTGCTATGTATAATAATGTATGTATTTAGAAATATATAAGTATGTATATCAGTTGTCTAGATACAATAGCACAAGCTTATAGCTTAGTTTGGGCTAGATGGCGCTGTGTAAAAAGTATCCCGCGATTGATATCACATGAGAAATATGCCACAACACAAGGCACAAGAGATAAAATATGCAATAAGTCTTGTTACTTAAAAATCTCTACATAAGCTTCAGTAACGTTTCCATCACACAAGGCTGCTAGGATCAGCCATTGTTTGGTTTAATTTTCGCGATTGTTGGGAGCAACTGCCGTCTGATCTCACAACCCCGTAAGGGTTTCACGTCGTTGCTATGTCCGCTAGTCAGCAGGTGCACCGTTACCTGGTGAGGTCGCTTGGGCCCCGAAGCTATTGGTGGGGTCTTTTAAACCCACCATAGACACGGCTTATTTTTGAAACTTGACGAATGTCGTATATAAAGTTTTACAAAATTTTGATATGCAGCAAAATGACCCCAAAATGGCGTCGCTTCGCCTACCACAGCTAAGTGTTACCTTACTTAGCAAAATAAATTCAAATTAGTGATATCATTTAAATTTTGGATGGAGATGATAGATATATGTAGCGGCAATACCAAATTGTATCCCCCTAATTTTTTATTAACGTGAAGTAAGACAGCTTGGTTCAGAACGGGGATTGAACCCGTGACCTTTATTAAATAAATTCAAATTAGTGATGTCATTTAAATTTTGGATGGAGATGATAGATATATGTAGCGGCAATACCAAATTGTATCCCCCTAATTTTTTATTAACGTGAAGTAAGACAGCTTGGTTCAGAACGGGGATTGAACCCGTGACCTTTTCCCTAGGACGATTTACCCACAGGAAGCAAAACGTACTGAATAAAGTATAAAATCACGTTCAACCAACTTTCGTGCGGGGGGAAACTACACACAATGCTAACTTTTATGCATTTATACACACTATAATAAGTAAGTTACCTTTGGTAATCGCTGCAAAGTACCAACATCAGCTGCCAACCCCACGTCAACCTCTTTTACTTGGAACCATGCGTCTTGGGTACAATATCTGAAATAAAAAAAAATATCTTGTACTATCAGTTTATTATTTTTGAAGTGAAAACTTCTTTTAGCGCGGTACGCATATTTTTAGATGAGATAAAATCTCTGGACTCGCGACACCGTTACGAGACGCAGCTATAGTGTGTGCATATATGCATGTACATATAGCAGACCGCGAACGCGTCTATTTAAATAAATTTAGTTTTCACTTTTGTCGGCACTCCCGGAGTGCAACCCGTAATTTTTTGGAACCAAGTTCCTTACGGCAGGCTTGGAGGAGATAGGGATTTTGCTGCGCGACCGATCTGAAAAATATGTGATAGTAAAACTGTAAGAAAAATTCCATGGAATAAAACCGTTAAATGAGACGTGCGCAGGCGCGAAAGTCGTATACACAAGCGAGTAGTGTATAATACCTTTCTCTTTCTCCCTCTTTCAGTGAGGGTGGGGTGAGGGTGAGACTGAGGGTTAGGGGTGAGGGTTAGGGGTGAGGGTTAGGGGTGAGGGTTAGGGGTGAGGGTTAGGGGTGAGGGTGAGGGTGGGGGTGAGAGAGAGAGGGTTTTTTTTTTCTACATTAGTATTTTCGATATTTCGAAATTCGTTTCTACCTGGTGTCCCACGACACCACATCTTTTTTTTACCTAAATTATTAATTATCTATAGCTTTCTGACATTAAATGGCAGAAAACCATCAGAAAATATTGGTAAATATGAGGAGAAATTAAGGAATCGAAAACATACCGTTAAAAGTTACCACAAGTAGTTGTAATGGAGGCATGAGGAATCGAACTTCTTATCGTCACTAGAAATAATTTAGAAAAGTAGTCAGTTATCTTAATCCGTAAGCGCTCGAAAAATTAAAAAAATCTTCAGATTCAAGTGTTTTTAGTAGTTTAGTTTGTTAAGCAGCTCCCCCAACAAGAGAGAAGTCGCGAATTTTATCTCCACACTAGCTGACCCCGAGGCTTCACTCGTGACATACTTCGAACTCTCGTGGCTGCTAATAAATCCCGTCGTTTATAAAATTTACAAAATTATATGAATATTTTCCCGATTTGTTGACATTTATGATTACTGCTTCGCTCTCCAAGGTAGCGTGATGATATGACATATATGTGGCCTATTTAAAACGGTCAGTATGGGCAACTCTGAAACTATAAGACATAGAAAGATCTGTTCCGAGGAACCATGCCACCAATTTAGATGACAAAAAAACTGCATTATGATTTACAATTTTAATTTTAAGCGGTAAATGTTACTGCAAAACTTAAAAATCTTTTCTATGTTCATGCTGTATCCCTGAGAGGACAGATCGCCAGGCATCGCGATCCATGCATACTTATTTTGCTTCCCGTAGATTCTTTAATCGCTTCATAAATGCACGTCTGGGTATCCGAGTACTTTTGAATAGATACAAAACCCAATAGTAAAATCGTTACTTACCGATTTTACTTAGGGTTTTGTATCATCAGGTGGTGAATTAGCCTAACTAACTGGGACCAACGGCTTAACGTGCCTTCCGAAGCAAGGAAACGCTCGCAAATGTAAAATGACACAAAGTGGTCACGCATCCGAGGACCAGCCGTAGTGAAAGTTGCGTAACTCAGTGATCGTTTACAGAACACTGAGTCCGCGGAGCCACGAGGGCCTCAATTTACTAATTGCTTTTGAAAATTCTAACTGTTGTACCTGAGTCCTTTCTCTTGCAGGGGAATTACTTTAGACTGCTAAGCTATTAAACCTGTTCGAAGCTAATGGAACTGCTGGCCATGTCGGCCTCGCTGGGTCCCGGTTAGAGGCGAAGACCCAAGAAGTGCTGGCATGACGTCGTAAGGGATGACATGCGTGCCCATGGTCTCACTACAGGGGATGCCGACGACCGTGCGAAGTGGAGGAGATAAAGTAGGAAGGCGCGAGACGCAACTGGGAAGATGATGACTGCTGGTAGCAATACTGTAAAACTAACCTTATATCTGCGGCTGTGACCAGATCCACTCCAGCACCTACACATGCGCTATGTATCACACTTAGTACAGGTTTCACACATTCCTCAAGTGCTGTTATACCATCCTGTAATAAAATTTAGTAAAATTTCAACCGATTTTGCTGATTTCACTGATCAGTGATAAGAAGCTCTACCAAGATCTGCAAAGTGTAAGAGACCTTACTTGCACCTGCTGATTAACGGACGACGCAACGACACAGGCGACTTAGGGGTTGGGGGGTCAGACGGCACTCAAATAATAACAGGTAATACACAAAGATGAAGAAGAAGACATTGTACTGTAACATCGATATTTACAAAAAGAAGTTCTGCCCGGTGTTACAAACGCCATTGAAGTCGCTCCATGGGAGCTTCGCTTCGCTTCGCTCAATAAAGCAACTATCGACGCGAAGCAAGCTCATTGTTCCTAGCGTAATTACACATGCGTAGCGTGCACTATCAAATAGAGTTACCCTAATAAAGATTGCACCGAACTGAGTAAATAGGGACAAGTGCACAAGCCAATCACATTTTTATGCTACCAGGACTTTAATTGGTCGTGCTAATTAGTGTCTAGCACATAAGACCTTTTAGCCTTTTTACTACCACCTCACTAAAAAGGCAATGCGTTCAAATTTTTTTTCCAAATTTTTACATCTAAAATAGACACCATTTTTTTCGGCCAAAAATTTATTCGGCCCTTTTGATATAGAAGTTATATTATATTTACCCTATCCTAGCCCCTCTCCTACATCGTCATTTTTCTATCCATAAATCCTTTCCCTTTGGCGGAGACAGGATGGGAAGAGGATGAGGTCCTCTTCCCATCCTATCTCCGCCAAGCCAAGGTTGCCGTGCCTATGTGCTGCGTGGCTAGGGGCGAGCCTAGCATTATCGTGCCTTATGCCCTGGGACCGGGCGACCCCAGAACAAGGCTAGCCTTACTTAGACAGGCGGGGCTCTGTCTAGGTGGACTTTTGTTTTCCCTTGCCACTCGTGGGAACGCTATGGTGTTTCAAAATTTTAAAACTCAAAATTCCGGCGATCCGGTTCGCCACCCGTCACGTCCCGTTTTCCATCGAGGCGAAAAGTGCGCTATGGATAGCCGCTTTGCTACACTGAATGTTAGAGGAGGATTAAAAGATAAAATTGAGGAGGTACGTACGTAGTACGATGATGCGAGAGACGAATTGATATTCTGTGTGTGAATGAAACAAAGAGGAAAGCATGTGACACCACACATGGACCCCACTGGTCAGGTGTAGCCCCGACCAGTACAGAGTGCAAGGGTGTGGGTGTGTTACTATCCGCGAGAATGAATGAATGTGTGACAGAATTTGAATGTGTGACAGAATTTGAATGTGTGAACCCAAGACTCCTTTGGTGGAGGCTGAAGGTTGGACTCACCCGCATCTTTGTTGTAGGAGTTTATGCTCCGCAAGATGCGTGGTAGCGCCGTTCTTCAATTGACCAAAGTAAGAGGCAGGCATTTTGGGAGAGTGTGAGCGATATACTGAGTAAATGCAAACGGAATGAAAGAATAGTAATGTTAGGTGATTTTAATGGTTGGGTTGGTGTGAAGCGTGATGGTTATGAAAGTGTATTGGGAAAGTATGGTGACGAACGAGTGAATGAAAATGGAGAAAGTTTGCTTGAGGTATGTTTGGAGAGGAACCTTGTGGTAACCAACACCATGTTAAACCACAAAGATATCCATTTGTTTACGAGACAAGAAGGACGCCAGAGACGCATGATTGATTATGTGATTGTGGATGCAAGGATGAGAAAGAAAGTGTTAGACACTCGGACATACCGCGGTGCCGGGATTGACACAAACCACTTCTTGATTGTTAGTCGATTAAGAGGTCTGTTTCAGCGGTGGCAGCATCGTATGCACGCACCTGTTAGTGTACTAGAACGTATAAAAGTCGAGAATTTGCAAGAGATAGGCATAAAAGAGTAATTTAAGTGTAAGCTGAGCAAGAAGTTTAAAAATTCTGATGACGTATATGAGATCGAAGAAGTATGGAAGTCATTTAAGAAAGGTCTAGTGGAAGTTGCGGTGAAAGTGTGTGGGGTAAGCAAGAGAAGCCAAGGATGTAAGAGAAAGAGAATGTGTGCAGAAGTCCGAAAGGCGTTGTCTGATAAGAAGAAAGCATGGTTGGACTGGTTGACTACAAAAGTCAATCAAAAAATGGAGAAGGCAACGGATGTGGACCTAAAAATGGCAAAAGAGGAGTACAAAAGGTATAAGCGTGTTGCAAAAGAGGTGATGAAAAGAAAGGAAGATAATGACAGAGATGAATTTGATAAAAGGTTATCTGATGACTTCCAACAGAATATGAAATTCTTTTGGAAGTCCATAAAAACAGTGAGGGGTCAACAGACGACATCGCATCTCAACCATTTCAGAAACCCTGATGGTAGTCTTGTGAAAGGAGAAGAATATGTGTTAAAAAGATGGAAGCAATATTTTGAAAGCTTGTTTGAAAAAGAGGATATGCAAGTACAGACTAGTTTCTGGGAAATGAATGAAATTGGTAAGGAAGATAAGTATGGAAGAAATAGTGGAGGCATTGAATAGCATGAAAGTGAGAAAAGCTGCAGGACTTGATAGGATCTCTGTCGAGATGCTGAAAGCGGGACAAGGCGTGGTAGCTTGCCAGCTGTACTGCCTTTTCAACCTTTGTTGGAGGAATGGCAGCGTACCAAGAGATTGGTGTAAGGCTGTCATCGTGCCGCTTTATAAGGGAAAAGGGTCACAGCAAGAGTGCAAAAACTACCGCGGCATAAGCTTGCTCAGCATCGTCGGCAAATTGTATGCAAAAATCTTGATAAAAAGAGTGAAGAATGAAACTGAAGGAAAAATGTGGGATGTACAAGCAGGATTTATGAAAGGAAGAGGATGTACGGATCAGGTCTTTTCCTTAAGATGCGTAGCAGAAAAGCTTTTGGCGAAAAGTCAAAAGGTCTATTGCGTATTTGTAGACTTGGAAAAGGCCTATGATAGAGTGGTGAGGAATAAACTGTGGTCAATACTGGCCATGTACGGAGTAAACAGCCACTTGATACGAGCACTGAAATCTCTCTATGAGGGCTCCAGTGCTTGTGTCAGAATCAACGGAGCATGCACAGACTTTTTTCACATTGAAAAAGGTGTGAGACAGGGTTGTGTAGCGTCGCCGTTGCTGTTTAACCTATACATGGACAGTTGCCTGAAAGAACTGCAAGAGAGTACGTATGGTATAAAAATGGATGAACTGACCGTCAAGTGCCTCCTATATGCCGATGATCAGGTAATACTAGCATCATCGGCGGAAGAGTTGCAGTTGATGGTTAACATTATGTATGATGCGTTAAAAAACAAAGGAATGAAAGTGAATGTAAATAAGTCGAAAGTAATGGTTTTTGAAAGAGAGGCAAGTATGACGGATTGCTCAATTGTTGTGGAAGGAGAAAGAGTAGAACAAGTAAAAGAGTTTGTATATCTAGGTACAAAATTTGCGAGAGATGGAAAGTATGACTATGACATTGAGCGAAGAGTATTGGCAGGAAATAAAGTGAATGGAGCCATGTACGCCTTTATGAGCAGTCAGAACGTCTCGAAGAAGGCACGACTGGCTGTACATAGAGGTGTGCTGGTCCCCACACTTATGTATGGCAGTGAAAGTTGGGTATGGCAGAAAACGCATAAAAGTAAAATAAATGCAGTGGAAATGAGAAGTCTGTTTTTTTTTCCTTGTGGCAACCCTAGGTATAACAGCTGATTTGAATTGGCTCCGTATTTTATATTGTAATATTGCAAAAATAATTATAATTTTAATTAAAAACCAATTCATCATTGCCAAATAATACCATATTGAGTGTTAAATAATCATTTTCACCATTTATTGTGCTAAAAGTAAATAAATATAAACTTAAAAATTGTACCGGTGTAGTGACAGTTAGAACATCGGAAAAATTTTCAATATTTGAAATTATTACTTGGATTTAGCAAGATATATAAAACTAATAGTTTTTTCAATCAAGGTTTGTGAGTTTATTTACTTTTACACCCTCATATGTAAATTAATAGTGTGATTTTGTAATTTTCTATGAATAAAACATAACCTCGTTTTGTTTCGCATTTCTTTGCTCTAAGTCTACTTTGCTAATAATTACTGATTCTGTAGCACGTAATTATAACAAAATGTCGAATACTAATAACATGATAATGACGCGTAAGGCCTTAGCTCATCAACAAGAGACAAGGCTTCAATTAACGTTGAAAGAATTACAGATTTTTAGGGAGAAGTGCGATAAACTGAACAAGGAAAGGGACGAAAATGAGTTAGAACTGCTAGGTATTTTAAGTAAGAACGGACAACTCAAAAAAGAACTGGCACAGTTGCATTCACTGTATACTGATACCTTACAGGATCGGGATAGGTTACAACTTATAGTTGACAGTTTTGACTCATGTAGGGAACATTATGAACAAACTCTGCACCAAATTAGAATACTAAAGGAGGAGCTACAACGATTGGAAATCAAAATATCGCAACTAGAAGACAAGAAACAGAGCACAGTGGTTCAATCTAATCAGAGTTTGTTCGATGAACTGATGGCTACAAGCTTAGATACTGCTACAGCTCACCCTTCCATTGTCATAGACCTCACTTCTAAAAATTATTAAGTGTAGTAAGAATAAGTTAAAGAAATATTTAAAAATTAAAAAGTTTATTACTAAATCTAAAAAAATGATACTTAAATACAAGTTTTTTATAAATAGCATGTCACTTAATAGACAGAGATTGCAACTGATTGACCAGGTAAATATGTATATGTTAGAACTTGATACTGTTGCACAACAGTACAAAACTGATACACAGGCCCTTCAATGTCAGATTGACCGACTTCAAGACTCTTTGAAATCAATTTCATATAAATATGAAACAGCAGAGAAACAGAGTAGGGAACAGGTGTTAGCCATAGGAAAATTAGTAAATTCATGTCATTGTCAAAATGACCAATTGACATCCGCAGGCCATGTTCCCTCCTCACCCTTAAGTTGTGAAAGAATTAGATGCAATGATGAATTTTCACCAATTAAAACTGTGTGCAGTGTGGATAATAGTATATTAAGTTCAAGTAGTAATTGCGAGGCATCTACGAGTATAATAGAAAAGTTGCAAATAAAAAGTGATGCAAAGACCATAGTCTATTGCGATGAAATAGGTAAAAATTTTGGACATTATTTATCACAGTTAAGTCATTCTGTAATAAATCATACATATCCAGGAGCTTCATACTCTCAAATTATAGATTTTATATTGACTGGTACACACTGCATGCAGTCTACTATAGTGGTGCTGGTTGGCAGAAGAGGCAATATTAATAGTGACAAACTTTTAAAAGTTTTTGATAAGTTATCAAGTCTGCAAGTAAAACAAGTAATTTTGTCCACCTTGCCATACAGCACTGCTATGAGCCACAAGGAAAATCACTTAAGATACAAATTAAATATGAAACTACATACCATGGTATCATATTCCAAAAAAATTGAATTGTTCGATTGGAACATAATTTTCAATAATAATAGTTTGTTGACATTAGATAGATATTTTCTATCAAAATTTTTACAACGAAAGGTAGCTCTGTTGCTATCTAATTTTTTAATTTTTCAAGCCAAATTATTGGCTAGTACAACTGCTTTTATTGAGCAGGATAGTTTTGATACTTCACATTTGGAAAATGAAATTCCAAAAAACTAGTTTATAGGACAACAGATAATAAATCTGGCCAGTTGACTTTGGCCCCTGAGAATAATCTTAGTAAAAATATTGTTTTTATAAACCTGGTGCACCATAATGTTAGAGGTTTAATAAATGGTAAAGATTTAGAGTTAGAGCTATACATTAATGCAAATTCTATTAATATTTTTTGTGCTACAGAGCACTGGTTAAAAGATCATCAAATCACATTGTTGAACTTCGTAAATCACCAGGTTGCTAGCTCGTTCAATAGAAAACATTCTAAACGTGGAGGCTCTTTAATATTAATTAATAAAACTTAAAATTTAAAGAACGTAAGGATTTAGTAGCCCTCTCCATTGAGCGAGTTATTGAGATTGCCAGTATTGAGTTTGAGCATTTCATCTTGTTAAGCGTATACAGTCCCCCTGATGCTTCTTACATTAAATTTGAAGAAAAGCTTGAAGAAGCACTGTTCAAATGCCAATGTTCTAAGAAATCTATAATAGTTTGTGGAGATTTTAATGTTGATATATTAGATACATCATTAACTCCATCAGAGAGAAATAAAATGAAAAATTTATTTAAATCCTTTAATCTGCATAGTACATTCTTAGAACCCACTCGTATTACAGCCACCAGTGCAAAATGTATTGATAATATTTTTACTGATATTAAACCTATAGATAAAGGTATTGTGGATCCTGTGGAGTCAGATCATCGTGGCCAATGGATAAAATTTCCTAAAAGTAGTAACAAAGTCAGCAAAAAACAAATTAAATATGTACCAATTAACCAAAGTCGTTTGAATAATTTTAAAGAAAATGTATTAAAGAGATTACCATATCTACCTAACTTCACTTGTGTAGACCAGTCATATAAACACTTATTTAATTTGATTAATGATGAGTTTGGCAAAGTTTTTACCTCAAAAACTCTACAGATTGGTGGTCGTCCTGTTTTCAGTGACTGGGCAACACCAGGTATCTTTAAAAGTAGAAATAAATTATTTGAATTATATTCAGAAAAATCATATAATTTTAGGCAAACCTTTCAGGAATATGTTAAAAATTATTCAAAGATATTTAAACAAACGTGTCATCTTGCTAAGTCAAACTTCATTAAAAATAAAATTTCTAATTCTGTAAATAAAATAAAAATGACTTGGAACATCATTAACTCTGAATGCGGTAGATCTTTAGTGACTGAAAGGGATTTCCACTTAAAAGTAAATGGTTGCCATGTTACAGGGGACCTGGAAGTGGCTACGGAGTTTGAACACTTTTTCAAAAATATACCTATTTTGACAACAAAATCTCTCCAAGCATCTTCCAGTTCCGCTGAACTTTTATTAGAAGAATCTGTTCTTTGTTGCAGGGATGCATTTGTATTCACAGATATTTGTGCTCAGGACATTGTAAAAACATTTAAATGTATCGAAATTAAGAAAACCGCGGACATTTGGGGGTTATCGGTCAAAACTGCATCATGTATAATTGAGGTAATTGCGCCCCATCTAGCAACTGTGTTTAATGACTGTGTTTCTAGTGGTACATTTCCTGATTTAATGAAACACAGCAAAGTCGTTCCCTTGTTCAAGGCTGGCAGCGCTACAGAGCCGTCTAATTTCCGACCAGTGTCAGTGCTGCCAACTTTGAGCAAAGTATTTGAAAAAATAATCTTGAATCAAATGCTATCCCATTTTAATAGTCATAAAATACTCCATGCGAATCAATTTGGGTTTACGAAAGGGCGCTCAACTTCCGATGCTGGTGTTGAGTTATTAAAATGTATTCATGAAGCATGGGAAGACAAGCACGATGCATTAGGTATATTTTGCGATCTATCAAAGGCTTTTGATTGCGTTCAACATGAAACGCTGTGCAAAAAATTACACCACTATGGAATAAGAGGCAAAGCTCTCGACCTTCTGTCTTCATATTTGAACAATAGAATACAGAGGGTCGATATTAATGGTACACGTTCTGTAGGATCCATGGTTACAATGGGTGTGCCGCAAGGCTCGATACTTGGGCCATTCTTGTTCCTCATTTATATTAATGATTTACCATTTTATGTAGGGGACAGGAATAGGATTGTTTTGTTTGCAGATGACACCTCATTAATTTTTAAAATTAAATGACAATTAGATAACTATGACGATGTAAACAATGCAATTGCAAGAGTAGTTCATTGGTTCAGCTCAAATAATCTTTGCCTTAATGAAAATAAAACTAAATGTATAAAATTTACTCTACCAAATGTAAAACAAGTTGCGGCCAATGTTCAACTGAATGGACAAGTGTTAGAGTTTGTAGAATCAACTGTGTTCCTAGGTATAACTATTGATGCCAATTTGCAGTGGGGCCAACACATAGAAAAGACAGCCTCTAGATTAAGTTCGGCTGCATACGCTGTAAAAAAGATCAGGACTTTAACAGATGTGGATACGGCTAGAATGGTTTACTTCAGCTATTTTCATAGTATTATGTCTTACGGTATTCTCCTTTGGGGGAGTGCTGCAGATTTAAATATTATTTTTGTTCTACAAAAGCGGGCTGTACGCGCTATTTATAATTTGGGCCCCAGAGTTTCTCTCCGAGAAAAATTCAAAGAAGTAAATATTCTAACCGTACCATCACAATACATTTTTGCCAATCTTATGTATGTCCAGAAAAATCTATCACAGTTTTCTAAACTCTGTGATAAACATAATATAAACACTAGAAATAAAAATAATCTTTCAGTCCACCACAGTCGACTACATAAGATTGGCGATTCTTTCCAGGGTAACTGTATACGCTTTTACAACAAGCTTCCCTGTGACCTGAGAAATTTACCTTGAAATAAATTTAAAAAGTTTATTAAAAGCAAGCTTTGTGAAAAAGGTTTTTACTCCGTTACAGACTATTTGCAGAACAGGGACGCCTGGAAATGATCTGCTGGCAAAGTGAAATAATATTAAATTGTAAATAGGCCATCAAAAAAAAAGCCTTCCTAAGTTTCTTGCCGGTTCTTCTCAGGTGGGCCGCGTTCCGAACCGGTGGTCGCTTTAAATATTTTAAATAAGGAATGACATTTTGTAAGCGCCGTTAAAATGGTCTATGCAAAATAAAGATTATTTTATTTTATTTTATTTTAGTATAGCTGGGTGGATAAAGAAAGGTACAGCGCGATAAGGGAACATTGCGGTATGACAGAAGATGTAGTGACTAAGATAGAAAAAGGGATGCTCAGATGGTTTGGACACCCGGAGAGGATGGATGAAAGTAGACTGACGAAGCAGATTTATGTGGCAAGAGTGAATGGGTAAACTGGTAGGGGTAAGTAAGTAAGTAAGTAAGTAAAACTTTATTGTACACCAATATGAAACAAATGACACAAATATAAATTGCATGAAATTGTACAAATGGCGGCCTTATCGCTAAGAGCAATTTCTTACAGGCAACCTTTGAATGGACAAAAATGATTTCCAAAAATGTGAGTAATGGGCAGTTATTGGTGTAAAATTTAAACAAAATAGTTGTTAAAAAACAACGAGTATAAAATGAGAGGATAGTTTCACAGTCATAGATTACGCTAGCCTAAAGTATATAAACAAATATATACATATATATTCTATCCATATATTACATATGCTTAAATAAATAAAAATTAAAAATTCATAAATAAAAAATCTACTATAGACAAATGCATAAACAGAGACATACATATATATGATAAATAAATAAATAATAATACTACACACTAATAATTTAAGTAATGTGCTTTGACCATACCCTTGAAGACATGCAGTGATTGGGCACGCCTAATGGACACCGGTAAAGCATTCCACAATCGCACTGCTTGCACAGTGAAGGACTTGTCATAGAACTTAGTTGAATGTTCTGGGACAGTTAATTCCAAGGACTCCGATGATCTCAAGGATCTAGAATGTGTGTCATTAAGGAACATAAACCGTTCTTTTAAATAAGTAGGGGTACAGGGATTAAACAAAACGCTATAAAGAAGCGATAGAATGTGAGCATTCCGGCGAAGGCGAATAGGGAGCCAATTGAGCTTACTGCGATATTCAGATACATGATCATATTTGCGTAAACCAAATATAAATCTAATACATAAATTTTGGAGGCGCTCAAGTTTATCAAGTTGCTCCTCAGTGACATCGAGATAGCTAACGTCAGCATAGTCGAGTATAGGAAGAAGAATAGATTGTGCAAGCGCAATTTTGGTGGCAGTTGGTAGAAAATTACGCAATCTACGCAAGGATCCCACTGCTGCAAACATTTTGCGACTAATTTCACGCATTTGAGGAGCCCAGGATAATGTATTATCAATTAATACACCCAGATTTTTGACACTGGTACTTATTGATAGTGTAATGTCTCGGAATATTATATTAGGAAGTTGCATCCAGTCAATTTGAGATACCATCCGGGGGCTGCCAACAACAGTGACTTGAGTTTTAGATGGATTGACGTGAAGCCCATATAGTTTACACCATTTACATATTTGTGACAAGTCTTCATTGATGATTAAAATAGCCTCACTCAGTTCATGTACTGGAGCCTGCATGTATATTTGGAGATCATCTGCATAGAGGTGGTAGGATGAAAGTAAAGATTTGGAGATGGAATTTATAAATACAGCAAAAAGTAACGGAGATAAAACGCCGCCCTGAGGCACGCCGACAGATATGCTACTCCAAGAAGAGAAAGATTCATCGTAACGTATACGCTGGCGACGCCCAAACAGGTAACTTTGAAACCAATCAATCGCTGTTGGAGATATGTTAAGAGAGCGCAATATTCCCAATAGGATATGGAAATCCACCGTGTTAAAAGCGTTGCTGAAGTCCAGCAACGTTAGTACAGTAAGATTACCATTCTCCATTCCAAGCCTAATGTCGTCCGTAACATTGATCAAAGCACTAACAGTGCTATGGCCTGGTCGAAAGCCTGATTGATAAGGATCAAGGAGTAGGTTTTTATTGAGGAATGAATTAAACTGACCATGAACGAGACGTTCTAAAACTTTAGACAGGAAAGGTAAAATGGATATTGGACGATAATCAGAAAAGGAAAATGGGTCATTTTTTTTAGGTATTAGCCTCCTTCCAGGCACTGGGAAACACACCACAAGTAAGCGAGTGATTTAATATATGGCATATTACAGGAAGGATCTCATCTAGGATAGGATGAATCATATTACGACTTAAACAGTCACTGCCAAGGGCATTGGAATGTATAGACATAATACACCTCTTAACATCACAAGCAGACAGTTGATTGAAGAGAAACGGTGGATATGAAGGAGTTGGAAGTGATGAAAGATAATGTAAACTGTTAGTTTTACTAGTCTGATCCAAATTGGATGATGAAGAAAAATGTTGATTTAATGACTCAATGTCAATTTTCTTAGGCATATTATGTCCCAAGTTAGACTTACCAACCCCCAATGATTTAAGAAATTTCCATACTTTTGATGAGTCGCCGTTCTCGACTGAGTCATAAATATATTGGCGTTGAGCTTTCCTACACACCTTGCTGCAGAGATTTCGTATAGCAATATAATTTTCGTGGTTACTAGGAGTAGGCCGGGATTTAAATTTTGACTTTGCTGCAGCTTTCTTACATATAAGTCTTTTTATATCAGCTGTGAGCCAGGGCGCAGGCAGGTGCCGAATTTTTACCGCATGGATTGGTGCATGTATATCATACAAAGTAATTAATTTGTTATTAAAAGCCTCAACTTTCTCGTTGATATCTTCCGCTGCGAAAAGTGAACTCCAATCAATGTTGCCTGCGTCTTCGCGAAGTTTGTCAAGCTGCATACCACCGAAATTGCGTTGCATAAGAATTTTTGATTTAGGCTTAGGAGGGCGAAGTTTATAAGATAGGAAGAGAAGGTCATGGTAGGAAAATTCGTCAGCATTACATTGGCCATGCTTAGCAACCAAATCTACTGAGGAAACAAGAATTAGATCAAGAAGAGATGGGCAACTATTTGGAAAGTGATGAGTAGCATTTAAAGGTAATATGGACATATTGCAGGATTCTATGATATTGGAAAAGGTAGAGGAGCGAGAGTTATTATTAAGCAAACATGTGTTAAAATCTCCCATGATGATGGTGTGATTATAAGATGGGATAAGACGTTCTAAGATATTCTCAAATGAGGGAAAGAAGTTAATTTTAGATGAGGGACAATAGTAAACACCCAGTAAAAGTTTGTTATAACTTAGTTCTATTTCCAAAAATATGTGCTCTCCGGCATTTTGAGGTGGTGGCTGTGTTGACAAATCTAAAATCTGATAGGGAATTGTATTACGCAAATAGATGGCAACACCGCCACAAGATGGAAAACTACGATCGTTTCTAATTAAGTTAAAACCGGGCAGCAAATAAGGAGTCGTAGGATGAATATTGGGTTTAAACCATGATTCAGATACTAGAATGGCATGAATATGTTTACAATCGAAGCTGGTCAGCATCTCCGGAAAGTGACCCGGAACACTCTGTGCATTGATATGGACTACATTAAAGTTCCTGTGAACATCGGAGAATTGGGCCTCTATTGTGTCTGCTAGAGAGGGTTGGCTAATGAAACTGTCATTAAAGCTTCTGGCTGATAGAAAACTACCGTCATCAGAACTGCTACTTAAATCTACCATAAAAATAAATAAAATAGATTAAAGTAAAAATAAATAATAGAATAGATTAAAGTAGGTATAACAATAATACAAGGTATATATATACATACATATACATACACACACATACACTCAATACAATGTGTAACCTTAACTGAAAATTTGTCCACTCACCAGTAGTGCTATCTATACATTACTTAGTGATCAATATTCACAATACCAAAAATTAAGAGTATATCTCATGTCCAGGTATATATACAGTAAAAATAAAGAAAACTACAAAGCAATATCAATAATAAAAACTTACACAGTCGAATCACAATTAAAATTGTACACCCGTAATGCGTTCAAATTAAAAGGAACGCATCTGTAACATTATTGTCATTATTTGTCTTGTCAATGTCACATCACTGACAAAGTGAATATTTTGTTTCGTTTTACCTGTGCCTGTTGTTATGATAGTACATAAAACGTGCATTTTACTGTGTGATCACATCATAAACTACATAAAGAAAAGTAAATTAGTTATAACCTATAGACAAGATAATGCATTATATAGAAATTGAGAAATGCATAAGAATTAAGAGCAACGGAAAGAAAAACTGAATAGAACAATACCTGGACACGTTGGATAACCAGTAAAAACAAAGAAAATTACTTCTTATTACCAGCCCGTCTGGATTTACTAGCTACTTTAGATGGAGCAGAGCACTGCACTTCCCAATTCAACTTGTTCAAATACCTGACCCCTCTGAGTCCAGCATTTGGAGACACCAAACCGCTCCCGTGCAGCCATGAATACCTCATGTCTACTACGTGTGATGAATTCTGAGAGTGTAATTCCGGAACCTTTGAATTTCGTTTTAGTATACCAAATTCTGTCCCGAACCGACACAAGTTGCAGTTTTACCAAAATAGGTCTGGGCTTGCTACCTGAGGGCTGACCCAACCTGTGACAACGCTTGATGTCATCTACGGTGAAGTTGTCTAATTGGAGGTGATCAGAAACAACCTTCATAACAATCTTAGATGTCTCTTCAGCCTTCTCCTCGGGAACACCATGCAGCAGCACAATCTTTCGCCTACTCAGCATCTCCTTGTTCTCCATCTCCCGGGCCAAGAACTCAAATTGTGCACGAAATGCCACTATGGTACTGACCACAAAGGTTTTGAAGTTTGCAAAGTCCGAAGCTAGATTGACCAAACTTGGTGTACTGGTTTTTGTACTCTTTTGTAGTTCAGTTTCAAAGCAAGCCAGTCGCTCCTCCAATCTAGCCATTACAGAAGTAAAAGATTCCTTCATAGCCTCCATATTACAAGGTTGTTAGCCAGTGGTTACTTTGTGAAATATCTTTGTGATTAAGGATACTTTGAGAGGAGATAACACTTACTGGTATGTGGTATTAGTAGTAGACCTCGGCGTACGTATAGTCCGGTCAATTTAGACCAAAAAATGAGGGTGAAGTTACATAAAGTCCCAACAAGCTGAATTTCTGTGAAGTTGTTCAAAACATAATTATAAACAATGTCTCCAAGTTCCCCATCATTCCCGTTTAAGTAAAAAATTTTATTCAAGGTCAAAGGTCAAAAAAATGAGTTTTTCGCGATTTTCAGCAAAACGGTAAGTTTTATCATAAAAGTACATCAGACAAAAATTGTAGATCATAAAATTATCTATAAAAAATGTATCAATACTTTTTTTCTTACGAGCCACCGTTTCTGAGATATAACGATTCAAAAACTTATAAAAGTTGTTATCGTCATAATATGCATGAGTACGCTATGTATATACATCTAGAGTTGTTATATTTTATATATATATATATATAGAGAGGGTAACAAAATTGTTTCTATTGCGAGTGGTGTCGTTGGTGACGATAAAATTAATTGCTATAAAGCTCGTGAAGTTGGGCTTGCTTCTATGGCAAAAATGACAGGACTGACATTCAATAATATTAAATTAAAACGCGCTGATAAAGTTGTTCCTCTCTTAGCTATGACTAGTTCCGTAAAAGTTCATGAAGAAAAAGTACCTATTGACCCTGTATTATTGTTCCAACGCATTATCATAAAAGTACATCAGACAAAAATTGTAGATCATAAAATTATCTATAAAAAATGTATCAATACTTTTTTTCTTACGAGCCACCGTTTCTGAGATATAACGATTCAAAAAGTTATAAAAGTTGTTATCGTCATAATATGCATGAGTACGCCATGTATATACATCTAGAGTTGTTATATTTTATATATATATATAGAGAGGTTAACAAAATTGTTTCTATTGCGAGTGGTGTCGTTGGTGACGATAAAATTAATTGCTATAAAGCTCGTGAAGTTGGGCTTGCTTCTATGGCAAAAATGACAGGACTGACATTCAATAATATTAAATTAAAACGCGCTGATAAAGTTGTTCCTCTCTTAGCTATGACTAGTTCCGTAAAAGTTCATGAAGAAAAAGTACCTATTGACCCTGTATTATTGTTCCAACGCATGAGTATTACTGCAGCATTTCAAGATGAAATAGAAAAATATTTTGAATATGAATTAGCTCCCTACCCTTTATCGTTATTTGATGACATCGGGATGCGTAAAACACAGAAATCTACCATTTACGATTGTTTTGAAAAAGTAAATATTGATATTATAACTAATGCGACATACATCATTGACGGAGGATACTTACTACACCGCGTTGTGTGGGATAGCAAAGAAACATTCAACGTTATCTTAGATAAATACGTTCAATATGTACGTAGACATTTTGGTTCCAGAGTTACTGTCGTATTTGATGGCTATGATGATTGCACGAGAAATATCGAAGCTGCAGAACAACGTCGTCGAACTTTAGCAACATCTTCATCTTCTGATATTTTATTTGATGAACTTATGACAGTCCCAACCAGTCAACAGAAATTTCTTACAAATACCCACAACAAGTCTCGGTTCATTTCAATGTTGAAAGAAAAGTTTACGGCTGAAAATATATTGGTAAAACAAGCTAATAATGATGCTGATGTATTGATTATTGAAACAGCAATAGAGCAATTCAATTTGACAAAAACAACTATTGTTGTTGGTGAAGATGTTGACTTACTTGTATTACTCACTGCTCGAACGCCAGCTGAAAAAACTATTTTTTTCTTAAAACCAGGAAAAGCTCAGCATCAATCAGATATATATTCATCAAAAAGTTTATTAACTTTTGTAAAGTGTCAAGATCATGTACTATTTTTACACGCAATAACTGGCTGTGATACGACATCTGCATTTTACAGGAGGGGTAAAACAGCAGATTTCAAAATGTTTGAAAAACAAGATTTAATTCAATGTGCTGAAGTTTTTAAAAAGACTAATTCAACTCAACAAGAAGTTATTACCAACGGCATCCGCTTTCTTCTTTCTATGTATGGAGCTCCTAAAAAAACTACCTGTTTAGATAAGCATCGATATGCATGTTTTGTTAAAAATACTAAAAATAAAAAACAAGTTCAATTAGCTTGTCTTCCTCCAACCTCAGTTGCTGCTCACCAACATCTTTTTCGAGTATATTACCAAGTTCAAGTGTGGCTTGGTAATCAGTTAGACCCTACAGACTGGGGTTGGAAGTTGGTCAACAATATATTAGAGCCAGTTCAAACTTTACTTCCACCTGCGCCGGAAAAACTGCTGAACACTATTTTTTGCAACTGCAAAAAGGGATGCAGTGCAAATGTGGTTGCAAAAAAGTCGGACTGTTTTGTTCTTTGGCATGCACAAATTGTCAAGGCCGGTCGTGCTCTAATATTGAAACACAAACAATGGAAGATTCGTTTGACTCCGACGAAGTATCATGCGATACATCGCTATTGGCGCAATTTACTTGCATCCAAAATGAAGATGAAGAAGAAGCAGGAGGAGAAGAACAAGAAGAAGATCAAGAAGAAGAACAAGAAATTGAAACTTACGAATAAGACAAATAAACTTCAACACTTTTTTTTAATTTACATCGCTTTTATCTTTCCCAATCTTTGAAAATTTCCGTTATTTTGCAATAGTTTTACATTAAACAGGATCACAACTGACCGGTGGAGTAGGCCTACTAGGGAAACCACGTTAAAAAAAACGCGCTAAGTACACTACCTCATAGGTGGCGTGGAAACGTGTGCATATTATGACGATAACAACTTTTATAACTTTTTGAATCGTTATATCTCAGAAACGGTGGCTCGTAAGAAAAAAAGTATTGATCCATTTTTTATAGATAATTTTATGATCTACAATTTTTGTATGACGTACTTTTAGATAAAACTTACCGTTTTGCTGAAAATCGCGAAAAACTCATTTTTTTGACCTTTGACCTTGAATAAAATTTTTTCGAATGATGGGGAACTTGGAGACATTGTTTATAATTATGTTTTAAACAACTTCACAGAAATTCAGCTTGTTGGGACTTTATGTAACTTCGAATGTCTAAATTGACCGGACTAGTATGTCAATCAAATCGAAGACCTTTTGGAAAAAGGCCAGGTCAAGAGTACCCTTAACCGGCGAGCGTGTACGAAAACACTTATGAAAGTAGAAGAAGCGAAAGTGGTATGTCAGGATCGTAGCAAGTGGAAAACCATAGTCTCTGCCTACCCCGATGGGAAACAGGCGTGATAATATGTATGTATGTATGTTTGGACCGTAAAAATACGGACTAGTGGACGGTATAATTCCTTATAGTGCACAGACGCCTTGACATCAACTATTTTAAACTAGGTGACCCCCACGGCTTCGCCCGTGACTTACTTCGAACTCCCGTTGCACTTAATTCAATCCCTTCGCTTATAAATTCTACAATAATGCATAAAAAATACCCGATTTATCGACATTTATGACGATAGCCTATAGCCCTCCTCGATAAATGGGCTATCTAACACAAAAAGAATTTTTGAATCCGACCAGTATCTAGTTCCTGAGATTAGGGCGTTCAACCAAACAAACTCTTCAGCTTTATAATATTAGTATAGATGTGAAAATAAACGCGCTCGTGGCCGCGCTGACTACTGAGTCAGAGAGAGCACTGGCTCTGTAAACGATCACTGCATTAAGCATCTTTCGCTATGGCTGGTCACGGATGGGTGACCACTTTGTGGCATTTGTAAGAGTTATCGAGCTTCGAAAGGCACGTTAGGTCGTTGGTCCCGGTTGCCAGTAACTTGGCAGTTGTTAAGTCAAATTGAAGGCCTTATGGGCTTGAAAACTTTCAACAGCAGTTAGCCACAACCTGCGTCTGTCTAGTTCAACACGGGAATGGGCTCACCATGTGGAAAAGGAATACACGGTGAAAAATTGATGTATATATGCCTCTGCTCCCCATGCCCCCATAAGGCATAATTGATAAACAAAAGAAATGTTTATCACTTTGTGACTAAATTACACACACCGGCACAATTAGCGGAACATAAAAAAAATGCTAAATATTTTGATGTGTAGGTATGTATTTTCAGTGATGAGTTTAGAATTATTTTAAATCAAATTGACGGACGTCAAAGATTATGGAGACGCGAAGGGGAACGATACAATCAGTTAAATTTTAAAACTACGGTAGCATACGGCGGAGGGTTCACAATGGTTTGGGGGGGGGGGGATATGTTTGGGAGCTCGCACGGGCTTAGTGGTGTTCGATAGAGGGAGTCTGACTGCTGATCGATACATAAGGGTGGTTCTTGAAGAAAACGTGGTACCTTTTGCCCCCTTTATCGGTGACGACTTTGTGTTGATGCAAGATAATGCTCGGCCTCATACCGCACTGCGAACTCGCGAGTACCTTAATCATGTGGACATCGCAGTAATGGAGTGGCCAGCAAGGTTACCAGACATGAATCCGATTGAACATGTCTGGGAATTACTAAAACGTGGGATAAAAACCAGAATACTCACTCCTGTTACTTTGGTTGAACTGCGAAATGCCGTATTGGAGGAATGGCAGACACTTTCCCAAGAAACGATGGACAACATCATTCTTAGCATGCCAAGACGGGTAGAAACTTTGACGTGGAGGAAATACTCGATACTGTTTTATACTTTATTCCAATGAAAAATAAAATGTTTATTTGGTTTTTAATTTTTTTTAGTCACCATGAAAATTCAAGAATGTTAATTTTTCCGTAATGTTTATTTTTCTCAATTAAATTGCACCAAACAAAGTACCTTTTAATTTTAAAATATGGCATTTTATTTGTGACAGCGAATGGCGTTTATTGGTTTTTAAAATAAAATTGTTTTGAAAAATATTGAGCATTTTTTTTATGTTTGTATTATTGTATTTAAGTACACAAAAAATATTTGCTTACTACGGGTGGAGATAAAGAAGCTATATTATAATGTAACCTTTGTAACCTATTTTCGCAAATAAATAAGTGAATGAATGAATGAAAAAATATTCTAACAGACATCAACTTATAAACAGTAACTAAAAACAGGGGTGAATAAAGTTTACTATTAATTTAAAATTTATGTCTTTTGTTTTGCGACCAGAGGTATGGATGTTTAAAGTTCAAGTGAATAGTGTACGTCACCAACATTTGAAAAGGAGTGAAATAAAAGTTTATTATTATATACCTGGGCAAACTTGATGTAATGATAATGGAAACGAGCTTTTCGGGCTACATCTTCGATTTCATCTGCTTCAGATGCCATTTCAACGAGGGTGTTCAGTTCAATGCCTGCAAAAAACATTAAATTGATTGGCACTGGTGTTGACGTAACTCGAATCAGGGGGCCGAGTCTACTATTGACAAGCCGTAGAATAGAACCAGAATCGCGAATTTAGCTGTTGAAATGACACTTCTCAGTGACATTTTTGATAGTCTACTAGACTATCAAAAATGTCACTAAGAAGTGGCCACTGGCCTATTCTATCTGCCGAGCGATAGAAGTCTATTGGAGTACGATTGTAATAGTAGACTACGAAAACCTGTCAAAATTGTACCGGTGGCTTTCTATTGACCGACAATTTCGATTCTATTTCGATACGATTGAAATAGCAGACTTCCAGTAGCACTGACAAAAGCTTAACCCACCTTCAAGTTCCTATATTGACAAACCGTATGTAGAAGTTCTACTCTTGGGAATTACAGTTGCTTTGATGCGCAGACTATTGTTTAAAGTATTCAGTAAGAAATATTAAGAGATCATAAACATTACATAGTCACGCCTTTATCCTGGAGGCATAGGCAGAGGCATACTATACACCCACATTTCACCTGTATGCATTTTTGTCCCACGTAATTGAACCCATTGCCGTAAGAGATTATTCACTGATAGCCATTGCAAGCTAAAACATATCCAAACTGATATGTTTTGTATGAATATGATATTTTGAGTCTTATTTGTGACATATATTATTAGGTACAAAGCCTACAATTTCAATTATTTATTTTCGTGAAACATAGGTTATACAGGTGTTGGGTACATATGTTTTTTGTTCTTCCATGCTCCGCCAGTAGGCATACGAACTATTGTGGGTAAATAACCTTCATTTATCTATGTGACAATAACAATACAGCTCCATATAGATCTAAATCCAAAAATAATATTCTTTAAATGTCAACTTAAAATTACAATAACTTAAAATTATATACTAAATCTCATATTAATCTTAATGTTAGTAGAAATGTTCAATAAATATAAAATGTCAAAACCATACAATTTCAAAAATTATATAACAAACAAAATATAAAACGTCAAAACAACTGTAGATGAGGAATTAACATAACTATGTATCATTTAAATAATCACTAACAGAATAATAAGCTTTGTTAATCAGAAAGTTGAGTAAACTACGCCTATATTGAGCTATGACAGTGCAAGTCCTAATATGCCTTGGCAGTTTATTGAAAAGTTTCGGCGCCATTGCATATACGTTTGTGCGCAAATGTCGTTTTTGTATTTAATAGGTGAAGTTTGTCGGAGCGACGTTGACTCTCCACAGCATTGAACAGATGCAAGTTGGACTTTACAAAAATATTGACTTCGTAAATATAGAGGCAAGGCAAGGTCAAGAGTCCCAATCTTTTGAAATGTGGTACACATGTATCTGTAATTTGCAGTTTACATATTGTTCTTATGCACCTTTTTTGTGCTATAAATACATCGTTGATATTCGTCGCATACATACATATAACTTTTTATCTCTCTTAATACATGATATTACATCTTATTCAATATTATTATTTAAAACTTTAATCTTTTGTATGGTTAAACTCAGAGGTTCCCAAACTTATTTTGTCTACTACTACTTGATTGCCCGCGGTCATCGACGCTCATTCGACGCTCAATTGTACTCGACAAGTAAGTACAAGTATTCTATGAATCAGCCGATTGATACAGGAATGCACAAATTGGGGTATTTAACAAAAACTTGTTAAAACATGATTGCCCGCGGTCTATTATCTACGAAAATTACCTATCTAGGAATACTAATAACTATGAAAATTCGAAAGTATGTCTATTGCCTTTTTATTTGTTTGTTTGTGTCTACTTTCATTTCGAAACGGAGCGACCGATTGACAGGATTTTTCTTCTATTTATTGAATAAAACAGGACAGATACAGAACTACGCGAAGAGAAATATCGAACCGAGTTTGAGCAATCTCTTAATTAATATTAGTTGATGTTCACAAGTTGTAGCCGAGAGTCGAGAGCTCTGTCGGTGTCTAAGAGTCCTCCTAGCTAGATGAAATTACAAATCGCCCCCCGAAACCTACACAACGCCCCCATTTTTTTTTCTTACCGCCCCCCTTTAGACTTGCAGCGCCCGCAAGGGGGCGTTATCGCCCACTTTGGGAAACGTTGGTTTAACTGATAACATTTGTTATAAATCATCATCATCATGATGTGAGTTATCCTAGTTACATATACAAAGCCCTCACTTCTGAGCATCAGGCATGTCATCCTTCACCACAGTAAACCTCAAATTTCGGGTCTGCCACTCCACCAGTGGAGCCAGGGCCAGTTACAGATATGTGGAAACTAGCCTGCACTTATCTGGGTAGTTACCTTAAAATGTGGCAGTACTTCAGGCGGCCGAGTCTGCTATTTCAATCGTGCCGGAAAGAAATCAAAGTCGCTCAATAGAAAGGCAAAGGTACAATTATGACAGCTTTCATTGTCTTTCACACTCCAATAGACTTCTTTCGGTCGGCCGATAGAATTCTACTAACACATGAGCCACTAGTGGCCGCTAGTCAGTTGCATTTTTGATAGTCTACTAACATTTTGACAGGCAAAAACAGCAATTCTGGTTCTATTCTACGGCTTGTCAATAGTAGAGTCAGCCCCTTGGTAGTAATTCTCTTGCAGCTTGTTCACAATATCACGGATATGAAGGCTACCTCAGTTGAAAATATGTTACATATGCTGTCACTCTGTATGACACCACAAATACACAGCATATTCACATTCGACTTGGGCAACTACTGCTGGTTTGTTAAAAGTTTACCATTTATGGTAATCTCCCAGAGCTTCTGAAATATCTCTCATTTCAATCCATTTGAGTAGCGAGCAAGTGTCCAAGGTTCTATCAATACTTCAAACTATATGTTAATCTATTACCAACCTCCAGTAAAGTTCTTCCCTTGTCCAGACAAAACTATTACTCTGCATTCTGGATTGTTGCTGAGCGATGCGAAGCACTGGTTCAATTCTCTGGAAAATATTATTAAAAAAACAAGCAATATTATAGCAGAACGTGAGTTTGACAAAGCTTAATGACTACAACTGCATCCAAATTTGTTACGGCTTTGAATGCAGTTACATCTTCAGCAAGCTATAATGCTTGAATGATTTTTTTTATACCACTCCACTGGCACACTCCTGATGGAAGGTGGTCACCATAGCCTATGGATGTTTACAATACCAGAGGTGCAGCACTCGCACTGCCAACCCTGTAAAAATCTTCCAAGACCCCTGTTGAAGTACCCCAGTGCTGTAGATGTTAGGAAAGACCCAGGCAGGGAACTCATTCCACAATCTAAGTGTATAGGAAATAGGCCAAACTACATTATGCAGAAAAAGATTATGCGAAAGTGCTCCCGGGCCCATTAATTATTAATATAATGTTTGAATTTTTATATGTCACACAGTTGCACTAATGAGGTTCATATTTAGTTCTATTTTTTAAAATATTTTATAGCAATCAACAATAGGTTAGTAGATTCCTTAGGGGTATAAGTTGTCCAATGACAAGCTCATATCTCTATATTGTCAGCTCCAAAGGAATGCCCTTCTTCAGCTTTTTGGTTGCAGTTTCCAGGTTTATTAATACATGCTAAGATTATGTTTGCTGTCTTTTATAAATAAAATAAATAAATATCCATCACGCCTTATCCCCGAAGGGGTGGCAGAGGCATATTATATGCCCACTTTTCACCGTGTGGATTCCTGTCCCACGTAATAGGTGGTGAGCCCATTGCCGTGTTGAAATAGACAGACGCAGGTTGTGGCTACCTGCTGTTGAAATTTTTTAAGCCGCCTATAAGGCTTTCAACCAGGCTTAACGACTGCCATTTTACTGGCAACCGGGACCAACGGCTTAACGTGCCTTCTGAAGCACGGAAACGCTCGCAAAAATGTAAATGCCACAAAGTGGTCACCCATCCGACGACCAGCCATAGTGAAAGTTGCGTACCTCAGTGATCGTTTACCGAACACTGAGACCGCGGGGCCACGAGCGCTTCTATATACATTTATATACATTTATTGTTAGGTTGGAAACTACAAATAATATCATGAATGAGGCAGGAGCGTATTATTGGTAGGATTAGGCCACATTCAGATCTTAGGGATCTTGGTTAACCTTCAATTGAGTGAGCTAGTCCACTAGCAGCCCAACAGACAAAGTTCATTACCACTTGCATCATCATCCGAGCGACTTTTTCAGTTAGACCTCGGGATGCACATGGACCACTTTTTATTTTTCTAGCACTTACATTCCTCCTAATCTTCTGGATACTCGTTGCTTTATGGAGGAAGAGTGACGCAGTAAAAACATTTTTAATGCATACTTACAGCCACATAGCTTTATTAAAAGAGTTTGCTTTTTTTGGTCTGTTTAGTTCAACATGAAACACATTTTTACTTGGTACAGAAATTGCTAACGTCTCGAACTGAGGTACTTCTGTTTTAGATGAGCATGTACGAAATAATAGATCTGAAAATAGGAAAAAAGTATATATAGAATTAAAATATCCTACAACGTCAAAACAACTTAAAATATTCGTTATATTTACGATAGAAACAAAACTATTATTAATTGGAACCTATTTTCAATTATTCTTTTATTTTTAGTTACTAAAAATAATATATTTTAAAGAATGAGTTATTTAGCACATAGTCTATGATTATTACTTACTTGAAATAGATTTTTTTGATTGAGTAAAGGCAATTGTTTTAATTAACGACGCCATAGTATGAAAAATAAAATTAAATAAACTTGAACTAACAACACAATTCAAACTCGACCAAAGTCCACCTGTATTTTATTATCAACGTAGTATGTATTCTAATCTAAGTTTAGACATTTCATTCAAAGTTCAAAAAACAAACTATTGACTGACAGTCAGCTGAATCAGGGTTGCCAAATGAAATTTTAATTAAGTTAAAAAAAACCTGGTTTCGACGGGACGTTGATAACGATGCGATCCCAGTCGAATGGTTCGAAATTTGAATTTACTGTATGAATTTTTATTTACGACGCTGAAGTGAGTATTCTCACACAACAGGGGTTGAATCAGCTATTACATATCTGATGGCCATTATAATGGGTCCGTGTAATTAAAATTTTCTGTTTGTATTGATGTCATCTATCGATTTATATCATAGACTAGTTCATGCCCGCGGCTCCGCACGCGTGGTGAAGTTTCCTCGTCCCCGTTTTGCACAGGAACTTGTCCCTGGGATAAAAAGTAGCCTATGTGTTATTTTAATGTGTAAGTATAGCAAGCCATGATAACAACCGCGCGATACCAGCTCGCGCCACCGCTCGCTTCATTTCCTCCTCGCCACCGATACGTCGTTCGGCTCGCCTTCGTACTCGGGTTCCCCGCGCCCCGTCAGTCACTGAGTCACACGGTTATCGATTACGCGTATGCGCGTGCGAGGCAGCCGCGCGACGGGCGATCGCGAGTTTCGTTAATTTGTATTTGTACCTATATATTCTAAAATGTCCAAGTCCTTTACGTGTTGTGAAATTATAGTTCTGTATGTGTTGTGGAATTTAATATAGTTCTACCAGTTAACCCGTAGTTTAACTTACACACCCCCTGTAACTGGCAGCCTAACGTGGTGCAGAACAATTCATAAGAACAATCGTGCGTGGTACCTAACTAGGTTTTGTTCCAGGTAACTAATACCTGAACCTAAGTTATTGTATGGACCAGTGAGTGATGTGATTCGGACAATCGCGCTTGGTAACTAGGTTTTGCTCCAGGTGAACTAATACCTGAACCTATGTTACAATACCTACGGACAAGTGATAGTGAGTGATTTGTTCCAGACATTCGCGTCTTGATATCTAGGTTTTGCTCCGGGTAATACCTGAACCTAGGTATACATATATAACTACGAACTACCTATTGTGTTATTTGGATAATAACTTTATATAAAACTCGTTATACTTTGACTCATTCTCAAAACTAAAGTGTGTTAGTGATATACATAAACTGTAAACAGTTTTATAGTGCTTGTGTAAAACCTAAAACATACCTAAGTTTCGTAGGTATCACAAATTGCTGTAGGTAACGGATGACTATTTTGCCACGTAGGTGTTATGTAGGTACCTCAAGCACAACTCGATGACATGCATGAAACGTTCTCAGTCATAAACTGCGACTTAGAACGAATATGTGAGTGGAGTTGTAACTATGGCTTGCAGGTAAATCCCACTAAAACTCAAGTGATCCTTTTAGGCAGCCCCTGGATGATTTCTCGTGTACAATGGGCTCAGCTTCCGCAAGTTATTTTTGGTGGGATGCCATTGCCGGTAAGTGATAGTGTTAAGGATTTGGGTATACATATCGATGTAAATTTATCCTGGGGACCTCAATTGCGGGATGTCAGTCGAAAATTGTATGCCTCAGCGAGTTCCTTACGGAGACTACGTAACCAGTACAAAGATTTCGCTTGCACAGTCTCTCTTACTCCCAATATTGGACTACGCAGATGCCAGCTATCTTGATCTTACAGAGGAGCAACTCGATAAACTTGAGCGCCTTCAAAATTTTTGCATAAGATTTATTTATGGTTTACGTAAATATGATCATGTCTCGGAAAATTGCAACAAGCTCAAGTGGCTCCCAATTCGCCTTCGTCGGAATACTCATATACTTTCCTTACTTAATAATATTTTATTTAACCCTCTAGCTCCTTCTTACCTCAAAGATCGTTTTGAGTTTCTAAGTGATACACATTCGAGGTTCGTAAGGTTCTTAGGTTGTATACCTAGTTATTACAGACTGTTGTGACTATTGTATTGAGTGATTGCGAACAATTTTAGTGCTCAGGTTATACCTAAAGTATCTAACTGCGTTTTTATTCCTTTTATTGTGTATCGTGGACTATTTTATTTACGATGGTGCTAACAAGATCGCGTAATGCGAGCCCGGCTTCTACCGGCGCCCCGTCTTTGGATGTGGCACCGCTCCACGCGCCCGCGCCGGACTTGGCTCCGCGGGGCGACGCCGACGACACCCAGGCCGAGGGGACGGCTAGGGTGGCTCCGCAACCAGCTGCTGGGGCTGCAGCAGCTCCGGTCACTATGTCGACCGACCAACTACTGTTGCTGATAAACAGGTTAAGTCGCAGCGATCCTGTAAGTACACCAGTATCATCTTTTTCTGGACATTTTGCCAAGTGTACATCACGCTTCGACGGTGAAAAGTCAAGCAACGTCCTTGCTTTTATCGATGCCATAGAAACGTATTAAGAATGTGTTCGAGTTGACGATAACAACGCGCTACGCGGGTTACCTATGCTTTTGACGGGGCTTGCAGCCACGTGGTGGCAAGGCGTAAAGGAAACGACCATGACTTGGCAAGCCGCTGTAGAGTCGTTAAAGCAGACGTTCGGACCTCGATTACCGCCGCACAAAATATATAGAAAAATATTCGAACGAGAACAAAATGTAGATGAAGCGACGGATTTGTTTGTATGTCATGTTAGAGCACTCATAGCTCAGCTCCCACCTTACTCGCTTTCGGACGTGGTTCAGTTGGACATGGTATATGGTTTGTTGCACCGGCGTAACCGTGAAAAGGTTGCGCGCACTGGTTTCGCCACCTTTGCGGACCTTATATCTCAAGCACGCCGTGTTGAAGAAGTTTTGGACGAAAGCCGTCCACTCGCCACAGCGGATATTAAACCAACGACGTCCTCCACTCCGCCGATTCTGCGGTCGCTGAACGTGGCCGGTCAAAACAAGACTCGGCCCCATTGTAACTATTGCAAACAGTACGTCCACCTGAAAGAGGCCTGTCAGCGACTTGCCAAACAGAAGACTACTGTCAAGGATAACCCAAAGGAGGAGGAGCCGCTTACGTCTGCGGGTGTGGTTACGTGTTTCGGGTGCGGCGCGCCCGGGGTGATCAGATCAAACTGTCCCGCTTGCAAGGAAAAGAAAACTGTAGTGTCTTCCGTTTTTCAGTCAGTATCCGCGAGTGAAAAAAGTGATAAAATAGATTCACGTGTGCGTCCTATAATTAATATAGAAATTTATAATGAAGTTGGTAGGGTATTATTAGATACTGGTGCAAATCATTGTATTGGAAGCGTATCTTTAAGGCCTCATTTATCTAAGAATGGTCATTCTTTCGAAACTGATTTCACTGAATTAAAATATGCGGACGGGAGCAAGTGGGCGCAAAATGTTGAAATAGCTTATGTTAATGTAATGGTGCGAGCGGTGGCGCTAGCGGTAAGTTTTATTAAGTTGCCGAATGCAACCGAAAGTTTATTGGGAATGAAGTTTATACAGGATATTGGCCTGGTGTTGGATCTTGACCGTGGGGTATGGTTTGTGAGGCATGATAAGACACCTCAACCGATTATTTACGAATCTAGACCAATAAAATCGATAGCTTGTTCGTCTGTGGGTCTTCGTGAGGACGAGGGATCCCAACTTGTTTCAGACGAACGAGAGCGGCTGTCCGACCTACTGAATGTCCACGAGGATATTTTTGCTCCAGGGGGAGGACCGACTCAGTTCGCGGTTCATCGAATTGACACAGGTGATGCCGCACCGATTGCAAGTCCGCCATATAGAGTTTCTCCTGCCAAGAAAGAACTTATAAAAAAGGAGATTGAGAAAATGCTTGAAGACGAGATCATCGAAGATCGAGATCATCGGGCATGGGCCTCACCAGTGGTATTGATACCAAAACGTAACGGTGAAATCAGATTCTGTGTCGATTACCGCAAACAACAACAGCGTTACCCGGACGGATAAGTACCCGCTGCCGGTGATTGACGAGCTGTTGCAGAGTACAAAGCCTAATTGCGTCATGTCTACAATCGACCTCAAAGCAAGTTACTGGCAGACGATTGTAGCGGAAGAAGATCGTCATAAAACGGCGTTTACGACCCCTTTCAGAACGTTCCAGTTCCGTCGTGTGCCGTTCGGTTTAAAGAACGCCCCGGCCACATTTCAGCGTCTGATTGATCGGATGAGATCTGGCCTCAAAGACGTCTGCGTCCGGCATATCTTGATGATATTCTTGTCATATCTCCGAACCTAAATCAGCATTTGAAGGATCTTCAGCTGGTCTTCGAGCGCCTTCGTCTGTTTAACCTGAGGGCAAATAGAAATAAGTGTGTCTTTGATAAAGACAGGGTTACTTACCTGGGACACGTTGTTTCTTCTCGGGGCATCGAGCCTGATCCCACAAAGGTTGAATCGGTGATGAATATGACGCCACCAACGAACCTAAAAGAACTCAAGACATTCTTACAAACCTGCTCGTGGTTCCGCAAATTTATCCCGCAATTTTCGGACGTAGCGCGTCCTTTAACGAATATGAAGAAGAAGAACCGACGCTGGCAATGGGGGGGGGGGGGGAGTGAGCATAGAGCCTTTGAAGAGCTCAAGTCGCGGCTCGCCACTAGCCCCATTCTTCGACAGCCCAACTTCGATGAGATGTTTATCCTACGAACCGACGCCAGTGCGTACGCCATAGGTGCTGTATTACACATACATAATGAGGAGAGACCTATAGAATACGCCAGTAGGTTGCTAACTACTGCAGAGCGCAACTACCATACCACAGAGCGTGAAGCTCTAGCGGTCGTTTGGGCCTTAGACAAATTTAGAGGATACATCGAAGGAGCAAAAGTTCGTATAGCTACAGATCACCAGCCATTGAAATGGCTTTTTATCACTAAAGACTCCTAGTGGTCGGTTAGCCCGTTGGGCAATGAAAATTCAGTCGTACAATTTGGACATCGAATATACACCGGGTAAGGTCAATGTGGTCGCGGATACGCTCAGCCGCCCAGTGGCCACCGAATCTGAGGAATCCAGTTCTCAGTCAGTCAGAAATCAGTCCGGTAGTTGTCGATTTACCTCAAAGAACGCCAGAAGATATTCGTAAAGCTCAATTGAACGATCCTGACGTTAGTAAAATCATACTTTGAAGATTCTAATAATCCAGAAGCAGCTGTACGCTGGACTGATAGAGGATATTATCTGTCGCAAGGTGTGTTGTTTCGCTGTGATCCAGATGCACATTCCGAAGAACCTCAGTTAGTGGTCCCAGAGTCTTTACAGGCAGAACTCATGAAGGAATGTCACGACGCGCCTACTGCTGGACACTTGGGTTTGGAGCGAACTTTGCGGAAGATCAAGGAAAGATATTATTTTAAGAACATGAAGACTTACGTGGCTCAATATCTAAAGTCGTGTGATCTTTGCCAGAAATATAAAGCCACCAATATGAAGCCTGCAGGACTGCTCCGTACCCCAGTGCCTCAGCAGAGATTTGAGGTGCTCGCTATGGACCTGTTTGGCCCATTACCCGAAGGGGATAAGGGAGAGAGATGGATTCTCCTAGTCGAGGACACCGCCAGTCGATGAGTGGAACTTTTTGCACTTTGTGATGCGACTGCGGAGTCGTGTGCAAAAGCCCTCATTGAGGAAGTTTTCCTGCGGTATGGGTTGCCTAGTCGTGTTATCTCCGACAACGGTAGTCAGTTTGTTTCAGCAGTAATGCAGAAGGCCATGTTTGTACTTGGGGTACACCAATCATTGATCCCGGTATACCATCCGGAAGCAAATCCTGCTGAACGCAAAAATCGCGAATTGAAGAAACAGCTTGCCATCTTAGTTGGACCTGAACATCGCCGATGGCCTTTCGCTCTGCCAATGGCGCGGTTCGCCCTCAATAGTGCGTACAATCAAGGTACGGGCCAATCAAGGTACGGGCCAATCAAGGTACGGGCCAATCAGCAGCATACCTCACTTTTGCTCGGGAGATGCGTTCTCCTCTAGCAGTTCAAACAGATATTCGAGCTATTGTCTCTCAGCAGAATTACGTGCCCCAATTTACTCCGTATTTGAAGGTGTTTGCGCGCGTCTTTCACGACGTGAAGCAGAGAGTGAGAGCAGCAAGATCTCAGAAAGGATTCGGGAGATCAGAGTCGACGGGACATTCCACCTTATAAGGAGGGAGATCTGGTTCTCGTAGAGACCCACTTGGCGAGCAACGCAGCCAAAGGGAGGAGCAACAAGCAAGTTTGCGCCAAAACGGGAAAGTCCGTATCGCGTCTCGAAGATCGTCAGTCCCACATCATTTGTAGTTGTCGATAGCGAAGGGACGGTTAAAGGAAAATACCATGCCAGTGCTCTGTTTCCTTATGTGGGGACCACTCCAGCTATCATCCATCAGCGCCGACGTGGCAGACCAACCAAGTCACAGTCGGGTCACAGCAAGCCATGATAATAACCGCGCGATGCCAGCTCGCGCCACCGCTCGCTTCATTCCCTCCTCGCCACCGATACGTCGTTCGGCTCGCCTTCGATCTCGGGTCAGTCAGTCAGTCAGTCAGTCACTGAATCACACGGTTATCGATTACACGTATGCGCGTGCGAGGCAGCCGCGCGACGGGCGATCGCGAGTTTCGTTAATTTGTATTTGTACCTAAAATGTCCAAGTCCTTTACGTGTTGTGAAATTATAGTTGTGTATGTGTTGTGGAATTTAATATAGTTCTACCAGTTAACCCGTAGTTTAACTTACACACCCCCTATATAAGCTATATTAATGTAGTTTCATCAAAATCCATTCAGTACATTTTGCGTGAAAGTGTAACAAACATCCATACTTACAAACTTTCGCGTTTATACCTAATATTAGTATAATATCCTGGTTGCTACCGTTTCGAAAAAAGTTAAAAAGCGGACAGCAGTCGCGCTCCATACAAGAATTCTTAAACCCTTATGGCAAAAAAAAAATGAACACCCAAATAATGGGTAATCCAAAAGATTGATGAATATAATGGTACGTCAAATTAAACTATTCAGTTTCAACAAGTAGGTAGTGTGAACCGGAGAAAAAAAGTTACCGTTGCAAGTGATGTTAGAAAATGGTGTGACAGTGACCTTAATCAGGATTCCTGTTTTCCGCGAGGCTAACCCAATACCGCTAACTATGTAGATTTTATTATGTAGTCAGCATCTCTGGTATTGCTAACGTCCGTAGGCTTTGGTGACCACTTTCCATCAGGTGGGCCGTATGCTTGTCTGGCACCCTACACCCCAGTTGTATTAAGAAAGAAAATTGAGCTTACGACCTAGATGTAGGTATGTTGAAGATGTCTCTAAAATCTAGATGAAGGACAAGACTAAAATTGTCCTTAGTACCTATGTACCCTTTAATTCAATTTTAGTATGTGTTACTCGACGATTCCGCCAAATACAGACCTGTCCTGTACCTGGTCGGAACAAATATTTGTGTTACCCTCACAATGGGTTTGATCCGGAGTAAGGGTGTTTATATATGTAGGTACCTAGGTAAGTACCTACTTATTTAAAAATACATTCCTGTATACTATCTTCACGCTGTATCCCTGACGGGGTAGTCAGAGAGGACAGATCGCCAGGCTTTCTTTCGCTTCTTCAAGATTCATCAATCGATTCATACACGCACGTCTGGGTATCCGAGTAACTTTGACTTTTCTGTTTTTGAGCAATCTGCTCGCGTGGTCTTTTTATGTAAGCCTCGGCCTACCCTGACTCCTTCTATCCTCCACTTTCGCACAATATATATTCTTCGTCAATCATTCCTCACTCATTCGTTGGACGTCTCCAAACCAACGGAGCACGCCCTTTTCCAGCTTAACGCTGACACTTTCATTCAATCCTGCCATATTGCGTATCACTTCGTTACGTATTGGGTCGGTCAAAGTTACGCCGCACAATTTTCGAAGTGATCGCATCTCCACAGCATTTACTAATTAATTTACTTTCATGCATCTGCTGACATACCCAGGTTTCGCTACCATAAAGCGACGCTGGCACTAGCCAGTTATGAATCGCCAGTCGTACTTCTTTTACGATGCTTTGTCGCTTTACCAATTGGAACAAAGCAACGTTAACTTTGTTTCCGGCAGCTACTCGCCGTCCTACATCCGAATCACATCTTCCGTCCGCGCTAAACATACCTACTCCCTAAATACACAATTTTATTCACTTGCTGTAGATATTCTTGGTTTACCCTAATCTCGCATTTAGTTCTTACGTCATCTCTTTCAAATACTAGAACGTTTGTTTTTACTTGCATTCAAGCGAAGACCATTACTTTCACACTCCTCTTTCATATTAGTGACTAAATGCCTGAAGGTCGGCTTCCGATGAGGCCATTAGCACCGCATCATCAGCGTACAGCAGACAGTTTACTGTAAAGTCACCCAAATTCACATCCTTATCACAATCTTTCAACTTCTGCAGGCAATTGTCCAGATACACTATGATCGGCCAGGCGGACATGACACAACTCTGTTTGACGCCTTTACAGACATCGAAAAGAGGTGACACATCCCCCCTACTCGCACACAAGCTTTACAGTCTCTATAAAGCGACTGTATTGCCCGCAGTAGCGAGTCGTCCACACCATACCCGGGCAGCAAATCCCACAGAGTTTCTCTCACAACGTTATCAAATGCTTTCACCAGATCCACAAAAACGCAGAAAACCTTCTGGCTGATATCCAGAAACTTCTCCGCGATCATGCGGAGAGAAAACACTTGATCCATGCAATCTCTTCCACGTCGGAATCCGCATTGAGCCTCCCATAAATACATTTCAGACTTTTCTTGCATTCTTGCCGTTATAACATTAGCATTCACCTTACTAGTTAAGCAGTTTAGGCGCGAGCCCTTCCTTTTGTAAATAGGTACTACAACTGCTTTTCGCCAGTCATCTGGGACCTCACCCGTCCACCAGCATAAGTTGCATCCCAGACGCGCGACCCACACCCACTCAGCAGTAATTCTGCCTTTTCCCGCGGCCTTACCACATTTCATACTTCTTATCGCTTGTTCTATTTCTTTCATACTAATGACTTCAATGACATCGGGATCCGGTGCGTCGAAGTGAGCTCCACTTCCAGATCTCTGTCTTTTCTTGCACACATCTTTCGATAATATTCACTCCATGTCTGCAGGACGTCAGTTTGGTCTGTTAGGACGTCATTGTTTACACTAAGTACTTTATTCATACTACAGTTTGCCGAACAACTCCGAGTCTTGCCTAAGTATGTTATATATACACTGTTATGTTAATTACAATACTATAGCACAAGTTTACACTTGCTTGATTGGCCAAGCGCAGCTTTGTAAAATACCCTATAGTCGACATTTTTCACGAATGGGTATACAGTGCATGCTAGACATCAAAGATATTGGAATAGTTTTTCCGATTTCTATGCTAGACACCCAAAATAAAGTAGTCGTTTGAGCGTGTAACAGTGACAAAAAAAATTATGGCTGCTCACTCACAAACTTTCGCATTTATTGCAACCAGACCTAAGGTCACACCATATAACCAGACCTAAAACTTAGCGATTAGAAGACTTGAGGATGCCTGCAGCTCCTCACCCGCGTTGTGAAGTTTCTAAAGATTTCCTGTACCCGTTCTCTGCAGAGACCTTTTCAAGAATAAAAGTTGCCTATTTGTAGGGTTCTTCTATAGTAAGGGAATTAAATATCAAACGATTTCTTGATCTAAATGTTATATATTTGTAAATGACTGATAAATTAAAAATAACATTTAAAATATTTAACGACAAGACATTGAATTATTTGTGCCTAAGTAAAATATGCAAAACATAGCTTTACTTTAGAAAATGCAAAACTACATTCATTTTAGAGTACATTCTTCCCGTCTAGGTGGTGTTTTATAATTCTGCCTGTACCCTTTATGTCATTTTTTCCACAGTCTCACAATTTTATTCTAGTAGTTTTCAAAAATAAATCCAGGCTAAGTAAACGTTAGTAATCATGATCAGGGTGGATTCTGATGACCAAATTATTTGGCTTATTCCACTTGAAGTCCCAAATATCTATATCAGTAACGTTCAGCGCTTCGTCGTAACACATATCCATTTGTTTTAAATAAGTAGCATTAGTAGATAATTCTACTGTAGCAATTATTTTTCTTACTTCATCTAACACTTCTCTGTCTCTAATAATCCTTTGCACCTCTGCGTAAAAGTACGCTGTTGACTCAGCGCAATTCGGCATAAATTCAATTAACTCATTTATTCTTTTTCTATTCATTTTTATTTGTTTTTCTTTCAAATATTTTTGGAAATAGTCGTGTTCCTTTGTTTTGTTCTGTTTCTTTTCCAGTTCTGCCGGATGCCAGATTCTACGTAATGACAATTCATCACCGTTTTCATAATTGGTTATTAAAAATATCATGTCATCTTCTCTCCATTCTTTCATCCTTTCGTCATCAGGTAAGATCTGAATAGCTTCTGATCTACGAGGTTTCAACATTTTATTGATGGAATTTAAAAATAATGTTATGTCATTAGACATGTAGTTTCTAGCTGCTGCATATTTATAAGAACTTATCGTTATCTAAAAGAAACAAGAAAATAATACACTTAAGTTTAATAAATAACATTAAAATATTTACATACGAAGATCACGTCAGTTGATTGGTCAAAGTGGTAACGTTAATATTACTGAGACAAATAACTAATTGAATCAGGCGTTACATGGCGGAAATCCATTTTAAAAAACTATAATTATTTTGTTTTTAAATGTTATTTTTGCAATATTCCGCTTTTTTAGAATGTCGTACGATGTCGACACGTGTTTCGCCTACACACGAGGCATTATCAAGACCGCCTAATTTTGCCTGTAAAGCTATGCTTGCTGATTTTAAATAACTAATTGAATCAGGCGTTACATGGCGGAAATCCATTTTAAAAAACTATAATTATTTTGTTTTTAAAATGTTATTTTTGCAATAGTCCGCTTAATTCCTTATATTATTCCGCATTATCAAGACTGTTTGGCTGCCAAACAGTATTGATAATGCCTCGTGTGTAGGCGAAACACGTGTCGACATCGTACGACATTCTAAAAAAGCGGAATATTGCAAAAATAACATTTAAAAACAAAATAATTATAGTTTTTTATTACTGAGATACACAGCCGTGCATGTGTAAAATCTGCAGGAAGCGAAATAAATATGCATGGATCGCGAAGCCTGGTGATATATCGTCTTTGACTGCCTTGTCCCGAATAGACTGTGAAAATTAATATATAGATAAAATAAAAATATATTGTCAAGAACACGGTAACGGTAGAAAAACGGTAACGAATAGGAAAAAAATGGCATTTCTCGTCCAGTCTGGTGGCATAGAGTATCTAAAAGATAAAAAAAAGATGCGCTCGACCACAGATTTAGAAGAGTAACCAAGTCTATCTATAAAGACGGCTGAGAAGAAACTTTACAATAATTAAATAATGCCCATCATTTAGTTTCATATAGTCCTTTTCTAGCCACTTCTTTAACTAATTCTTACACGGCCTTACATGTTTCCACCCGTTTGCTAAAGTATATTAACATGGAGTGAAACGTTAAGATAAGCTGTGCTAATTGATCTTTACTAGGTTAGGTAGGTACTTAAGTGGCTATCCATTATCACAAGATTTATCAAAATAATTTCTCACCGTGCCCCCGCCCCTAGACAATTACATGTCAAATAAATATATTAAGTATTTAAAATAAGGACTTACAATGAATATTTTGCAAAGCAATGCCAAATTCATTGCATGAGCACAAAGATTTTGTGTTTTTAATCACAGTTTTATCATGGATGGCTTGAGTAGGTAATAAAAATTCTACTTATATGATTTTCAAATTAAAAGTTAGTTTTTATATCGAGATATCGTCTCGATCAAGTTGTCTTTTTTTCATTAAGCGCTCGTGGCCCCGCTAACGCAGTTTTTTGTAAACGATGACTGCGTTAAGTTTAAAATTCTACTTTAAGGCATTGGCACTGCCCTGGGGTTATCCTTCCGAGGGCTCACCCGGGAATCCTGGTCATAGACAGATAGAAGGGTAACGTGTGGTTTTAGTCGGTAGGAGTCCGGCATAGCATCCATGAGGATTTCCACACGAAAAAAAAAGGCATTGGCACTACGCACTGGCGTCCTCTGCACTTTTGCTGTTGTAGCTGCTCAACAAGTTGACGTTTCCCATTTTACCTTGGGGCACGTCTCAACATCTAACCTATTGAAACCAACACTCTTCTACTATCATCTTAGCTCTAAATCTAAATTCTAAATCTATTGCTTTGTATGTTTAAATAGCAGTATAAATGCTTATGTTCCTACAAATACAACATCATCTCTGTGCGTAATTCACCCTAAATCCACACCTAGTTTAACCCACAACGTAACAATATCTTTTTTAAATTAAAAAGTAGGTATCTTTCGCTATGATCCTCGGAGCTCATTCAAGCCACCAGCTAAGGCCTGCAATACCATGATTACTGGCAACCGGAACCAATAGTTTATCGTACCTTCCGAAGCACAGATACCCTTGTAAACAGAAATACCACAATGGTCACCCATCTCAGGACCGATCGATTCGTAAGATGCTTAACTCAATAATCGGTTACAGAACAACACTGAGCCGGCGAGGCTACGAGCGCTTAGTCTAATTGTGTGAGAATGAGTGAATAAAACAAACAGGAAATACTTAAAATCTATTAAGCAATTCAATTACTAAAACTAACTTACTATCTTCATTTCAAATACAATGCTATTATTTAGAGTATCTCCAATAAAAAAATAGTTTCGGGGATGTAATGTCCAACCAGTTGGGCTAAGGGTCTTCGGATTTCAGTGGCCCAATCACAATTTTTAGTTTGACGTTTTTCATATTCAGTGAATAGCATTATCATTGAATGGATCTTTTACTATGTGCCTTACTAAATTATTGGTATCGTATATCTCCCATGGATTGATAGTTTTTTGCGGTTTAACTTTATTGTAGCACTCCACGACTGTGCGTTGCATCTCTTCATTGCCAGGTCGTTCTAAATGTACTATCATTTGCCTCAGTTCATCCAACACTCGTCTGTCTCGAATGATTCTTTTCATTTCATTATGCAAATATATAGTAGGTCTATACCGGTTTATTAAAGTTTCATTTATGTACTTTAGTCTCTCTAAATGAGCCACGTCTACATATGATGTCCGTTTGTTTTCCTCTTTCCTTTCATGTCTCTTTATATCCTGCTCTGTAATGTGAAAAATTCCTCTTCGGTAGGTTTGACTTGTGTGTTTGTCTGTATAAAGAATATTATCATTCGAGGGAACAATGATGATAATATCAGTTAATTTACTTATGTGGTTAAGATACGGTAGAATATTCTCTAACTCATTTCTATGAAACTTCAATATTGTTAAGTTTTTAATTCCGTCAATAAAATGGAATAGGCAGATTATGCATAACTGGAATCAATAAGATTGCTGATTATTTTGCAAATTTTCTCATAAATTTTAAATAAAGTGGAAAAAGACAGTTCGATTCGAGACGGGGTTTGAACCTGAACTACCCGAACCGTATCGAATCAAGTTGGAATTCTCCACCATATTAAAACCGTTATTTTAAGAGTATGACCAGAGCCATCTATCGAGCTAATGAACAACTCGATACCAATGAACAGTGTTACAACCATTTTTAAACATTGATGCAATGGACTCCACTCAGTCTATGGATAAATTTTTAAAGCAATTATTTTGCTAAATTTCTCATTTCTCCACTATATTTAAAATTTATGAGAAATATATATATATTGTGTGAAAGTAGAGGGTAGAAGGAGTCAGGGTAGGCCGGGACTTACATATGAAGACCACGTAAGCAGATTGCTTAAAAACGGAAAAGTCAAAAGTACTGGGATACCCAGACGTGCATGTATGAAGCGATGGATGAATCTGCAAGAAGCGAAAGGAGTATGCATGGATCGTGAAGCCTGGCGATCTGTCCTCTCTGACTACCCCGTCTGGGATACAGCGTGAAGATAGTTAGTTTTAGTTTATTAGAAAAAGTTTGCATATTAATCCTCACGCTATAGTCAGAGTGGACAGATCGCCATACTTCGCAAACTGTGCATATTTCTTTCGCCATCTGCAGATTCTTAATCGTTTCATACATGCACCTCTGGGTATTCGAGTACACCTAACCTTAAAGTTTTTGAGCAATCTGACAATCAAGCTTTTTGCTACTGTTCAATTTTTCTTCAAACCTTTCACGTGATGTAGTAAGTACGATCGTGTTGGACAATGTTTGGTTGTTTTTGCACTTGAAATGATGACTACATACAATGAGGTTGGATTATCAGCCTCATCAATATTTGGCATTTAGAGTGGGGACCTCCACGGAAAAGAGATTTGGCACCAGGTCTCTACGACGAATGTGTGTTTCGGCAGGAATTGGGTGAGGCTTATGTCCAGAAACAGGTTTATTGGATTTTTCATTAGAAAAACAAAGAATAAAAATTAAGTAAATAACATGTGAATCCTCAAGGCAGTGTTGCCATATTGTGCTCGTTTTTGTTTATGTAGGGGTTTATTACTAAGTTTGGATTACGATTCAGTTCTGCACCATGTGATTTAATGTTGTGTATTGTAATAGTTGTAATCTGTATTGTGTTTAATAAAATAAAGTATAGATTACTTAGTATGAGACATGTCGGCCATGCATGCGACCGGCTCTTCAGATTCTCATCTAGTATAAATCAAGTATAAATATTAAGGAAACTTACAAAGTGTAAGAGCGCAAGTCTAAACACATTCTGTAACATTTTGTAATCTTAATTGTAATATGAACGTATGCATTTTTATTGAATTTTCACTATAAAAATGAATTGGAACAATAAAGCTGGCCGGCGTAACTGATAAATTAATTTTTATTTAAACAATTATTTTGTTAAAACAGTATTTATTTCTGGATAGAGTTGGTGATACAATCACAGACAAATGAATACAGTTTTTACAGAAAGATAAAAATAAATAGTTTTTTAAGTCATCCAGCCACGCATTCATCTTTTGTAATAGAATTAAGTAACTATATTGCACACCAATACAAAACATTGTTATCAGTTTTATAAATGTACAGACGGTGGCTTTATGCAACCGTTAAGACACCTGTAGGTAATCTACTATGGCACAATATACTAGTTGCATTCATAATTTAATATTGTATTTATTATTACTACTGTGGATAAAGCAGGTACATTTAACATACTTATGTAGTGCGTTTTTTTTTTACATTTAACATTTTATTAATAAAATTTTTGGAACATACAAAATTGTGAGAAAAACATGAGTTTACAACGATGACAGCTGCAATAGTATATACTACTACAACTACTAGTGATTCAAAGCATAGATTACATATAATTGTAGTACAGTATTATAAATGTTTATTTGAATTGACAAATACATCTTAATAAGGTTCTTTTCTCACAGGCTCTATAGCCTTGCGAACTAGCACTCTGTTGTTGTCAGCAAGGCGTATGATCGATTTGTTTAGTCGTCACTTCTATCCTAACAGAGTCTCATCACATTTTTTATTGTTTGGAAATCGCCACGGATGTTATACTAGACTCGATCTGTCTACTAAACGAAACGAAAACCACACGGTCTAACGACGGGCACCCCGGGTAACTTCTCGGAAGGATGTCTCTGGGTTACCACAAATTACATCACTTAAATGATATGTTTCAGGTGCAACCATTGAAATATTCAGTGGCACCGCAGAACAGATATATAAACTTCCCTGAGTTGCCTGTATTCAGAAAACTACCGTTGAGAACTACTCGACATTCATGGACAAGAAGATTATAATAAAATAAAATAAATAAATAAAAATAACTTTATTTTGCATAGACCATTTTAACGGCGCTTACAAAATGTCATACACTATTTAAAATATTTAAAGCGACCACCGGTTCGGAACGCGGCCCACCTGAGAAGAAACATAGAACACATTACGGTTGCTCTAACTGCTTGCAAAAAGCTTGATGGGTGAGGCGAAATAAGTACAATCTTTCTCAGCGTGGTGTGAGAACCCGGTATCGCCTTCGATTAATACAAAAAAGGGAAGATACGGCACTAGCGTCTCGTGAGTGCGTCCCTAAAATTAGGTTCATGCACACAATTTCACTTTAGTCGTCATTTGCCGAGCGAACTGTAAACACCTTGAAAAACAATATCGTGGATTTGTAATATAATAAAGACAAAACAATGCCTTCGTGTGCTTTTAAAAAGTGCACAAATAGTTCCAGAACCAAAAACAAATTCCACGGCATCACTTTTCATTCGTAAGTACACTAAAACATTTCTTTCATAAAATCATTGTATGTTTTTAATGTAGTTCGCCATTTTTTTATCAAAAGAAGGACAAGAATTCAATTCAGTCGTTTGTGTGAGGGAGAAAAAGCACATGCGTAAACATTGGCTACCACGCTGTACGTTGCGCTGCTGTGCAAAGCATGGGTAGAGTCAACAAAAAAATATTTATTTTGTAAATTTTTGTTTTGTAGTGGTTTGTTTGTGTGCTTATGCATCTATTAAATTTATTAATAAAAATAGATCACAATGATATAGGTACATTAAGTTTTGCAGAGGTTTACTCTCAAGGCCTTTTATTTTTTATTCTAATACTTAAATGCCGTTTTAGTAAAGGTACAAGAATAAAATTTGTTACCTTAGGTTTTCAATCTCTGACAAATTAGGAATTTTTAGTGACAGTTTACTTTAAGAGAGGAACAGGGACGACAAAAATTGTTCTATGAAAGAACGTATTTTTGAAATGTTTACCTTTATTTTAAAGCACCTAAAAATGAACGGAGTATAGACATAGTGTGTAATTTAGGAGGCGCTCCCTTTCGGCATTGACTAGCACTTTTTACAAGGTTTTTTTTATACTTCATATGACTGGTTTATAATATTGTATTCAATGTTATTAAATAATTACTTTTAATTTGTAACTTATAGATTTCCAAAAGACGAACTTTTGAAACATAAATGGCTACTAGTGCTTAAAAAGCAAAGACAGGAGCCAGATTGGATACCAACTAATAGTAGTCGTATATGTTCGGTACATTTTAAATCAGAAGATATGTACACGACCAATAAATTATCTATAATATGTATGTATTTAGAAATATATAAGTATGTTTTTTTTTTATTCATTTAGGTCCCAAAGTAACACTTAAGAACGTCAAGAATATTGCTTCTACATTTACATTTACTGCCAGATTCGCAAAGCAATAGGTAGAGCCTGAGGAAGAACCTGGCAATAAAACTCATGGCCACTCTTTTCTAAACGCCAGTAATTACATTAGTTTGATTAACATGGTATTTGACCAATTATATAGTAATGAATTTATACAATCAAAAAAAACAAAATCAATGTTGTGTTTAAAATCATATCAAAATTAGAGCGACTATAGTTGCCGGTTCTAAGGGCAGACTACCCTTGAAGAAGAATAATCTGGCAAGAAAGTCAATGGATGCCATTTTAAAATGTAGGAATGGCTTACAACATTAAAATTACACTTACATTGTTCCTTTGGATTTATGTGAGAACAGTCGACTAAACTTAAGTTTACCTTAAATATAAATAAGATTATTTGTAATAATTGCCATAACAGCTATGAGCTGACCAGTCCCAACAGACGGCACCCGTTCACGGGTATGACGCATTACATCAGCCATCGCCCTATTCAACCGTATTATAGGGAATAAGGCGACCCGATACATACGCCACCACTGCCAGGACACTTAGGCGAGCATGACATACTCAAAAACTGCATAGCAACTATCATGTCAATTTCAAAGAAATAAATAAGTCTACATGGTGCTCACACAATAACAAACTCAAATTACATTGTATATTAGTTAATACCGGGACTAAACGCAGCCAATTTAGAAACCTTTAGTTGTCAGACGTTTCAAATTATTAATAATGTAGAGATGTAAAAATACAACATATATATGCAGATTCAAGGCATATCACAAGATTCATTCGAATCCTAAATAGCTCAAGCGAAGAGCAAGCAACTCATTTCCATTTATTTTTATCGTTCAAATAATCATTCAGAAGCCGACCTTCAGGCATTAGTCACTAATATGAAAGAGGAGTGTGAAAGTAAGGGTCTTCGCTTAAATGCAAGTAAGACTAAGGTTCTAGTATTTGAAAGAGATGACGTAAGAACTAAATGCGAGATTAGGGTAAACCAGGAAGGTCTAGAGCAAGTGAATGAAATTGTGTATTTAGGGAGTATGTTTAGAGCGGATGAAAGATGTAATTCGGATGTAGAACGGCGAGTAGCTGCCGGAAACAGAGTTAACGGTGCTTTGTCCCAATTAGTAAAGCGACAAAGCATCGTAAAAGAAGCACGACTGGCGATTCATAACGCAGTGCTAGTGCCAACTTTGCTTTACGGTAGCAAAACCTGGGTATGTCAGCAGATGCATGAAAGTAAATTGAATGCTGTGGAGATGCGATCACTTCGAAAATTGTGCGGCGTTACCTTGGCCGACCGAATACGTAACGAAGTGATACGCAATATGGCAGGTTTGAATGAAAGTGTCAGCGTTAAGCTGGAAAAGGGCGTGCTCCGTTGGTTTGGACACGTCCAACGAATGAGTGAGGAACGATTGACGAAGAATATATATTGTGCGAAAGCAGAAGGTAGAAGAGGTCAGGGTAGGCCGAGACTTACATATGAAGACCACGTGAGCAGATTGCTCAAAAACGGAAAGGTCAAAAGTACTCGGATACCTTCACCTTCACCTTCTGCTGGATTGTTAATGGAAAAATCTACCTACGCAAAAAGATTGGTGAAAAGCAATCCTGATAAATAATGTAAGAAGTCTACAGGAACTCAGCGATAAGGCTATATGACTCGGAGCGGGGGCTCAGGGGTTCATTATGTATGCTATTGTTTCTTTTTTATCTAAATCTGGTAGACACGCCATAAATATAAACAACACATTATTCACTATACACTTAAATACACACAATCATAAATCACCAGACTTACGTATTAAGACTACTTACAAATATTACACCATTTCAGTTTCACACTCACTTATACGGTATAGTCAAACAGTTGATCCGGGTTGCTTACATACTCAGGGTAATATAATCTTCCAAAGTACACTCTCTGATATTTACACGTCATTTCTCGTTCCTTATATTGATATTTTCTATTACTTTAATGGCTACTATTAATGTAATAAATAGCGAATTGGATAGCGTTGATAACTCGCAATCATTTGTGTGTGATCCACAATAATGTGTAAAGTATATTAATAGTTCTGATTCCAATGTGATTCTGTTCCACATGAATATTAGTAGTGTAAACAAAAATTTCGATTACCTCCTAGCTTTATTATGTTTATCATAATTTGAAAGTGATATACTAGTGCTTACCGAATGCTGGTTGAGTAAAGTGGCTAATTTGCCTGCCCTAACTGGTTACCGGCCACACCGTACGAACAATGTAAACAATCAAAATGACGGTGTTATAATTTATACTAAAGATGGCCTAATTGTGTCAGTGAGTGAGCCATACTTTAAGTATGCTTCTTGCCTTGTGTGTAAGGTGGATCGTAGGTTGGCGGTAATAGCGATTTATCGCTCACCATCGTACTCCACTGTCCACCATTTCAATGAATTTTTTACTAGCCTAAATAATCTATACAAGGACTTATCTCATTATTCCAGCGTAGTCCTTGTTGGTGATATCAATATTAACATTGAGCAGAGCGATAGCGACGACTGTAGTCTTGACTATCTTTTTCTAAACGCGTCTCACGGTCTATTGCCAACTCACCGAATTCCTACCAGACTGGGTAGACGTTTAGATCATACTTTCCTTAAATCAAAATTATTTTCCACTACCCTGGTTCTTAATTCACACATTACAGATCACAAACCCATTGTTCTAAGTATATCAAATGCTAATCTATCTCGGATTAAAGCTGATTTCTACATAGTCCAACAAAATATTGATCGATTAAATCGGAGATAGAAGCCATTAATTTTTTCTGCTATTTATAAAATCGATGATCCGAATAAGGCTATGAATATGTTCATATCTCTATTATCTGAGGTGGTTGCACGAAATACGAGAAAAATATATCTCTCAAGGAAACAACGTACCATCAAACCGTGGATTACCCCAGGCCTCCTAAGGTGCATGCGACACCGTGATAAACTGCATAAGCTATCAAAAAAATCTAATGAGAAAATAATATTACAGCTAACTTATAAAAGATACCGACACTTTTGTAACGCCCTACTACGTAAATTAAAGAGAACTTATGAAAAAGCTGAATTGGAGAACACTAAAAATAATCCTAAAGCTATGTGGAAGGCCATTAAGGAGATCACTAACACCGGCAAATCACGTTCTTGTGCTATTGAACTCCTTAATCTATATGATAGTCCTAAAATCGCTATAAATGAAGTGTGTTCATATTTTACCAATATGGGCAAAAATATGGCCACGAAATTATCTATGAATTCAAACATTTCACCATCTGACCAGGGCATGAAATACATATATAAACATAAGACACCATTAAATTCCTTGGTCATAGAACCTATAGATGAGAATGACGTTCACACTATCATACAACAACTGCGTGGAGACTCTGCTACGGGCTGGGATGGTATCCCATCCCAAGTACTTAAAGTATGTAGCCATGTGTTTGTCCCTGCACTAACTTACATTTTTAATCTTTGTATCCAGGAAGGGTACATTTCCCGACTCTCTTAAAAATGCTATAGTGCACCCCGTTCATAAAGGTGGGAACAGGGACTGCGTAAACAATTATAGACCCATATCTGTTTTACCCTCGATTTCAAAAGTTCTCGAAACAATATTAAACAAAAACCTAATGAGATATTTGCAAAATTATCATATCCTAGCTGACAACCAATACGGATTCCGAAATGGTATCTCAAAAGAAGATGTTCTATTGGAATTTACACAATCGGTTGCTAGATCCCTCGATAGTCGGACAAAGTGCCTGGGAATGTTCCTGGATTTATCCAAGGCGTTTGACACAGTTTCTGTTACTAAACTTATAGAAAAATTGGAGTCTATTGGTGTGCGCGGAATAGCATTGGACATTTTCACTGATTACTTGACAAATCGTTCCCAGCGGGTAAAGATAGGGTCCTTATTTAGTGATGAAGAAACTGTGTCATACGGAGTTCCACAAGGTAGCATTTTAGGTTCTACACTATTTTTGATTTATATGAATGATCTCTGTAAAATAAATATTCCTGAGTGTAGGATCTACTCTTATGCTGACGACACGGCAATTCTTGTAACTGGTGGAACTTAGGAGGCAGTTAAAGCTAAAGCTGAAATAGCTATATCGACTGTCATGAAATGGTTAAACATAAATCTATTGTCACTAAATTTAAATAAGACCTTTTTCATCCCTTTTGCCCTTAGTAGCATTACCAAGCCTGCTGACACCTTCACAATTACTGCCCATTCATGTGGCATCGCATCTACGCCCTGTTCATGTGTAGCGTTAAGTAGAACTGTATGTGTTAAATACTTGGGGGTAAATATTGACGAAGGATGAAAGTGGACCCAACAACTCAATATCCTGACCACAAGAATACTGCGCCTCGTCCATATTTTTAAATCACTCCGAGAATCAGCTGACTTTAACACGCTAAAATTAGTGTATATGTCACTATGTCAATCAGTGATTGGTTACGGTATAACTGTATGGGGTGGAGCCGCTAAGACTACTTTCCTGACTGCAGAGCGAGCTCAACGGGCCGTACTTAAAACAATGATGTCGAAACCGTACTTATACCCTACCAGCAGACTTTATGAAGACTGTCAACTTCTCACTGTACGTCAATTATATATTGTCAGGACAGTTCTTAGGATACATGGGAACATACCTCTATCTAACCCAAGTAAACGTACAAATATTCCCTCAGGAGTTCGTCATAACACCACGTTCTCTGAACATCATTTTTTTGTTTTAAGCAGGCATATATATAAAAATGTCCATAAGGTACTTAATATAAAAGACCTAAATAAATTTATCCTAACAAAAAATTTTACTGAATGGCTTTTACAACGGGATTATAATAATACAGAATCCTTACTTACCTTTATTACGTGATAGCAGTTACCCTAGCCATTAATATTCACATGTACGCAGATATACTTACACATACCCCACCCACACACTCACCTATACACTTACACACACACACACACACGCAAGCGCTCGCACCGCGTTCCCACGCATACTGCTGCTTTATTATTGTGTTTTCAGAAATATGTAACCATATACTCGTAATACATCAACTACCATTTGACCGAACACTGTTCCCTAAGATACAGGCTTATAGCCTAGTTTAGGAAACAGGGCTTATCATAAGACTTTGTTACTGTTTAGTTTAAATTGTATCAAATAAAACTATTGTTAAAATTTGTATGCAATATCTCGTGAAAATAAAATATACTTAAAAAATATACTTACATTATACCCAGACGTGCGTGTATGAAGCGATTGATGAATCTCGAAGAAGCGAAAGAAGTATGCATGGATCGCGAAGCCTGGCGATCTGTCCTCTCTGACTACCCCGTCAGGGATACAGCGTGAAGATAGTTAAGTTAAGTTAGTTAAGTTTAATAATCATTAGTTGTGTAATAGGCCCTTTTCAAGAGGTGCGTCTTAATTTCCGCCTTAAATTTATGTAAGTTCATAATGTTTAAAGGAATTTTATTATATAGGCGTACGCCAATTCCTGCAAAAGAGTCGTGTACCTATTGTAAACGATGATGCGTTCCAATTCATTTATGCTTATTTCTAGTATTTATCGAATGTATGTCACTGTGTCTATTGTATAAATGTATGTTCTGTTTAACTAACATAATATTTGCAAATACATTCTGTGATGCAACCGTTAAAATGCCAATTTCTGTAAACTTTTCTCTAAGAGACACTCTAGCACTCAATTTATATATTGCACGAATAGCTCTCTTCTGGAGTACAAAAATTACTTGTAGATCAGCTGCTTTGCCCCAGAGCAAAATGCCGTAACACATGACACTATGAAAATGACTAAAGTATACCAGCCTGGCAGTTGCCACATCAGTAAGCTGCCTGACTTTACTAACGGCAAAGGCTGCCGAGCTGAGTTTACCTGCAAGACACGTTATTTGGGCATTCCACTGCAGTTTGCTATCTAAAGTGATCCCCAGAAATACAGTTGATTCTACAAGATTAAGGGTATCACCGTTCAATGATATATTTGTACCGCAATTCCTGACATTAGGCATGCTGAATCTGATACATTTTGTCTTCTCAGCGTTTAGTAAAGGCAACAAGGTTCAGTGCAGAGTCTTTGATACCATAATAAAAGAGTTTTCCCAATAGTGTTTTATGGTCATCGCTATCAAATGCTTTGGAGAGATCGCAGAATACACCAATAGCAACTTGTCTATTCTCCCAGGCGTCATATATATGATTCAGAAGTGTCACACCTGCATGAATGGTAGAACAACCCCTTGTGAACCCATACTGCTTCTTATGTAATAGCATATTTTAATTACAATGAGCTTGTAATTGTTGCAATATATTTTTTTCAAATATTTTGCTAATGGCTGGTAATATTGAAATTGGTCTGAAATTACTAGGGTCGGTTTTGGATCCAGATTTAAATAGAGGTATTACTTTACTGTGTTTCATTAAATCTGGAAACACTTCTTTATCAACACATTTATTAAATATTTCAGCTAGATGTGGTGATATATTAACAATGATAGACTCAATCAATTTTACAGAAATACCCCACAAGTCAGCTGTCTTTTTTGAGTTAAGTGACTTGAATACATTAATAATATCGTTGGGGTTTACATATTTAAATCTAAATAAGACACTACACTGATCCACGCTGCGCCCAAGCATGCGTTGAGTTTTTATTGGACAAGAATTTAAGGAGCTAGTTGTTTTCGCGGGTATGTCTATAAAATAGTTGTTAAAAGTTTGCTTGTTTTATTATTACACACTTCGTTATTTATAATTAACTCAATGTTATTATCACGGGGTAGTAATCGACCGGTTTCAGTATTGATTAAATTCCAAGTCATTTTTGCCTTGTTTTTTGACTCTTTAATTTTATTACTTATATGTAACGACTTGGCAGCAGCACAGGCCTTTTTAAAGGTCTTAGAATAAATTTTAACATATTGAATAAAGGCAGGATCAAAATTAAATTGCTTCATACCATATAGTTCGTACAACTTAGCCCTACTATTGTAAATGCCTGCAGTTGCCCACTCACAAATTTGCAAGATTTTGTTTTTATAAAATGTTTTTGATTTAAATATGTTGTTGTACTCAGCTTTAATTGTATTAAATTAGGAGTCATATAAGCTGTTTGGATCTTCCTGATTAAAGTCAATATGAGTGACTTTTGCTGAAACATTAATATTAAATTGTTTAAGTCGATGTGCACTCATTGGCCTACATACAATTTTATTCTTTTTAGAAGTGACATTAATAGGAAATGCTGCTTTCTGACCAAGTTACTTAGTCTACTACAAGGGAGATCCCTTGTTGTTGATACACAGTTGCAGAATATATTATCTATACATTTTCTAGAATGTGAGGTGATTCTAGTTGGCTCACAAAATAAATTTTGTAAGCCAAAAGACTTAAACATTTTTTTAAATCTAATACATTTCGAAGACTGCACAAGTAAATCAGCATTAAAATCCCCACACACCACAACATGTTTTCTACTAATGAACCAACGCTTCAATACATTTTCCATTACATTTAGTTTCTAATAAATTATTAATAAAAGTTTATCAGTTATCTGGTTACCATAGTACAAGCTCTGCTTAGTGTGGAATCAGATGGCGTTGTGTGAGTTGTCCCAACAATATAATAATATACATACAACATAAAGGTTACAGAAAAATAAAAAAAGCGCTGTGCCAGTCTTTCGAGTATGTATTAAAGTGTCTTTTTTTTTATGTATGTTCACTGATTACTCCGCCAATTATGCCGATTTTCATAATTCTATTTGCATTCGAAAGAGTATACTCCCAAGGTGGTCCTATTGTCACCAAGTCAGGGTCTGATGACAGGATCCCAGGTAAATCGAGGGAAACCCTCAAATTTTATAGGCACGTATCACGTTTTTCACATTTTATCGAAGGTTGAAATAAAAAAAAAAATAACAAAAGAATAAAACCGACTTCAAAAAACACAAAAGTGAATCATTGGCATTTCTTAACATTATTTTAAGAAATGAAGATTGAATTTAAGAAATGCCAATGATCATCAAATATTTATATTTGATGATCATTGGCATTTCTTAACATTATTTTTCACTTTTGTGTTTATTGAAGTCGGTTTTTAAATTTTAAATGTCTAACACTAAATAATTTGTTTCTTTTTGTGGGGTGTACTACTGCCATGAGCGTACAATATGTTGAAAATATTAATCCGTTTTCTAAATTAAATTTATAAAAATATTGGATACGGTAAAAAATTGCCATATAAAGCAGCATTACTTACTTTTAGAATTTGTTGACATTTTCATACTACAATAAAAAATGTTTACTTCTTTTACTGTTGACTGTACACAATATGATTACACAATGTTAATGTGATAATTTATAAATATATTTTAAAGAGAATTGAAGCGCTCGTGGCCTCGCGGTCTCAGTGTTCTGTAAACGATCACTGAGTTACGCAACTTTCACTATGGCTGGTCCTCGGATGGGTGACCACTTTGTGGCATTTACATTTGCGAGCGTTTCCGTGCTTCGGAAGGCACGTTAAGCCGTTGGTCCCGGTTGCCAGTAAAATGGCAGTCGTTAAGCCTGGTTGAAGGCCTTATGGGCGGCTTGAAAATTTCAACAGCAGGTAGCCACAACCTGCGTCTGTCTATTTCAACACGGCAATGGGCTCACCACCTATTACGTGGGACAGGAATCCATACGGTGGAAAGTGGGCATATAATATGCCTCTGCCACCCCTTCGGGGATAAGGCGTGATGGATATTTATTTATTTTTTATTTTAAAGAGAAAAAAAATTGTTTCCTTTTTACTTTTTTTTTGCTGCCACCACTCTGCTTTGGCGTCGGGGATCGGTCGGTATAACGACGGACGGCGAGCGACGAGGAACTCGCTGACTCGCTCGTACTGACGTTGAAACTTAGCGCTCTGTCTCGCTTGCTTGATTGACACTTTATTTAGAGGTGTGACGGTGTGAGTGTGTAAGTTGCATATGTAGTTGAGGCGGACTATAATTTGATTGACTGTAAGTAAAAGCATGACGTATCTTCACTTTTTTGTTTTAATCTAAGGGTATCGCCATTAAAAAGCAGCAAAAAGATAGTTTGTAGCTTGAAATGATAGACGTTATTTATTTCAAAACGAATGTTGCAAAATTTATTGTAGTTTTATTTCTTGGAATATAATAATTAATTTTATTTTCGTTTCTTGGGAGATTATAATTATTAAGAAATTATAAATTGTATTTAGGAAGCCAAAATAAAATAATTTAATGTTTTAAATAATTTTTTTTATTTTATTTTATTTGTATCTTAAAAATATACATTATAATGATTCTTGGCACCCGTAAACCCTTACAGGAAATAAACTATTTCATTACTTAATGTTGTAATAATATATACCTTTTATTCTCATCCCCATGTAACAATGTTTGCATTACTAAAATCTTCTAATTTCAATCGTTTTATACTTGGTGGCAAGCATTCTCCATAGGAATCAAATACCACATTGTAAGTCCATGGCAATACATGTGTGTACCCGTTTCTATCACAGAGCATTGTGTTTTCTTCCATTGATTCATCATTTTTGTTTGATTTTTCAGTTATAAGATCATGAAATAGATCTACGAATGATGGGTAAACAGCTTCAGTTGTTGAGACATTTTTTGATGCAACTGAAATTAAGAATTTATGATAATATTATTATAGTTTCATGTTTAGGTTCATAATACTACTCAACCTAAGCTAAGTATCTTTACGCTGTATCACTGATGGGATAGTCAGAGAGGACGGATCGCCAGGCCTTGTGATCCATGCATACTTCATTGCATTTTAGTTTTGCATTTCATTGAACTATTGCATTTCATGGCATACTTCTTACTGCAGATTTATCAATCCTTCATAAATGCATGCCTGGGTATCCAAGTACTTTTAACTTTTCCGTTTTTGAGCAAACTGCACAACCTACTACTACTAATCCTACAAAATGAAAATCACAGGGGATGGGGGATGAACAACGCCCCCATACCGCAGCATGTACTCATATGAGCTATATATCACTCACACTATTAATGCGTAAGCTACATGATTATAATCCAGCACCACTTTATTATACGAGGGCTATTCAGAAACTAGGGAACGTTTTGTAATAAAACAAAAACTAGGTACAGGAAAAATATTTTATTATATACATCTGAAAGAGTGACTAAATTGCTACTTTTCTACATAGTCACCAAACAAATTAAGGCACTTATCGTAGCGGTGGACAAGTTTCGAAATTCCTTCGTCATAGAACTCCGCCGATGCGGATCTCAGCCACTCAGTGACACACGCCCGGAGCTCGTCGTTGTCATCAAAACGCTGTGTCGCTAGCCAGTTCTTCATCTTCGGGATCAAGTGAAAATCACTCGGTGCTAGGTCGGGACTGTAGGGTGGATGTGGGAAAATTTCCCATTTGAATGAGTCTTCACGAATCACGAAGATCGTCTGTCACAATGCTCGGGCGTCCACTCTCTTCGTCATGCGCGTTGGTTAGGCCATTTTTAAACCGGATACACCATTTTCGCACTGAACGTTCATTCATTACGTCGTTGCCATACACAGTTGCCGATGAATTTCTATCGGTTTTTCGTTTTTTGCTAACAAAAACCGTATTACGGACCGCACTTCACAACTGGCGGGATTTGAAATTGCAGCGCACATTTTAAATTGGCACAAGGGGTCGTTCTACCATTAATGCAGGTGTGACACTTCTGAATCATATATATGACGCCTGGGAGAATAGACAAGATGCTATTGGTGTATTCTGCGATCTCTCCAAAGAATTTGATTGCGTTGACCATAAAACACTATTGGGAAAACTCTTTTATTATGGTATCAAAGACTCTGCACTGAACCTTGTTGCCTCCTACCTAAATGATCGAATACAACATGTTGATGTCAATGGAATTCGCTCCCCTGGAGCATCTGTTGCTATGGGCGTACCGCAGGGATCAATTCTGGGTCCGTTTCTATTTTTAATTTATATTAACGATCTGCCATTCTATATACAGAACTTGTGCGACATTGTTCTATTTGCTGATGATACGTCACTTATTTTTAAAGTTGATCGCACGCTTAGTAATTTTAACGGCGTAAATAGTTCACTTGCCCAAGTTGTAGATTGGTTTACGACCAATAATTTGCTACTAAACGCTAAGAAGACAAAATGTATCAGATTCAGCATGCCTAATGTCAGGAATTGCGGTACAAATATAACATTGAACAGTGATACCCTTAATCTTGTAGAATCAACTGTATTTTTGCTATCTAAAGCAAACTGCAGTGGAATGCCCAAATAACGTGTCTTGCAGGTAAACTCAGCTCGGCAGCCTTTGCCGTTAGTAAAGTCAGGCAGCTTACTGATGTGGCAACTGCCAGGCTGGTATACTTTAGTTATTTTCATAGTGTCATGTCTTACGGCATTTTGCTGTGGGGCAAAGCAGCTGATCTACAAGTAATTTTTGTACTCCAGAAGAGAGCTATACGTGCAATATATAAATTGAGTGCTAGAGTGTCTCTTAGAGAAAAATTTAAAGAAATTGGCATTTTAACGGTTGCATCACAGTATATATTTGCAAATATTATGTTAGTTAAACAGAACATACATTTATACAATAGACACAGTCGATAAATACTAGAAATAAGCATAAATAATTGGAACGCATCATCGTTTACAAAAGGTTCACGACTCTTTTGCAGGAATTGGCGTACGACTATATAATAAAATTCCTTTAAACATTATGAACCTGCCGTTACATAAATTTAAGGCGGAAATTAAGAGGCACCTCTTGAAAAGGGCCTATTACACAACTAATGATTATTTGAACGATAAAAATAAATGGAAATGAGTTGCTTGCTCTTCGCTTGAGCTATTTAGGATTCGAATGAATCTTGTGATATGCCTTGAATCTGCATATATATGTTGTATTTTTACATCTCTACATTATTAATAATTTGAAACATCTGACAACTAAAGGTTTCTAAATTGGCTACGTTTAGTCCCGGTATACAATGTAATTTGAGTTTGTTATTGTGTGAGCACCATGTAGACTTATTTATTTCTTTGAAATTGACATGATAGTTGCTGTGCAGTTTTTGAGTATGTCATGCTCGCCAAGTGTCCTGGCAGTGGTGGCGTATGTATCGGGTCGCCTTATTCCCTATAATACGGTTGAGTAGGGCGATGGCTGATATAATGCGTCATACCCGTGAACGGGTGCCGTCTGTTGGGACTGGTCAGCTCATAGCTGTTATAGCAATTATTAAAAATAATCTTATTTATATTTAAGGTAAACTTAGGTTTAGTCGACTGTTCTCACATAAATCCAAAGGAACAATGTAAGTGTAATTTTAATATTGTAAGCCATTCCTACATTTTAAAATGGCATCCATTGACTTTCTTGCCAGATTCTTCTTCTTCAAGGGTAGGCTGCCCTTAGAACCGGCAACTATAATCGCTCTAATTTTGATATGATTTAAACACAACATTGATTTTGTTTTTTTTTGTTTGCATAAATTCATTACTATATAATTGGTAAAATATCATGTTAATCAAACTAATGTAATTACTGGCGTTTAGAAAAGAGTGGCCATGAGTTTTATTGCCAGGTTCTTCCTCAGGCTCTACCTATTGCTTTGCGAATCTGGCAGTAAATGTAAATGTAGAAGCAATATTCTTGACATTCATAAGTGTTACTTTGTGACCTAAATGAATAAAGATTTATTATTATTGGAATATTGGGAAAACGGGCAGTGCGGAGATGTTCTCGTTCTGACGGCTGGATGCCGACTGAAGCTACGAGCACGCGCACACCAAAACATGCGTGATCGCCGCGCGCCTAGCGGCGTCAGACGGGAACGTTCCCTAGTTTCTGAATAGCCCTCGTATTATGACCTTCATTATACTTGTCTGACATTTTGACTAAGTTGTAGCAGTTAACCACAGTCCCAGCAACCTGGTTGGTTTGTAGGGTGACTTATGAAGTGTAAGATATATCCATAAAATAATGCATTCCATAATATAAAAATAAGTATCTTTGTATTATGGAACGCAATAGCTTAAAAGTTATTACATTTCATAACTCAGTCTTGAGCTTAAAAATCGCATTTGGGCATTCTTGCATCTTAAAAATTCTTTTTATATTAACTTTCAAAACATACATACCCCATTCTCTGAGGCTATCTATTTCTTCTCTAGTATAATGTGAAAAGCGGCATATGCTTCCAAACTGACACTGTCCACTATGAAAGCGTACACAAGGCTTTTTCCTGCTTTCTTCAGCTAATATGGTTTCAGGATCTGAAAATAATCGACAAGATTGGTATGAAATTCTCAATTTAAGCAATTCAGACTGATATGGCAACAAAACATATAATTTTGAAGGTCAACTGGATTAGTGGGTTGCAGAACTATCAGACAAGATTATTTTTTAATTAATTAACATTTTCTTTTGGGCTCTCGTTTCAAGGCAACCATAACGGATCTATCAACACTTAGTTTTATCTGCTGAACAAATTTACAGTAACAGGATTACTGGAAGTGGTATAATGTGTCAGTCAGGCCAGTTGTCAGTGGGGTACCGGGTAAAGTTAAGTAATTATTAAGGGTATATTGTTTATAACTTTTGTTAGTTAACTTGATACATAAATCATCATGCCTAAACCCCAGATACACTAGCACACATGTTGAATTTTTTTAAGGCGCCCATAAGTTCTTCTTCTTGGCTTAGCAACAGCTATGTTACCTATTGGCATTTGGTTAAGACAAGCTACAAGTTAGTTATTAGTTGTTAAGTCTTTTTTTAAATTGTAATATATAGGATTAATGTTTGAAAATTTAAAATGTAAGTAAAATAATTAACAAATAATGATGTTTACAGTTGTATTGATGCAAATAGTGCATATAGTAAAATGGAAGACAACAACTACCTTTTCCATTTCATATCTTTTATAGAAATACTAGCATGAACAGTTTATATAAAATATTGAAGGACTACAGTTATACAGTCCTACATTGTTTGTTTTTGAATCTGGTTGCGTCTTAGGGCATTTTTAAAGGTCAAAACACGTTTTATTCTTTGAAAATGCCGTAAGACGAAATCACTCAGGTTCAGAAAAGAAATCACTGTGAAAAAGTATATTTGTTTTCATTAAAAAATGTGTCCGATTTAGCTTAAAAAATGCGTACCAAGTTCCATCTTAAATATTTGCAGCTCAATGCTCTTTTACCTTTGAATTGTTGATAATGTTCTTGTACTAACTTTTGATGCACTAGCCCCTTGTTATGCGTTTTCACTATTGACGGCGTTGCAACCATTGCTTTGTCGCAATACTCACAGTAATATCTTTTACCCATTTTTTATTCAGTGGTCAACTTCAATTATTGAATTGGTGATACATTAATCTATTGTGTTTATACCATTACTCAGCCAACAACTTAGTGTGGATTTGGTAAATTATATTACTTTTATTATTTGATTTACTAATGAATTTTAAAACATTATCAAACAAACGTCGATACGCGAATATATAAACATCTGTAAATGTCAGTGTCAATGTTAGTGAATTATCAACACGGTCAAATATTTTTTTTTTAATTTAATGACCTGGTTACAAAGACCTTTTAGCCAAATCTCGTTTTTTATATTATATTTCTTCAATCTTATCTTCTAATTTTGTCCTGTCGATGTCGAGTCCTCAGTCCTAGGTCCTGGTCATTGCTCTTAGTATAATAATGGTTCCTTTACTCAGGTTTACAGTGGACTTTTGGCGGCGAGAGAGAAAATTGCATTTCACTGCATATATATTATTATCTTTCACTATAGCACGTTAACACAATTTTTATGTCCATGAAATCACCACTTCCGCACATAAAACAATACAAATGCACTAGTTTTAGAAAATAATCAGCAAGCGTCGGCACTTAATGTCACTGTTCCCGCGAAACGTTCACTGTCAAATACGTCAAACAGAAATTTTGTTTTTAACTATATACCTACTCGTATCTCAGCGTTGAATTTCAACTGGTTCTTAACTAGGATCCAGTTGAATATCAGCGCCGAGTACAGTAATGTGCTGTCTTAGACTATCTAACTAATGATAAAAACTAGTTAGATGGTCTCAGTGTGCTGTGCATATAGCTTAACTGGCTACCTTTCCAATGTCAAGGTATTTTATATTAATATACGCAGGTTTCATATACCTAAATAATGTAAATGTACCTACTGAATAAATGAGTTTCTTTCTTTCTTTCTAATGGCATCACATTAAGATTGCAGTATTTTTCAAGGCATTTGTGTCAAAGTACCTACCTACGTTTTAATCAAGTACCTACAGTCTTAAGTCAAAGACAGTATTACCAGTCCGACTAAAGTAGTAGAAGAGATACAGAACTGAAGCTTCTGTGGCGTTTGTGAGTTAGTATAATTCCACTATAATCTAACTGCCTTGCCCCTATTGCAGTCAACGAAACATTAATGTCTTAAGTTTTTAAAAATCCACCGTTCCTTCAAATTGCCGTACTATCAGAGAAGCTGTTTACATACATACGGCATGATTCATTACCATACTTTCATCTATTAGTATGGTACGACAAAGGATTGCTAGACCTGATTTCACAGAAACCATTTTTTTTTAAACTAATATTTATACTTGTGGTTCTGTGAACCGTAGACTTCGGAGTAATTTTCGGAAATTTGGCGGGAAGAGTGACAAGTGCGGACGCTTGCTTTATATTATTTTCTAAAACTAGTGCATTTATCTTGTTTTATGTGCGGGAGTGGTGGTTTCTTGGACATACAGGTTGTGTTAACGTGCTATAGTGAAAGACAATGATATATATGCAGTGAAATGATATTTTCTCTCTTGCCGCGAAACGTCCACTGACAACCTTAGTATAAGAATCACCATTTTACTGAGGGCGAGGACCAGGACGTAGCCTGAGGACACGACATCGACTGGACAGGACTAATTAGAAGATAAGATTGAAGAAATATGATATAAAAAATAAGATTTGGCTAAAAGGTCTTAGGAACCAGGTCATTAAATAATTATATAAAAAAAAGGAGTAATTTTCTTTTATATTTTTTTATTGAATAAAAAAAAAATCAGCATTGCTATTTTTCGTTTTAAGTGCTCTTGTCAACCACTGCGGGACCATTTCCCCTCGCCTGCCTCCATTTCCCCCACCCCGATCGAAAAACCCCCATGCTAAAAGTTGTTGTCTACATCAAGGATTGTCCATGCCAAGTTGCATGCAAATCCGATGGAAAATGGGACCTGCGACCTAGAATAGTAGCGTTGTGATATATATAGCCTATAACCTTCCTCGTTAAATGAGCTATTCAACGCAAGCATTTTTGAAATCCGACCAGTAGTTTCTGAGTTTAGCGCGTTCAACCAAACAAACAAACACTTTAGCTTAATAGGTAATTGAATGAGGAGGCGAGCGCAGCGAGCCGGCGAAAGTCTCTGTTTTAACTCCACTGATACGGGAAAAATGCTATTGATGTCCGACCGTCCGTCCGTCCATTCAGTCTACAGCTATGCAATTCACAAATCTCGAAACCAAATCCGCTACGGCGCAAATGTCATTGATATTCGAGTTCTATGAATATCGAATCATAAATGTCGAAAAACATCAAGACCAAATTTAAAACATTAATGAAGAATTTATTAACGACGGGATTAAATAGGAGTGACGAGTTCGAAGTATGTCACGGGCGAAGCCGTGGGGGTCACCTAGTTAGATAATATAACTAAATCGCTGTTGAGTCCCTACGCGATAGGAGAGATTTCACCTCTGCGTATTCTATTTTCAAATGGCTACTGTCTATTCGCACCGATCGCCACAGAATGGGTGTTAATTCTGATACTATATATCTGTTAGAAGCGCACGGTAAGATATGGTAGGGACTCATTTCAGCATATTAGATTGTGGAATAATGCCTGGGTTCTTCAGAGGATGTCTTACAAGGATATTTTCGGGATCAGCATTACCCTTTCGATCCAGTGAGCTGATGCTGGCCTGGTACCTCAGTGGCCAGTTCTGGCCTACAATATTATCGGCTTGAATAATTCATCACTAATTTTCCGTATACAGTAGTGTTAGATTGCTGCTCCTGTAGCCGCTACGAGACCAAGTCACCATCACTGCGAAAGTCGGACGCGGTATCGCCGGTAGCTACATAATACTAATATGATGGTAAAAACTCTATGGGGGATGGCAGATGCCCCCATTCCTGTCCCACGTAATAGGTGGTGAACGAATTTTGATGCGGTTTCTTTTAACTGATAGAGTGATTCATTAGGAATGATTTGTGTATAATTTGTTAAGATTTTGTACACATTGACTTATTTATAACGATATTTGTTGGTGGTGTCGGAAAAAAAATACCGTCTTCCGAGCTTTCAACGAAAACGCTGCCGAACACAACGAAAATGGTTGAATTGTGTATTTAATATAGGTCTACAAAAAAGTCCTCGACGGCATAATTATGTCTATCTCTTAAAAAACCAGCAATTGTAAAGCGGTAATTTGAAGGCTATTTACACAAATAAGTTAATAATCCCTATCATGTCCAATAAGTTGGTCGGTTGACCGGGCCGTGCGGGTGTACTGGACTGGAGAGCGGAGAAGTAAATAAGCGACGGGATTAAATGGGTGCCACCGGGGTCAACTAGTGTTTTTATATTTTTAACAAATCTGCTCAAATATAATTATCCTTATCTATCGACGGGTTTTCCCGAACGTCTACAGTATGGGATTCTTTAAAAGGGGTCTTAGAAGGTTTATAAAGGGTCGGCAGCGCGAGTGCTGCACTTCTGGTTTTGCAGACGTCCATAGGCTACGGTGATCACTTTCCATCAGGTACGCTTGTCTGCCACCTCAGTGGAATAAAAAAATCGAACTCCTTTTTTTTTGTTGTCGTGCAAAAAAAAAGGAGTTCGATTTTTTTGAACCAGAAGTGCAGCACTCGCGCTGCCGACCCTTTATAAAACTTCGAACTCCTTTTTTTTTTGTTGTCGTGGGAGCAGCAGGGACGGTGTGTGGGGCTCCCGGCTCACGAGAGAGGGGCCGTCCTACCCACTAAGCCCCGCGGTGTTCCGCCCCTGCGAGCGTCAGGTAGGCCTGAGGATAAATCACTGCGAGAATCGACCTCCATTTAAAATTAGAAACTATATCACAGTATTAATAAAATTAACGTTGTTTATATACTTAAATAAATTGCAGTAACCCCAAGTGTATTCACATTAATTTAAAAAAATAAAAAATAAATAAATTGAATAAATAAATTGAATTTTAATTAATTAAAATTTTATTATTTTAAAATTCAATTGATTTATGTACGCGCATTACGTGACATTCAAACTTTCGATAAGTGATATATATTTAGGAATGGGTGAATAATTATGAGTATGTACTTGTATGTATTGATCACACAAGTAAAATCACAAAAAGCATCAACAAAGCTTAATACAAAATTAATTAAAAAATATAAACTCCCGAACCAAGAACAACTAATCCAATAAATCCGAAAATGGTGTCATTATCTGAGGATTTGGGTCATCATCATCCGAGCGTCTGTCCCAGTTGCGTCTCGCGACGCCCGGGGTCCGCTTTCCTACATTTTCTCCTTCACTTCACACGGTCGTCGGCATCCCCTGTAGTGAGACCACTAGCACGCATGTCATCCCTTACGACGTCAAGCCAGCACTTCTTAGGTCTGCCCCTCTTACCGGGACCCGGCGGGGCTGACATGGCCAGACATTTGTTTCCTACGTAGCCCGGCGGTTGCCGCAAGACGTGACCATACCAACGAAGGCCACACTCTTGCAACTTGTCTGCAATGTCACGGACATGAAGGCTGCCACGGATGCGAGAGTTCCTCACGCGATCCATCCGCGTGACTCCACACATCCACCGCAGCATCTTCATTTCCGTAACAAGCAGCTCCTGCTTGTGTCGCTCCAATATTGGCCACGTCTCACTGCCATGTAAAAGGACAGGTCTAATGATGGTTTTGTAGACCTGTCCCTTCAATCGGATCGGCATTTTAGGATCACAAATGACACCGGTCATCTCCCGCCATTTGGCCCACGCGGCAGCAATGCGTGAATTGACATCGCAATCGATGTCAGTGTGAAAAACAGATCCCAGGTATTTAACCTGGTCCGTCCGCTTGACCAAATCACCGCCAATACGGACGAATGTAGGATCTGTCGAGTTTAGTGCCAATACTCGGTCTTCGCCACATTTAGTTTCGACCGCCGTTCTCAAGCGTCTCCTTCCACACCTTCATACGTCGCACCAATCTGCTCCTGTCCGCGTCTGCCAGCGCAATATCGTCAGCATACATGAGCAACCATGGGGGCTGCTCATGCGAGTTCCTGATGCTGTCCGACAATTCGTCTAATATTACGCTGAACAGAAGCGGACTAAGGACCGAACCCTGGTGTACACCGACGGTGATGGGGAAGGATTTCGTGGCGACAACAGCAGTCCGAACCATGGAATTGGAGTCACAGTACATGTCCCGGATAGTGTCAATATAGACCTCGGGAACCCCTTTGGACCGCAGTACCCACCAGATCATCGCGCAAGGAACACAGTCGAAGGCCTTTTGCATGTCTAGAAACATACAGTGCAGAGGCGTGTTCTTCGACCTGTATTTCTCTGCGACAACCCTCAGGGCAAAAACAGGGTTCGTGGTCCCATGACCAGGGCGAAACCCATATTGACACCCCGAGAGAGTACACTCCTCCCGGATCCGAGAGTCTATAATCCTCTCGAAGATCTTCATGGTGTGGGACATCACCTTTATGCCGCGGTAGCTCCCGCACTCCTGCACTGACCCCTTACTTTTGAAGACTGGAGTAATAATACTCAGTCTCCATTGGTTTGGGATCTGCCCGCTGAGGAGTATGCGGTTAAAAAGGTTTATTAAGATGCCCACACCGCGAGGACCCATCGCCTTCCACGCTTCGATGGGGACTCCATCGGGTCCGATTCCGATTCTTCATGCGGCGAAGCGCAGTCAGAACTTCTCCAGGCGATACCGGTGGCACTAGTCCCTGATTTGGAGGGAGGTCCGGAGGCTGCACCTCTTTATGCTGTTTATTAAGCAGCTCGTGAAAATACGAGCGCCATCTCTCCTTTACCGCGAGGTCTTCGCTTAACGGTTGCCCTCAGGGTCTTTTACACAGCGACACTTGGATATATCCTGTGCCGCTTTGACCCTGGAGCGCGCCAGCTTATAGATGAGCTTCTGCCCCTCAGACGATTCCAGCTTATCATACAGAGGTTGTAAGTGGTCTCGTCTGGCTCTGGCTACAGCTCTCTTTGTGGCACGCTTGGCAGCCCGCGTGTACGCGTCGCGGTCTTCGGGAGATCCGGTCGCTTGCCACTTTTTAAAGAGGGCTTTCTTCTCCCTAGTCTCCCTCTGGATTTCGTCGTTCCACCACCAAGTTTCCTTGTCACATTTGCGTCCACACTTAGACTCACCGAGCACCACCTTCGCCGCTCCAAGGATGGCCGCCTGAACTTTGTCCCAGTAATCTTGGACTGGTTCGCCTTCAGTGTCGGTGCACTTGTCACCGACAGCTGAGACGAACTCCTGGGACCTAGTTTCAGTTCAAGCAACCACCATCTGATGCGACGCTGGCACCGCTCGATGCGTTTGCCTTTGGGCTTCACGCAGAGGTCCATGACAAGGAGACGGTGTTGTGCAGTAAGACTCTTACCGGGTATGACCTTGCAGTTGGCCACCTTGCCGATGCTGTGTCGCCTAGTGAGTAGGAAATCGATCTGAGTTGTACGCCTCCCGCTCTTGTAGGTGATGAGATGTTCGGATTTCTTTTTGAAATACGTGTTCACAATGGCCAGATCGGCAGCCGCACATGTTCTGAGGATAGTTTCTCCTTCAGCGTTGCGGGTGCCGTATCCAAACCACCATGAACACGCTCAAACTCCTCACACCTCTCACCCACATGACCGTTTAGGTCGCCGCCCAAAACGATTCCCTGTGACAACGGAATGCTCCGAAGCACTCCCTCGAGTTGGCCATAAAACGACATATTATCGGCGTCGCTACAACCGGCCTGTAGCGCGCAGGCACTTACCAGGTGGGTTATAATCCCATCGATAAGCACCTTCACGATCATAAGCCGATCGCTACAGCGTTTCACCTCCAAGATGCCGCTCTGCAGCCCCTCGGAGAGCACCACGGCCACCTCGTTCTCCTCACCAGGCGCACCCGTATAATACAGCTTGTAGCCGTTCTGCAAAGGCCGGGCTCTGTTGCCCTTCCACCGAGTCTCCTGCAGGAACGCCACGTCCACCCTCCGCCTGGAGAGTACTTCGGCCAACTCTACCGCACGCCCAGTCAACGTGCCAATGTTGTAATTAATGTAAGCGGATACGGGTTGGGGCTAACTTCTTTAGCCGTGCTGGCCCGACACACAGCAGCCCTAGCCCACTTGCCACAGGAGTCGGGCGGGGCTCCTGCGCGCCGTTTTGCGGCGGTGCTCCCATAAAAGCCACCCGCCAAAACTAAATGGAAATGTACAATCGAAATGTAGCTAGCATTTCGATTGTACATTTCCATTTAGTTTTGGCGGGTGGCTTTTATGGGAGCGACGCCCTCAGACCTCCCAACCCCAGAGGAGAAAGCCAGCGCCAGAGCCTCGTCCGTTAATCAGCAGGTGCACGCACTAGCACGGGAGGTTGACTTGGGCCCCGAAGATCTTGGTGGGGCCCCTTACACCTAATTTGGGTATCCATACAATTATACACTTCTTGATGCAGCAGCGTGTTAAAGGTTACTATGTAGTGGAAGTACCATCAAACTAATAGTATACCAAGTTTTAGAGCAGTTAGAGTTGTAGGATTTATTGAGATTACCTCATTACCTAAGAAGTGAGTTGACCATCTTCAAAATTTATAGCTAAGCCAACCATCTCGGTCACATCGGCTTTCGAACAAAAAATCCAGATCAAAATCGGTCCAATTTTATTGTGCCTTCATCCGTTCAGGAACTATGATTCCACCGACAGATATCTACACATGTTCAACATATAACACCCTTTGTTTTACTTCGGGGTTAAAATTTGATATAATGTACATTTTGCCCTTAAACTTTAAATAGTTCTCTTCATATCTCTGAGTACCTTTGAAAGGCTATGTAACCTATTTTTTTCTCTGCACTACCCTAAAGTTGACTGGTATGCCTAAGGCATTAAGGGTCGTATTGCAGAACGTTTCACAATACTCAATCCACGCTTGAGGCTAGTTTTTGCCTTAACTCTCATGTGTTTCTTGAGTATTGGTAAACGTTCTGGAATACGGCCCTAAGTCAGGTTTGTGCTCAGTACTGAAGTTTGAAATATATAATTAATATTCCTACGTTTTTCCAACAAACACAAGTCGCTTATGATTTATGACAAAAACACTCGTCGGTCAAGTGATTAGTGTTCCTGACTGCTAAGCCGGTTGACGTGGATCCGATTTTCATTCGGAATAAATCTCTCTGTGAAGACGATGATATTTTCCATGTGTTGGGTACTTTATAACTTACAAGCTGTCCCGCCCGGCTGCGCCCGTGACATACTTCGAACACCGTGGCACCCATTTAATCCCGTCGTTTATTAATTTCACAATAATGTATGAACATTTTCCAAATTCGTTGATTACTTATTCTCTCTCCAGTACCTACGCCCCTAGGACGATTTAACAAATTTCTTTGCGCATTATTTTGAATTTGATATAACTCGTAAGATATTTATTTAATTTGCAACGTGTTTAGAGCCATAATAATTTTTATGAAATGCTGAAGCCAACTAACTTAGTAAAAATTATAAGGATTAGATTAGGAATAGCCTATTTGTATAAATAGCCCTCAAATTACCGCTTTACAATTAATGGTTATTTAAAGTATTAAAATGGATATAGTATGTTATCCTTAAGAGATAAACATATACCGCCACGGACTTTTTTGTATACCTATATTAGATACACAATTCTACAATACATAAATTTATTATATCTCAAAGAAAACTCCCACATGGATTAATTTTATCCGACACCCCAAAAATATCGTTATAATTTAGGTAATGTATACAAAAACAAATTATACATAAAAACCGCATCGAAATTCGTTGTGTAGTTTTAAAGATCTAAGCATACATAGAAACAAACGGCATAAAACGACTTCGTTTTATAATATGTAGTGATGATGATTTATATAATATGCGGTCAAACTAATCTAAACAAATGCGTAACAGATAAATATACAAACAATCTGTTCAATAATCTCGTGAAAATAACCAAGAAAATTACTATTGGTTACAACATATTCTTATTTTGTTACGATGATGTATTTCAGTACAGGTTTTAAAAACATTTACATGCTCAAAGAAGTCAAACACGAGTTGTAAAATCGTTAGGACGGCCATAGAATAAGTTGAAAAAAAAATTTCGAAATATAAAAATTCAATTCTAAGTTGTTTGTTATTAGGGTCAACTGTGTTTGTGTTAATTTAATGCTGCCTAAAGGTAGATGTTCATAATAAAATAGATCGCTAAACATTCAAGTAGAATATGTGCCAAAGCTTTGTAGTGCCACCATCTACGCTCCACCATGGTAAATTATCTTAAGTTTTCAGAAGTTTCGATAATTGAAGGTTTAAAACAAGGTCAGCCGCTGAGGCTTCGCTAGTATTCCTATCATGTTACGAAAATTTTAAAGCAAATGAGAGTATATTTTTATTCTCATGAACTTTTCATGACGGCTTCGGTAGCGCAGTGGTAGTGTATGCGACTGCCGCGGCTGAGGTCCAAGGCGTGTCTTGGGTCGAAAAAAAATATTTGTGTGATCGACAAATGTTTGATTCAGAGTTCGGGTGTTTCCTATGTATAATATGTATATGTATGTATTTAGAAATATATAAGTATGTTTATCAGTCGGATCCCATAACACAAGCTTTTATTAGCTTACTTTGGGTTAGACTGCGCTGTGTAAAAAACATAAAAAAAATATAGGTCCCACAATATTTTATCAAATCATAGATTGACTCACACCACCATAAGTAGATGCTAAGTAGAGTCTAAGGGTGGACGCAAATGTGACTAAGAAACTTGGTGGTGGAACGACGCAGTCCAGAGGGAGACTAGGGAGAAAAAAGCCCTCTTTAAAAAGTGGCAAGCGACCGGATCTCCCGAAGACCGCGACGCGTACAGGGCGCTTGGCAAAGCGCGCCACAAAGAGAGCTGTAGCCAGAGCCAGACGAGACCACTTACAACCTCTGTATGATAAGCTGGAATCGTCTGAGGGGCAGAAGCTCATCTATAAGCTGGCGCGCTCCAGGGTCAAAGCGGCACAGGATATATCCAAGTGTCGCTGTGTAAAAGACCCTGTGGGCAACCTGTTAAGCGAAGACCTCGCGGTAAAGGAGAGATGGCGCTCGTATTTCCACGAGCTGCTTAATAAACAGCACAAAGAGGCGCAGCCTCCGGACCTCCCTCCGAATCAGGGACTAGTGCCACCGGTAACGCCTGGAGAAGTTCTGACTGCGCTTCGCCGCATGAAGAATCGGAATCGGACCCGATGGAGTCCCCATCGAAGCCTGGAAGGCGATGGGTCCTCGCGGTGTGGGCATCTTAGTAAACCTTTTTAACCGCATATTCCTCAGCGGGCAGATCCCAAACCAATGGAGACTGAGTATTATTACTCCAGTCTTCAAAGGTAAGGGATCAGTGCAGGAGTGCGGGAGCTACCGCGGTATAAAGGTGATGTCCCACACCATGAAGATCTTTGAGGGGATTAGACTCTCGGATCCGGCAGGAGTGTACTCTCTCGGGGTGTCAATATGGGTTTCGCCCTGGTCATGGGACCACGAACCCAGTTTTTGCCCTGAGGGTTGTCGCAGAGAAATACAGGTCGAAGAACACGCCTCTGCACTGTTTGTTTCTAGACGCATGTTCTGCATAGAAGGCCTTCGACTGTGTTCCTCGTGCGATGATCTGGTGGGCACTGCGGTCCAAAGGGGTTCCAGAGGTCTATATTGACACTATCCGGGACATGTACTGTGACTCCGATTCAATGGTTCGGACTGATGTTGGCGACACGAAACCCTTCCCCATCACCGTCGGGGTACACCAGGGTTCGGTCCTTAGTCCGCTTCTGTTCAGTGTAATATTAGACGAATTGTCCGACAGCATCAGGAACTCGCATGAGCAGCTTCCATAGTTGCTCAAGTATGCTGACGATATTGCGCTGGCAGACGCGGACAGGGGCAGATTGGTGCGACGTGTAAAGGCGTGGAAGGAGACGCTTGAGAACGGCGGTCTGAAACTAAATGTGGCGAAGACCGAGTACTTGGCACTAAACTCGACAGATCCCACATCCGTCCGCATAGGCGGTGATTTGGTCGAGCGCACGGACCAGGTTAAATACCTGGGATCTGTTTTTCACACGTCCAGTGACATCGATTGCGATGTCAAGTCACGCATTGCTGCCGCGTGGGCCAAATGGCCGGAGATGACCGGCGTCATTTGTGACCCTAAAATGCCGATCCGGTTGAAGGGACAGGTCTACAAAACCATTATTAGACCTGTCCTTTTACATGGCAGTGAGACGTGGCCGATATTGGAGCGACACATGCAGGAGCTGCGTGTCACGGAAATGAAGATGCTGCGGTGGATGTGTGGAGTCACGCGGATGGACCGCGTGAGGAACTCTCGCATCCGAGGCAGCCTTCACATCCGTGACATTGCAGACAAGTTGCAAGAGTGTCGCCTTCGTTGGTATGGTCACGTCTTGCGGCAACCGCCGGGCTACGTAGGTAACAAATGTCTGGCCATGTCAGCCCCGCCGGGTCCCGGTAAGAGGGGAAGACCCAAGAAGTGCTGGCTTGACGTCGTAAGGGATGACATGCGTGCCAGTGGTCTCACTACAGGGGATGCCGACGACGGTGCGAAGTGGAGGAGAAAATGTAGGAAAGCGGACCCCGGGCGTCACGAGACGCAACTGGGACATACGCTCGGATGATGAGATGAGACCATAAGTAGCTGCTAAAATCCGTGACCATTAATCAGCAGTAAAAAGAAATAAATAGGTGAGAATTACGTCAATTTTGCATGGCTGTCATAAAAAACCCATACTTTATTAATCGATTTCATACATTGTGAATAAACTGATACTGTATTATGTTCACAAAAGCAGTTTTATTTTCTTCCCTAAACATTTATACCGCGCTGGTATACAAATTATGAGAAAATGTCAAAATTATTTATAATATTATTATTTTGTTCCACTGTTTTTTGTTTAGGGTTACCTGTGCAACGTAATCAGGTAGTTAAATTATTAATATTTTGAAGTAATCTGTTTAATGTATTTTTTTTAAATATCACTGCAATAAAGTAAAGAAATTTTAAATAATATTATTGTGATTTCGGAAAAGTATTTGAAATCTGTTTCACTAACTATTAAACTATCGCGTTGCATACTAAAATGCAAATATAATAGATAGTTAGTTAGTTAGTCAGTCTACTAAATCCCTAGCAGAGTTTCAAGGTTGTCTTCGGAGAACTAATGAAAACATCGTCATATAATTTAGAATTTTCTCTTAAATAGCGATTGTTATACAAATTTTCAGATTTGTATAGTACTTCATTTTCATATTTGTAGTGGCAATTAAACAGGAGTTCTTAACTCAATTTCCAGGAATCTGGGTTAGACGCAAAATCTGGATCTGAAGAAGATACTGAGAAATATGAACTGGAGTCTAAACAAGACTTCGACAAAACACCTGAGAAAGAAAGAGAATTGAGACACCTTCGTAAAGCTAAGAAAATTAAAGAGAACAATTATAGGCGAGCTCTTGAAAGTATTCTTCCTGTAAAGAATAGTGAAAGTTATAGAAGATTATTTGAAGATCTAATTAATAACTCTGCTGAAAAGTCCAAATTGAATCCTAGAAAAGAACTAGAAGAAGTTGTAGTTACTGATACATTCGTAGATGGTGAACCGAGCGAAGGGCGAGAAGGTGAACCCCAAGTGGAAGAAATAGAAGTAGTGATAGAGCGTATTACCGTTGGTGATAATGGAAGTGATACTAGTAGGAAAGCTAGTGAACCAGAATTACAAATACATAACTCCGATGGTCGACATATGGACATTCGGGAAAAACCTAGTACAGAAGGTGAAACTGAAAGTAAAAATGAAGGCCCACCATTACTAAATACAAAAAACGATGATGAGCTTAAGGAAAAAACAGGACATGATACATCAAGGAGTGCAGAAATTGATACTTTCCGTATTGGTCAACTAGCGGATCGCAGAGTTTTAGGTAATAAAAATTTCTAATACTACTAGTACTATTATTTATTCAACGTTTTGAAGACTTTTCCTGGTTTTAGTGAATTGACTATTCCTGGAAAATTTAAAATCAGCCCCAAAATATACATAGACCGATAGTAGATATCAATATAAATGGACATTATTATCACACCATGAAGCGCTCGTGGCCCCGCGGACTCAGTGTTCTGTAAACGATCACTGAGTTACGCAACTTTCACTATGGCTGGTCCTCGGATGGGTGACCTACTTTGTGGCATTTACATTTGCGAGCGTTTTCGTGCTTCGGAAGGCACGGTAAGCCGTTGGTCCCGGTTGCCAGAAACATGGCAGTCGTTAAGTCAAGTTGAAGGCCTTATGGGCGGCTTGAAAAATTTCAACTTGCGTCTGTCTATTTCATCACGGCAATGGGCTCACCACCTATTACGTGGGACAGGAATACACATGGTGAAAAGTGGGCATATAATATGCCTCTGCCAGTCATTCGTGGATAAGGCGTGATGGATAAAAAAATTATCACACCACGTCCCACGTAAAGTGTCGTGTTACTAGCGAAATGTACACGCACGTGCTTCACTCCTCGTACACCTTCTTCAAGCTAGGTGTGAAGAAGCACATCATTTAGCCGTCAACTTCAGGGCTACCATCAATATTCTTGTGGAGTTTAAGGTCCATATTCCAGAACGTTTCTCAATCCTCAATCAACGCTTGAGGCTAGTTTTTGTTTTATAAAATCTACTCTCAAGCGTCGATTGAGTATTGAGAAACGTTCTGGAATACGGCCCTTAGAGTGGTCATCAATCGCTAGATGTTGCCATTCCTTTTCATCGGGTTAAATATTTAAGAATAAATAATATTGAAGTCGGTTTTAGGGTCACGTTATTCCTAACCGTCAAAGTTATATCAAGACATAGACTTTTTCGTCTAATATTTCGATATTAGCTATCGATTTATATAGATTTTGTTGGGTATCAGGTATGCCACGCTCTTTACAAAAAATCTTTAAACGACTATAGTGTAATGGAAATATGATAAAAATATTACCTTTTTAGGAGTGTATTTATATTTATTTATTTCTGTGCTTTTTACTGCAAACATTAATTTTAGTTTAATTATAATTAACACAAGAATGAATTTGATAGATGCGAAAGAAGTATGCATGGATCGTGAAGTTTGGCGATCTGTTCTGTTCTCTCTTACTAACCCATCAGGGAGACAGCGTGAAGACAGTTAGTTAGTTTATAATTAACACCTTAGACATTAACCGTAGACAGCTGTCTACGACATTAACACTGAAATTTTCTTTTCAGAGCCTTATCCTGTCAGTCGATTTAGCGAAGTAGTGATTCCCCACTACAGAACTACATTAACTAGAAATGGAGTGATGATCAGTCCGGCTGTGTATACCGTGCAGCAAACATCTCCACCTATCATTGACCACGTGACAAGACGTAGCTGGATTCAAAATAGACGAATTATTCCAGATATATATACTAGAGTTGGAGCCAATAAACTCTCACGTTCTGAGCTTGAAGCAAAATTAATAGATGATTACAATGATTATAGTGCAAACGCTTACTCATATTCGCCCTCGAAATCCATGTTTCATCCAAGGCATGAAATTCTATCCAGATCGGAAGATATTTCCCCGAAATTAGAAAGTATACAACCAATTCGGGAAAACTATTATCCTGGGTCATACTTCCCCCAACCTCAGCGATATTATCAAGAAAATTTTAACAGGCCTTTATTCAGAATTCGTCGCTAGCAATACAAACAGTTGGAAAACTTTCCATATTACTCATGTTTAATTTTTAAAACGTAATAAATAATTATTGTAATATTACGATCGTAAATTTTCCTGTAAATATGTTTTTTGACTGCTTCTTTTACTGATGCATACATATTATGTTCACTACTACAAATAAATACAAATATTTATATTTCTATATATATATAGGGGATGAAGAGTAGAAGCGTGCACGTCGCCATCCCTGCCAGCTACGGCTGCAATTCTACTCCAACACGAGTGCCACCAGGGCGATTACTGCTAGGGCGTGCCCCCGAGGCGACGCGCACCAGTTCGTCCCCTCTGGTGCGAAAAGTGTGAGCCAGAGCGGCGTAGGGGACCGCCACCCTACACGCGCGGCCCGACACGGCGGGAAGTGGAGGATGGAGTGCAGGGTAGCTGCGTGGAATGTTAGGGGAGGAATGACAGATAAGATGAATGAGTTGATGGATGTTATGAATGAGAGAAAGTTAGATGCAGTGTGCTTGACAGAGTGGGATGCCCCGGGTGGGATGCTCGCGCTTTGGTCTGGAGTACCAGAGAGCGAGCATGGCAGTCGGGGGGTTGGAATTTTGCTGTCCTCGCGATTGGCCTCCGGTATGTATGAGTACAAACTGATAGGTCCTAGAATCCTCTGGATCCGTGTAAAACTTGGTTTGACGAAGATTTTCCTGGTAGCTGCTTACGCGCCAGTATCTTCGTCGAACGCGAGTGAGCTAGAGGACTTCTGGGAGAGTATGAGAGAAGCTCTAAATGTGATAGAAGGAAATGAAAGACTTATAGTATGTGGAGACTTGAATGGATGGGTGGGTACCGCTCGCGATGGTTTTGAGTCGGTACTCGGGAAGTATGGGGATAAAAGGGTGAACGACGCTGGCAAGCTAATACTGGCATTTTGTAAGGAAAAGGATTTGTTTGTGGCGAACACAATGTTCAACCACAAACAAATTCATATGTATACGAGGAGATGTAAGTCAAAGAGAAGCATGATAGATCTATTCCTAATGGATAGTCGGCTCCGTAAACAGGTGATGGACACAAGGGTTTATCGAGGCGCTGAGCTGGGATCAGACCACTACCTAGTCATAACTAGGATTAGGGGTCTGTTCGCGGGTTGGCGTCATCGTACCGAGTGTCCTGAACCTGAGCCGACTTATAGCATCAAAAGCTGGAAGCTGCAGGATGCATCCATTAGGAATAAATATAATGAAAGGGTAGCCGAAAAGCTTGGCGATGTCAATGTAAGCAGTGAGAATGTGGAAAGTGTATGGCAGAACCTTAGGGATAGTATGATAAATGCCGCTGTGGAAGTGTGTGGAGAAACGAAAAGAGGCAGTAGTAATAAGCGTGATGCATGGTGGAATGAGGAAGTGAAAGAAGCAGTTCGAATGAAGAAGAAAGCATGGCTAGACTACTTAGCCTCGCGGAATGATTTTAATATGAAAGAGAGATACAAGCTGCAGAAAGTTAACACGAAGGCACTTATAGAAGAAGCTCGTGAAAGGTGCAGAATGAAAGCGGATGAAAGGTTGTCGTCCAATTTCCGGGATAATGCCAAGCTCTTCTGGAAAGAGGTAGGCAAGACCCGGAGTTGTTCGGAAATCTGCAGTATGAATAAAGTGCTTAGTGTTAACAATGACGTCCTAACAGACCAAAGTGACGTCCTGCAGAGATGGAGTGAATATTATGGAAAGATGTATGCAAGAAAAGACAGAGATGCCACATCGGGAAGGGGAGCTCACTTCGATGCTCCGGATCCCGATGTCATTGAAGTCATTAGTATGAAAGAAATAGAACAAGCGATAAGAAGTATGAAATGTGGTAAGGCTGCGGGAAAAGACAGAGTCACTGCTGAGATGATCAAGTACGGTGGGTCGCGTGTCTGGGACACACTATGTCTGTTATGCAACTTGTGCTGGCGGACGGGTGAGGTCCCAGATGACTGGCGAGTAGCAGTTGTAGTACCTATTTACAAAGGGAAAGGCTCGCGCCTAAACTGCTCCAGCTACAGGGCGATCAGCTTGGTCAGCTTAGCTAGTAAGGTGTATGCAAAGGTTATAACGGCACGAATGCAAGAAAAGTCTGAAAGGTATTTATGGGAGGCTCAATGCGGATTCCGACGTGGAAGAGGTTGCATGGATCAAGTGTTTTCTCTCCGCATGATCGCGGAAAAGTTTCTGGCTCTTAGCCAGAAGGTTTTCTGCGCTTTTGTGGATCTAGAGAAAGCATTTGATAACGTTGTGAGAGAAACGCTGTGGGACTTGCTGCCAGGATATGGTGTGGACGGCTCGCTACTGCGGGCAATACAGTCGCTTTATAGGGACTGTAAGGCTTGCGTGCGAGTAGGGGGGGATGTGTCACCTCTTTTTGATGTCTGTACAGGCGTCAAACAGGGATGTGTCATGTCCGCCTGGCTGTTCATAGTGTATCTGGACAGTTGCCTGCAGAAGTTGAAAGATTTTAATATGGGTGTGAATTTGGGTGACTTTACAGTAAACTGTCTGCTGTACGCTGATGATGCGGTGCTCATGGCCTCATCAGAAGCCGACCTTCAGGCATTAGTCACTAATATGAAAGAGGGGTGTGAAAGTAAGGGTCTCCGCTTGAATGCAAGTAAAACTAAGGTTCTAGTATTTGAAAGAGGTGACGTAAGAACTAAATGCGAGATTAGGGTAAACCAGGAACGTCTAGAGCAAGTGAATGAAATTGTGTATTTAGGAAGTATGTTTAGCGCGGATGGAAGATGTGATTCGGATGTGGAACGGCGAGTAGCTGCCGGAAACAAAGTTAACGGTGCTTTGTCCCAGTTAGTAAAGCGACAATGCATCGTAAAAGAAGCACGACTGGCGATTCATAACGCAGTGCTAGTGACAACTTTGCTTTACGGTAGTGAAACCTGGGTATGTCAGCAGATGCATGAAAGTAAATTGAATGCTGTGGAGATGCGATCACTTCGAAAGTTGTGCGGCGTTACCTTGGCTGGCCGAATACGTAACGAAGTCATACGCAATTTGGCAGGTTTGAATGAAAGTGTCAGCGTTAAGCTGGAAAAGGGCGTTCTCCGTTGGTTTGGACACGTCCAACGAATGAGTGAGGAACGATTGACGAAGAATATATATTGTTCAAAAGTAGAGGGTAGAAGGAGTCAGGGTAGGCCGAGACTTACATATGAAGACCACGTGAGCAGATTGCTCAAAAACGGAAAGGTCAAAAGTACTCGGATACCCAGACGTGCGTGTATGAAGCGATTGATGAATCTCGAAGAAGCGAAAGAAGTATGCATGGATCGCGAAGCCTGGCGATCTGTCCTCTCTGACTACCCCGTCAGGGATACAGCGTGAAGATAGTTAGTTAGTTAGTTTATTTATATTTCCCATTTTTGTAGTCTGTTTATATAACTAAATATAGATATTTTTAGGCTTATTACCGTCAATGTATTTAAAGAGAAAGCGTATAAGAAGAAATACAAAAAATATTATTAATGTAACTTTGGCCGACCGAATACGTAAGGAAGTGCTACGTAATATAGCAGGTTTGAATAAAAGTGTCAGCGTTAAGCTGGAAAAGGGCGTGCTCCGTTGGTTTGGACACGTCCAACGAATGAGCGAGGAACGATTGACGAAGAATATATATTGTGCGAAAGTAGAGGGTAGAAGGAGTCAGGGTAGGCCGAGACTTACATATGAAGACCACGTGAGCAGATTGCTCAAAAACGGAAAGGTCAAAAGTACTCGGATACCCAGACGTGCGTGTATGAAGCGATTGATGAATCTCGAAGAAGCGAAAGAAGTATGCATGGATCGCGAAGCCTGGCGATCTGTCCTCTCTGACTACCCCGTCAGGGATACAGCGTGAAGATAGTTAGTTAGTTAAATTTATTATTAATGTGCAGAAATAGAGAAAAATGAGAAAAAACTATATTGAAAATGAAACTACTTTGGGTTTGAAGTGAAATTTAGACTGCTTCGGTGGCGCACATTCTGAGAGCCTTCGCAGTTGCATTGTCTGTTGATAGGCAGGTGCATTAAAAATCCCTCAATATTTTATCTAAATATTGTCTACAACCAGTAAGTTCTACCAGTTATAATATACGGTGCCGAGACATATATGCCTCTTTTTTTTTCTTCGTGTGAAAATCCTTACTAGTGTTATTGGACTCCTACCGACTAAATCTCGCGGTTATCCTTCCATTGCTTATGGCCAAGAGACTTCTGACTAAGAGTTCAGGTTCTGTCTCGCCGCTTTGGAGGTTGGTCCGAGGTTTATTCCTCTAGGAGCGTGAGCCGTGCGTCAAAATATTTTTTTTTTCCTCTCATCTCTACCAGTGGCAGAGCCATGCTTTCTTTAATGTTTTATTACTAAATTAATATATTAGACTAGCCTCTTGGGCCTATTAACTTAATATTAAATTTACACCTCTTATTGTCTATTCTACCTGTGTAGGGGCTCCGGTGTCGCCTTTACCAGGTACCAGGCCTCACAAAGCGACCCTGTCCAGTCCGCGCGTCTGCATCCTCCACCCATCCTAAATTCTCTTCTATTGTAATCTGTTCTAATATACCACTTTTCACCTTTTAGCCGGACATCTAATAGTAAAAACCATCTCAGTATCTCAATTACACATCTTATCTCCGTCTTCTTTCATTCTGGACTCTATTATTATGCTTGTCATGTTCATACTTATCACGCTTTTACGTCTAAAGTACGGGGTTCTTCAAAAAGGCTTAGAAGGTTAATAATGGGTCGGCAGCGCGAGTGCTGCGCCTCTGGTGTTGCAAACGTCCTTAGGCTATTGTGACCACTTTCCATCAGGTGGGCCGTACGCTTGTCTGCCACTTCAGTGGTATAAAAAAATCAATAAGGGCAGCGAGCAGCCGTCCTAGCTCATGACCTAGTGACGGAGGCCGATAGTCTTGGGAGAATACAAGTCTGCGGCAATCTCTCAGACTGCGGAACTCGGGTGGGAGAATCCTCTCTTATTCCTTCTCCGCCGTTCCCTTTCATCAACAACTTGGTGAAGCAAGGAAGCACTTATTAGCACAGCTCTTTATTCTCCAAGATTTCTTTAATGGTTTATTAATGCAATTATTCGAGATGAAGAATTTTTTTTATCTATAAAATCAACTGTGTAATCGTTACTCTTGTATGTCTACTGTCACGAAACCCAAGGATCTGAATTACATATTTGGACTATACTTTTTTAAATCATGCATTTTACCAGAAATAAATAAAAACTTATTGACATATTGTCCAATCTATCAAGAAAAATTTGATGGACTTTATAACCTCAAAAAACAAGAATAAATGTTTAGAATACAAATGAAAAAATCAACGAAGCATATAGTTTAGATATTGTTAGGTTTCTTACCCATGTTGTATAAATTGAAATGGTATGTGAACATTTGTATCTATTAAAAAATACGCTAACATCAAAATAACTCCTGTACATAGGTGGGTACTGTATAATACTGGTCCAGGAGACATTTTATTTTCTATTTTAATGCATTTTCAATACTCGATTAGATGTAAAGTAATATCTACTATAATTACAGTGCTGAAGATAATAATTATAACAGAAAGAAGTGCGCCCAAATAGCGTTGTGAACGTACACAGGTTTACTCGTCACTTTGAAAATTCCTTACGTACACCTTTAGCTGATTTAAACTTAACTGTTGCCTTTTGTATATGCCTATACATACATATTGTCACGCCTTTATCCTCGAAGGGGTAGGAAGAGGCATACTGTACGCCCACATTTCACCGTATGCATTTTTGTCCCAAGTAACAGGTGGTAAGCCCATTATAGTATTGAAATGGACAAGCGCAAGCCGTGGCGACCTATTGTTGAAAATTTTCAAGCCGCCCGTAAGGCCTTCAACCAGACTTAACGACTGCCATTTCACTGAAGACCGGGACCAACAGCTTAACGTGTCTTCCGAAGCACGGAAACGCTCGCAAATGTAAATTCCACAAAGTGGTCACCCATCCAAGGACCACCTACAGCGAATGTTGCTTAACGCAGTGATCGTTTACAGTACACTGAGACAGCGGGGCCACGAGCGCTTCAACTGTTGCCAACGACTACTTAGCTGTTGCGTTTTTTACGACATAGAATTGCTAGTTGAATTTTAACGCATAACAAAATAATGTAATCGTTTAGTTAGATAAACAAAATTATTTGAGTTTAAACAAAGTTAATAAAAGCTAAATCATCACAGTATAATGTATTATTTTTATGATGTTGCGACGCGTAGTTGTCCCATTTCAATACTTAGTACGTGTGTTCTTAAGTGTATACCTGTTAATATTCTTGGACTTTCTCGTCTTAAGCAATTACTAGTAGATAGCAGCGTATTAAAGTCCTACTCCAGAAAGTGGTAGAAACTTTACTGAAGTTATCTGTGGAGTTTGGAAGTAACAAAAAAAAAGCATCTCTTTCCAATATTTGTACACGTTGCCTAAACTTTTATGTTATTTACCATTTTTACACATTGGCACTCGAAAATACACTAGTTTTGAAGAATTGTAACGGAGAGACGCCCCCGTCTTTATGCGTTCCCGCCAAAACTCCAGTAACTTTTTACTTGACTTTAGCTTGAGTCACGTCCGCATTTCTTAATGTTTATATTTTTGTAAGTTAAAAAACGATATTAAATCATACTGTTTACACCGTTCATTGATGGCACTTGGTGGAACTCGTTACACATCTTGAACAAAAACACTTCTACTGTTCCACTTATTTATTATTTTAACCTGACTAGTTTCGCCTTACGGCATTTTCAAAGGTTAGCACATATTTAATGTATTTCGGATGTCGTTGAATACTATATATTGAATCATAAAATATTTCAACAGGCCCTTAGTGAATTGTGATAGGCTAATATAATTAATTGAATTTGGTACCGCAAATGTTCCTTACAATGGTTCCAAATTTTTCCAGACCACTGCGTCTAAAGACAGAAACTTCAAGAACTATGCCAAAAGTCAAGAAGATGAAGATGCATATGACTATGTTAAATTTAGAGAGGGAATCAAGCCTACCAGGTAACTGTGTATACTAGTCTAAGAAAAGTCCAACTAGAGGTTACTTCCAATACTGGCGAAAAAAAAGTTTAAACACAACGCCTCTATCAGTCAATCACAACAGCGCAACACAGACAGCGCACAACAGAGAGAGAAAGACAAAACAACTTTTGTCTTGCTTTTTATATGGCCCTTTTTATGGCTCTAACACTAGCAGCAACTCGTCAGCCTCCAGTGCTAGTAACGAAAGAAATTTGACAGTGTTTCGAAATTTGACTGGTAGCCATGAATAGTCGATGTGAAGGTATTTGTTTTGCTTATTTGGTCAGAAATGATTTTTGATACAAGTAGGTATTGAAATACTCGGCCCGCGTAGCGATATTTTCTTGTCCCCGTTTCCCATAGGAGCTCGTTCCCGGCATTAAAGTATAAGTCTTGCATATCTGCTGTGTTAATGGTGTATATGTGCTAGATCTGTATGTCAGATTTCTGTGAAATTCCTTCGGGGGTAAGAGCGTGATCAAAACTTTCACAAGTATCATATTTGTAGAGTTTTCAGCTGCGTGGTGTCGAAATGGTCCCGAATTTCGAAATATTCGTAAACATTATCAGAGTATGATTCTTCTATATCTTGCATTATTTTTATAATGTGTAAATAGATTGTTTGAGCAGGCTTTGGTTGCGTAATTAAAATACGTTTTGGTTCTGAGACGTTTCAATCGGTATGCCGTTTTTGATATTCTCTATTGAAAACTTTGACGTTGTTGACATGTTTTGTATACTACTAAGGCATACTGCCTACCTGATCGAAAATGATCACCTTAATCAATAGACGTGTGCGACACCAGAAGTATTACACACACACTGCTGACTATATTGGCGTTTTGAAACAGAAAGCGATAGGGTGTGGTTACTGATTGTTAAGAAATTTTAAGCTGTCGGAACTAACGGTTTAACAAGCCTTCCGAAACATAAAACGCACTAAAATTCGATTTAAGATGCTTACCGCAATGATTGTTTATAGAACACTTAGCTTGCAGTGCAACGAGCGATTCAAAAGCACCTGTTGTTTCTTGCACCAGAGTGTCATCCGTCAGTTAATAAGTGTTTCAGATTGTCAATGAGGTTGACTTATACAGAGCCATTTGTAAGACCCTAGCAACTGACCAGAACTAGATAGCTAACATCAGAAATAATTGTTCTACGAATTTAAATGTTCTTTTTTTAACAATTTACTTTATTTTAATTTACTGCTTGATAATACAATGTAACTCGTGGGAATCTAAGAGTATGGGGTCCATCCCCAACCAAGGCGCTAGCTCCTTTCACCTTGAGCTATGTCAGCTGCATTTAGTAGCGCGCGTCCATCATCCATCTAGGCATGCAATACGGGATGAGGATGAGTCTTAGGAGTTTTTTGAGGTTGATATCAATGGCGATTACCTATGCCGCCGTTCAAGTGTTCAATGTATGACAGTAACACGCTTTGCGCGCGAAAAAGTTGTTGGTTATGATTTCCGCTATCTACTCTTGGCAGATTGCTGGTGTTTTAAAATTTTCCTGTATAAATAATTACGACATCGTTGAATCTTCTGAACATTAATTTTCGACTGCCAATGTTAATAACCTCTGCTGTACTAACGTTTTTATAACTTTTATAAAGCTTCTTAGGTGCATTTGCCCACCTTATCAAGAGTGCCTTGGGGGGAGGAATTCTAGGTGGACCTGTGGCTTACATGAAAGGAGGTGTGGCTGTAGCTATCCCTATAAACATTATTGGTGGCATATACATCGGTTACTGTTTACATGTGAGTACCCACTTTGAAAGGTGGACACTTTTTGGAGTATACTATAAAATGCGCAAAATTACAAACAAATTCAAATTGTAAAAAGAGCAGAATTACAAAAAAACTAATAGTTAAAAGGCTAAATAGTCGAAGCGCACAATCTTTTTATTTTAATGTTTATGTCACGTCACTGTATTAAAAGCTTTATCCCCCCACGGAAAACGAGGGATTTTATAAGTTTGACTCTCAGTCAGACAGTCTGCGGCATCGTAACTCCCGAAAGTGTACACCAATTTTAATGAGGATTATATGTTTGAAAGTCGACGTGATTGAAATAGTTTTTGGAAAAAAAGTTCGTCAGTTCACTTTCTAGGTGATAACGGGATCTCACTAAAATGTATAAGTCCGATTGATCTTAAATCTGGTGTACAGTTACTTTGATGGTATTTGCACAACATGGTAACCTGGAACTTGCTGCTGCACCAAGAGCCTAGGGGATGCCCTACTCCTCAGAAAAAATTAGCATTATACCATTTTTGGGCTTATTAGAGCGGTCTCAAAGAGTAGTTGTTGTTATTGGTTCAGGGCTATTTTTTTTTTAATTATCTAAAAAATACCACAAACAAAACTTAAATATAAAAAACTTCTTTCGCATCCTCGCTGACCGTTACGTGACTGATACGTTTCCAGAAGACTGTCAGCATTGTCGATTTGATTGGCAATGCTGCAAATGCAAGGAAATAGCCAGCCCGCGTCGATTAGCCGCATTGCTCGTTTAAATTTTAACTGGCTCATCATTTCTCAGTATTTTTAACGGTGTTTCTGAAACTATACTACTAAACCTTTAAATCTTCTAAAAATTATTTCTACTTAAACGAATCACATGCCATACTCTAAATGATCGTTTACAGAATAATGAGCGCTTGTCTCCTCCTACGATGATATGAAATGGCCGAGCAAAACAGTTTGCAATTCTGCTCATGTCAGTTTCATTTTTGAACAAAGTATTATTTTCCAATCCTTTGTCTTTCCAGTTACTAGTGCAGTCCACTCAAAAACTAATGCGGCGTTCCAGAACACCCTTTTTGTCATATGCCGATGCTGGAGAAGCAGCTTTTATGTTGTTTCCAAAGCCGAATGTCGCCAAATACGCAAAATGCTTTAGGTGAGTACGAATATATAACAGAAGTTACAAATATTATAGAGAAAAGTTCTAACCCTCTTTTTGCTTGATCAATATTTTTAGCACAGCCCAGTACATTGCTGAATATAGTTCTTTCCGCATTAACGCCATAACAAACTGTACTCTGCTTTCCATTCAGACCCACCCCAAGACCTTGTCTAGTCTAGGCACTAGCTGGTTTGGTTTGAAATAGATTTTAAGTTGTTTTGGTTTTTATCAAGGTACTTCATCGATTTTATCATATGTCTGGATTTATTTGGGTCATGTTGCACGTATCAAATAATTGTAGCGAAGTCCGTGAAACAACTTGTCGAAAATGTGCATGTAACTTCAATTTATGGACCACCAGGTATGGAATACGAATAATTTAGCTGAAGTACTTACTTGCTAGGCGCCTCGACGTTATTCACCATAGCGTACGATTTGCGATTATCCAGAAGATTTTTCAAATCAATTGCGTTTATGGCTGGATTTTACTAAATCTACCTAGACAAAATATGCATACCTACAGTGAAATGTGGGCGTATAGTATGCCACTGCCTACTCCTTCGGCGATAAAGGCGTTACAATATGTATGCATGTATGTACCTGGGAGAGTCTGAAACAGTTTTCCTATCATTTTCGGTTACATACTAACAACACGCAAAGGGTAAAGGAGCTATCCTCATACATTTAATAGACTGGTATCCCCAACCAAGCGATGCTAAAGATTTTTTCTCTAACAGCACGTGTATAATTTCCCTCTAATGACTCCTGATTCAGGATTTATCCGGTGATTTTGGGCATACATTCACTAACTTCAGAGCTATTGTCAACTACATTTTCCGTTAAAAAGCATCAGGTGGAGGTGTCATTTATACTAGCGGCACGCTATGATGGCCGTTTTGGCGTTTGTCCTTTAATTAAGTTTCGTATTAATTTTAATTACAGTTTATTTGTAGAAATAAGTGAATAGCCGACCACATTAGAGGGTATTTATACTACGTTAGAAAACAGAGTACTTATGTAAAACAAGTAAAATATCGTCACTATTGTAATATGTCAAAACGGCCATCATAGCGTGCCGCTAGTAAAGACGAAAGTCTCCTCAGGAAGACTTTAAAGGGTTGTATACTTAGAATTGACGTCCCCTTACACTCGGGGTGCTGGTACCATATATTTGACAGAATAGAAAATTAACGTTCAGTACATTACTTGTCAAGTTTCCGTTCAATATCTAAGCGAACGATATCTTGACAAGTAATTTACTGATGTAACTGTCAAAAAATATCGTATAGCATCTTCCCCGGCACGTTCAGACTTTGGCAGAGTTTTGTCAAAGTTTGCAATAACAAAGAATATAATAGATTAGATACTGAACTCTGAATCACTACGGCTGATCCTATTTTTTCCTCATTTTAGGATATCCTAGTCTACGATTGTATATACTAATATTAGTGCCCATTTTTATTCTTCTATGTTTAATAACTCAGCTCAAGTTCTTGGTACCTTTTACACTTGCGGCAAATGGAGTGATAGGTAAGTCATGTTAAAATATATCCAAAATCAAACTTGTAACCCAAAAGAACAGCTCTTCGTAAAAGAATATGGATATCGGCGGTTGAAATTTTCAAGCCGCCATTAGGGTCTTCATTTTGGATTAACGGCTAACATGTTACCGACATCAGGGACTAACTCAAGAATAGACTCAACACTTAGAACTAAAATATAACTAGTAAACGTGAACGTTTAGTATGCTTCTGCCTACCTCTTTGGAGAAAATATGTACGTATGCATGTAAATCTATAGTGTGATTCAGTTAGTCATATATTTTATGCAGTTCAGACATAGTTGAGGGATTTTAGTAATAGCTAGGTGCCTACGAGTTTTCGAGTTTTTAATACGTTCTAAATTATTGGTGTTCATCAGAAACGATCAGTGATGATTGATTACTGCGACGAAGTATAGGGTATTAAATTTTTGCTGGGAGCCCTGGATCTGCGGGGAACCCTGGGGTAATCTTTCCGATGGCTCTCTGTGACTTCCGGCCATAGGCAGATGGAAGAACACCGTGTGGTTTTAGTTGATAGGGATTCTGGTTTAGCATCTATGAGATAAAATGAAATTTGTATTATGGGATAGCTTTTAAGCTTGTGATATGGGATCTAGACAACTGATAAACGTACCTATAAATTTCTTAAAATATACATATAATACATAGGACCCAAACTCCGAAACTAACGTTTGAGGATCACTAAAATATTTGTTCTTACCCGGGAATCGAATTTACGCACCGAATCAATGGAAATATTCCCTGTTTATTAGTAATCATACTACCTAAACTCTTCTCAAAGAGGCCACGTTGTCAGTCAGTAATTGTATGTAATTAAATATTTTTCTCTTATTAGTGATGGCAATTTTCGTCATAATATATTATTGTTTCCAATACAATCCTAATTTCGAGGATTTGAAAACGGCGACTGATTTTGAGGGGGCACTAACATACATTGGCATGGCAGGGTTCTCTATGTCTTGTGCTGGCGTTGTGATACCTGTTGAAAACAATATGAAGGAACCTCAAAAATTCTCAAGAGCTTTAGTATGTGGTATGTACTGAATATATTTTATGTAGTACTAATCTTGTTCCCGGGATAAAAAGTAGCCTATGTGTTATTCTGATGTATAAGCTATATTATTGTAAAGTTTCATTAGAATCTATTTAGTAGTTTTTACGTAAAACAGTAACAAACATCCATACAAACTGTCGCATTTATAATATTATTAAGATTAAGATTAAATTACTACTAGAAAAGGTTTTGAATATGTAGAGAGAATCGAGACCTGTATAGAATGAGGTTCGGACTGCGGTTGGCGACACGAAACCATTTTCAGTTACTATCGGCGTACAACAGGGCATTGCCTTTAGCCCATTTCTGTTCAGCATTAGATGCGGATATGAGCAGGCACCAAAGCTGCTCACGTTGCAAACAAAATCACGCTGACGGATGAAGATAAATGCCTGGTTTCAGTGCCCAAAATTCCGGTTAAGCTATAGGGGCATATCTATAATACCACCATTAGGCCTGTCCATCTGTACAAACGCGAAACATTTTTAGTGCCTGGACGTCATAGATAGAAGCTGCTTGTGGTGGAGTTGAATTTACTGCTGTAGATGTGTGTTGTCAGGTAGAGTGACCGCATAAGGAGTAATTGCATCCAAAGTAGCTATATGTCCATGATATTGAGGACCAACTGCAAGAGTGTTCTTTGCTGGCATGGCCACAGCCAGAAATAATTCTCTGGGCCGAATTCTCCAAGTTGCAGCAGGACTATAATTGCAACTGAAGTCTCAAATAATCGTGCATTGACGTGGTGGAAAATGACACGCGTGCTAGAAAAGCTTCGAAGCGAGGACTATGAATGCAACCCGGTACTCTTCTTCTTCATGTTAGTGTATTCAAAACCTATCGATGGTCTTTTGATTTTCTGATTTCCGGATTGTTGGGCGCGTCTGCCGTCTGAAATCCAAACATGAAGATCTTGGTGGAGCCACTTAATGATGGATACAACTGGGCTTACTAATGCCTAATTGGCTGCGCTCGCCAGAAGATCGTTGCTACGCGAGCGCAGTATTCGATAAACGACCATTAATTTTTCATACATAGTCCATACTTATTTGATTCTTAAGTTGAATAAAAATGTCGTACGTGCATATTCTTCGACTGATAGTTTACCTTTTCTTTTCAGGACAAATTTTTATCATATTTGCTATATTTAATACATCCTTCTTCGGTTATGCGGCGTTCTTAGAAGATACTCAAGCTCCATTTACAATCAATTTCCCTATGGAAGTGTAGGCAAATTTTATTTTTATTTTATAAAATTTTATATTTGAATATATATAGATCTATATGGATCTATATATTTAGTTCTATATATTATAGAAGTAGGTTATAATTCTTGCAGTATTCTAGAGGTAGAACTAAGGCTTGTCCTAACTTTTTTATATCAGGGGCATTTTTAAAAACATTAAAAAATTAGATTTTTAAGAATTTTACTGTTATCTACAACAACTTTTTTGTAACTTGACTTGACTTTCACCTGTTGGGCGTGACACTGACAATGTTCTGTTCTCTGACTATTCTGAGTATCAGTACCGACTGTATATTGAAACTTTTCTCCATCTTAACTCTCAATTTCTTCAAAGCCCTACCTAGTTTTGGAGGTCCGTCTTTGGCTGCTAGGAGCAGCTGCATTATTAGTAGCAACTGCTATTTGACCTCTCAGTAGTTTCTTTATAAATGTGTCTAAGTCCTTTTCGTGTCCTTTTGTAAGCACCAACAGTCACCAGTAGCTGGTGATGTTGGTTGGGCTCGGGCGAATCGAATTAAAAAGTGCTAAGGTGAATAAGGTTTTTATTGATGCAGTGTTTTAATTGGTATACTTGATGGCAATTATAAGGAATACTAGTTGACGCAGGCAAGTTTTTGCGTACCCGTTTCCCACAGGAACTTGATGTGTAAGCTATATTATTGTAAAGTTTCATAAAAATCTATTCTGTAGATTTTGCGTAGAAGAGCAACAAACATTCATCCATACTTACAAATTTTCGCGTTTATAATATGAGTAGAATTTTGAAACAATTGTGTTGACTTTTAATTTAGTGGCTTATTTGTATTACTTTTACTACTTAGAATGTTCCTTTTCGTTAAAATTGTTTGTGCGGAAAGAAATGAAGTACAACTTCAAGCTATGACGAGATATTTTTTTTTTCTTATTGTTTCAGGATGCCAAAAATATTCAAAGTCGCTATATGTTTAATGGTTTTCGTTACACATGCGCTCAACTTCTGGGTACCCTTCAATCTCTGCTGGTATTACATAAAGAAACGATTCAGCGAACACAGAATTCTGATGTGGGAAAGATTCTTCAGAACGATATTTGTGATTTTAATCGCTATTGTCGCTATCATTTTTCCAAGTATTGTCAGTTTGATGGGTTTTGTAAGTATTTACCTGGTTTTATAAGCCCTTTCGTATCAATTGGACATATAAGCAACGCTATTGAAGCAAAATAACCTATAAGAAGCTTATCATATTAGTATTAGGACCAAATCTAACTTGTGCTTGTGCTATGGGATATAAACAACTCATGAACATACTTAAAGATTTCTATAGACAGACAGACATACATAAATTATATATAGGAAACACCTAAACTCGAAAACAAACGTTTGTGGATTACACAGTTAATTATTCTAACCCAGGAATAAAATCCGGGACCTCGCGCTAGAATTTATACTCTACCAGTTGCGCCACCAAGGAAGTCATTTGAGCTACTGCTGCATCCGCTGAGACTCTCAAACGGCGCAAATACACAAATATTGCTGCAAATTCACCCTTCTCGTGACCATGGGGCTGGCCTCTTTCTCGCTCAGAGAATAAGCATTGCCATACAACGTGGTAATGCGGCCAGCCTTATGGGAACCTTACCGGTTGATTTCGATGGGGAGGAATTCTTCGACACCTAGTCGGGGCCTTGTCAGTCTTGTAATAATCCCCACCACCTCTATTTTTTGTACTGTGTTCTGTATATGTTAAATTCTAATAAGTGAAATATTTAATTATTATGTAGGACATAAATACTTAGAATGTTAATATTAACTTGAACTACATATAAATAAACTTAATTCTGCTGCAAATTATGTATTTGAGCCGTTTGTGGTCGAAACTTTTGATCCGTGGGGTCCTATTACAAAGCTTCTTTTCAAAGCTCTATCTAAGCTTTTGGTCGGTGGTTCTCATGGTCAGAGGGCTGGCTTGTACTTGGTTCAAAGGTTTAGCATTGCTATTCAACGTGGCAATGCTGCCAGCATTCTGGGTACGGTTGTGGCTGACAGTGATGTGGAAGAGTTTTTTGATACCTAATTTATATATTTATTTTGATGGATGTAAATATTCTTTACGTACCTTTTTTTAATATGTGTAAAGTCTATAGCACCTGTAAGTTGTAAATATCCTAATTTATTAAAAGAAAGATTATTTTTTTATAAATTCTAAAAAATTTAAATATTCTAATTCATCAAGTTAATAATTACCATGACTGTCTCTGAGGCGCGGTGGGAGTGTATCCGACTGCTACGCAAGAGGGCGTGGGTTCGATTCCCCCATTCCCATTTGTGTGATGAGCACGATGGTTATTAAGTTCTGTGTTTAATATGTGATTTATTCTGTGTCTGGGTATAATTAATCTATAATATGTATATGTATTTAGAAATATATAAGTATGTTTATCAGTAATCTGGTTACCATAGTACAAGCTCTGCTTAGTTTGGAATCAGATGGCGTTGTGTGAGTTGTCCCAACGATATTTATTTACCAATCACTTTCAGCTTGGGTGTTTTTGTATAACAAATATGGCTGTGATTTGGCCAAATATTATAACAATTCTAGTGTTGTATGAGAGACCAGGCTGGGGTCGTTACAAGTGGCGACTTTGGAGAGGTCTGATCTTCATTGCTATTGGACTTTTTATAATGGTGTGTGGTTCAATAGTGACCATAAAATCACTTGGAACAATATTCACAAGTTCGGACGTCATATAGAAAGCAATACAAAATGGAGTGAATTTATTTGGCGTTTTTATAAATTGTATATTGTACTCTAAACTGTGTTAAAATTAAAAAAAAATAGTATTCTACATAAGATGACTGTTGTTTTACTTATTTTCGGCTGAATTTACCTTTAATACAGAAAAAATGTGGCGCGAACTTAAATTGTACGCAGCATGGGGGTATAAGGGATGGTTTAGGGTAACTTTCGCATAAGTGTTAAAATGTCCAACTGTCATTATGTATAAATGTCAAACATTGTGTTATAAAAATCGAGTGACAAATGTTTTTATATCTACAATTTTAACGTTTAGTACCATAATATTCACTTCCATTTCCTAAAACGTCCACTTCCCAAAAGGACCACATCCCAGAACGACCACTCCCAAAACGACCACTTCCCGTAATGACTGTACCTTTGCACACCCTAGACAAAATACCAAAGTTCTTTCTCTTTTGTGTTCTATTTTACACCTTTTGCATGGTGTTTTCTATTGTAAGGAGAATTTCTCTTGTTTTTTTAATAGCACAGTAAGGGTTATTATAATCATCCGAGAGTCTGTTCCGGTTGAATTCGCCACGTAGCCCGGCTGTTGCTGCAAGACATGACCATGCCAACGAAGGCAAATAAGTACAAAAACATGCTCGAAGCAAGTTTATAATTTTTAATTTTTTTTTTTTTTTTGTTTGCAATTTTTTACAGAGTATTATTTAGTATTAAAAATGATTATTCTAAAATCGGTCAAGTGCGTATCGGACTCGCGCATGAAGAGTTTCTACCTGCTGTCCGAACCACAATGCCAATCCTAACTGGAGGCATACAGTTGAACAAAGTTGTATTCTTCAACTTACATTCACCGATCAGCATCCTTAGGCCATACCTGCATAAAGTCTCTTAACCTTCGAAGCCCACACTGACAACTAAAAATGGTACACGGCAGTCAGAGTCGAGAGTTTCTTTACAAGGAGATTCATGGTCGCTACAACAGAAGTTATCGTGAAATAAAAATAATTGGTCTGTTCTAACAAACCTTTACTCCCTCGAAATCTACCAAATTCTTTCTCTCAAGTGTACTCCCAACAAGCTCTTCAAGGCCCAAGCTAGCCTCGTCTGCACTTGGTGCACCTGCTGTTAAGGACAAGGCTCTGGCGCTCTTTCTGGTAATCGATTCGAACAATGCCGAAACTACTACCCATTTGAAGATTCCAAGTTATCCAATGGTGGTTGGAAGTGGTCGTGCCTAATTCTAGCTACATGTTTTAGATGCCGGTCTTGCACTCGTGGGATCCAGACACTCGTTTTATAGGATTCCTATCTTTCCTTAAGCTCTCTCTGGAAAACCACATTTTACCATCAAGAGTCCTTGTACTAGAGTTCACCCTCAGGGCTCTAACACAAACAAGTTACAACAACACGACTGACGTGCCGTGCCACTTTACGTCGCGTCGTCGTAACGTGATGTAAAAATCGATGTTACGACGTCGTGACGTGGATTGACGTTGATAAAGAGGACTGACTGTATTGAAATTGATCTCTTAATAACTCTATTTTCCATTTTACGAAATTAACTGCGATAATTGTTCATGAAGCACCGGTGGCGATTACATCACGACGGACGTCCCATGACGTACAGTGTGGCACGTTATGACGGCGTGAAGTAAATTTTTACGTAGCATGATATGAAAATACAAGTCATGACGTCGATGTCGTAACGTAGATTTCCACATCACGTTATATGTACGAGCTCTCATACGTGCAGAGTACTACCCGCACCGTATCAAGTTTAGTCGACTGATTTTCCAGTAGTTTTTGGAACGGTTCGCTATCAGCATAGATGTACTAGTCTGAATCGTCTGAATGCTGAGGAGACCTTTTGAGACTTGGCTTCAATCAGCTGCCACTTAAGGTGTCGGCGCGGGCAGCTTGCTTACCTTTTGGATTTTCAATAACAGGTTATTATGACCAGGAGCTGGTATTACGCACTAATGGCCGGTTTCAATATTCTATCTTCAGTTATAAACAACAGATCGCTACCACAGATAAACAGTTGAATTTTTAACTTTTGTGACAGATAGTTCAATGTCATAGGTAAATATTTCTGTCTATCTTTGGTTATTGAAACCGAAATTTTCGTCGGTAGGTACTGTTGGTAACTATTTTGACATTAAAATAGAGACATTATACTAGACAATAGTAAAAGATAGATAGGTTATTGAGACCGGCCGTAACTCTCCTGTTATGATCTTGGAGTTGGTTCTTTTATTGCCGATCTGTTGCCTTCAAGTTTAATCCAAAATCAATGCAGATGTAGTAAATATGGCCGGTGCATTTCCGCTTGACGAAATTTATTAAATTATATAATTTTCTAACTTACTATCTTCACGCTATATCCCTGACGGGGAAGTCAGAGAGGACAGGTCGCCAGGCTTCACGATCCATGCATACGTCTTTAATAAATAAATAATTAAATAATAGTCACATTTTGATATAAGACTTTATTTTTTGTAACTTTATCACTCCCACCTTTGGTAGTTTCAAAAATTTTATTCTTATAGTTAGTTTATAATTTTAAAGTTTAAATAAAGCTTTAGCGCTAAAAAAGGACCCTGACACACACAAAACAACACCAAGTAGAATAATTAACATATTTTTCCAAAGGCGCCATTTAAAACGACCTAAACCAGGATATTCGTACATAACCAATATCTCAATCGTCGCGGGGAATATAAAACCCATGTTGGACAGACAAAAGGAGCCAATCTGCAAACAAAAATAAATGCAATTCAGTTAGTGCGTTTTTTTATACCACTGAGGTGCAGACAGGCGTACGGCCCACTTGATGGAAAGTGGTCACCATAGCCTATGGACGTTTGCAACACCAGAGGTGCAGCACTCGCGCTGCCGACCCTTTATAAACCTTCTAAGACCCATTTTGAAAAACCCCATACTGTAGACCTTCGGGAAAACCCAGGCAGGGAGATCATTCCACAATCTAAGCGTACGCGGAATAAACTCTATCGGACCTAACCGTATGCGTACGCTCCGGACGCAGTGTGAGGGTTTCTGTTGCCTCTGACACAAATACAATAAAAGAAATATTGTAAGGGTCTCGGATTTTCTTATATAATTTTATCCTTTTTAACTATTTATCTTCACGCTATATCCCTGACGGGGTAGTCAGAAAGGACAGATCGCCAGGCATCGCGATCTATGCATACTTCTTTCGCTTCTTCAAGATTCATAAATCGCTTCATACAGGCACGTCTGGGTATCCGAGTACTTTTGACCTATCCGTTTTTGAGCCATCTGCTCACGTGGTCTTCATATGTAAGTCTCGGCCTACCCTTACTTTTTCTATCCTCTACTTCCGCACAACATTTATTCTTCGTCAATCGTTCCTCACTCATTCGTTGGACGTGTCCAAACCAAATGAGCACGCCCTTTTCCAGCTTAACGCAGACACTTTCATTCAAACTAGTCATATTGCGTATCACTTCGTTACGTATTCGATGGCCAGAGTAACGCCGCACAATGTTCGAAGTGATCGCATCTCCACAGCATTCAATTTACTTTCATGCATCTGCTGACATACTCAGGTTTCGCTACTGTAAAGCAAAGTTGGCACTAGCACTAGCACTGCGTTATGATCCGCCAGTCGTGCTTCTTTTACGATGCTTTGTCGCTTTACTAATTGGGACAAAGCACCGTTAACACTGTTTCCGGCAGCTACTCACCGTTCTACATCCGAATCTCATCTTCCATCCGCGCTAAACATACTCGCTAAATACACAATTTCATTCACTTGCTCTAGACGTTCCTGATTTACCCTAATCTCGCATTTGGTTGGTTCTTACGTCATCTCTTTCAAATACTAGAACCTTAGTTTTACTTGCATTCAAGCGAAGACCCTTACTTTCACACTCCTCTTTCATATTAGTGACTACTGACTGAAGCTCGGCTTCTGATGAGGCCATAAGCACTGCATCATCAGCGTACAGCAGACAGTTTACTGTAAAGTCACCCAAATTCACACCCATATCACAATCTTTCAACTTCTGCAGGCAACAGTCCAGTTACACTATGAACAGCCAGGCGGACATGACACAACCCTGTTTGAAGCTTGTACAGACATCAAAAAGAGGTGACACATCCCCTCCTACTCGCACGCAGGCCTTACAGTCCCTATAAAGCGACTGTATTGCCCGCAGTATCAAGCCGTCCACACCATATCCGGGCAGCAAATCCCACAGAGTGTCTCTCACAACGTTATCAAATGCTTTCTCCAGATCCACAAAAGCGCAGAAAACCTTCTGGCTAATAGCCAGAAACTTCTCCGCGATCATGCGGAGAGAAAACACTTGATCCATGCAACCTCTTCCACGTCGGAATCCGCATTGAGCCGCAAAATACCTTTCAGACTTTTCTTGCATTCTTGCCGTTATAATCCTTGCATACAACTTACTAACTATGATCGCCCTGTAGCTGGAGCAGTTTAGGCGAGAGCGTTTCCCTTTGTAAATAGGTACTACAACTGCTATTCGCCAGTCATCTGGGACCTCACCCGTCCGCCAGCACAAGTTGTATAACAGACATAGTGTGTCCCAGACGCGCGACCCACCGTACTTGATCATCTCAGCAGTAACTCTAGTCTTTTCCCGCAGCCTTACCACATTTCATACTTCTTATCGCTTGTTCTATTTCTTTCATACTAATGACTTCAATGACATCGGGATGCGGAGCATAGAAGTGAGCTCCACTTCCCGATGTGGCATCTCTGTCTTTTCTTGCATACATTTTTCCATAATATTCACTCTATCTCTGCAGGACGTCAGTTTGGTCTATTAAGACGTCATTGTTAACACTAAGCATTTTATTCATATTGCAGATTGCCGAACAACTCCGGGTCTTGCCTACCTCTTTCCAGAAGAGCTTGGCATTATCCCGGAAATTGGACGACAACCTTTCATCCGCTTTCATTCTGCACCTTTCACGAGCTTCTTCTATCAGTGCCTTTGTGTTAATTTGCAGCCTGTATCTCTCTTTCATATTAAAATCATTCCGCATTTATCCTTTTTAATCTCTTTTTATCGCATAAAATACCGAATTTTTAAAAGATTCCTTTGGAAAAAATTCCTTTACTAATCTATAGGTTACAAGTATTTTAAATTCCACGACAATATAAGAGTATGTTTTTAAGCGAAAACTGAGAAATTGGATATTGAAAAAAAGCAGCATTTGCAACATTTGCAGATAATAAAAAAACAATAGCTAGTCTCCACAACCTGCGCTTATCCATTTTAACATGATAATGATCTCACCACATCACAAGTGATATGTGGGCGTATATAGTATACCTCTACTTAACCTACTGGGTTCGAGAATAATGGTAAAATAAACATAGATACTTACCAACCCCATCAAATTTCCCATATCGGGAAAAGCGATGGCAATGCACGTAATCATTATAATAAATATGGCTCGGTACACTCTCTCCCAAATGTAGTGCTTCTCTTCAGGGTGCCTCTTTTGCAAATAATACCACACTAAATTAAAAGGCGCCCAAAAGTTTAGACTGAATGTGATATATATCATCACCGCTATGAGTGCCTTCAAGATGGTAGGAAATCTGTTAAAAAAAAGACAGAACATATATTATTTCCTAAAGTCTTTAAAAGAATAGTGTAGGTTAATAATAAAGTACAGTTAGTGGCACAGAGCAATGAATGTTGTTCGCTTCTTTTACGTCTGGGGCCAAGTCTACTATTTCAATTGCGTCAAAATAGAATCGAAATCGTCGTTCAATAGAAAGCCGAGTACAGACACACAATTAAAGTAAGCTTTATTTAAAATCATTCAATGAAGCTTACGTTCATGAGCTTACATGTCATGTTCGCTTATGATGATTATTGATTTAGATTTGAGCTTTTAATTTTTTATTCACCTTTAGTTTGACAATATACTGGACATGTTTCAATTTCCTTTATCTGCGTCTTTCTAGTTACTGCCAATTCCCCTGTGGATTTGGACCTAAGAGTTAATTGTCATTGATTGCTAGGAAAGCAATTTTAGGAACGACTGTCGCTTATCTCCCAGCCTTGTATCACAGGGGCGCCTTCCCTAGTAGCTTCTTTGTTGTTCAGCTAGTGCACCAAGTAAGGGCAAAGTTCATGACATAAAGTTTCAAAAAAACCTTAAAAATTTGCGAATAAAGCACTGAAGCTATCAATGACAGTGAAAGAAAACCTTGGTTTTATATTTTTTTGTAATCTTTTATAACTCGGAGGCGGTTTATCTAACATATGTAAAAATATATACTTACGTTGAATGAGGGAAGTTTAATGTCACAGGGGATAGCAGGCCATCACCGAAGCCCCAATACCCGAAGAATCCAGTAATTATCACGAAACTGACTACAACAGACATACCTAAAAAAACAATTATTATTTTAATAGTACAACTCTCGAGTTCTTTGTACAAAGCGCGAAGAAGCATATCAGGTCTCGTTCTAAATCTAGGCTTGTCTTTTTTCTTGTTGTAGATTCTAAAATCTGCCGTAATCTATATATATAAAAATGAAACCCGATTTCCGTTGTCACGACATAGCATAAAAACAGCTTGATCGATTTGAAATATTCTTTTTGTATTGGATAGCCCATTTATTGAGGAAGGTTCTTAGCTGTATATCATCACGCTACTACACAGGAGAGCGGAGCAGTAATCATAAATATCAACAAATCGGGGAAACTCTCATACATTTTTAGAAAAGTAATAAGCGACGGGTTTAAATGGGTGCCACGGGGTTGGAAGTATGTCCCGGACGAAGCCGGGCAGGTCAGCTAGTAAAAAATAAAATAAGATACCTTGCATGAATTCGCACTATCTAGGAACATGTTTATTGATGCGTGGTCCTATTGCTTTCATTTATTTATTATCACTAACCAATAACATGATATCAATAATATCATGATAGTATAAATTTATACAAACCTTATACTACTAGTCCACAGTACGTTTATGGCAACATCATTGTAGTGTAGAATCTACCATGAAATGCACGAATGAATGGTTGAACTTTAGTAATAAAAGGCTACTTACCCCCTAACAAAACAAGATAGTATCTTTGTGGTTCTTTCATGTTGTTTTCAATAGGCAAAGCCACTCCTATTCCTTCCATACTGAACACAACAACACCACAGAACTCAAAGAACCCAATGAAATTCTTAAAAAATGGCATTTCTCCAATAGGGGGCGCTCTTTCTACGCCGTACACAATGGTTGCAATTACACACATTACTGAAACCAATTACAAAAGTTTGTGTTAATAAACAAATATTGTGTTGTCCAAATTAAAAATGGATGGCAGGAATTTGTATTTTGGAGTGGGTAACCCCCGATAAAGTTGGTTGTCGCCATCTTGATTAGCAATTCAGTTATATATTAGGATAGTCGAACGCGTGGCGCTCTAACGCAAAATCATCAGCCACTTATCGAATTAAATTATTATAAATGTTTAAACGCATCGTGCAATAAATTACGTGAAGACTAACACCCTGTTGCATTTATTTTGGATTCCTGAAGTGCTAACGCCCTCTATGGACGCTAACAATATTGAGACTTGGATTCATGACAATTTATTGCTCAGCCACTCCAAAATATATATTGATAATTATTCATATTTTATATACTACTCGGGACTTCACGCAAAACAATTTTGTACTTACATTCACCGACGTTTCTAGCGCGTTGCAGCGCCCGTGGTCGCGGCTGGACATGGTACAAAATTGTTTCGCGTTAAGTCCCGAGTAGTATATAAAATATGAGTATAAACCGCGAAAATGTAAAAATAACATTGATAATTATTGTTAGAAAATATCTCAAAATAATATAAAAATAAATATTTAGTTAACCCGAAACCAGCCGTTAGTAGAAAATAAGACTTAAGTAGAGTGAAAGTAAATCTTACCGATAAAGAAGTCTGCCACAAGGGTGAAGGGTGCCAGGTACTTCAGAGATCTTATCATACACAACAATATAATAGGTATAAGTATCGCTGCAATATATATTCGAACTGAATTTGCTGGTGCATCATCATCTGTCTTATCCACTAGCTGATGTATTGTTTTAGCTATAATGATTTCATACACGCAGCAAGACCCAAATAAATCTATGCAAATTATCACATCGACTGCATATCTGGAATATAAATTGATGTTTTTACACTGGTCAGTATCTATTGCCTTGGGTGCTTGGCCCCACCAAGATCTCCAGGGTCCAAGCGAACTTACCTGTGAAACATGTATGGACAGGGTTGGGAGGTCCAACAGCAGTCACTTCCAATAATATTTGGGGTAAAATAAAATCTCCCGTGGTTGGTACTATGGACAGGATAGTAGTACTACGAGCAAAGAAAATCCCTTGGTAGGTACTACCAATAGAACCACCAATTCCACCAGTTTTTTTTTCCCACGAAAAAGGGATACAGGTTTTTGTTTCAAGTTTTCTTTCTCTTCGCCATGAGCTTGTCCCTTAGTCAGCAGGTGCACAATTTGCAGGTGACGCGGTTTAAATTCCCACAAATATCGGTAAGTGTCTTATACACTCATTTAATGAATAATATTAGTAATAGTTTTACCTAAAGCATTTACCCCATTTGAAGTATTTTGGAAATGGCCCCTTCTCCACTGACATCTGGGCAAGATCAGGATACGACATTTGAGGTATCTTATGTCTTACGTATAGCTCTTGTGCTGATGTGACTAATATCTAAAAATGGTTAGATAAGTATCTTATAAAATATAAAATTTCTGCATGCCTTTATGCTTTGGAAGTTAAAGTAAGATTCTCCTAAAATAGACAATGTACATTAAAAGACATTAATACACACGTATAGACGCCTTTTCTCTGAAGAGGTAGGCAATGGAATGCTATGGTACCATATTTCACCAAATGTATATCTAATCCTACGTAGTAGGTCGTGAGCATATTGTCGTATTGAAACCAACAGGGGCAGGTTGTAGCAGATGCTGTGGATTTTTTTTTTAACTTCCGTTATAAAACTTTTTTTAACCCTTCAAATTGACTTAACGACTACGATATTACAAGGAGTCAACACAGACACATAAATTTGACATCATTTAGATTAACGGGCACCAATCTCAGAACTAATCTCATCTTACTCTATTTAAGGTTGTAAATAGCATAAAATGCTTAACACAGTAAGCGTTTACAAAAAACTTACAAGTGGGGCTACGAGAGCTTAAAAAAATACAAAAATAATAGATGACTCACATTAACACAGTAAGTGATGTAGATACCAAATGCAAGAGTGAATATGACGGACGTCCATAACCCACATTTCATATAGGCTTCTGGTATACCTAATATGCCACCCCCGAGACATCCTTTAACTAAATGTCCTATTGATTCTATAATACTGAAAAAAAAGAAACAAATAAAATCATAACTTATTACTTAGTCACATAGTCACTTAGTCACAGAGTCGCGAGAAATAGAGGCATCGCTATTCTGTTGCTCATCATTTTTTATTTTTCTTTCTCCAAATGACTACATACCAATTGGCAACTTTGCAATACAAGAAAAAGAAACTTCAAAACAATCACTTGACCAATATGCAAAAATGAAAAGTGTCAGTTCACTGTATACCAGACAGTAAAGGGAGAACTGATCTACTGGCTTCGGAATCCACGCATACTTCTTTCGCTAAATGTAGATTCATTAATCGCTTCATACATGCACGTCTGGTTATCCTAATTTTTTTTTTTAACAATTCAGATTTTGCTGCTCACGAGGTCTTCCTATCGTCTCGGTCTACCCTTTCTTCTTTTACCCTCTACTTTCGCACAACAGATATTTATCGTCAGTCGTTCCACACTCGTTTATTGGCCACGTTACTTCTTTTTTTTATTTTAAACAGTTCAAGGTGGTGATAGGTGTTTAGGACAAAAAGAACTCTTCTTTAATACTTGTCATATTTGTCATAAATTTTTAATAAAGTGGAAAAAGACAATTCGATTCGAGACGGGGATTGAACCCGTGACCTTTGCCTAACCAGGGCAATGTTCTAGCCACTGAACTATCGATATCGAATCAAGTTGAAATTCTCCACCATATTTTAATCATCATTTTAAGAGTATGACCAGAGCTATACTCGTATATCGAGCTAATGAACACCTGGATACCAATGATCAGTGTTACTACCATTTTTAAACATTGATGCAATAGACTCCCCTCAGTCTATGGGTAAATTTTTAAAGCAAATTGCCCTGGTTAGGCAACGGTCACGGGTTCAATCCCCGTCTCGAATCGAATTGTCTTTTTCCACTTTATTAAAAAATTATGAGAAATTTAGCAAAAAATTATTGCTTTAATAAATTTACATATTTAGTTAACAAAAAGTGATTTATTTAATTTGTTAAATGTCATTTATCCACTATTAAGCTATTTATAAGCTATTTTTTTCCAAAACTTATTTGTCAAATAATATCAATTTACTCTTTTATTACGTAAAATTGCTGTACACATCTAATTTATTACATTTTTTTAATAATTTTTCTTACAATATATAACAATTAAAATATATAGATAATATTAAATTTGTTAACAAGCTTAAGAATTGAACATGTTAGGAATTAACTGAACATTCGTAATAAGCGATGTCCCAATGTAATTTTATCCATAAAATGTTTGAGGATAAAGTTCTTTTAGTGAGGTTATCCCAAGAAGTTAATATCTAGAGCAAACAAAAAAATAGTAAACCGTTTTAAAATAAAATAATGTATTATTGATGATAATAATGACCCATACTTAATTTGTCTTTTTAAATAATTATACACCAGATGGTAAACTATAAGCAGATAGAATGACAGTACTACCAGGCACAATTAACATACATGAACGCTAAAAGTAAAACTAATGACCAATAAAACAGTTAAAATGTAAAGAACAATGCTATGAGTCAATTTAAATGAATAATGTCAAATTACAAAATACAAGTCCAAATACATAACTATTATGATAAAGCCTGACATACGCTCATCAACATCAGACCCGTAGTTTAGACAACAGCTCAATCACTCGGATTCTGAAAACGTAGAATTGTGTAAAAAAATAGTACAACTCGAACTAAAAAACTACAATGTGTATTGAAAAGGAAACTGATATAAATTATTATCACTTAGAAGGAACATAAGTATTAGACCTTTAATAGGTAACAACCTGGTACAGTAAATACAATACATATAGCTTTAGAGTAGAGCATTTTTTTTTTTTTTTTTCATATTTTTTTTTTTTAGCATTTTTTTTTAAATTTTTTTTTTTAAGTGGGCATATAATATGCCTCTGCCACCCCTTCGGGGATAAGGCGTGATGGATATTTTTTTTTTTTTCATATTTTTTATAAGCCTCTGTAGAAGAACTCTGAGCCTATTTTGTGCAACCAAGACATAAAACTAATAATAACGTCTATCAACACAAATTGAAACCAACGGGGTATAAAATTCAGTCATTATGTCATTCCAGGAAAAATATACGTTAATTGTATAATAATTTTGGAAACATTGATAGACATAAAAAAAAAAATTACCTATCCACAATCAACACTCGCAAACGGTAAGCCAAAGTTTACACAAAACAACAAAAAATGGCGTGGAAAGTGGTATTTTAATAACCTTCGACAAACCACAAAACAGCTCTCAAACCCTAGATAATCCTTTACATACATATACAAATAGAACAGATATGACATAAGGGACATGTAAATGTTAACGACAAAAATATAAAAGGAGTGGTTCAAACAAAAAAAAAACAATATGCGCTTTAAACTCATTAACCCAAATGAAGAACAATATCAAAAATAGCTCTAAAAGATCAAAGATAACTTTCATTAAAATAAAATTGAATCATTACCAGTAAGCGGGATCATTCCATAGACTTTTAATGAAACTAACCTCTAGGAAAGAAGACGCTACTACATCTATATATTAAAGCATTGCAACTATTAACAAAAGGCAGTATTGTACAAATACAGAATATTAACTAGATTTAATTGGTAAGTATAGCAAAAATATAAGTTGTTTTAGGTTAAGTAAAATAAAACCTCAGCTGAGAGTCAATACAACTAACTATCTTCACGCTGTATCCCTGACGGGGTAGTCAGAGAGGACAGATCGCCAGGCTTCGCGATCCATGCATACTTCTTTCGCTTCTTCGAGATTCATCAATCGCTTCATACACGCACGTCTGGGTATCCGAGTACTTTTGACCTTTCCGTTTTTGAGCAATCTGCTCACGTGGTCTTCATATGTAAGTCTCGGCCTTCCCTGACTCCTACCCTCTACTTTTAAACAATATATATTCTTCGTCAATCGTTCCTCACTCATTCGTTGGACGTGTCCAAACCAATGGAGCACGCCCTTGTCCAGCTTAACGCTGACACTTTCATTCAAACCTGCCATATTGCGTATCACTTCGTTACGTATTCGGTCGGCCAAGGTAACGCCGTACAATTTTCGAAGTGATCGCATCTCCACAGCATTCAATTTACTTTCATGCATCTGCTGACATACCCAGGTTTCACTACCGTAAAGCAAAGTTGGCACTAGCACTGCGTTATGAATCGCCAGTCGCGCTTCTTTTACGATGCTTTGTCGCTTTACTAACTGGGACAAAGCACCGTTAACTTTGTTTCCGGCAGCTACTCGCCGTTCTACATCCGAATCACATCTTCCATCCGCGCTAAACATACTTCCTAAATACACAATTTCATTCACTTGCTCTAGACGTTCCTGGTTTACCCTAATCTCGCATTTAGTTCTTACGTCACCTCTTTCAAATACTAGAACCTTAGTTTTACTTGCATTCAAGCGGAGACCCTTACTTTCACACCCCTCTTTCATATTAGTGACTAATGTCTGTAGGTCGGCTTCTGATGAGGCCATGAGCACCGCATCATCAGCGTACAGCAGACAGTTTACTGTAAAGTCACCCAAATTCACACCCATATTAAAATCTTTCAACTTCTGCAGGCAACTGTCCAGATTCACTATGAACAGCCAGGCGGACATGACACAACCATGTTTGATGCCTGTACAGACATCAAAAAGAGGTGACCCTACTCGCCCGCAAGCCTTACAGTCCCTATAAAGCGACTGTATTGCCCGCAGTAGCGAGCCGTCCACACCATATCCTGGCAGCATGTCCCACAGCGTTTCTCTCACAACGTTATCAAATGCTTTCTCTAGATCCACAAAAGCGCAGAAAACCTTCTGGCTAAGAGCCAGAAACTTTTCCGCGATCATGCGGAGAGAAAACACTTGATCCATGCAACCTCTTCCACGTCGGAATCCGCATTGAGCCTCCCATAAATACCTTTCAGACTTTTCTTGCATTCGTGCCGTTATAACCTTTGCATACACCTTACTAGCTAAGCTGACCAAGCTGATCGCCCTGTAGCTGGAGCAGTTTAGGCGCGAGCCTTTCCCTTTGTAAATAGGTACAACAACTGCTGCTCGCCAGTCATCCGGGACCTCACCTGTCGGCCAGCACAAGTTGCATAACAGACATAGTGTGTCCCAGACACGCGACCCACCGTACTTGATCATCTCAGCAGTAACTCTGTCTTTTCCCGCAGCCTTACCACATTTCATACTTCTTATCGCTTGTTCTATTTCTTTCATACTAATGACTTCAATGACATCGGGATCCGGAGCATCGAAGTGAGCTCCACTTCCCGATGTGGCATCTCTGTCTTTTCTTGCATACATCTTTCCATAATATTCACTCCATCTCTGCAGGACGTCACTTTGTTCTGTTAGGACGTCATTGTTAACACTAAGCACTTTATTCATACTGCAGATTGCCGAACAACTCCGGGTCTTGCCTACCTCTTTCCAGAAGAGCTTGGCATTATCCCGGAAATTGGACGACAACCTTTCATCCGCTTTCATTTTGCACCTTTCACGAGCTTCTTCTATCAGTGCCTTCGTGTTAATTTTCTGCAGCTTGTATCTCTCTTTCATATTAAAATCATTCCGCAAGGCTAAGTAGTCTAGCCATGCTTTCTTCTTCATTCGAACTGCTTCTTTCACTTCTTCATTCCACCATGCATCACGCTTATTACTACTGCCTCTTTTCGTTTCTCCACACACTTCCACAGCGGCATTTATCATACTGTCCCTAAGGTTCTGCCATACACTTTCCACATTCTCACTGCTTACATTGACGTCGCCAAGCTTTTCGGCTACCCTTTCATTATATTTATCCCTAATGGATGCATCCTGCAGCTTCCAGCTTTTGATGCTATAAGTCGGCTCAGGTTCAGGACACTCGGTACGATGACGCCAACCCGCGAACAGACCCCTAATCCTAGTTATGACTAGGTAGTGGTCTGATCCCAGCTCAGCGCCTCGATAAACCCTTGTGTCCATCACCTGTTTACGGAGCCGACTATCCATTAGGAATAGATCTATCATGCTTCTCTTTGACTTACATCTCCTCGTATACATGTATACAATTTGTTTGTGATTGAACATTGTGTTCGCCACAAACAAATCCTTTTCCTTACAAAATGCCAGTATTAGCTTGCCAGCGTCGTTCACCCTTTTATCCCCATACTTCCCGAGTACCGACTCAAAACCATCGCGAGTGGTACCCACCCATCCATTCAAGTCTCCACATACTATAAGTCTTTCATTTCCTTCTATCACATTTAGAGCTTCTCTCATACTCTCCCAGAAGTCCTCTAGCTCACTCGCGTTCGACGAAGATACTGGCGCGTAAGCAGCTACCAGAAAAATCTTCGTCAAACCAAGTTTTACACGGATCCAGAGGATTCTAGGACATACCAGTTTGTACTCATACATACCGGAGGCCAATCGCGAGGACAGCAAAATTCCAACCCCCCGACTGCCATGCTCGCTCTCTGGTACTCCAGACCAAAGCGCGAGCATCCCACCCGGGAGCTCCAAGACTTCGCTGCCCTTGCGCTTGGTCTCTGTCAAGCACACTGCATCTAACTTTCTCTCATTCATAACATCCATCAACTCATTCATCTTATCTGTCATTCCTCCCCTAACATTCCACGCAGCTACCCTGCACTCCATCCTCCACTTCCCGCCGTGTCGGGCCGCGCGTCGCGAGTCAATACAGACGACTAAAACTATTTTGTTGTAACAAGCTTAAAACCATTATTAAAGCTTTTATTAAAAATATCATGCGAAATGTTACTAGTTACACTTTGTTAAATAAACGTGAGCAAATGACATACGATTGATTACTACCTATTTTCAAGATATAAAATTGGAACATCACTTACAGATTGATCAAATTATGTCTGGATAAAACACATATTTATGTTATGTTCATCTCTTTAGAGTCGGCGAGACTACATTATTTTGTCTGTGATTGCTATGTGAAGGTCGAATAGAAATCAGACTAAGTTTAAAAGTAAACTTCATTAAAGTATTATTTAACAACATACTATCATTTTTGAGAAAATCATGACAAGGCATTAAAATTTATTAGAACACCTATACTGTTCCCATAAATACCTATGCAGTCCACTAAGTCATTTTAAGATTTTTTACAGTTGGAGCATCGCATTTGTGGAATGCACGTGCTTTTAAATGAGCTCAACAACAAAACAAGATATGTAAATATAAACAAACGGAATTAAATATTTTACTGTGTTTTAATACCTACATTTGAATGTAATATACAATGCCTGGCGAGAAAGAGAAATCCATTGGTATGTAACAATATGATAAATAACCTTAATATATACTTACTTAGTTTGTTTGTGAGGTGGTCTATTTGCAACAAAGTCATAAGGTTCGCGATGTGGTGGTTCTTTCGACATTGATGAAGATCGTCTTGAAGTTGGAGCTTTTGTGACCTGCAATTACAAAGGTAGAAACAATTTGAAAAGCAATTAGTATGCTACTTATATCATAAATCTAAGACGGAAGAGGTGGGTTAATTTATCAGTTTCGAGTGAGAAACGTCACACCCGGAAAGTGAAAACATGCTGGTTCAAGTTTAGTTCGAGATTAATTTTTTTACGTTTTAAATTTATTATCGGACAATGGCCGTCATTTAATAATGTGAAAGGCTTTTATATTTTATTTTACCTCGTTTTCGATTTGGGTATACAAAACAAATTTGATATTTATTTCTGAATGCAACTTTATTGTGTTGTAATTAATAGAATAGAATAAAACTTTATTTGTACAACAAGTTAAATCAAACTTCAAAGATAACGATAATAAAGGAGGAGGAGGATCCCACCACACCTTCGCGATTCGTCAATCCTAACGCACATGTATTATCGTTAACGATGGATTTCCGCCATGTAACGCCTGATTCAATTAGTTGAACTACAAAGATTTTTTAAGATATTGTACACAAGGCAGCCTCATCATTTACAAGCAATTTCTTTCAGACAACCTTGGGATGGACAGAAGAAGATGTCAGTTATAACCCTTTATCATAAAAACTACCCGGTATATCTAATATCCCATTTACTCTCTCGCACGAGCCACGAGACGAGCTGCAAGACGAGCCGAGAGCTCGAAAAAAATGTACCTTAATGCTGTGTTTACACTCGCAGGCTCGTCTCGCAGGCTCGTCTCGTAGCTCTTCTCGTGGCTCGCGGGAGAGTGTAAATGAGGTAATAGAATTCGATAACACCAAAAACGTCACCATTAAACCGTAAGGCTCAAGTTATATGTCATTCAGCTTACGGCGCCCAGTCTCTGTTCTGAATCTGTTGCTTAGTACGTTTTATAATTTGAGTTAAGTTTTATATGGTTTCATGAGGAATATATTATAAATTAATTTTTTAAAACTGGCTACATGAAAGAAATCATTAATCTGAACACTAACTAACTAACTAACTATCTTCACGCTGTATCCCTGACGGGGTAGTCAGAGAGGACAGATCGCCAGGCTTCGCGATCCATGTATACTTCTTTCGCTTCTTCGAGATTCATCAATCGTTTCATACACGCACGTCTGGGTATCCGAGTACTTTTGACCTTTCCGTTTTTGAGCAATCTGCTCACGTGGTCTTCATATGTAAGTCTCGGCCTACCCTGACCTCTTCTACCCTCTGCTTTCGCACAATATATATTCTTCGTCAATCGTTCCTCACTCATTCGTTGGACGTGTCCAAACCAACGGAGAACGCCCTTTTCCAGCTTAACGCTGACACTTTCATTCAAACCTGCCATATTGCGTATCACTTCGTTACGTATTCGGTAGGCCATGGTAACGCCGCACAATTTTCGATTTACTGCTTTCAATTTACTTTCATGCATCTGCTGACATACCCAGGTTTCGCTACCGTAAAGCAAAGTTGGGACTAGCACTGCGTTATGAATCGCCAGTCGTGCTTCTTTTACGATGCTTTGTCGCTTTACTAACTGGGACAAAGCACCGTTAACTCCGTTTCCGGCAGCTACTCACCGTTCTACATCCGAATCACATCTTCCATCCGCGCTAAACATACTCCCTAAATACACAATTTCATTCTCTTGCTCTAGACGTTCCTGGTTTACCCTAATCTCGCATTTAGTTCTTACGTCATCTCTTTCAAATACCAGAACCTTAGTCTTACTTGCATTCAAGCGAAGACCCTTACTTTAACTTACCTAATCTGAACACTAACCTAACTAAAAAAGGTTTTATGTCTATTTGTACTTAATCTTTAGTGGTTTACTTTTTAAATTATTTTTAGTTAGTAATTAAGTTAATAATTAAGTATTTCTTTTTATTATTATGTTTCCTGTATATTTTTAGTTCACCAACATTAATTACTGTATTTAATTATTTCTAGATTTTAGATATCTCACTAACAATCTTTGTAAAACGATGATTTTGGCATAAGTTTGCCATATGACCTGACCTATATACTAATACTAAAAGTAAAGATTAATGGCAATTAACTACATAGATTTAAGATAAATAAATATTGTGGAACACTTTTTACACAGCGCCATCTAGACCAAAATAAGCTATAAGCTTGTACTGTAGGTTCTAGACAACTGATATACAGACTTATATATTTCTAAATACATACATAAAGAACTAAATGCGAGATTAGGGTAAACCAGGAACGTCTAGAGCAAGTGAATGAAATTGTGTATTTGGGAAGTATGTTTAGCGCGGATGGAAGATGTGATTCGAATGTAGAACGGCGAGTAGCTGCCGGAAACAAAGTTAACGGTGCTTTGTCCCAGTTAGTAAAGCGACAAAGCATCGTAAAAGAAGCACGAATGGCGATTCATAACGCAGTGCTAGTGCCAACTTTGCTTTACGGTAGTGAAACCTGGGTATGTCAGCAGGTGCATGAAAGTAAATTGAATGCTGTGGAGCTGCGATCACTTCGAAAATTGTGCGGCGTTACCTTGGCCGACCGAATACGTAACGAAGTGATACGCAATATGGCAGGTTTGAATGAAAGTGTCAGCGTTAAGCTGGAAAAGGGCGTTCTCCGTTGGTTTGGACACGTCCAAGGAATGAGTGAGGAACGATTGACGAAGAATATATATTGTTCAAAAGTAGAGGGTAGAAGGAGTCAGGGAAGGCCGAGACTTACATATGAAGACCACGTGAGCAGATTGCTCAAAAACGGAAAGGTCAAAAGTACTCGGATACCCAGACGTGCGTGTATGAAGCGATTGATGAATCTCGAAGAAGCGAAAGAAGTATGCATGGATCGCGAAGCCTGGCGATCTGTCCTCTCTGACTACCCCGTCAGGGATACAGCGTGAAGATAGTTAGTTAGTTAGTTAGTTAAATACATACATATTATACATAGGAAACGCCCAAACTCCGAAACCAACATTTGTGGATAACACAAATATTTGTTCAGACCCGGGAATCGAACCCTGGACCTGATGCGTGGCAGTCGCATACACAACCACCCCGCTACCGAGGCTGATAAAACGTACTTAGTAAACTGAACACAAATTAAATATGAAAAAATACAGGACATAGAAAAAAACTTATCCACTAACCAGTTAATAATGGAGTTTTCAAATGCGTTGTAAATATTATAATAATATTTTTTTTTTTCAATTCATATTATAATACACGAAACAGAAATTTTATTGTAGTAAAATTTTAAATAATATCAAATTTCAATTCAATTCAATTTTTTGGGTATGGCACATATCAAATTTAAGAGATTGGCTACTTATAGTTTGACAGAAGTTGGTTTTGTATCTAGAATTTGTTTTTTTATTCTTAAGTACGTAAAGAGTACTCAATAAAAGGTTTGATACAGTTATTGACAAGACTACGACCGCAGATAGAGACATCTTGAATCCTTGGCACGATAGATATCGTTAGTAGTTCCCCACTAGATGGTCTAAGTTCCTCACTCATTCGTTGGACGTGATCACACCAACGGAGCACGTCCTTTTCCAGCTTAATGCTGACACTTTTCATTCAAACCTGCAATATATTGCATATAACTTTGTTACGTATTCGATCGGCGTCTGCGCGTCACAGGAATAATGCGCGGATAACAGGGGGCCGATTTTGCTACCTCAATCGTGTCGAAATAGAATCTAAATCGTCGCTCAGTAGAAAGTCACCGGTACAGTTTTGACAGTTTTTCGTAGTCTACTATTGCAATCGTACTCTAATAGAATTCTATCGGTCGGCCGATAGAATTCTACACGAACCCCCTAGTGGCCGCTAGTCAGTTGCATTTTTGATAGTCTACTAACATTTTGACAGCTAAAACAGCGATTCTGGTTCTATTCTACTTATTCGACTAATTCTGTCCCACGTAATTGGTGTTTTCTTGCATATGTCTTAATTTCATTATATCAGTGTAATATAGTAAAGTCCGTATGTTACGCCGCATAATTTTCGAAGTGATCACATCTCCATAGCGTTTAATTTATTTACATGCATCTTCTGACTTACCCAGGGTTCGCTACCGAAAAGCAATGTTGGCACTCGAACTTCGTTGCCAACTTTCATTGTCGCTTTAGCAATTGGAACAAAGGGCTGTTAACTCTATTTCCGGCAGCTAATCGTTGATCTCACGTCCGCGCCAAACATACTCGCTAGATACACAATTTCATTTACTTGCTTTAGACGTTCCTGGTTTACTCAAACTTTGCACTTACTTTATCTTCTCTTTCAAATAGGTACCACAACTTTAGTTTTACTTGCATTCAAGCGAGAACCTTACTTTTACACTCCTCTTTCGTATATATTAGTGACTTATGTTTAAGGTCGGCTTTTGATGAAAATACAGAAGTTACTAATAGTATGTTTAGCGCGGATGGAAGATGTGATTCGGATGTAGAACGGCGAGTAGCTGCCGGAAACAAAGTTAACGGTGCTTTGTCCCAGTTAGTAAAGCGACAAAGCATCGTAAAAGAAGCACGAATGGCGATTCATAACGCAGTGCTAGTGCCAACATTGCTTTACGGTAGTGAAACCTGGGTATGTCAGCAGATGCATGAAAGTAAATTGAATGCTGTGGAGATGCGATCACTTCGAAAATTGTGCGGCGTTACCTTGGCCGACCGAATACGCAACGAAGTGATACGCAATATGACAGGTTTGAATGAAAGTGTCAGCGTTAAGCTGGAAAAGGGCGTGCTCCGTTGGTTTGGACACGTCCAACGAATGAGTGAGGAACGATTGACGAAGAATATATATTGTTCAAAAGTAGAGGGTAGAAGGAGTCAGAGAAGGCCGAGACTTACATATGAAGACCACGTGAGCAGATTACTCAAAAACGGAAAGGTCAAAAGTACTCGGATACCCAGACGTGCGTGTATGAAGCGATTGATGAATCTCGAAGAAGCGAAAGAAGTATGCATGGATCGCGAAGCCTGGCGATATGTCCTCTCTGACTACCCCGTCAGGGATACAGCGTGAAGATAGTTAGTTAACTCTTGATAACAATTAAATATTAATGGCTAAAACCGCATAGAATAAAATAGAATGGAAAAATAGTTTAAGTATTAATTAAGCATTCCATTGTAAATTGTAGTTTCCTTGATATAAAATTTTACATAAGTAAATACGTACATATTGTCACGCCTTATCCCCGAAGGTGGCAGAGGCATACTATACGCCTGTCCTGTGTATTCCTGTCCCACGTAATAGGTGGTGAGCCCATTGCCGTGTAAATAGACATACGCAGGTTGTGACTACATGCTGTTGAACTTTTTCAAACCGCCCTTCAACTTGACTTAACGATTGCCATGTTACTGGCAACCCGAACTAACGCTTAACGTGCCTTCCGAAGTACGGAAACGCTCGCAAATGTAAATTTCATACCGTGACAACCCATAGCGAAAGTTGCTTAACGCAGTGATCGTTTACAGAACACTGAGTCCGCGGGACCACGAGCGCGTCGACTAGTACCAAATAAATTATGAAACTTACATTATTCTCCATTAATTCCATATTTTTTTGTTAACACATTTAAATTTTCGTATCATTAAAATTTTTCATAGACAAACATTTTAATGGTCACGCGGCGTACACGTACTGATGATGATAATACAACTGTTTAACATGCTATGCACACATAGTAGTAGAAAATGAAATATGACTTTTCATACTGTTAGCTCAGTACTCGTATTAGATACTAGATCAACCCCGCGGCTACGCTCGTGACATACTTCGAGCCCGCGTCGCACCTATTTAATCCCGTCGCTTATTACTTCAACAATAGTGTATGAAATTCTGCCCGATTTGTTGACATTTATGATTACTGCTCCGCTCTAATGGATAGTAGCGTGATGTTTTAAAATCGCCTTCCTCGATAAATGGACAGTACATCACAAAATATTTTTCAATTTAGACCAATAGTTTCTGAGATTAGCGTGTTCAACCAAACAAACACAAACTTTTCAGCGGTATAGATTAGTTTAGATACTGTGGTAAATGTCACTCTAAAACATGCGATGACTCATTTTTACTGTTCTATAAGTTTGTAGATAGATCCTGATAGAAAGCAGAGACGACGAACCGTATGTGCAGCTATCATAGCCAGCAGGAGCCCTAAGGTTTACGACCCAGGAATATGTTTTTTCACACGTCCGGCCCGTAGTCTCTGAGCCCCGAACATAACAAAAGGGTTACTCTGTGGGTTTTCTGCGGTTACATGGTGGTATCGATCTAAGTTGTGCCATATGGCACGTTTGAGTGCTTGCACCGTTGGTTAGCAAGTGTAGTATGTGAGGTGCCTCTGTAGTGCGGTGGGAGTGTATCCGACTGCCACTGGTCGTGGATTTGATACCCACCCAGGATAAAATTTTGTGTGATGAGCACGATGGTTATTCTGTGTCTGGGTGTTATTTATCTATAATATGTATGTATTTAGAAATAGATATGAATGTTTATTAGTTAGTTACTTAGTTTGGAATCAGATGGCGTTGTGTGAGTTGTCCCAACGATATTTATTTATATTTATTTGAGCTCCAGAAATGTATTTCCTTACTTCCGTGACTTTTATATCTTATAACATGGATTATTTGTGTTTACTTTTTATGCTATTTTTTTATGTAAAGTAAATGCTACTTTATGTAGATTCATTTTAGCGATTACGATCTAGCTAATGAGCTAATAAGTAATTTTACGTTGACTAAGTTCTAACATACTTATTCTAGGAAAAGAATCCACTGATTTTTCTTAGGGTCTGAAAAACTTATTACACTTTTCTGTTATTTGGGGTAGTGACTAAGCAAGTTCATAAAAATCAACCAACTCGTTCTTGAGTTATAATTACATGATATTGCTTTATAATATAATATAAAGCAATGTCACACACATATTAGTGACGCAGTCTTCACGCTGTATCCCTGACTGAGTCAGAGAGGACAGATCGCCAGGCTTCGCGATCCATGCATACCTCTTTTGCTTCCTGCAGAGTCATTTATCGCTTCATACATGCACGTCTGGGAACCAGAGTACTTTTGACCTTTTCGTTTTTTTAATTGATGGAATAAGTTAAAAGAAAAGCATGCCACTAAGTTCTAATATATTTATTTAAATAAGTAGTCACATTGAGTCACATTTACAATTCAGCCGCCGAGAAACAAAATGTTACGTTTATTTCTAGAAAATTATTAACAACCGTAATTCCTAGTTCCAAATATTTTATTAACCCATTCAGGGTGGGTTCACATCAGTAGTGTAACTAACGGTTGTCGGGATCGAGTGTATTATTTCAATAGTATCAGAATATAATTGCAATCGTAAGTTGCATTTTTGGTAGTCTACAATCAATTTAACAGCTAAAAAAAATATTCTAGTTATATTTTACGACTTGTAAAGTGCAATTGTGACAAATGAATGATTTGATAGACCTCTCAATTTTGGTTCAATTGCAATAGAATAGAACGTTAACGACATTATTGTAAAATAGTAAACTTGGCTAACCACTAAGCTACGGTAGCTTAATAATCTTTTATTTTAGATTTATGCTAAATTTTCAGTATTATGCTTAATCTTAAGATTTATGCTATAGCTATGCATTATGTTGTTGCAAAAAATAAAGAGAAGTAACGATTAACTTGACTTTAAAAATTGTTTCAGAATAGTGTACTCTCAGCGGCTGGACTTTACAGATAATCCCACAGCGACTTAAAAAGATTTTTTGCTTTGTCGAAAAAACATTGTTCCTTGAAAAACGTTATAGTTTGATCTTGTCATGTGATTTCGCTGTTTTCTTCAATATGTATCAGAATCTTATAATGGAATAAAATGAACTTGCACTCATTAGAACTCCAAACAATATCAAAATAACGTTCTTCAATACTCTCCACCTGTAATTTTATTATCATTCTTAGTTTAATTGTAATTATTATTTTATGGAAAAGGGCCGTGCTCCGTTTTTTTTGAATACGGCCAACGAATGAGTGCGGAACGATTGACGATAAAGATATATTGTGCGAAAAGAGGGTAGAAGGAGTCAGGGTAGGCCGAGACTTACATATGAAGTCCACGTGAGTATATTGATCAAAAACGGAAAAGTCAAACGTACTCGATACCCAGACGTGCATGTACGAGTATGAAGCGATTGATGAATCTGCAAGAACCGAAAGTAGTATGCGTGGATCGCGAAGCCTGGCGATCTGTCCTCTCTGACTACCCCGTCAGGGATATAGCGTGAAGATAGTTAGTCATTTTTCATACTTAATCCCAAAAGAACTCCTTTTGTTGTGAACAAGGCGTGCAGGGCAGAAGTGCCATTCTTTTAGAGTGGAAAGAATCCTCGCCAGCACTAAGCGATCGAAAAGATCGTTTCTCTGTCGAACCATAGATAGAACTCGTATTTCTCTCCTCTTACAATCCCATCACAATATATATTCTTCGTCAATCGGTCCTCACTCATTCGTTGGACGTGTTCCTCGCTTCTTATCGTGTTATCGAGATAAGAAGCGAGTAAATTATTAAATAAATTGATTTTTTAAATAGAAAATTTAGAAAGCGCTCGTGGCCCCGCGGTCTCAGTGTTCTGTAAACGATCACTGAGTTACGCAACTTTCACTATGGCTGGTCCTCGGATGGGTGACCACTTTGTGGCATTTACATTTGCGAGCGTTTCCGTGCTTCGGAAGGCACGTTAAGCCGTTGGTCCCGGTTGCCAGTAAAATGGCAGTCGTTAAGCCTGGTTGAATGCCTTATGGGCGGCATGAAAAATTTCAACAGCAGGTAGCCACAACCTGCGTCTGTCTATTTCAACATGGCAATGGGCTCACCACCTATTACGTGGGACAGGTAAATCCACACGGTGAAAAGTGGGCATATAATATGCCTCTGCCACCCCTTCGGGGATAAGGCGTGATGGATATTTATTTATTTTAAATTTAGAAATTTTTTTTTTCCATCGGTAATATTACTAAGTAATATAATGTGATACCTGATTTTCGCTTCTTGATCTTGTTTAAAAGTAATTAACGATTCTATAAAGGCCGGAAACACAAAATTGATGAATCCCAATATAAATAGGCCCATCTGAAATTTGTTAAGAATAGAATATTCTTTATTGTACGTCTATCGTTACAATAATATGAACAATAATATAACTGTTTTTAATGTCTAAGTAACTCTAAGTAAATGAATATGTACATAGGTACAGTACTCAGACTATAAAGGTACAGTCTCATTGTCATGTCATTTTGACTGCCTCGGTGGCGCAGTGCGGTCCCGGGTTCTATTCCCGGGTCGGAAAAAATATTTGTGTGATCCACAAATGTTTATTTCGGAGTTTGGGTGTTACCTATTATGTATGTATGTAGAAATATATAAGTATGTTTATCAGTCGTCTAGATCCCATAACACAAGTTTATATTAGCTTAATTTGGGGTAGACGGCGGTGTGTAAAAAAAATGTCTGAAAATATTTACTTATGAAAAAAAAATAGGATATGGATTATTTGCCAACGCCTGAGGATGTTCTAATAACTCACAAATGTCATTATTGGAATTAAATTGGGAAGTAATATCGAGACACAGGTCACTAGTGTTGTAAATAGTAATCGAAATATTCTTTCCAGTAAAGAATGCCTATGTCGTGGACATCTGAAACAAAATAGATGTTATTAAAGAAAAAGCGAATTATCATAAGAAATTTTATACTGAAATGAAATTGGAAAAAATGAAATTAAAATCCAAAGTACGAAAACGCACGCAAATGCAAAAAAAAAGTATTTTGTATTGATCGTTTTAACGGCGCTTACAAAATGTCAAACACTAAAACTAGAGAAAAATATATTACATTTAAAGTACTTATTCTTGTCACTGACAACTGACAGTAACTATATATTGAAAGAATACAATTGATTAAATAGAAATTAATAAATAACCTTACTAATATGATATTTAACTAAAATATATTGTATATTTAAAGTGACCACCGATTCGGAAGAGCCGGCAAGAAACTTAGGAAGGCTTTTTTTGATGGCCTATTTACAATTTAATATTATAATTATATATTATATGATTATTAATAATCATAAAATATATAGTTATAATTTTATATTTAATATTAAAATATATAATTTTATATTATAATATTATTTTATTTTATATTTTTTTCGTCCTTGTAGTCCGAGACTACCACGACTTTAATTGGTCGTGCTAATTAGTGTCTAGCACATAAGACCTTTTAGTCTTTCTGTTACCACCTCACTCAAAAGGCAACGGGTTCAAAATTTCTTCCAAATTTGACATCTAAAATAGACACATTTTATTAAATTTATTCGGCCCTTTAGACCACCCCAGTTCCGTGCTTCGGATGGCACGTTAAGCCAAGTTGAAGGCGTTATAGGCGGCTTAAAAAAAATTAACAGCAGGTCGCCGCAGCCTGCGCCTGTCTATTTCAACACGGCATTGGGCTCACCACCTATTACGTGGGACAAAAATGCATACGGTGAAATGTGGGCGATTAATATGCCTCTACCAACCCCTTCAGAGATAAAGGCGTGACGATATGGATGTATGTATGTATTAATATTATTTCACTTTGCCAGCAGATCATTTCCAGGCGTGCCTGTCCTGTAAATAGTCTTTAACAGCGTAATAACCTTTTTGAAGCGCTCTTGGCCCCGCAGTCTCAGTGTTCTGTAAACGATCACTGAGTTACGCAACTTTCACTATGGCTGGTCCTCGAACTTTGTGGCATTTACATTTGCGAGCGTTTCCGTGTTTCGGAAGGCACGTTAAGCCGTTGGTCCCGGTTGCCAGTAAAATGGCAGTCGTTAAGGCTGGTAGAAAGCCTTATGGGGGCCGGCTTGAAAAAAAAAAACAGTAGGTAGCCACAACCTGTCTATTTCAACTCGGCAATGGGCTCACCACCTATTACGTGGGACAGGAATCCACATGGTGAAAAGTGGGCATATAATATGCCTTCGGGTATAAGGCGTGATGGATTTTTATTTATTTATTTTAATAACCTTTTTCACACAGCTTTCTTATAATATACTTTTTAAAACAAAACTTTATAAACATCTCAAGATAAACTGTAACATTTTTAATATTTATTTACTTTTATTTAAAAAAAAAATAAACAGGAATCCACACGGTGAAAAGTGGGCATATAATATGCCTCTGCCACCCCTTCGGGGATAAGGCGTGATGGATATTTTTTTTTTTTTTTTAATATATTTTTTTTTTTCTGCCTCGGTGGCACAGTTGTAGTGTATATGACTGCCACGCAGAGGTCCCGTATTTGATTCCCGGGTCTTAACAAATATTTGTGTGACCCACAAATGATTATTTCGGAATTTGGGTGTTTCCTATGTATAACTATATATATGTATATATTTAGAAATATAAAACTTTGTTTATCAGTCGTCTAGATTTTTCAGTCGATTTTGGTTAATGAGGTCATAGGTTAATTACAAAAAACTAGGTCATCAAAAAACTGGGACGTTCAAGTGGTAGTTTCAGAGATGCCTATACTGATCGTTTTAATGGGCCATCCTGTATAACAAAAATGTAAAAATTCCCAATTACCTGCACAAATACTTGAAAAGTGTGAAAAAAATTAATAAATTCACCTACCTGCGATCAGCTCTACATCTTTTAATAACGTAGTACCAAATTATCTTGCACGCCACCCAAAATTGTACAACGAATGTAACACATAACATTATCGCCAACAGGAACTGAAGAATGCCTGTGAATCTGAGAAAGATTCTAGCTGTTATAAACTGTCTCAGTGAAAATTACTAATGCAATGGGTGTAAAAGAGCTCACCCCAAGCGGTCCACGTGCTGGTCCACCAACAAAATCGGGGCATACAGTTTGGGGTTGCAGCTAAATATCTAACACCTTCATCCAAATTTAAACTACCAATTATTTAAATTACATATTCACGTACAATGCAGGACCGTGTTCATGACACAGCACGCCATTTGTGTGACGTTTCGACCATAGTGAGATTATATTGAGATTTAACCGGTAACTACGGTGTGACCCGTACAAATATCGCTTGGGTATATAAAGCGTTATATGAGCTATTTATTATATAGATTACTACTTACATATTTGGAGGCATATGGACGTTGATTGGACTTCTGCAATTTTCCCCCCAGCCCCAATATCCGAAGAAGCCAGTTATTGCCATTAGTACTACAACTATTCCCATACCTAAAACAAAACCAGGACATTGTTATTCATAAATTATAACTAAATTTGTCTCTATTATACATATCAATCAAATCAGCCTATAGCAGTCCACTAGGCCTACGTCCAGAGGCCTCTCCCAATTTACGCCACAATACATGCTCCTGTGCCTTACGCAGCCAGCTTCTCCCTGCGACCTTTTTCAGGACGTCAGTCTATCCGGCAGGGGGTCGTCCTACCGTACGTTTGCCGAATTGCTCTCTCTACTCCAGAACTCGTTTGTTCCATGGGCCATTGGTTCTTCTACAGATGTGGCCAGCCCATTGCCACTTTAGTGTGCTTACTCTACGAGCTATGTCGACTACACCGGTTCTCTGACACAACAGATCTCTAAGCATCTCAACACCTCGATATAGCGGCAATCAATATGGCATCGCTGCAGAGCATCCAGTACGGCCCAGGTTTCAACTGAGTCGAAGGCTTTCTCGTAGTTCACAAAAGCCATACAGAGAGGCTTATTGTACTCTTTTGTTTTCTGCACAATCTGCCTTACAGTATGGATGTGGTCCACGGTACTAAAGCCTTTTCGAAACCCGGCCTGCTCCTTTGTCTGGAATTCGTCGAGCTTCCCAGCGAGGGGGTTTGTGAATACTTTTGATAACAACTTGTAATTGTGACTCAGAAGTGAGATGGGTCTGTAGTTTTTCAGCAAGGTTTTATCACCTTTTTTGAAGAAAAGAGCCACCTCACTCCCGTCCCACGCTTAGGTGCTTGTCCCTGCTGGAGGACAGAATTAAATAAGCTCGTCAGCTCTTTAAGGACCGGAGTCCCATCCGCTTTAAGGAGCTTGGTTGTAGTTCCGTCCTCCCCAGGGGATTTATTGTTTTTAAGTTGCTCGAGAGCCGCCTTGACCTCAGCCTGGTCGATATCTGGGATGTACTCGGTGTAGAGGCGCGTTAGTGGGGCTCTGTGGTCTTAGTAGCTTCGTTAATTTTATCTTCTTAATTCTACAATAATGCATAAAAAATTGCCTGATTTGTCGACATTTATGACTACTGCTCCGCTCTTCAGGGTAGTAGCGTGATGATATATAGCCTTCCTTGATAAATGGGCTATCTAATACAAAAAATATTTTTTTTAAATCCTACCTGTAGTTTCTGAGATGAATGCGATGTACCAATCAAACAAACAAACTCTTCTCTTTTATATTATTAGTTATTTTGATGTGTAAGCTATATTATTGTAAACTTTCATAAAATCCATCCAGTAGTTTTTGCATAAAACAGTAACAAACCTACATACATACATTATTACAAACTTTCACGGTTTTAATACTATTATTAAGATAATCCACATGTTATGTCATTTTGTTGCATGCAAACAAAACAATTTGTTGAGTGTACAAAATAAATAATGTCTATCTATGATCTAAATGTGTTATATCTTGATTTTTTTCTTTGTATACTAGAACTAGCTGTCCCGCCCGGCTTCGCCCGTGACATACTTCGAACCCCGTGGCACCCATTTAATCCCGTTGTTTAATAATTTCACATTCACAATAATGTATGAACCTTAGATTATATAAACACCATAATCTAAGGTATGAACATTTTCCAAATTCATTGATTACTTCTCCGCTCTCCAGTACCTAGGTAGGTAGGTTTTGACAAGGAATTGAATATTATTTGCTGCATTGCACAATCTAAGCTCAAAATTAATACACTCACTTTTATTAAAAAAGCAAAATAATATGGTTAAACTCCTTTTGTACCCATCAACTAAAGAAACTAAAAAGTATACTTCTAGTCTCCCATACTTTGGTCGTATCACACATCGTGTGGCGAGGGTACTTAAGGAAAATAATGTTTTCTCGGCCTATAGACCTCAAAATACCTTAAAAACATTATGTAATGGTAAAGATAGTATTAGTAATAGTAAAAAATCCGGTATTTATAAGTCGAAATGTGATGGTTGTAGCAATGTTTATATAGGCCAAACAGGTCGTTCATTTGATACCAGATATAAGGAACACTTAGGAGCATTCCGAAACGGTTACACAGAAAAATCACATTTCGCGAAGCATTTGCTGGACATGGGCATATTTTGAATGATAACAACAGTTTTGAAATTTTACATTTATGTAAAGAGGGTCTAAAATGTCTGTATTAGAGCAGTTAGAAATTATAAAACGGGGCGGGTGTGCTTTGCTGAACGAACAAACAGACTTCCACATTTCGGTTTTGCTTAGTTTATTCTAAAATAGACAAAACAACTAGAAGTCTACATCGCGCTATCGTTTGGTTGCGTTCGAACTACAAAAGGTTGAGGTGAACGCATAAGTACTTTTGCTGCCAAACAGTCTTGATAATGCCTCGTGTGTAGGCGAAATACGTGTCGACATCGTACGACATTCTAAAAAAGCGGAATATTGCAAAAATAACATTTAAAAACAAAATAATTATAGTTTTTTAAAATGGATTCCGCCATGTAACGCCTGATTCAATTAGTTATTTGAATATAGTATGTTATTCTTAAGAGATAGACATATGTCGTCGCGGATTTTTTTGTAGACCTTTATTACATACATAATTGCACCATACATTATTTTGTTATATCTCAAAGGGTTTAGGCAGCGTTTTTGTTGAAAGCTCCCAGACGGCTGATTTTTTCCGACATCCCCAACGAATATCGTTATAATTTGGTCAATATATACAAAAACTTAACAAATTATACATAAAAACCTTCTATGAGTATCACTCTATCTATTTAAAAAAAACCGTATCGTAATCCGTTGCGTATTTTTAAAGATCTAAGCATACATAGGGACAGACAGCGAAAAGCGACTTGGTTTTATAATATGTAGTGATGACATTTCTGTATATCATTATTGCTTTTTAATGTTGCAAGTTTGCAACCGTAGTGCCTTACTTAGTAGATTTAGTTTATAAATTGAATCACTCGACTAGTAGGAAAGGATTATAAATACTATTCTTTTAATATTAATACTACAATAATGTTGTAAATATTTCATAACTATTATTTTTGCTCTGTGAAACTCTGTGGGACATGCTGCCCGACTAAGGTGTGGACGGCTCGCTACTGCGGGCAATACAGTCGCTTTATAGGGACTGTAAGACTAGCGTGCGATTAGGGGGGTATGTCACCCCTTTTTGACGTCGGTACAAGCGTCATACAGGGTTGTGTCATGTCCGCCTGACTGTTCATAATGTATCTAAACAGTTGCCTGCAGAAGTTGAAAGATTGTGATTTGGGTGTGAATTTGGGTGACTTAACAGTAAATTGTCTGCTGTGCGCTGATGGCCTCATCAGAAGCCGACTTTCAGGCATTAGTCACTAATATGAAAGAGGAGTGTGCAAGTAAAGGTCTTTGCTTGAATGCAAATAAAACTAAGGTTATTTGAAAGAGATGACGCAAGAACTAAATGCAAGATTTGGGTAAACCAGGAACGTCTAGAGCAAGTGAATGAAATTATGTATTTAGGGAGTGTGTTTGGCGCGGACGGAAGATGTGTTTGGATGTAGAACGGCAAGTAACTGCCGGAAACAAAATTAATGTTGCTTTGTTTCATTTTGTAAAGCGATAAAGCATCGTTAAAGCAACACGATTAGCGATTTATAACGCAGTGCTAGTACCAACATTGCTTTTCGGTGGCGAAACCTGGGTATTTTTAACACACAATTTTCGAAGTTATCGAAAATGAGTTGACCGAGGGGCCGACCGAATACGTAACAAAGTGATGCGCAATTTGGCAGGTTTAAATGAAAGTGTCAGCGTTAAGCTGGAAAGGGGCGTGTTCCGTTGGTTTGGACACGTCGAACGAATGAGTGAGGAACGATTGACGAAGAAGATTGGCGAAAGAAGAGGGTAGAAGGAGTTAGGGTAGGCCGAGACTTACATATGAGGACCACGTGAGCAGATTTCTGAAACAAGGAAAAGTCAAAAGTACTCGGATACCCAGACGTGAATGCATGAAGCGATTGATGAATCTGCAAGAAGCGAAAGAAGTTGAATGAATCGCTACGCCTGGCGATCTGTCCTCTCTGACTACCCCGTCAGGAATAATAAGTGAAGCACCATAGAAAAATGCTTGGAGGCATTTGACAAATGAAAACAACGCTTGTAGACTATTTGACCTTCCTTCAATTCCACATTACGTTTTCTCAAATTATAATAACGAGCATTACGTTCATGCGATACAAGTAAACAGTTTCGAACTTTACTGAATATAGTTTCAAGTTCTTTTAACTTGTTAGAAAATTTATTCTCATTATCGACTTCTAAAGAGTTAGGGTCAATGGGAGTGTCATCATTATATATAGAACCATCAAGAATCATCTCACGTCCGTGAGTTAAGAAGTACGGAGCATGTTTAGTTACATCGTGTTTAACTGTATTAAGAGCACATTGTATCTCAGATATGTTCTTATCCCAAGTTCGGTGATCAGAACGCACGTACGAAGCTATGGTTCTTACCAATTCACGATTTACACGCTCAGTAGGGTTTGTCTGTGGATGATATCTAGTATTGTAAAAGATATGAGGAACACTATATTTAACCATTAGGTCTTTAAAGTCTTTTGAAGTGAATTGTGCGCCGTTGTCACAGTAAAGACATTTAGGTACCCCATGTACAAGAAAAAATCCTTTCTCCAAACACTTAACTATCGCTTGAGCAGTTATAGTTCGCAAAGGAAACAAAGTAAGATATTTACTAAAGTAATCAGTACAAACAAATAAATATTGATTTCTCATATAGGAGGGAGGAAATGGACCAAGAATGTCACAAGAGATAGCCTCGCCAGGCAACGTAATACGTCGTGGTTTACTCATAAATCCAGGACGGGCTAAATTAGTAGGTTTATACCATTTGCATATTTCACAAGAATCAACATATTCTTTAACATCTTCAAAGAGATTAGGCCAGTAATATATACTAGCTATTTTAAACTGAGTTTTGGCCACACCGAAATGGCCAGAAGTAACCTTATCATGACACTTCGTCAGAATTTCTTTTCGTTCCTCATAAGGCACTACCAACTTCCAGTCAAATTGATCTGTCAGGCGATATTTATTCAGAATTCAGAAAACATAGATGGAGTATCAGAGACCTTTTTAAAGATGTCCAAGTACCAAGGATCTTGAGTAGAAAGAACGTCAATTGAGTTTAAATTGATACGCGAGAACGGAACCAAGACATCGCCGGTCCATCAAAAATTTCCGGGAAACCTCTGAATATTCTGTCTTCAGAAACATTCCTAGTAACAAGAAGTTCTTCTAAGCGAGAAAGGAAAGTACAGACACAAGTGTCCCCCTTGAATTTCAAGTTTAAAGAATTAATATTAAAAATCTTTTCAGGTTTATAAATGACCTCTCTGACTACCTGCTTCTCAGTAACTACAGAGTCAAAGTCATCATCTGAATCCGATGAAGAAGCAGAATCACTATCTTGTAAGCATTCAATTACAGAATTCAATTGCTTTTTGAGAAGTATAACCTCCTCATTCTCATTAATACGACCTAGACGGCAAAGAAAGTATCTGCAACGAGAGTTAACCGACCTCTAGCAGATGTAGACAAATCACCTTTAGCTTCTCCTCAACTTTTCGTTGACACACCTCTAATTCCGAAGTCAAATTAACATTGACCACATCAGTAAATTTCAAAATACCCCTTCGAGCAAGTTTCGATGTCTCATTTAACGCTTGACAAAGACTGGATCGTCGCGAGAGATGATTCCATCATCATCCGAGCGTCTGTCCCAGTTGCGTCTCGCGACGCGCGGGGTCCGCTTTCCTACATTTTCTCCTCCACTTCGCACGGTCTTCGGCATCCCCTGTAGTGAGACCATTGGCACGCATGTCATCCCTTACGACGTCAAGCCAGCACTTCTTGGGTCTTCCCCTCTTACTGGGACCCGGCGGGGCTGACATATGATTAACTTCTAGTTTACGAATGGACAGTTCATGTGTAATTTCGTCTTTGTGTAAATGAGAGATCTTACATCCAGCTTGTAGAAAATCCTTAATAGGAAATTGAATTCTAAATTCAATTCTAATTCAAAACAAGTATAATTGTTAGGTAATGGCACCTAATCAAAATGAAAAAAATAGAAAATAGTAGATACAAGCACGGCGTATTTAAAAATATCTCTTTAAGTTTATAAGCTTAAATTGAATATACTGTCTTTCATTCATGTTGCATAGGTTCAAGTTTATCAGCTTTAACTATCTAACCAAATACATAAAAGTAGTAGATTTGTTCAAAAGTAGCTTTGAAACACCATAACGCTTAAGACTAAAGAAAATTTATAAGTTTCCTTTAAAGTACACCTTAAGACTAACAAAACCATAGTGACACACAATTAAGTACATACTTATCACTAAATTAGAATACATATTTAATTGCATCATTCTCCAAGGCCCCACGTTGGGCGCCACTTTATAACGGTTGACGGGCTTGTTAGGGGTGGTGCGCACTAGGTAGCAACAACACACCTACATACACCCATCAGGTACGGTTGGTAATCCCTGTAAGTAACACTATCTCAAAGAATCACCGGTGCACCAGCTAGCAGAGCATGTGTATAGGGAATGAGTTAGGACCAACCTGGAGCAGAGAAATACCAGAATTTATAAATAGAGGGCGCCAGGTATCTCTCCATCAAACGAATGATTCAATTAAAAAAACTTCATGTTATCAACTTATTAATTATATTTATTTAAACTATATCCATATGTAGACATGAATATACATATATGAAAGTAAAAAGAAATGGCTTAGTCAAGCATAGTGGGATCCGTATATATATGGTCACTTAAAAATAAGTTTATATTTAGTACAAATAAAAATTAAGTATGGAAATGGGCGTGGCCTAAAATGACAAATATTAAAGCAGTTGTCAGATGCCTTAAAATATCTAAATTATATACAGACATACATTTAAACTATAAACTGCATGACTTAAATTAATTAAATTCTAAAATTTCTCATTTAATGCTTCAAGAATTTGCTTAGACACAATTTCAAACTAATCAACTAAACACCTATTATTTTTGGCCACGGCACTATCTTTTTTTTGTGACAAAGCGGCAACACTCCAAATGTCATTCTAGTCTATAAAGGAAAAAATCAGAGTATAGTTACCCCATTTGAGAACAATAGAAAACTGTTTCGGATGCCTCATGTTATTCTCTATCGGTAAACACACGGCAATCCCGCAAGTACTGTACATGCACATTCCATAATATTTAAGAAAACTGTCCATATCTTTCCAGGCTGGACGATCGGCGATTGGTTGTTGCGTTTGCGAACTATAGTACAGCGTCGCTAAAACGCACACCGCTGAAATATGAAAGAACTATTAGGAAAAATCTTTTGGAGATACAAACACACATATAGACACGCCTCTTCTCAAATACACACATCAACACGGTCTAGGGATATTTTTAAAAAAGCGAATTACTATCAATGTGTTAATTATTTATATGACATGTATATATTTAAAAGATACGTTATTTAATATTCTACCATTTTTTAATAATGTTTAAGGTAACTTCGATTAAAATTTCAGGATTTTATGGAAAAAAATGAAGCATAGACGGAAACCGTACATGAATTAACTTTTAATTTATGAGTAAAAACTGAAAAAAATAGAAAAATCATTTTATTTGTGTTTATAAACTTGAAGTTAGTAGTCTGAGAAAGCGCCCATGATGTTCATAACACATCGGCAACGATTCGGCATGCTCAGAACAAGGTTGTCAATGTCTTGCTGCGGAATATTGTCTCATGTCCTTCTGAGGTGCGCAAAAAGTTGATCTTCTGTAGCCAGATTTTCAGGAACTTCCTTCAGAGCTCTTCTTTGCAGCATATCCCACGCATGCTCAATGGGATTTAGATCTGGCGATTGAGCAGGCCAGTCTAAGGCCCTAACATTGTGTGTATGTAACCAAGCTGCTACCGTTCTCGCCGTGTGTGCCCGGGCATTGTCGTGCATGAGCAGGAAATCTTGCCCCATTTGTGTTCTGTGGGGCAAGATTACGGGCCCCAGCACCTGTTGGACGTATCGTTCTGCCGTCATATTGCCCCGCACCCAAACGAGATCCGTCCGTCCTCCAAGACGAATTCCTGCCCAAACCATAATTGTTCCTCCTTGGTATGGGTGAACTTCCTGAGGGTTCTGAAGACGGCTCCATCGTCCAGGAACTCGCCAAACACGCGTCCTTCGTGAATCTGGATGGAAGCCGAACCTGGATTCATCCGTGAACAGCACATTGGACCATTGCTCACGGCCCCAGTCCACGTGGTTCCGAACCCATTCTAATCGTCGTCCACGATTGCCTCTCCGTAAATGTGGGACCCGGAGTGGTCTACGAGAGCGTAGATTGCTTTCCTGCAGTCGCCTTCTTACAGTTTGGTCACTCACAAGCACTTGGTGTTCCACTCGCAGCCTTTGGACCAATTGAGTCGCCGTTGCATTTGGTTGAGCTCGCGCAGTAATTTGCAAAAATCGGTCTTGTCTGGGGGTAGTGATGCGACTTGGCCCCCGGTGCCTCTCCGCTACTTCACCTGTGGCACGATAGCGTGTCCAGAATCTTGAAATTACATTTTGGTGGGTCCCTATGGCCTCAGCAACATTACGCTGAACAGACCCAGCTTCCAGCATTCCCACAGCTCGTAACATCTCCGCCCTCGTCAAATGTTGGCGTTGCATGGCTACAATACCTCAATTTTAACTTTATCTTACGTTTAAAAAAAACTGTAACTAAACGTAATTCGTATTGTTTTCTAAATTTCGCACAAATGAAAATTCCCTCTCCTACACATCAAGACATTTTTATGCCACCGAAACAAAAGAATTTTCAAAAATTTGAATTTCGAATTAGTCTGAGATAAATTACAAACAAATCGGTGTATAAAAGATCCCAATGCGGCCAGTACTTTTCGAGTTATTTAATTGAGTATGAAATATCCCTAGACCGTGTTGATGTGTGTAGTCTGTCCTCCAACGCTTCCAAAACGATTGAACGAGTGTATCCAATAATGCATGACGCGAGAGAAGATGAAGTCGATCTTCCTCTATTTCAAAAGCGGGTAAGTATTTTAACGGTGTAACACTCAAAAAGTGCGCTGGAGTCAGTGCAAGCGGCTCCGTGGGATCACTAGACAAGGTTCTACAAAGAGGACGCGTATTCATTACGGCCTCGACTTGAATGAGCACGGTGCTCATCTCTTCAAACGTGAGTATCTGTTCACCTATAACGCGAAACAGGTGCGCTTTTAAGCTTTTAATATTAGCCTCCCAGTCGCCACCAAAGTGGCTTGCGGCGAGCGTATTGAACGACCACTCAATGCGGTTTTCAGCTAAGACGTAGGCAAATTCCGTGTTAAAGTGTTCCGTGTAAAAGTTCGGAAAGGTTACGACGAGCTCCGACGTAATTCATACCGTTGTCCGAATACATTCGTGATACGGAACCCCGATGTGACAAAAATCTTGACTTGAATCTTGAATGAAGCATGGCGTGATCAAACTCCACGACCACGAGAAACTGTTACCCTGAAGGGGCCAGCGTAATCGGTACCCGTGTGTACGAACGGTTTAGCAGCCTCTCTTAAGGAATTTTATTATATAGGCGTACACCAATTCCTGCAAAAGAGTCGTGAACCTTTTGTAAACGATGATGCGTTCCAATTAATTTATGCTTATTTCTAGTATTTATCGAATGTATGTCACTGTGTCTATTGTATAAATGTATGTTCTGTTTAACTAACATGATATTTGCAAATATATACTGTGATGCAACGGTTAAAATGCCAATTTCTTTGAATTTCTCTCTAAGAGACACTCTAGCACTTAATTTATATATTGCACGTATAGCTCTCTTCTGGAGTACAAAAATTACTTGTATATCAGCTGCTTTGCTCCACAGCAAAATGCCGTAAGACATGATACTATGAAAATAACTGAAGTATACCAGCCTAGCAGTTTCCACATCAGAGAGCTGCCTGACTTTACTAACGGCAAAGGCTGCCGAGCTGAGTTTACCTGCAAGACACGTTATTTGGGCGTTCCACTGCAGTTTGCTATCTAAAGTGATCCCCAAAAATACAGTTGATTCTACAAGATTTAGGGTATCACCGTTCAATGTTATATTTGTACCGCATTTCCTGACATTAGGCATGCTGAATCTGATAAACTTTGTCTTCTTAGCGTTTATTAGCAAATTATTGGTCGTATACCAATCTACAACTTGGGCAAGTGAACTATTAACGCCGTTTTAACGGCGTAAATAGTTCACTAAGTTCAGTAAGCCTGCGATCAACTTTAAAAATAAGTGATGTATCATCAGCAAATAGAAAAATGTCGCACAAGTTCTGTATATAGAATGGCAGATCGTTAATATAAATTAAAAATAGAAACGGACCTAGAATTGATCCTTGCGGTACGCCCATAGCTACAGAGGCTCCATAAGAGTTAATTCCATTGACATCAACATGTTGTATTCGATCATTTAGGTAGGAGGCAACAAGGTCCAGTGCAGAGTCTTTGACACCATAATAAAATAGTTTTCGTAATAGTGTTTTATGGTCAACGCAATCAAATGCTTTGGAGAGATCGCAGAATACACCAATAGCATCTTGTCTATTCTCCCAGGCGTTATATATATATGATTTGGAAGTGTCACACCTGCATGAATGGTAGAATGACACCTTGTGAACCCATACTGCTCTTCATGTAATAGCATATTTGATTTAAAATGAGCTAATAATTGTTGCAATATATTTTTTTCAAAAATTTTGCTAATGGCATGTAGTATTGAAATTGGTCTGAAATTACCAGGGTCGGTTTTGGATCCAGATTTAAATAGAGGTATTACTTTACTGTGTTTCATTAAATCCGGAAACACTCCTTTATCAACACATTTATTAAATATTTCAGCTAGATGTGGTGATATATTAACAATAATAGACTGTATCAATTTTACAGAAATACCCCACAAGTCAGCTGTCTTTTTTGAGTTAAGCGACTTGAATACTTTAATGATATCGTTGGGATTTACATATTTAAAGCTAAATAAGACACTACACTGATCCACGCTGCCCCCAAGCATACGTTGAGCTTTTATTGGACAAGAATTTAACGAGCTAGTTGTTTTCGCGGGTATGTCTGTAAAATAGTTGTTAAAAGTTTGTGCTACATCTAATTTATTATTAATCACTTGGTTATTCATAATTAACTCAATGTTATTATCACGAGGTAGTGATAGGCCGGTTTCAGTATTGATTACATTCCAAGTAATTTTTACCTTATTTTTTGACTATTTAATTTTATTACTTATATGTAACGACTTGGCAGCAGCACAGGCCTTTTTGAAGGTTTTAGAATAAACTTTAACATATTGAATAAAGGCAGGATCAAAATTAAATTGCTTCATACCATATTGTTCGTACAGCTTAGCCCTACTTTTGTAAATTCCTGTAGTTGCCCACTCACAAAATTGCAAGTTTTTGTTTTTATAAAATGTTTTTGACTTAAAAATGTCATTGTACTCAGCTTTAATGGTATTAAATAAGGAGTCATATAAGTCGTTTGGATCTTCCTGATAAAAGTCAATATTAGTGACTTTTGCTAAAACATTAATATTCAATTGTTTAAGTCGATATGCACTCATTGGCCTACATACAATTTTATTCCCTGTAGAAGTGAAATTAATAGGAAATGCCGCTTTCTGACCAAGATGATCTGATGGAAAGTTACTTAGTATCTCCCTTGTTGTTGATGCACAGTTGCAGAATATATTATCTATACTTTTTCCAGAATGTGAGGTGATTCTAGTTGGCTCACAAAATAAGTTTTGTAAGCCAAAAGACTTAAACAAATTTATAAATCTAATACTCTCGAAGACTCTGTTGGGGTCAAGATAAAACATATAGCTGTTAAACTATCTTACCAACAAAAATGTCTGCTATCATCGAGAAAGGTGCCAAGATCTTGAGACTCTTAATAACACATAAAAAGTATAAAATAGGGGTATTTATTAATATGTAAAGCCTTATATCATCATAAAGCCACTCTCTTATTTTCGTACTAATTTCTTCTAATGCCTGAAATTAATATACAAGTATGATTATATTATACTAATATTATAAAGCTGTAGAATTTGTTTGTTTGTTTGGTTGAACGCGCTAGTCTCAGGAACTACTGGTCGGATTTGAATACTTCTATTTGTGTTAGATAGCCCGTTTATCGAGGAAGGCTATAGGTTATATATGATTACGCTACTACACTGGGGAGCAGAGCAGTAGTCATAAATGTCGACAAATCGGGCAAATTTTTGTGCATCATTGTGGGACATTTTAAATACTGTGGGACATTTTTTTTACACAGCGCTGGCGAGGCCAAACTAAGCTAATATAAGCTTATCATTGTAGAATTTATAAGCTACGGAATTAAATAGGTGCGAAGGGAGGTCGAAATATTCCACGGGCGAAACTGTGAGGGTCATCTAGTATTTTAAACTCGTCGACACGATATGCGATCCAAATTTTTGGGACATGAACCAGCCCCACCAGAAAGTATTGCCCTGCTGACTAAGGGGCAAAGCAAGACCCCGTACCAACCTGTCACGCTAGCCAGACGCCAGCCTGACCGATATATTTGGAAAGTCTGGCAAGCGTGATCAGCTAGCCAGATCTGAAAGCTTACTTGTAATTAATATACAAGTATAACCTTCAAACGTCGACATGATGTGGGATCGAAAACTTTCGGGGCATGAGTCAGCCCCACCTGCAAGTATTGCCCTACTGACTAACGGGCGAAACAAGACCCTGTACCAACCTGTCACGCTAGCCAGACGCCAGCGTGACCGATCTGTTTGGGCAGTCTGGCAAGCGTGATCAGCTAGCCAGATCTGAAAGCTACTTGTACAGCGTCTATAAAGGAGACTGTTGCATTTCTCCAAATGTTACTTGGTAAATGTTTTGGATGTGTGGAACCCCATCGAAATCTACAGGGCCCATGTAACCACATGCTAATTACGGACGGGGCCTTGACGCAGATGCCTTTACGGTACTGAGAGGTCATAAAGCACTCGCTCTCAATAATGCCATCCTCTAAATCCAGGTAAGGTTTGGAAGAAACTCCGAAGACGCTAGGACGAAGAAGTTTATAAAAGGTTTTATTCTATTAGATACCTGTCTAAATGTGTTAGCGATCATAATTTGGTATATACAGCAGGTACCACACATGTAGAGGACAATAGAAACGTCCACCGTATACCTGAAACTTTAATAACATACAGTAATGGTTGTTATTACATAACTGAACGAAAAAAATATCCCTCTCAATCCCTCCAAAGAACAGCTCTTGGTATCAGCAGAGTCGGCAGCTCGAATGTAGCGTAGCATCGTAGCTACACCATAGTAGATACTATTGCCACTTTAGATGGTGGGTCTGTTCGCAGCCTTAATGTTTAATGAAAAGAAAATAAGTATACCAGAAAGCTGGAGAGGTAAGCTTAGGCATCGATAACTTTTTAGGACCCTTTACAATTGCTTTCTACAGTGGCTAAAGATAAAAAAAGAAGTCACACTGCTTATATCAAACCTACTAGCCAAACATTACGAACCTTGGATTTAAAATTCTTTCAGGATTTAAAAGAATTATTAATTATTTTTCTGGATTTGGACCTGCAGTACACTTTATTTTGGCTGCTGGAGTGTTTATCTGTGAGTTTTTTCGGCTTGTTAGGAACTGCCGTATGACCTCCCAATTTACTTTAGTGGCTCCCTTTACACACTTAGAGGATTTGAATAAAAGCAATAAATGCTTCTGTTCTGCGACAAAAGATTCTGTTTCGCAATAGAAATAATATTAAACATACGCAATTAAAACCTCACCTAAACTGTTTGCTAAACTTTCGAAAGCCTCTCCAAGCGCCTGTGGCAACAGCCACTTCGGCTAAATCTGGGTACGATAATCTGGTAACTCTAAGTCTATTGTACATTAAATGAGCAGATTTGGAGAGCATCTGAAAAATTCATGGGTATAATGTGGCTGTTATACAAACCGACCCAATAATGACGTGGAACGTTATGGTCACGGTTGTTACATACACGTACCATCTACAGGGTCATTTGTAAAACACCAGCAACCTGCTAGGAGTAGATACCCAAGGTCATAACCAACAACGTTCGTTCTAACACTTTTGGTAATTCGTTACACCGCGAGTACTAGCGTACATTGAAACTTTGAGCTTCGTCATAGGTTTTCGCTTAAAAGAACTCATGTGTCTCTTTTTTGTCACATACTACATACCTCGATGAACGATGGAAGTGCGCGCATCAATGCGGTTGGAAAAGGTCAAAGTCAAAGGAGTTATGACCGGTCCACCACCGTCCTCTGTGATTTTCACGAGTTGCGTATTACTGTTATTCAATAAGTACATTAAATATTAGTTAAATTTGAAAAAAAAATGCAACAAAAAAAATTAAAAAAGAAATTAAATAAAAAAAATCGTAGAACATGTTTTCATGATGTTAGCTACCTAGTCCTAGCAGGTTGCTGTTGTTTTACAAATTACCCTGTATATCTTATACATTAGTTCTCATCTGTTGTGTAATAACCTCTTAAGGATTAATATATTACAATTTAGTTGCTAAATTTTAATTTTTAAATTTTAAAGCTGAAAAATTTTTCAGTCACGAGCTGGTCTCCAACCAGCGTCTTCTGGTTCAACGCACCAGACGCGTTACCAACTACACCACCGTGACCTGCTCGTAACTGACTAATTAATCCACCTCTTTACGTCTTAAGGCGACGTAAGGCGCCATCTGCCGGCACTTAGCCAAGTTGCACGGTGCGAATGTATAGAATTGCATATATTATCATTCGATTTGTGATAAAGGAGGGCCCTTTCACCATGTACATTCCTGTCCCACGTAATAGTTGGTGAGCTCAAGCTTGCCGTGTTGAAATAAACAGCGGCAGGTTATGGCTACCTGCTTTCGAAATTTTTCTAGCCCCCCATAAGGCCTTCAACTTGACTTAACGACTGCCATATTACTGGCAACCGGGCCCAAATGCTTAACGTGCCGTCCGAAGCACAGATATGCTCGCAAATGTAAATGCCACTGTGGTCACCCATCCGTGACCAGCCATAGTGAAAGTTGCTTAACGCAGTGATCGTATACAAAACACTGAGTCCGCGGGACCACAAGCGCTTATCTGCTTCCACTTCTAATTGATTATCTCCTGATTGCCTCCTGTAAACCAGAAAAGAATGAGACGGAACAAGGAAATTTACACTGAGCCCAATTTACCGTTTGATTTTAATAATTGTATGGCAGGAACGCCTTAGAAGCACGAGCTAATTAGGGGTAAAATCGACGGGGCGCGAGGGCCATAGACCGAAATTTTACGCATATGACACGAGATCTACTCCCAATGTTACATGCAGATTTCAAGCACTGTTACTTCTTTTACGTGATACTTACATGCATGGTATAAGTATTAAGAAAACCTATAAAGAAAATCATGCCAAGAGCGGTCCAAAGGCCTCCATACATGAAAGCTTCATGCATAGTCATAACTCCAGCTCCCATTGCTCCTTTTATCATATGAGCTATCGATTCTGAAAAGCTGAAAAGAGATGAAGATAATTATTAATTTTTCTAAAAATTGTTCTAAATTTAAAAATAATAATAATAGTTTAAAATACTGTTAAAAACACGCTCTTTATAGGAAACCGCAAAAATCTTATTTTACAAATAACAAAATGGAATAATTTTATCAAATTAGTGTATTGTCATCGGTCCTCGATAAATCTGAAAAGTTCGAACTAAATCTGGCTGTTTAAAGTGGGTCAAAATCGCGCCCAAACGAGTCGGTTACAGATAAACATACATTCAGGTTAAACTAATAAAAGCGTGTTAATGATAGCGTCCTCAGAGGACAAAAAAGCATAGCATAGCAATGCCTAAGCTCTGGGCAAAGCAGCCATCTGATCAAGCGTAGTGTCATTTAGGCTCTAAAAAGCCCGAGTAAAACGGCTCAAACACATTATTTGTATTCGGGCAACATCGAAAGTAGCTTAGCATTGCTGAAGATAATCTACAAATTCTATAAATATTATGCTTCAGTATTGACAATTTCAAACAAGTATAAATTAATCTAAAAAAATTTAAGCATACTCTGTTTCTTTGGATTGAGTTAATCTGCCTCTGAGATTGAATGTGTATGTTGTGTTTGTAAACATTAAATTATGAACAGAAAATAGTCTAAGCCACACCTCAAAACTAGTTACGTATAGCATCAGGAAACAAACTGGGAACGGGAAAGCAACTATGCTGCATCGCGATTTAGCGACTTTTTGCGTTCGGATGCAGTATCAGAGTCGTGCGTTTTAGTGAATCAGTAGTTTCAGCCGAAGGACACACAGAACAGACTTAGGACGCAGACGAGGTGATAAATGTATAGATACGGCGACGCAAAACACATAGAAAAGACTCGAGTCTTTTCTATGGGATTTGCGTCGCCGTTTCTAATTATATTGACCTATATCACTTATGATAAATCACACGAAAAAGACAGGCTGCGGATGTGATCAAACGCGAGTGGGCTAGAGAAAGACCAGAAGTTTTGCAGGCGGGGATCTCTCGCGTCGGTCTTACACACAGACAGCCACAGCTTCATCTCTCGCTCTCGCGTAGGCTAGCGTTACGTGTGTTCTCTGTCTATTCGATGTGTTTTAAAAGTCAAGACGGCGCTTTGTCTGTGCGTCTTTTCTATGTGTCTAGTCTCTGCATAACTTAATCGAATTAACAAGTTAATCGCCTATGCCAAAAGTAGCAAGCTTGCGATGTCTCTAAAGTAAAATCAGCGCGCAACTGTTTGGAGTTTCTTGCTTGATAAATGCAATCTCTCTATCTATCTTCTCGCTGTATTCCTGACGCGGTAGTCAGAGAGGACGCATCAGTGCATACTTCTTTTGCTTCCTACAGATTCATTAATCGCTTCATAGTATACGTCTGGGCCTGCTCACGTTGTCTTTATATGTATTGTGACTTATGACTCCTTCTACTCGAACGAGTAGAAGGAGTCATACGCATTCGTTGGATGTGTCCAAACCAACTGAGTACACCCTTTTCCAGCTTACGTCCGACACTTTCATTCAAACCTACCATATTGCGTATCACACAGAGCAACCTGCTCACGTTGTCTTTAAATGTATTGTGACTTATGACTCCTTCTACTCGTTCACTCATTCGTTGGATGTATCCAAACCAACTGAGTACACCCTTTTCCAGCTTACGTCCGACACTTTCATTCAAACGCGTATCACTTCTTATCTTGGTAAGCACGATTGCGGAAAGTGACTTACGTTGTTTTATGAATGCCGTATCTCTCATTATTGTAGTCAAAGTTGTCACTCTCAGTGCCTGGGTAGTGCCGATATACTGAACTGTCAACGATGTTGATGTCAACTTTGTCCACACTGTCGAGATACCTGATCACTTCTTGGTCTAGTGTCTGGAACCAGGGGAGAAATTATACTTATACTAATTTATTTATTCATATAATACGCCTTATTCCCGAAAGGATGGCAGAGGCATATTGTATGCCCACTTTTCACCATGTGTATTCCTGTCACGTAATAGGTGGTGACCCCATTGCCGTGTTGAAATAGACAGACGCAGGTTGTGGCTACCGGCTGTTGGAATTTTTCAAACCGCCCATAAGGCCTTCAACTTGACTTAACGACTGCCATGTTACTTGCAACTGGGACCAAAGGCTTAACGTGCCTTCCGAAGCACGGAGACTTTCGCAAAAGTAAATGCCACGAAGTGTCACCCATCCGTGACCAGCCATAGCGAAAGTTGCTTAACGCAGTGATCGTTTACATAACACTGAGTTAGCGAGGCCATGAGTGCTTCTTTTTTAAACTAAGACTTTTCACAACCAATTTATCTACTTTCATTTAATCTATGTTCAAAATATTTTAATGTGATGCTAGTAATACCTTTCTCATTCATGACAAAGATGAAGTTAAATAGGGTCTTTCAAAATGGGAATATAACAATCCAATTCATTGATAAATTTTTAAAGCAATTATTTGCTAAAGTTCTCATAAATTTTTAATAAAAGGAAAAAGACAATCCGATTCGAGACAGGGAATTCCAATTCATCTCAACAGTGTAATCTGTTGAAGCATTGTAGTATCAACAAACAAGAAAGTGGCTTTCCAGCTTCAACTTAATTAGTTTAACGTATTGACACTAGATGGGGCTGTTTATATTATGAGTTACATGGTATAAAGTAATAGTAAAAACTCTTTTTACACCAGGCAACACAATATGAACGTGACTATTAGACTTCATGGTACAACAATTGGCGGCCTTATCGCGCGAAGTAATATCTTACAGGCAACCTTTAAATACCTTTGGTATTAAGTGGCTGTTAACTATTATTTGCAACAAACAGTTAACTTAATAGTTACAGCGTAAAAATTTGTGAAGGCACTTTTTACGATTTCTATGGTTTTTACGATTTGTTTTTACTATTTCTGTGGTTGACGGTCATCCCCAGTGATGAATACTAATAATATTTACGTAGGATACAATGTAATCGAAATTCGAGTGTAAAGGGCTCAATTTGGGCCAGTCAACTTCCATCTACTTGCAGTGTACCTGCTTATTAATGAACGAGACAACGACCTAAACCCCTCCATGGGGTTTAGAAGTCAGACCTCAGTCGCTTCTACAATGCTGAAACTGAAAAGTCAAACGAAACCAGCCTAATAATAGTGGATCCCAGTCTATAAATCCAGATAAAGTTTGGAGTATTTGGGAATACCTTAAGATAAGTGGCTAAGCTATCTCGTCAGTCATTTGGGTATTTAGTTTTTTAGGATCCATGATGTGATCTTAGCAAGGTCCTTTACAAATTTGTATTTTCATTTGAAGCGCTTGTGGCCCCGCTTACAGTGTTCTGTAAACGTTCACTGCGTTAAGCAACTTTTGCTATTGCTGGTCCTCAGATGGGCTTTGTGGCATATGCAACATTAAGGATCGTTTCCGTGCTTCGGAAGGCATGTTAAGCCGTTGGTCCCAGTTGCCAATAACATGGTAGTTGAAACAAGTTATGGGCAGATTGAAAAAAAAATAACTGAGGGTCGCTACAATCTGCGCCTGTTCATTTCAACACGGTAATGGCCTCACCACCTGTTACGTAGGATTTTGGTCCTACACATACGGTAAAATGTATAGGCTTAGTATGCCTCTGTATACCCGCTCGAGGATCAAGGCGTGACTATATGTATGTAATATGTACTTACTGGCAAAGCTGATTCAGACACTATTTCCGACTCAACGGTTGTCACGGAACCCTGAAAATTGAAATATGAGTTTCAGATCTAAAGAATAGGTTTCCCTGTAAGGTTAAAGGTCAAGGGTTCAAGTTCATACCCTAACCAAGTTGTTTTTGTTCACTATATGAGCGAGCCCGGCCAATAGAGTGTAAACAAGCACTGTGTTAACCATTTTTAACTATGGCTGCTTCTGAAATTGGTGACCGCTTTGTGGCATTTAAATAGATAAATAAATATTGTTAGACACTGTTTACACAGCGCCAGCTAGCCCAAACTAAGCTATAAGCTTGTACTGTGGAATCTAGATAACTGCTATATATCTTAATCTTAATAATATAGCGAAAGTTTGTATGGATGTTTGTTACTCTTTCACGGTAAAACTACTGAATAGATTTTAATGAAACTTTACAATATTATAGCTTATAGTAAATATGGGTGGTTAAGTTCCTGAGGCAAATGGGTTTGGGCAAACTTCACCAAGCGGGTGGAACCGCGGGCATTAGCTATTTATTTTACGGCCTTTTTATAATTTCATAGTAAACAAGAAGCTCATATAATTTGAGATATCTATCTGTTTATGGTAACTTTATGTATTGTAAATTGTCGAGAAATTTTGGTCCTATCATTTCCTAGTTTACTTGCAAGTCAAAGATATATTCGTTCCTGCTCCCATCCTCCCCCTGATACGGGTTGCAATTTTAACGAGATAGTACAAAAAAGTCAACTCCTCAATATAATTCCTTTTCTAAGCGTTATTTCAGAGTCCGCAAGATGTTTCATTCCCTATTAAACTTCGAACAAATTACAGCTACAAGAAGGTTTCTGTAGTCATACATACATAGTCAGTATGGACATGCCTATTGTCGTCACCGGGCACTCTATACAGAAGAAAATCTATAAGTTTTGTTTTTGTTAATCAATCACAACCCGAAGGGATGGCAGAGGCATATTATACGCCCACTTCTCACCGTGTGTATTTCTATCGCACGTAATAGGTAGTAAGCTGTGTTTAAATAGACAGACGCAGGCTGTTGAAATTTTTCAAGCTGCCTTTAAGGCCTCCAACTTAGCATAACGACTCCATCTATAATAAGATAATTTGAAAATACTAATTGTAATCTACTATTTATGGATTTCTGTCTCCGAAACCATGATTTGTTTTGTTTGTTTGTTTGTTCGGGATTGACGCAAAATTCAATCAATTAATTAAATGTTTTCTGTATTTTTCATAGAAGTTTTCTATGCTTAAAAGCCGTTGCATTTAATTTAAATCGGATAAGCAGAAACAAAGACTAACTCTGATTTACTAGACGCACTACAGAATCTCAAGATCTCAGAGTAAAGTGGAATTGTTATTTACACTCTAGCACCTCCTCATCTTTCCGGTACAGGTGTGTCAATTCCACCACCATTTAAAAGGCAAAAATACGGGTCAAGACTTTTGGGTCCAGCACTCATAATCTTTTCGAAAGATTGCATAACTTTTAATAGATATCTACTCATGATCTGGGCTTTTTTTTTATAACAAAAGTTGCTTTATTTAGAGATTGCCATACAATGTGGTATTGCTGCCAGTATTCTGGGACAATACCAAATGAAGACTGCAGTGCGGGAAAATTTAAGGACACGTTTTTAGATTTTATTATTTTTTATTTCTTATAGTCTTAGTTTTGAAAGAACTGATGGCCGATGGTTGCTTTATTTAGAGATTGCCATACAACGTGGTATCGCTGTCAGTCTTCTGGGACAATACCAAATGAAGATTCTAGTGCAGGTATTTTTTTTTGATACGTATAAAGTTTTTTTTTTATTTGTTATTGTCTTAGTTTTAAACGAAAAACTGATGGCCGATGGAGCAAACGAGTTCTGGAGTGGACACCGCTAATCGGCAAACGTACGGTAGGATGACCCACAGTCAAGTGAACCGACGAACTAGAAAGGACCGTATGTTGTGGAGTGAATTGGAAGAGGCCTACGTCCAGCAGTGGATTGTCATTGGCTGCTTTGTTTACTTTCTAGTAAATAATGAGCTATGTTACCTTTTCCTCCATTTTCGTTATCGGACAAAAAATATGTGCGTTTAAATTTTCACTGATCTTTTTACAAAAGTAATTACCTACTGTGGATAATATTTTAACAAATAAACAAATGTGACATGTTTACATTTCTCAGACAATTTTCTACGCGCAATTGACAGTAATATTTTTAAACCCATTACATTACAAAACTATTTAGTCTCTAAAGTAAAAAAGGCAGACTGGCACAGACTTAAAATCTTACTCGTGTATGTTTGTGGGTATGTGTCGTATTGGTATAGGGTTTCCAAGTTTCACACAATGCAAGGTAAACTTTTTTGTATCGTAGGCCTTAAACTGAAAAAATTTGAAAATATATTCATTTTTGGGTATTCAAATTGAGTTTTTAATCCTATCTTAATTATTGGAAACTGGAATTGATGATAGGGAATCAACAATAGACAAAGTGTCCAGTCGTTTAAGTGTGAAAAAGAAACGAACATCCACAAACAAACTTTCGCTTTTATTGTACTGTGTGGTGAAGTTTTTCCGTACAAGATTCTTACAGGAACCTATTCGCGGTATAAAAATAGTAATATGTGCTACTGCACAGTGTTCGCTACCTACACACCAAGATTGATCCTAGGTCCAGCCGTTAGAGCGTAAAGAAGTTAAACAAACACACATACATAAAATATTACTACTGATTCTGTGATTAAGTATAGCTCCTCTCTCAAAAAATACTGACAGACATTACTCTCTCCTTATGTGATGTTCTCATTCCTTTGGTACCATTTGTTCTCCTGTATATCTTTTTCTATATCTTTGCGTATTCCCAATTATTTTGGACCCTACCTGGATTTTGAGCCTGGGGTCCGCATTTACTTGGTCCTAAAAGCAGCTAAAGCTTGGCATATTTCTCGGCATTGTTAGAACTGACTGCCCTTTGGTCTACCAACTCCTTAACGGTTCTTGCCTCGTTGATTGGGTTGATTGATTGACGATATATTCAATTTTTTTTTCCACATACATATATATTGTCACGCCGTTATACCCGAAGGGGTAGGCAGAGGCATACTATACGCCCACATTTCACAGTATGCATTTTGCCCACGTAACAGGTGGTGAGCCCATTGCCAGGCGCAGGTTGAGGCGACCCGCTGTCCGCGCTCCTGATAATTTAATTTCTATTATTCTATTATTTAGTATTTAATCAAATGTGACTTTGTAAGACTCATAAACATTCTAATGAAATAATAATTACATGGTTATTAACAAATTAAAATTTAACATATTTACAGAAAACAATACAAAAAGAAGGGGGCGGGTGGTGGGAATTATTACAAGACTGACAATGATGCCCCGACTAGGTGTCGAAGAATTCCTCCCCATCAAAATCAACCGGTAAGGTTCCCATAAGGCTGGCCGCATTGCCACGTTGTATGGCAATGCTTATTCTCTGAGCGAGAAAGAGGCCAGCCCTATGGTCACGAGAAGAATCGACCAGTCGCTTTGCGATATCACTATACAGTGAACGAGCACTTGGGCCCCACGAGCCCAGTGTCTCGACCCCAAACGGCTCAAAAATATAATTACCTATTAAATTATTATATTTGCGCCGCTTGAGAGTCTCGGCGGATGCAGCAGCAGCACAAGCGCAACTCGCCGTGCTATGAAGATGAGAAGGAGCCAGGGTGTCAACACAAGTTGCATCCCAAACTAAAGGCTTTCCCATCTTCCATGGCACCAATGACATACCGTCTGGCCTCTTGCCATCGTCACGCGCCAAACCATTAGGTTCTAGAACGGCTGGAACACCGGCGGTGACAAGAGCCCGACGGATAATGTCATTAAGGTATGCATGACGTGACCTGCGACCTGCACTCCTGCTGCATGAGAGACCGTGATGCCCAAGGCTGTCGACTACTTCACCACATTGACAGCAATGCGGAGAAACGCAGGGAGCACCTAAACGAAGACAGACAGCAATTCTGAATGTAGTGTCGTCCAACATAGTACCTATGTTGGGCGATGGAAGAGCCTGAAGCCAAACTCCTGACTCCCATTCTCCCACAGCCAATAGGCGAGCACGTTCTGCAACATTCGAACACGTGTTCAATAATTTTTTTCTAACCTCGTTGCAGAGCGGCCTATCCCACTGCCTCTGGGAGCACGGGTTGGTCGGTAAAACAGTATCTGGGCACTTAAGTTTCCATACATTTATGGCTTCAATCTTGCCTGGCACTTCAGAATTGACCAGTGTAGGAATTAAAATTTTCCTGGTCAATTCATCAGTGCCGTGTACTGAAGACAAAAATGCAGGTAAACTTATATCAGAGATGTTACGAACACCGAGGCCGCCCCAGCGTATTGGTAAAGACGCTTGGAGCCACGCTCGGTCGTCCAAATCTGCATTCAAAATTTTGGAAAGCGTGGTATGAATAATTTTGTCCATATTTTCCAAAAGGGTCGGATGTTTAAAAAATTGAGATGAGCGAAGGGCATGAGTTAATTTTGGGACGAAAAGACAATACCGAATAATTGTAAAGGCCGATTGTATATTTATTTGAAGGAGTCGATCCGAAACTTCACAAAAATTTTTGATCTTTTCCTCAATGAAAGATTCATAGGCATCTTCTAGAACGGGAGACCCAAGGAGGCGTAGAGAACAATTCTGAAGGATTTTCAAATTTGGAGCCAAAACATTGAATTTTGAAATAGTAGAAACACTATCAATATTGTCATTTAGAAAAATTTCACACTTTGAAGGATTCAGATCCAAACCAATTAATTTAAATTTATCTTTTATCAATGCCAAATCTCTGAAAACTGTGTCTACATCTCCTCCTAGAGTGCCGTCATCTAAATACCAGACGTTAAATTTGGAATTTAGCTGGCTAATTATTGGGTGTATTGATAAGCTGAAAATGAGTGGCCCGAGAGGGTCACCTTGTTGACAACCCACTGCAGAATCTAAAATATTTTCCTTATACATTAATTTTGATGGGTTTCTGTAGCACTGCCAAAGAAAATTAAAAATTTTGGGTGTTTCCAATTTGGCTTGTGTCAACAAAGTGTCCCTGTTTACTGAATTAAAGGCATTCTTCAAGTCAACTTTAAGAATGACCTCTCCTTTCCCGCACCCAAGGTAAGTAGACAGGGCATGTATGGCAGCTTCACAACCCCCTTTTGAACCAAAACCGAGCTGTATGGGTTGGAATTTGCCAGACAGTTCTTCCTTATAAAACTGACAGCAAATTTTGGCTACCATACGCCTGAAAGTACATCCCACGGCAATGGGACGAATTCCACCCTCCTTCTTGCGAAGAGCACACAGATTGGCACCATAAAGGATGTCGATGATGCCTTCGTCCACATTGCCGGACAACATAAGGTTAGCCAAACCTGTTAGCTCCTTCAAGAGTGCCTCGCCGGCCTCCCCAGCGGCCGGACCCAATAGGTCCTTTAAATGTTGTGGAGTCAAACCATCAAGGCCACCAGCAGAACCACTACGGAAGGAGTTAACAGCTGTCAGAACTTCCTTGGCTGAAACAATCAAAAAGTCAGATTCAGAATTTGGAGGATCGGGAAAGCACAAGTCATCTATTGGCGCAGGATGCTTGCTCCTCAGATCAGCAAGAGTATCTGGAGAGCAAGGCGCCACCACGTCGCTACTAAATAATAACCTGGATGCTCCTCTTATGTCACCTTCTCTTAATTTAGATTCTACATAATGATAAATGGAATTCTTATGGAAGGTTGTGAATTTGGGGTCAAATAAACGCGACGAATTACAGTTTTCTTTAATTTGGCTAGTCAAAGATTTATTGGTTGTCTGATTTTTAGAAATATGTAGAATCCTATAAGAAAAGGTAAGTAGTTGCTCCCAAGCAAAAGTAGAATTCTCCCGTACTACAAGGCCAATACAGTGGGCTAGGTTTTGTGCCACTGCAGGTCTTGCAGCACGAGGAATCCTTTTTAAAACCGGAACAGAATTTTTATATTTAGAAATAGTTTGCCAAAAAGAAATTTTTATCTGTTGGGCCTCAAACGTTGATATGTTCGAAAGTACATTTTGGGATTTATGTACCTTCCCAAAATGTACTTTCAAACCTCGCTGACCCTTAAAAAAACGAGCTTGGGAACAATTAGGACAGCGAACCAAGCAATTTAGAGACGAGGTCGGTTGACTACTTACATTCAAAATGCCACCATCACCGCAGTCTTGCAACATATATGGATAAACTTAAAACTTACACGTATAAATCAATAAAAAAATAAAATAATACAAAATACACCACAAATACACTTATTGTTTGTAACGTCACGTGTAGTTGTTACCGTGGGATACGGATAATGCAGCCTCTTACAAACTGTTGCCGCTGATAAACTCTCCAAGAACAGACGGCGCTTTCCGCATCAGTTTGTCAGTGATGTGTTCAAGAGTGGTGGGATATATTGCGCTAATTTTTTTAATTATTTAGTTGTTTGTGTCATACTATATCTTCTTCATCTAAGCGTTTTCCTAATTGCTTCTATATTTGCACATGGATTCAGTTTTACTACTACTACTAGAGCAGCTATTGTCTGGATTTAAACTTTCGGCATTGTTGGGGGTGACTGCCCCCTGATCTCCCAACCCTGTAAAGGCACCTGCTTCGTTGTCTCGTATAGGAAATTAGAGGGGAATTGCTTCCACACAAAACCAAACAAATACTAAACTACATAAATGAGATAAATAAAAGTAGTTTAAAATTACCACATAATATATTTAATTATTAACAACACTTATTAGGGGGATACTCACTGACAAAATCAGAAGGGACACCTCTTGTACTTATATTGTCATTGTCGCCACCGCAAGAGTCACTCCCTTTTTCACATGGGTCGTCTGTTGGTGGAGGTGTGACGGGTTCACAGCTATCAGGTTTATCATCATCTTCACAAGCATCATGTTGCCCATTTGAACGTAGTAGATCTTTATTTTCATAGCCAATTCTATTCATGTTGTCATCAATATTATAGTTCCTGTCATTCCTATCATCTCTGCTGTCTATATTATATCTATCATTTCTATAATTGTTACTAAATGTATTGTAACGATTATCATCCCGTTCATTATTGTAATATATTCTGTAAACTGTATTGTATCCATTACCTCTATAGTTTTTACCGAATCTGTTATTGCTGGAGTCAAATCTATTTTCATATCTATTATTGTTATCATTTTTGTAATTATTTCCACGGTTATTTTCATAACTATTTTGATTTCTGTTGTTGTTTCTATCATTTACATTAGTATAATGATTATTTCCATATTCATTTCGGTCATTCTTAAAAAAAAATCTGTTTTGATTCCTATTATTTGTGTATTCATCATTTCTGTTATATCTGTCATGATCTTTATTGTGTCTATTAAGTAGAAGGTTAAGGTTTACATTGTTGTCATTTTTGCTGTTGAACCGGTACATGTTGTTTGATCCCTGATTTGATGAATATGCCTGCAGAAAAAAAGGCTAGTGTAACTAAGTTACTGCTAAGTTAACAACTAACTATCTTCACGCTTTATCCCTGACGGGGTAGTCAGAGAGGACTGCTAAGTTCTGTCCTAAATAAACTCTCTGATAATTTTAATCTCCTAATATGATAGGGGACTGCGATAAGCTAATTTGACTGACTGATAGATTACAATTAAAGATAATATTTTAATTGGTCTGTGTATATATACCCCTATTAAAACATAATCAAAACGGTATGAATTTATATTTTCTATAAATAAAATACTTATTTCATAGTTTTCAAGTACAAGCTTGGTCATGAGTGGAATAAAGGAGAGCAAAATATCTTAGAAGTTTATCAAACAATTAATAGTATAGATTCTATGTAAAAGGCCCACAAAGTTCTTAAAGAACCAGAGGAGCGTGAATTGCAAGTGCTACCATCTGATTGACAACTAGGTTCTGGTGTAAGCGGGTGTAAGTGATCGTTGAAGTTGTGTCATCAAAAATGTATGAGTCCCACAATCCGGCAATAAACTTACTCAAATGAACCCAGGTTTCAAAATCTAGACATTTTTGCAAGAATCAATTCAGCTTATTGCGTACCACTGTGAGGCATAAGCTCCTCCCAATTTTGTACATAATGGCAGGGTGATTGGCTAAATTGTATTACGCTGGCTAGACGGGTTGGTACAGGGTTTTGTTTCGAGTTCTTCTTCTCTACGCTTTCTCTAACTTGACTGTAAGTCAGCAGGTGCACCAAATGCCCCATCGCAACTCATTACAACAAGTTTTTACTCTGCTGTACCATTAACACTGGGAACTCTCTGGCAGAATACTCATTCCCTTCCTTTTACAACTGAGTCTACAAGTGGAACGGGAAGAGGCACATCATAAGGCCATCGTTTTGAGGGTTACCACTGTCAAAGATCTTTTGTGACTTGATTTGAAGATGAGAGAAACTAAAATTGACAGTATAAAATAAAACAGTACATTATTGTTCCGATTAGAACTGTCGTGCGCGTTAACCAACTGACTGACTCTGCTAAGAAAATCCAGTATTCCATGATCATGAATGCCTCTGTTAGTGTTGTCGACAACGAAAACAGCGGGATGATTATGCGTCGAAGCCCGGTTGTCCTTGTGTGAATGACGATTGGAGTGATGTCCCGCTGAAGTTGTCACATGAATCTGGAAATATATATTAAGATACAAATTTTTTTTTTTGTACTCCGTTTCTTCCTAGCATACTAAATATCAGTAGGTATTAAAAGAAACGGGCAAGTGCGAGTCGGTTTTGCCCACCAAGGTTAGTTAGTTTCATAAAAATAGTTTTTTTTTGCATCAAAACTTTTATTATTGTCAACTTCAAGTTGGATTTTTCACAGCTTCATGGGACCGTAGACCTGAGAGATAGTTCAGAATTTCAACTCGATGCTTTCACGCATTACCGATATAAAGGGTCTTGACACATAGATAGACGAACGGTCAGACGGACGGACAGCATAGTGATTCTATAGGAGTTTCGTTGTTACTTTTGAGGTATGGAACCCTATATACAAAAACATGTAGTGATAAACTGTTGAAGAAATTTTTTCGTTTGTTTATAGTGGACCGCTAAGAACTGACACCTAATCGCTCAATATTGTCTATTGAATCTGTAGATTGCAACCATTAATCACATGACCTATCTCCTGCCAGTCCTATCAAATAAAATTAGCAAAAAAGAAAAATCAATAAGACATTTTTGTTACTTTGTACATAATTTCTACCTGTAAGGGTGTAAGAGACCCATCAAGATATCGGGGGCCTAAGTGACCTCACCTTCTAGCGATTCATCTGTTAATACGAACGAAGTACAGGTACACTTAAGGGGTTGGAAAGTCAGATGATAATTGCTCCCAACAATGCGAAAGTAGAGGGCAGAAGGAGTCAGGGTATGCGTGTATGAAGCGACTGATGAATCTTAAAGAAGCGAAAGAAGTATGCATGGATCGCGAAGCCTGGCGATCTGTCCTCTCTGACTACCCCGTCAGGGATACAGCGTTAAGATAGTAAAGGAAAATTAAAATGAAGATAAATTATGGTACTCGTACTGAGAAGTTGTCGCGTAAATCTAAATCTTTTCATCGTGTAGACTAAGGACCGTGATTTTTATTTACCTAATAGAGACTTGGTATTAATTTCATCTTGCCAGGTTCACCCGTTCCTGAGAAAAACGATAGTGACATACGGACAGACAGACAGACGGACCTAATAAAGGTTCCTATTTGCACCGTTTAGGTATAGGTACGGAGCCCTAAAAAGAAAAGAATAACTGGCCTTGACATTTGTTGCCTATGAAAAAGCTTTTTATTCGAACCAGCGCTTCTGTAGCCTTCTGAGCCTTGTTCAAGTAAACGGTTGTACTCACGTGTCAATTTCGGGATCACCCGACTAGTTTCGGACCTAACGGAGAGTACCAGCGCAGCTACCGACGTGGCTCGGCGCTTTTCTTGAAACAGGACCGCCGTTAGGTCCGAAACTAGTCGGACGATCCCGAAATTTACACGTGAGAACAACCGTTTACTTAGTAATAACTTGTATTGAGTTCAAATTGAAATAGGTTAGGTACAGTCTGCAGATTATTTCTTAAAAAATATCGATATGTAAAGATCACTTACGTTTACCAAACACAGTACAATATTCAGATAGATAGGTAAAGTAGCCGCCATCTTGACGTCTACTGAACAAGTATCCGTTGCGACATCTGTGTTTAATTAAGTAAACTTAATGCTTGGTTTACGAAGATTAATCAATTTTTATTTACTGTTTATAGTTTCTTTCGAATTACTTGAACATTTATTACTTGTTTATGTGAATTATAAATCTAGTTTTCTATTCCAAGGCAAGGGGTTTAAGATAAGCTATTTCGCGGTGTATACTCATAAGTATATATAAAAATCAATGCCACTTTTCGTTGTAATTTTATAACTCAAGACCGGGCTCACCTATCCAAACCAAATGTTTAGACTTTGTTTGAACTATTGTTTTGTTGAACTATTGTTTGTTTGCACAAAATCGGCCGAGCGGATATTCATTTATCATATTTTTGGTGGCGCTAACGACGTTGCGCGGGACAGCTAGTACTTTATATACTTCTTGAAATACCTACATACGCTGAAGCGTCAGACGCGTTAACCGATGGACGCACAGAGCAGACATTAGATGCGGAATGAGTGTAGATATATAACTTTTCCACGTCTGTTTCATACTAAATGTAAAGAAACGTCGCGACGCAAAACATATAGGGAATTGGACACAATTATGCCTAGAACCGAAAGATTCCGCAGGTCTTTCTTGTGTCGCACCATAAAAGCATCGAACTCTCTGCCATCGCACGTGTTTCCCTCCTCTTACAATTCTGGGTCTTTTAAGACGGCCCTCAGTCATGATCTTCGTCTCTGCTTACTATTCGGCGGGCGGCGCTATTTTTATGTGAAAAGATATAAATTAAAAAAAAGAGAAAATAGAGCATGGTCACGACGGTTTGCGTCTGCGTCCTATAGTAAGACACAGGGATAGAATAGGGCGCAGATGTGATCGGGTGCGACGGCAAGAAAACAAAAAAGTCTCTCACGTCGCTCTCACACATATACAGTCACAGCGTCATCTCTCGGATCAGCCAGCGAAAAGTCCGTACCCTATCTTTTTTTTTCAGACTAATCCCACCCGCATTCCCATTACTGTGACTCCTGTAAACCAGGATCTACAGCTATGTTTGATTCCTGTAATATGTATGGCAGAAACGTTTAAAAGCACGAAAATTTAGCCCTGATGCCACGAGATCCGTATTACTATACGGATCTCGTGGCAACAGGTGGATCCGTATAGTAAACTACTCCTGATGTTACTTGTAAACTGCTCAACACATTATATTGCTTATTTCGCCAAATACTCCTAAAATGTGATGAGTTGCGTATTTTCTATGTGTCCAGTCCCTTACAGCGCCTGTAGTTGCAGTTGGACCACTCCGGTCTGAATTCAGCCACGACCACGGGTATGCTCGTGGGTGTTATTTTTTCGCATAAAGTCCCGTAGGTATAAAGTATTGATTTCAATAGGATGAATCTTTGTGAGATGATACGTTAGGTACATGGACATACTCTCTTAATAGATCATGATGCAACCTATTGTCTCCAGCGGGAGCAAGTGGGGCACCACTCAGTGTTGCCAACCGTACGATTTAAATCGTATATATACGACCTTTTTGCCCTTTTTGATGTACATGATCGTACATCAAAAAGGGCAAAAATCGTGTTCGAAATCGTACGCTAAACATTACGATCTTTTCAATTCTTATAATCTCCACAACAGTACACAAATTTATATGAAATGTAGTTTATTGTGTCAACCCAAAAAAAAAACCTGAACGAGAACTATATTATTTTTTATTTTTAATAAACACGAAGCACTCGTGGCCCCGCGGACTCAGTGTTCTGTAAACGATCACTGCGTTAAGCAACTTTCACTATGGCTGGTCCTCGGATGCGTGACGACTTTGTGGTATTTACAATTGCGAGCGTTTCTGTGCTTTGGAAGTTAAGCCGTTAGTCCCGGTTGCCAGTAACAAGGCAGTCGTTAAGCTCAGTTGAAGGCCTTCTTTAACTTAAGCTCAGTTGAAGGCCTTCTTTAACAGTAGGCTTTAAAAATTTCAACAGCAGGTCGCCATAACTTGCGCCTGTCCATTTAAACACGGCAATAGGCTTACCACTTGTTACAGGGACAAAAGTGCATACTGTGAAATGTGCGCGTAAAGTATGCCTCTGCCTACTCCTTCGGAGATAAAGGCGTGACAATATGTATATATATATATGTGTGTTTAATGAACACATCCATTAATTCCCGTCGATTGGTGAGTTATACACTAACGTTATCTCCTGCCCGATTCCATAATTCGCCCAAAATAAAAAGACCTCAATATTCTCTTTCAACTTTCGCATATCCACAAAAATTTTTTACAGATTATGCAATCGGGCTGGATTGAACCTCCTTAATAGCCTCTTTTCAGACAATTAATACATTTACATTTATTTGTCATTGTCAATGATTAAATGATTATTTTTTTGATTTTTTCTAGACTGTACCACAGGCTAGAAAAAAGACAAACTGTGAAGGAAACATGGGCACACAGGGACTTGGGGTGTGTAAAAAATTAAGTTTGCAACACTGGTACCACCACGTCTTTCTGCGAGCAGGTCACGATCGCGGTGAGGCGCCAGGAGCGTGACGGTGGCGTGACTTGCGATTTTACGCATACGCCACGCTTTAAGAAGTGTGATGATACCCGATTTCTAGTAACAATTTATGCCATTTGGCACTGATGGAAAGGTTGTCGATTTGGTTTTGACCGTACCTGGCGATAAATAACAATTGACTGACATATCACAATAAAGAGAATTAGATTAAGAATCCCAATGAATGAAGCGCTTGTACGATGCTTATGAGTGCATTACCATATAATCAATGCAATCACCGCGTAGGCATCTTACGCATATGGCTAGTCCTGAACTATGTGATCGTTTTGTCATATTTTCGCATAAGGCCCTATGAAAAGTACAAGATACTTTGAAGTATCGATACTTTTAAGTTTTTTTCAAGTTCTATTCTAGCTAAAATCACGTTACTTAATTATTGACATATACGCATAAGGCCCTAAGAATAGTATCTACTCGATACTTGGAAGTATCGATACTTAATTTTTTTTTCTAGTTTTGTTCTACTGAAGCTACAGTGACTTTTCTTACTGACTGACAGTGACGTCGTGGCATATACGCATAAGGCGTTACAAAAGTACTCGATGCTTTGAAGTATCAATACTTCAAGTTTTTTTCACGTTCTGTTCTAGCTAATCTCACGTTACTTAATGACTGACATATACGCATAAGGCCCAAAGAATAGTACTCAATACTTTGGAAGTATCGACACTAATATTTTTTCCAGTCTTGTTCTACTGAAGCTACACTGACGTTACTCACTGACTGCTATTCACGGCGTCACATATACTCATAAAGCCCTAAGAAAAGTACTCGATACCTTTGGTTCGACACTTTAATGAGTTTGATACTTTTTTCGGATACTACTCATGAGTACAGTATCGATACGTCCCATTCGATAACGTGTCCCTCTGACATAACGTTTCATCAATTGAAATTTACGCTTTGACAATTTTTACATACATGACGTTAGTTATTGAACTGAGTCAGGTCGTGTTATCCATTTCCCGTAAAAATGTATGAAGTAGATAAAAATACAAATATTTCTTTTTTGCCATTGTTTATTAAAAATATTATTTGTATTTTTGGATCAACAAAAAACTTGAATTTTTTTTTCAGTATTTGTCATCTCTGTACTTTGTGGGCCCAAAAATGGGCATTCCCATTTATTATAATTATATGTAATAGAATGCGCATGCGCTCCGACTGCTACGCAAGAGGTCGGCGGTTTGAAACCTACCCAGGATAAAACTTTGTGTGATGAGCACGATGGTTTATTCTGTGTCTGGGTGTTATTTATCTATAATATGTATGTATTTAGAAATATATAAGTATGTTTATCAGTTATCTGGTGACTATAGTACAAGATCTGCTTAGTTTGGAATCAGATGACGTTGTGTTAGTTGTCCCAACGATATTTATATTTTTGGAGCTAACTAACCGTGTCACGTTACGATGCGTTCCGTTCGACACGTTTCATCCGGTTTTAAAACGGGTAAAACAAGACTACTCTTACAAAATGTTTTAAAAGTTTTTAAAGCTTATTTTACACCTTATAAACAATAATTACGTATTTTATAGTAAGTCACTGTCACTGTGTGTTGTCTATATTATTGAAGACTGTGTTACTTGTAATTACAAATTGCTGAAATTTCCACATAGCTGAAACATCGGCGACGACGTGTTTAAAATTGAAGCAATATGTTTTGCACGTATTTCACTATTAACTCATCACTAATTTTGATATTTATTAAATGTAAAATGTAATATAATGCAAATTTAGGGTCGGTCACTGAAGAAATGTCCAAAGATTATAGTGATTCGACTTCGAAATCTGCGTCTCGACTGCTACTAACCATTCGAAGCAACTCGAGTGGCTTCCCTTCGAGAAAAGTCGAGTTCGAGATTTGCAGAATAGTTAAACGTCAATAAACCTCGAATATAGTTCGAATTCGAGATTTATCTCGAAATCGAGACTGTTTCGAAGGCATGAGAATTGCGGCCCTGGAACTACTGGTCCCAATTGAAAAAATATGTTTGTGTTGGATAGCACATTTATCGAGGAAAGCTATTATAGGCTATATGTCATTAGGATACTACACTGGAGAGCGGAGCAGTAATCATAAATGTCAACAAATCAAACAATTTTATATACATTACTGTAAAATTAATAAACGACATGATTAAATGGGTGCAACGCGGGATAAAGGGGTGACTGGTAAACTGACAGGAGTTCAATGTATGTTACGAGCGGAGCCGCTAGTATATCATATATCATAATGAAATAGAAAGATTTATTTCAGAAATAATTTATTTCAATTCTACACTTTTCGCTCACGGTGTATAATTATGCTTGTTATGTTTCACATTAATTTTTAATATTACTCCTTAATCTACTATCAGCATTACGGTCAGAATACCTATTACTGTTGTCATTTCTATTTTGGTTTCTATCACTTCTATAATTATATCTTTCATAATCTCTACTATTTCTGTTATAATATTCATCATTTCGATCATTTTTGTTATAATTTCTGTCATTCCTATTGTAACTTACGTTATATTTATCATGGATCCTTGAGTTCCTATTATTATTGTACCGGTCTTCATTTCTGTCATTTTGACCGTCATTTCTATTGTTGTATCTATCATTTTGGTTGTCGTGATTTGAATTTCTATCATCATTATTGTAATACCTGTTGATATTATTATATCTATTACTGTCATTGTCGTTTCTATTTCTGTTACTATTTTTATTGCTCCTATAATCGTTGTTATAATATCTATCGTTATTGTTATAATTTCTATCACTATTGCTGTAATCATTTCTATTATTATCATTATCATTTCTGTATGTATTTTCTCGATTATTGGAATTTCCATTGTAACTTCTGTAATTGTTGTTATCATTTCTATCATTATTATTGTAGCTTCTATCATTGTTACTATTGTAGTTGCTGCGGTCACTGTTTCTATTATATTTGTCATTGCTGTAGCTGTTACTATCACTTCTATCATTGTAACCATAGGTCCTGTCATTGTTACTGTTACTCTTGTCTCTATAGCTACTGCTTCTGTCACTAGTACTGTTACTTCTGGCATTGTAATTGTTGCTTCTGTCTTTATTATAATTACTTCTGTCATTGTAATTGTTGCTTCTTTCATTATTACTGTTGCTCCTATCATTGTAATTGTTGCTTCGTTCGTTGTTTCTGTTACTCCTATCATTGTAACTATTGCTTCTATGATTGTTATTATTGTTCTTGTCGTGGTAACTGTTGCTTCTAAAATTATTATTATAACTGTTTCTATTATAATTTTTATTATTTCTATCATTATCGTTATCATATCTATTGTCATTTCTGTCATCATTTCTGTTCATAGACGAATGATGGGAATTTCTATCACTCGAAAATGATTTTGCCTGTAATCAAATTGTTATTGTATTAATAAAATAAACTGATAGTCAATATACAGGGTTCTGAAAGTGTACTACTGATATTTTCGGGACCCAAGCCGGTTGTACCTGCAATGTGGTGCACCTGCCGAGTATGACGAGGCCAAAAAAAGGCAAATTCGAAACACAACCTTGTACCTACCAGTCTGGACAGGATCGTAAAGAGGCCTACGTCCAGCAGTGGACTGTGATAGGCTGATTATGTTGATATAAAAAATAGGTTTAATATATACTGAAATATATTTGACTATCTTTATGCTGTGTCCCTGACGGGGTAGTTAGGGAGAACAGAACGCCCGGCTTCGCGATCCACGCATACTTCTTTCGGTTCTAGCATATTTATTAATCATTAATCGCTTCATACATGCACGTCTGGGTACCCGAGACTTTTGACCTTTCCATTTTTGAGCAATCTGCCCAGGTGGTTTTTATATATAAGTCTCGGACTACCCTGACTCCTTCTACCCTCTACTTTTGCACAATATTTTTTCTTCAACAATCGTTCCTCTCTCATTTTCCAGTTTAACGCTGATACTTTCATTCAAACCTGCCATATTGCGTATCACTTCGTTCCGAAGACGGTCAGCCAACGTTACGCCGCACAATTTTCGAAGTGATCGCATCTCCTCAGCATTAAATTTACTTTCATGCATCTTCTGACACACCCGGTAGCACTACCAAAAAGCAACGTTGGCACTAGCACTGCGTTATGTATCACATGCTGTGTTTCTTTTACTATACTTTGTCGCTTTATCAAATGCGACAAAGCAACGTTAACTTTGTTTCTGGCAGCTATTTGCCGTTTTACATCTGAATCACATCTTCCGTCCGCGCTAAACATACTCCTATCATACCCTAAATATACAATTTCATTCGCTTGCTCTAGACGTTGCTGATTTATCCAAATCTCTCACTTAGTTCTTACGTCTTCTTTTTCAAATACCAGAACCTTAGTTTTACTTACATTCAAGCGAAGACCCTTACTTTCACATTCCTGTTTCATATTAATGACTAAAGCCTAAAGGTCGGCTTCTGATGAGGTCATAAGCACCGCATCATTAGCGTAAAACCGGCAATTTACTGTTAAGTTACCCATATTTACACCCATTTCACAATCTTTTGCCTTCTGCAGGCAACTGTGCAGATATACCATGAACAGCTAGGTGGACATGACACAACTGTGATGTCCGAAACTAGTCGAGTTATCCCAAAATTTACCGTTTAGTTAGTAACAGTCAATAATTTACCCATCATGTTATACCATGTCTTTTTGTAAACCGATATATAAAAACAAACCTCCTGAGCCAATTTATAAAGGTACAAAAATGGGTAGGGTACGTCTTCATCATCATCATTTCCGTTATTTTCAACTTCATCATTGTCATTTCTATCTTGATCATTCGACTGTTGCACTTCGTTTCTTCCATTATCATTGTCCAGAACCAAGACTAAAGGACGATCTTGTTCAGCAGCCTGTTGATAAAGACTGGAGAGAAGACCGGAGTATTCTCCAACTGAAGCTGTATGGACATTCTGGAATCATCGTGTAAATTTATTTTTAAATAAGTACGTCTCAAAAGCTGCAACTATAAGCATAGTTTCATAATATTTTAATAGAATTGGTACCCGTAGTTTTAAGAACCACCATAAAAAGTACTTTAAGTATGATATGAGCATGATTACACGAGAACTAGTCAGCCATCTTTCAGAATAGAACTAAATAAATGTCTTTATTTGCCAGAACATCGTTCCAGAGATCTTACGACTATGGGTAGGTACATTATGTACCGCCTAAACTCGGCGAGTACACTTTAAATTCCTTTCTCATAAAGAAATAAAAACATTGAAAACAATAATGGGCCTTACAATAGTATTTAAATAAGAATACAACAGGACCTCATTCATCTTCCTACTTAGTAATGTTTTCCATACATGTTTAGAAAGTCCTTTGTTGAGTAAAAATTTTTTTTCGCACTATTCACTTCTACCGAATAAACATGTAAAATAGCTGCTGCAAACCTCGTTTATTACCTTTAAAAAAGATTATTTTATACTGGCTCATGCCAGCGACTCCGTCTGCGTAGTGAAGTATTCCCATCCCCATTTTCAACAGGAATATATGTTGATGAAAAGTAGCCTATAATCTTATACTTATAAAAATAAAAGCTTATTACTATAGAGATTTCATTAAATCCATTCAGTATTCTCTCCATTTTGTACCACTGAGGTGGCAGCCAAGCGTACGGCCTACCTAATGGAAAGTGGTCACCATAGTGTATTTGCAACAACAGAGGTGCACTCGCGCTGCCGACCCTTTATAAACCTTCTAAGACCTCTTTTGAAGAACCCCGTACTGTAGACGTTCGGGAAAACCCAGGCAAGGAGCTCATTCCACAATCTAAGCGTACCCGGAATAAAGCCTCATTTGGACCTAACCGTATGCGTCTGCTCCGGTCGCAAAGTGTGAGGGTGAATATTAGTTTGACAGCATAAGGCGCAATTAATAAAAACCTTTTAAAATGGTTACAAGATGGCATACTAGCAATACGTAGATTGCTTACTAAGGTGATTTGAATTTATTAAATAGATATACTTATCTCACACATATGAGTATGGCAGTCGTTAAGCCTAGTTGAAGGCCTTATGGGCGGCTTGAAAAATTTCAACAGCAGGTAGCCACTACCTGCGTCTGTCTATTTCAACACGGTTATGGGCTCACCGCCTATATTGTGGGACAGGAGTACATACGGTGAAAAGTGGGCATTAAATATGCCTCTGCCACCCCTTCGGGGATAAGGCGTGATGGATAAATAAATGAGTAAGTTTCGAAAGTTAAAGAGTGCGGTGGATTTTGACTATGAAATTACAAAATAATAAAAATAATAGGTGTATTATTTTGATTTTTGAAATTGAATTACACCTAGAAGACAGGGGAGGCGAAGGAATGTGTTGTAACCAAGCGCTAAATTTTACGTTACTATGCAGGTAACGTAAAATTTAGCGCTTGATGATAAAAGAAAAAAAAATGAAATGGAAAATAAGATAACTTACGGCTATCAAAAGCCCGAGGGCTATATTAAAAAATACCACGAAGGGCTTCGCCAGCGTCATTTTAGCCAGTCCGAAGTGCACTTGCCCGAAATTGTTCTCTACATTTCCTTTTATAAAGTTAGTTTAACGCTTCACTAACTAATTTAATTTAAATTTTACAATGATTGAAAATTAAAACATAAATCGTTTTGAAATTTGCTTTACCTATAACTTGATCACGTAACAACATGTTATCTAAATGCTAGATTATATCAGGTTTTTGTAAACATTGCCGCTTATTATAACTTCATATCACAATGTTTACATTTTCTTATTTTGAGTTCGAATGTAAATATAATCCAATTCTAGCTACCAAGAGCACACCATACATTGTGATGTATCAAAACTGATCGCCTTCTTGGTCGCTTTTTATTAGGGTTCCGTACCCAAAGAGAACCCTCTTACTAAGACTTTGCTATTTATCTGTCTATCAGTCACCGGGCTGTATCTCATGTATCTGTGATAGCTACGAGTACATAGTTTAAATTTTCACAGATAAGTAACAACACATACTAAAAACTAAATTAAATAAGTATTAAAAGGGGCTACTATACAAAAAACGTGATTTCTTTGCCATTTTTTTTTCTCAATATTAATAACGACTACAGGTAGCTTTAAATATTCACAGAATATAATATTTAGTTATATATTAGGTCCTTACCTATGAAATTGCCGTTTGGTATGAAAAAATTTAAAAGAATTTTTTTCATGTATTTTTTATTTGTATTAATCGAACTAATCACCCATGCAATCAATCTTTGCCAACGCAGTGGCAGTTTAATGATGCTCTTCTTAAAGGGAGGCAACAAATTCTTCAAAGGCATCGGGTATGGAATTTTTTTCCCGCCAAGAAGTTATCCAAATTCTGGAAAAAGTAGTAGTCTGTAGGCGCAAGGTCTGGTGAGTAGGGCGGATGACGGAGAGCTTCCAACTGCGTTAAGCAACTTTTACTATGGCTGATTACGGATGGGTGACAGCTATGTGGTATTTCCATTTGCCGTGCTTCGGAGACACGTTAAGTTGTTTGTGTCAGTTGCCAGTACCATGGCAGTCATTAAAACAAGTTGAAGGCCTTATGCACGGCTTGAAAAATTTCAACAGCAGGTAGCCACTGGTGTGATTGATAAACATAATATATATTTCTAGCATATAGCTATCATAAAAGTCTTTGTAGTCATTTATTGAAATATTCCAAGATCATATCGTTAATGTAGACGAGGAGAATCAATTGAACATTTTAAAGCTGTTCCACAAAGACATTCCACGTCCCATATTACACAGGCATCTACTCAAGAATGCTTCTGAAAATTACACTTTGACAAATAAGGTACACTCAAATATCCTCTCATTAAATTTTCATGGCGTTGAAAGTGATGTCTAAATTTAAATAAATAAATATCCATCACGCCTTATCCCCGAAGGGGTGGCAGAGGCATATTATATGCCCACTTTTCACCGTGTGGATTCCTGTCCCACGTAATAGGCGGTGAGCCCATTGCCGTGTTGAAATAGACAGACGCAGGTTGTGGCTACCTGCTGTTGAAATTTTCAAGCCGCCCATAAGGCCTTCAACCAGGGTTAACGACTGCCATTTTACTGGCAACCGGGACCAACGGCTTAACGTGCCTTCCGAAGCACGGAAACGCTCGCAAATGTAAATGCCATAAAGTGGTCACCCATCCGAGGACCAGCCATAGTGAAAGTTGCGTAACTCAGTGATCGTTTACAGAACACTGAAACCGCGGGGCCATGAGCGCTTCTATCTAAAAATATGTTAACAGTTAAAAATTTGTTATCATTATTTACTAAATTTTTTAGTATGTTAAATCTTTCATGTTTAATTAAATTATGTGATGTGTATTAATAAAAATAATTCCACATAGCTGGTAGGAAAGGTAGGAAGATAACATCTGTGTCTTACTACAAAGGAAGAAGATTGCAGTGAAGAGAGAAGACAGGAGAACTCCAAACGCCTACATGCTTCCGATGCAATTACTAAAGCTCAGGTGATTGATTCACAGAAATAAATTTAAGAATAAATGTGGGACAATTTTTTATACAGTTTGGACTAAATAGAGTACAAACTAAGCTAAAATAAGCTTGTGCTATGCAATCTAATCCGGCCGCTCTCACCTCCTCTGCTTACAGAAGAGCGCTCGAGAGCGGTGGAGGTGCGGGCTAGTTCTTCAGGTCCTTAGGGAGCTCCGGGGTGGTCGCTTATCGACCGCCCCGAGACGGACCCCTCCGTTCTGGGGTGCCCCTTGCCGGCTCGCAGTGATCTAACCTCAGGCCTACCCTGCGAGTCGGTTTTAAGGTGAGGCGGAACACCGCGGGGTTTAGTGGGTAGGACGGCCCGCTCTTACGGGCCGTCACACACCGTCCCTGCTGCCCCCGCAGCAGGGATGACGATGCGTAAATGCATTCCCCGCGAAAACGAAAAAAAAAAAAATAGGTAATTTCAATAAATGTCATTCAAAGGTTCATCAATTTTTTTATAAAAACAAAGTCAGGTAAATAAAATAAATATATTTTACGGGGCTTTTAAAATACTTTGTTTTTATCTTCTGATGCTTAATTATGCTGGTATTATGTGTTCAATAGGAAAAGTTCTCATATAAACATTTGTTTTTTCCATTAATAACGCCATGTAGCTTTCCATAGTTGGAGAACGCAAGAATTGTTCCATATCTGCTGTGTGTGCATATGCGTAGGCTATAGCTGTATCAGCTGAAAATAAAATTGATATTTATCTTTTATGCAAAAACAGAATTTGTTAGGAAGTAAGTGACAAATTTAAAGTTTTTAACTCTCAGGCTTTGCCATTACAACTATCTTTAGGTCAAATTTCAGCCGGTTGAAACTTTGTGTTGATATTTCGGGACAGTTTTGGGGATACTAATCCGATAATCGGGGAAATTATTGCATAAATGCCGACAAATGGCAGTCTCTCTAAAGTGACTTTATTTTAAATTTGCCATAATTGCCAGATTTATCAAATAAAGGTAAAACACAACTTAAAAGGGCGATACATGAAAGGCAAAAATGTGTAAATAATGGAAGTATTTACTGGTTTCTCGAAAGTGTAAGTTTGATCTGGAATGGAATCAATTGACCATTGACAAAAGACAGATATCTATTTAAAAGAAGAATAAGTAAGGGTAAACGTTTTAAAATTCAGAATGTCGGTTAAGTTAAGGCTTTTTGTAAATTAAAATCCTATAAAAGTTATTGTATAATCAACTTACATTTCACTTTATCGTGGTGTACAGGTCCGTGAATTTGCATTGTAACCTCTCCTTTAGGTTCGAACTCCGAAACGTAGTGTGTGATGTGGAAATGAAGGTTTTGGTCCACCTCAGAAGTTATTATTTCAAATGAGCCTTTGAAGTCTACCAAATAATCATCTACAAAGAAATGTTGTTTATTATTTCAATTGGAAAATGATTGCAGCCGTGTAAACTTTCAAATGGGATTTATTAGCATTTTTTGCGGCGTTAATATGTCATTTTTTGTATGGTCGCCAGTCTCGATATTTAAAACGATGGCAGATATCAATTGTAATGCAAAATATCATCAACATACATACATACATATTGTCACGCCTTTATCCCCGAAGGGGTAGGCAGGTATATTAAACGCCCACATTTCACCATATGCATTTTTGTCCCACGTAACAGGTGGTGAGCCCATTGCCGTGTTGAAATGGACAGGCGCAGGCTGTGGCGACCAGCTGTTAAAAATTTTCAAGCCGCCCATAAGGCCTTCAACTTGGCTTAACGACTGCCATTTTATTGGCAACCGGGAGGGCTTAACGTGCCTTCCGAAGCACGGAACTGGGGTGGGTCTAAAGGGCCGAATAAATTGAGTAATATTTGCCTATTTTAGATGTTAAATTTGGAAGAAATTTTGAACCCGTTGCCTTTTTAGTAAGGTGGTAACAAAAAGGCTAAAAGGTCTTATGTGCTAGACACTAATTAGCACGACCAATTAAAGTCCTGGTAGTCTCGGACTGAAAATATCATCAAGCTAAAAAATAATACTAATATGAACCCACTTTTGGGTAAGACAGTATACTTGATATCTGAACCAAGAAACTCACTGTAAATGTCTCAGAAATTTGACTTACAAGGATCTGTGTAATTTTATTTTCTGTTTGTTTTTTAAGTCTGTTAACGATTGATAAAGATGTCGTAGCAGGGTGCCATTTAACAAATAGTCAAAATTGTGTACGCGTATGCTCTGAATGTTAAAATTTCAAATCTGTTTGCCCTTTCATCGCATCTTTTTCCCATTCACTAATCTACACATGTAAATATGATATGTCAGTTCTTATTTGAGACGTATATTATTAAGTACAAAGCCTACTTTATACCTCTCGATGTTTCGATCGGATTACACCAGCCGTGGTCACGGGTGGTGATGGAATAAGATCCGTAATATCATATTAATATATGTTAAAATCGCAAAAGTTTAAAAATATTAATCTACACATGGTATGGTATTTTGCTATCAAATCCTGATTCTGAATTTATAAGGACTGACTTTATAAATGGATCCAACCAGGATTTTTGGAACCGCATTTGCCAGCTGGCCAGCCATCTGACGGATGGACGAAAAAATAATATTTAAGTATAGGGGCCTAGTCTTAAAAATGGGGAAATGCAGTGTGATAAAACCTCCTAACAACCACAATTTTATTTTGGCAATAAAGTACTTACTCAAAACAAATGTAACTGATCCATCGGCATCAATTTCCATAGAATTTAAAACCCCATTAGCAATAAAGTTATGGTTAAGGACTAATTGAGGACACAGCATAGTATACTGGTAGGTTAATTTCTCGTCATAAATTCTGTAAAAAGAAATAATTGATAAAGTTGGTATTACAATATGGATTTACAGTACGTATGGCTACTATTGACGCAGCTCTATCTGTGTGAAAAACTGTTATTTTATTATTTTCAATACGGTGATTCATCAGACATCTTTGATTCGCGTTACATTCTTTTTCCAACTTACTCAAACTATCTTCTGATTAATTTCGTTGCGGGTTCCAAGACATGCTAACTTCTCCTGGGACTTCACCGAGATCGAGCTCGGTGTAACTTTTGTGGTCTTGCTGTAGATCCTGATTTACAAGAGTCACAGTAATGGGAATGCGGGTGGGATTAGTCCAAAAAAAAAATCTTCTTTGATATTTTTCTTACATTCACATTAGTAACTGAACTTTCATATCCAGCTACGAACGTATTATTAAAGAAATTAAAGTCGCGCGATTCTCATGGAAATATTAATTCTATTTATTTTCATATAACTATTACATTCATGATGCTCACCTTTTCTATAGTTAAGTCACAAGTTACTTTTTTGGTATCTTCCTTTGCCAAGGAATAACTATATTTCGAGCTGCCCAAGTTTATATTCTTATTAACGTCAATATGAATTAACAGGTTTACTAACCGATTATTTTGTGATAACTACTCATCAAAAAAGAACTTGGGAAAAATGAACTACTCGTATCAACAATCACCTGAGTTTTATCAACTTTGCTTGGAATAAAAGATCAGCTAATTATAGTAGATAGTATAAAAGATAGTATAAAAAATAGTATAAAAAATAATATATACGTAACAAACTCTAGTACGTAAAATGAAAATTTATAAAGAATAGCTGTGAGGTAAACGACAGGGTAACCTTTTAAAACAGTGGTAATGTTAAACAGAGATTTTTTCAGACAATAACAATTGTCTTATTTCTTTTATTTATTTATTTTAGTTTCTATAGTTTATAATGAGAAAATTTGTTTGTCAAGGAAGTCATGAAGTTGAGGAATGATATAATTTTTGTTTCATTTTTTGGCAATCGTTCAAGGATCCGATGAGGCTCAACCAAGATATTTCGGGACCCAAGCCAGCTTCAACTGCAAGCAGGGTACCACGGACGAAGTTTTGGCGTAGAGAGGGAAAACTTGAATCAAAAACTGACCAGCGTGGTTCAAGATCTAACACCCAACACCCTCCAAATCTTTCTGTGAATCAAGAAATTATCACTTATCGGCTACGTTCCACTAAACGCTCGCAACGACCGTAACACCCAAAAGTTCCACTTAAGGCTCGTGAACGTTACTAGAAATCTTATGACGTCACTGTACGCGATCGCATACTTCACCTACAAAATATAGGTGGGCCCCAGTGGGCCTACAGCAGTCAAGATGAGCGTTCCACTTATGAATTTCGACAACAACGCCCGCGGCCCATTTACGTTAGTGGAACGGCAATTTCATCGGCCGCGGTCGTGAGCGTTGCTGGCGATAAGTGGAAGGCACTCATTGTATTACTTACACTAATTGTGTAACATGACAATTCGGTAATCCTGTCATTGTAGCATTAAATAAATTATATTTGACATATGGCACTTCTCCTTTGACATCGTTCAGATGAAGTACATCACAAGATTCAATCAGACCAGGAATTCCAGATACAATAGATTTATAAGTATTTTCAGCTCCCAACGTCGTACATTGTATGTCGGCAAAATCGCAGATCTTTTTGCCTGAAATGAAAACAAATTATATAAAAAAACTAGTGAACTTGGTTAGGAACCGAATCAATACCCATCTCTCCTTCTTCCTCTTTAGTGTTTTCCCCAGTTGCTTTCAAATCCCACCTTGATTTGGAGTCTGGAGTACACTTTTATTTGTACTGTATCCCTGACGGGGTTGTCAGAGAGATAGATCGCCAGGCTACATGAACCATGCATACTTCTTTCACTCTTTTTTTTTCATCAATCGCTTCATACAGGCACGTCTGGGTATTCATATACTTTTGACTTTTCCGTTTTTGAGCAATCTGCTCACGTGGTCTTCTTATGTAAGTGTCGGCCTACCTTGATTCCTTTTACCATCTACTTCCGCACAATATTATATTCTTCGTCAATCGTGCGTCACTCATTCGTTGGACGTGTCCAAACCGACGGAGCACGCCTTTTTTCAGTTTAACGCTGACACTTTCATTCAAACCGCCGCACAATTTTCGAAGTGATCGCATCTTCACAGCATTTAATTTATATTGTATTATATTTAATATTATATTCTATATGTTAATGTAATAAAATGCCAAATATGAGTGAGTTGTATGGGCCCTTATATAATTTGGAGGTCTAGCTTAATTGACACCATATACGACTGACGGTCAAATATGTTATGTATTGGTACCGTACTATTAATCTTATGAATATCAGCCGGTATAAAATTCGTAGTGAGCATTAACGCTACGTCCCCTACTATAACGCGGTTTATGATGAAAGCTAGTGCGAGTTATATAATTTTACTTACTCTGAACGGAATTAAGCAAAGCAGCTACAACTGTTACTAATTTTACACAGTTCATATTGATAGAGTAACTTTTAGAAACTGAATATTTATAATTAACGTTTTTCGTAATTTATACCTTCAATAATATTTATCACTCTGATATTAAGGGTCAATAATGATAACCCAAAATAATCTTGTAAAATTATCACATAATTATATAATTATTATGTTATTTATTGTTCATAAAGGTGGAGTTGTACCGGGGCAAAAAAAGTAAAAAGTAATGCCTATCTTGAATCTTGAACTCTTGGTAGGACCAAGAGTTTAAGATTCAAGATAGGCATTACTTTTTACTTTTTTTATTCTAAGGGACATTTCTTTCTACACAGTGCCATCTACCCAAAGTAAGCTTGTGGTATGGTGTCTAGACGACTTATAAACAAACCTATAATGGGTGGCCAACATAAAATGGTAAGTATGGGCAACTCTGTAACTATGATACATAGAAAGATCTCTTCCAAGAATCCACGTCACCGATTTTAATGAAAAGAAAATCTGCATTAATAGATTAAAATTTTACTTGTACTCAAGTTGAATTATCAAAAATACAACTTGAAATATTTTTATTTCAATATTTATTGTATTAATCTTAAGCATTATATGCAACATTTAACTCGTTTAAATAACTGAAGATTCAAAACCCAAAAGTAAAATCATTACTTAAACGAGTAAAAAGTTATACTCGTACTTAAAAAAGGATAGTCATTTCGAACACCTACTAAATTAAATTTAATGATATTGAGAACTATGTAAGGACTTACATATGAAGACCACGTGAAAAGTCAAAAGTACTCGGATACCCAGACGTGCGTGTATGAAGCGATTGATGAATCTACAAGAAGCGGAAGAAGTGGGCATGGATCGCGGAACCTGCCGATCTGTCCTCTCTGACTACCCCGTCAGGAATACAGCATGAAGATAGTTAGTTAGTTAGTTTTTTAAGAACTGTGTCTATTATGCATTTTAGATATCATTTTTCATAGTAACATAATGCTTAAGATCTTACGGACCATAATTTTTTTTTTATTGTCTGTCTGTTTGATATTGTAATAAGCATTACGCCGAACTTTTTGAATTGATCAAAATGTAACTTGCCAGGATCTCGGGCGGTAGATTTTGCTACCGCTCCCTTTCCACCGTCTCTATCACGAGCAGGACCTGTTTGAAAAAAGACATGGCAGTGTCCCACTTGCTCCCACTTGAAACTGGAGACTCTAACGAGAGAATATCCACGTCCAGAAATAGTTGTTTGTTATTCTAAACTAAACTAACTAACTATCTTCACGCTGTATCCCTAACGGGGTAGTGAGAGAGGACAGATCGCCAGGCTTCGCGATCCATGCATACTTCTTTCGCTTCTTCGAGATTCATCAATCGCTTCATACACGCACGTCTGGGTATCCGAGTATCTTTGACCTTTCCGTTTTTGAGCAATCTGCTCACGTGGTCTTCATATGTAAGTCTCGGCCTACCCTGACTCCTTCTACCCTCTACTTTTGAACAATATATATTCTTCGTTAATCGTTCCTCACTCATTCGTTGGACGTGTCCAAACCAACGGAGCACGCCCTTTTTCAGCTTATCGCTGACACTTTCATTCAAACCTGCCATTTTGCGTATCACTTCGATACGTATTCGGTCGGCCAAAGTTACGCCGCACAATTTTCGAAGTGATCGCATCTCCACAGCATTCAATTTACTTACATGCATCTGCTGACATACCCAGGTTTCACTACCGTAAAGCAAAGTTGGTACTAGCACTGCGTTATGAATCGCCATTCGTGCTTCTTTTACGATGCTTTGTCGCTTTACTAACTGGGACAAAGCACCGTTAACTTTGTTTCCGGCAGCTACTCGCCGTATTCAAGGGAAGACCCTTACTTTCACACTCCTCTTTCATATTAGTGACTAATGCCTGAAGGTCGGCTTCTGATGAGGCCATGAGCACCGCATCATCAGCGTACAGCAGACAGTTTACTGTAAAGTCACCCAAATTCACAGCCATAATAAAATCTTTCAACTTCTGCAGGCAACAGTCCAGATACACTATAAACAGCCAAGCGGACATGACACATCCCTGTTTGACGCCTGTACAGACATCAAAAAGAGGTGTCACATCCCCCTCTACTCGGACGCAAGCCTTACAGTCCCTATAAAGCGACTGTATTGCCCGCAGTAGCGAGCCGTCCACACCATATCCGGGCAGCAAGTCCCACATCGTTTCTCTCACAACGTTATAAAATGCTTTCTCCAGATCCACAAAAGCGCAGAGTACCTTCTGCCTACTTCATACTTTTTATAGCTTGTTCTATTTCTTTCATACTAATGACTTCAATGACATCAGGATCCGGAGCATCGAAGTGAGCTCCACTTCCCGATGTGGCATCTCTGTCTTTTCTTGCATACATCTTTCCATAATATTCACTCCATCTCTGCAGGACGTCAGTTTGGTCTGTTAGGACGTCATTGTTAACACTAAGCACTTTATCTCTAAGCCTAGCCATGCTTTCTTCTTCATTCGAACTGCTTCTTTCACTTCCTCATTCCACCATGCATCACGCTTATTACTACTGCCTCTTTTCGTTTCTCCACACACTTCCACAGCGGCATTTACCGTACTATCCCTAAGGTTCTGCCATACACTTTCCACATTCTCACTACTGACATTGACGTCGCCAAGCTTTTCGGCTACCCTTTCATTACATTTATCCCTAATGGATGCATCCTGCAGCTTCCAGCTTTTGATGCTGTAAGTCGGCTCAGGTTCAGGACACTCGGTACGATGACGCCAACCCACGAACAGACCCCTAATCCTAGTTATGACTAGGTAGTGGTCTGATCCCAGCTCAACGCCTCGATAAATCCTTGTGTCCATCACCTGTTTACGGAGCCGACTATCCATTAGGAATAGATCTATCATGCTTCTCTTTGACTTACATCTCCTCGTATACAAATGAATTTGTTTGTGGTTGAACATTGTGTTCGCCACAAACAAATCCTTTTCCTTACAAAATGCCAGTATTAGCTTGTCAGCGTCGTTCACCCTTTTATCCCCATACTTCCCGAGTACCGACTCAAAACCATCGCGAGCGGTACCCACCCATCCATTTAAGTCTCCACATACTATAAGTCTTTCATTTCCTTCTATCACATTTAGAGCTTCTCTCATACACTCCCAGAAGTCATCTAGCTTACTCGTGTTCGACGAAGATAATGGCGCGTAAGCAGCTACCAGGAAAATCTTCGTCAAACCAAGTTTTACACGGATCCAGAGGATTCTAGGACCTACCAGATTGTACTCATACATACCGGAGGCCAATCGCGAGGCCAGCAAAATTCCAACCCCCCGACTGCCATGCTCGCTCTCTGGTACTCCAGACCAAAGCGTTTGTTATTCTATACTTATAACTAGTAAAAATACATGAATAAATCACTCTAATTCAACTACAATCGTAATCTAACAATAAAATTAGTTTTTTTTATACAAACGTGTAATTTTTTCATTTTCAATATCTGTAATTTGAGTTTATTATATGTGAGCGCACTATGTAGACTATTATTTAGCATTTTTAAAATTGACATGATGATTGCTGTACAGTTTGAGAATTTCATGCTTGCCTAAGTGTCCTGGCAGTGATGGCGTGTGTGTCGGGTCGCCTTACTCCCTATAATATGAGCTGATACATGCGTCATACCCGCAACTGCTAAAGGCGTGAAATGTAATTAAATAAATAAATAAAAAATAATAAATATCCATCACGCCTTATCCCCGAAGGGGTGGCAGAGGCATATTATATGCCCACTTTTCACCGTGTGGATTCCTGTCCCACGTAATAGGTGGTGAGCCCATTGCCGTGTTGAAATAGACAGACGCAGATTGTGGCTACCTGCTGTTGAAATTTTTCATGCCGCCCATAAGGCATTCAACAAGGCTTAACGACTGCCATTTTACTGGCAACCGGGACCAACGGCTTAACGTGCCTTCCGAAGCACGGAAACGCTCGCAAATGTAAATGCCACAAAGTGGTCACCCATCCGAGTACCAGCCATAGTGAAAGTTGCGTAACTCAGTGATCGTTTACAGAACACTGAGACCGCGGGGCCACGAGCGCTTCTGAAATGAAATGTAATTCATACTAAGTTTAGTCAAATGTTCTCACATAACTCTAAAGAACAATGTACGGTGATTATTGTAAGTCATACCTACATGTTATAAACTCATTACCATAATATTATTAATAATTAAAACTAATGTAATTACTGGCGGTTAGAAAAGAGTGGCCATGAGTTTTATTGTCAGGTTCTTTCTCAGGCTCTACCTATTGCTTTGCGAATCTGGCAAAAGTGTTAATTTAGAAGCAATAATATTATATGTAAATTATATTATAGTTTTATTGTAGTATTAGTAAACATAAACAGTGAATGCAACTCACACCTTCGGTTACGTCGGGTTTCGCCTATACCAACAATACAACGAAAATGTGGACACCTATGGTGGGGCAAGTTCATACCCTAAAAGTTGCGCACCACACGGTTACAAAAAATGTTCTTCGTTCGTTTCTTAGGAATATTCGAATTTAAAGGTTAAACTTTTACAGCTCGATTAGGAAATGGAATCTAAAATTGATTTTAAATAATGATGACAATCTCGTTCAGATTAAATCTAAGGAAACACAATTAAAACTATGTATCCTGTTTACAGAAATAATTCCATAGAGCCAACAGGAGAGGTAGACAGAAAAATACGTGATTTGGCGTGGTGGAAGATAATATGTCTATGCCTTCTATTGGTCTGATACTATGCGTGCTACCGTGATGACCGTGGTCTGATAATACAGGATAGTGGACCCCGGAGCACGGTTTAGATTACAGTTACGAGAACTACACACACAAAGGCTTCAGATCTCAACGATCAGAAGCGTCAAATATAAATATCCATCAAAATTTTTATTTACCAATCACGCCATATCCCCGAAGGAGTGGCTGAGCTTTTCACCATCTGTATTCCTGTCCCACGTAATAAATAGGTGATGCCCCATTGCCGTGTTGAAATGGACAGACGCAGGTTGTGGCTACCTGCTGTTGAAATTTTTCATGCCGCCCATAAGGCCTTCATCTTGACTTAACGACTGCCATGTTATTGCAAACTGAGATCAACGACTTAACGTGCCCTCCGAAGCACGAAAACGCTCGTAAATATAAATGTCACAAACTGGTCCTTCACTTTTACAGAACACTGAGCCCGCGGGACCACGAGCGCATCAATTATCTAAATAGTTTTATAAAATTTAATAAAAATTCAATCGGGTAAATATAATAAATATATTATTTTTACGGCGATCTTGAAAATGATGTATTCTTCTCTTCTAACTCTATCCTTAATTATGCTGGTATCAGGTCTTCGACAGGAAAAGTTCTTAGATAAATATTAATTTTGTCCATAAACAATGCCATGTAACTTTCCATTGTCGGAGAACGCAAGATTTCTTCCATATACGCTGAGTGGTTATGCACGTAGGCCTTAGCCATATCAGCTGAAAAATATATTAATTTTCATCTTATAAGCAATAACAGACTCGGTGATTATAGAAAGTATATTATTAAATTAACTTAACTTAACTATCTTTACGCTGTATCCCTGACGGGGTAGTCAGAGAGGACAGATCGCCAGGCTTCGCGATCCATTCATACTTCTTTCACTTCTTCGAGATTCATCAATCGCTTCATACACGCACGTCTGGGTATCCGAGTACTTTTGACCTTTCCGTTTTTGAGCAATCTGCTCACGTGGTCTTCATATGTAAGTCTCGGCCTACCCTGACCTCTTCTACCCTCTGCTTTCGCACAATATATATTCTTCGTCAATCGTTCCTCACTCATTCGTTGGACGTGTCCAAACCAATGGAGCACGCCCTTTTCCAGCTTCACGCTGACACTTTCATTCAAACCTGCCATATTGCGTATCACTTCGTTACGTATTCGGTCGGCCAAGGTAACACCGCACAATTTTCGAAGTGATCGCATCTCCACAGCATTCAATTTACTTTCATGCATCTGCTGACATACCCAGGTTTCGCTACCGTAAAGCAAAGTTGGCACTAGCACTGCGTTATGAATCGCCAGTCGTGCTTCTTTTAAGATGCGTCACTTTACTAATTGGGACAAAGCACCGTTAACTCTGTTTCCGACAGCTACTCGCCGTTCTACATCCGAATCACATCTTCCATCCGCGCTAAACATACTCCCTAAATACACAATTTCATTCACTTGCTCTAGACGTTCCTGGTTAACCCTAATCTCGCATTTAGTTCTTACGTTATCTCTTTTAAATACTAGAACCTTAGTCTTACTTGCATTCAAGCGAAGACCCTTACTTTCATACTCCTCTTTCATATTAGTGACTAATGCCTGAAGGTCGGCTTCTGGTGAGGCCATGAGCACCGCATCATCAGCGTACAGCAGACAGTTTACTGAAAAGTTACCCAAATTCACACCCATATCAGAATCTTTCAACTTCTGCAGGCAACTGTCCAGATACACTACGAACAGCCAGGCGGACATGACACAACCCTGTTTGACGCCTGTACAGACATCAAAAAGAGGTGACACATCCCCCCCCTACTCCCACGCAAGCCTTACAGTCCTTATAAAGCGACTGTATTGCCCGCAGCAGCGAGCCGTCGACACCATATCCGGGCAGCAAATCCCACAGAGTTTCCCTCACAACGTTATCAAATGCTTTCTCCAGATCCACAAAAGCGCAGAAAACCCTCTGGGTAATAGCCAGAAACTTCTCCGCGATCATGCGGAGAGAAAACACTTGATCCATGCAACCTCTTCTACGTCGGAATCCGCATTGAGCCTCCCATAAATATTTTTCAGACTTTTCTTGCATTCGTGCCGTTATATTATACTTTGTATTTAAGAATAATAGTTATTATACATCTTTTCTCAGTGAAAACCCATGTCAATACCATTATATATGTGCCAAATTTTAGCCAAATCTGTTTAGCATTTTGAGCTATTAATTTATTCAAGTCCTTTACTTTTTTTTCAAGTTAGAACTATGTCTTTGTTTAGACGTTATAGTGTTGGGGTCTAATAATTCACAGTATCCAACTGTGAAAAAACAAACATACATATATATAGTCACGCCTATATCTCGATCGGTAGGCAGAGGCATAATATACGCCTACATATTAACGGGTGGTGAGCCCATTGCAGTAAAAAAACAACAAATAAAAAAGGTACTAAATCTGATACATATTTAACTTACATTTTACTGGATCGTAGTGTAGAGGACCGTGAACGTCCAATACAATCTCTCCTTTAGGTTCAAACTCCGTAGTGTAGTGTGTGATGTAGAAATGAAGTTTTTGGTCCTTCTCAGAAATTACTCTTTCATACGAACCTTTGATGTGTATCATATAATCATCTATAAAATAATGTTGTTTTATATAAATACACTAGAAAAATAACTGTATTTAGCAAATTCTCATAATGCCAAGGTTTCTCGTAATGCTTGACAGGTACAGGTTGTTGAACGATTCTTGCTGGAAGGTCCAACAGTAAATATAGAATAATAAGCAAATTCGACGAAAAGGCAGATATGTTAGGACAATTTTATTTTGGATTTTGCACCACAATTACGTGTTAAAGTGTCATCGTACGGTGGATGTGCTGTGTGAGTAGTATTGATAAAATACAAATGAGTAAGTATCTCAGAGGAAGTCTGATAGTGGCACCAGTGATTGAAAAGATGAGAGGCAACCTGTGTTGTCTGTGTCGGTATGGGCATGTAATGAGAAGGGATGAAAGTCATGTAAGTAAAAATACGATAAATATATGAATGTTGACGAATGGAGAGCCAGAGGAAGGCCAAAGAAAAGATAGATGAACTATGTAGGGAGTGATATGAATATGAGAGAAGTGAATGATCAGATGACGCATAACAGGGATTAATGAAAGAAGACATACTGTGTCAAACAAAGTAAAATGGGACAAGGACAAGAGGATAATCATGGACCATGATAATTGGCCGTCGCACAAGGCCATCATTGCGAAAGGTTTGACTCAAAAAATTAACAATTACCATCGAACAACCTCGTTATTCACCAGATATGGCTACAACCGATTTTTTTCTTTTTCCTAACCTCTAATTACCTAGATTGGATTAAAAGATTAGAATTTGTGGCAAAGGGTGAACTCCATTAAAAAGCAAAACTTTATATTTTAATGTTTGGATTATTCCTCGGTAATATTGTATCTTTTCTGAAGAAGCCTAGGAGCATACTTTGTGTATAACCTATTTCTTTTCACAGTACTTTCTTGAACGTATTAAAATTTATCCCACCAGGATGTCTAGAACCACATGTGCTAGTTGTCCAGTCAATGGACTGATATATAAGGCGTTGCTAGGCACCACACTTATAGCACTTTGGAACCTAGCATTCAAAATGGGGAAGCGCATAATGATAAATTCTACTAACTACATTACTAATTCTACAGTTTTATTTTGGAAATAAAATACTTACTATAATAAATTGTGACTAAACCAGCTCCATCAATTGCTACATCAAAATCTAAAAGTCCATTTGAATTGTAGTGATGGTTGAGAACAAAATGAGGGCATAGCAAACTATAATGGAAGGTTAACTCTTCGTCATAAATTCTGCAAAAAGAAATAATTGATATGTAGTCATTACATTTTGGATTTAGTGGGTATGACTATTCTTGACTATTTTATTTTAACTATTTCACCCGACATTGTGGAATACGAGCACGGTACAAGTCTTTATTTTCTTGAAATTCATCAGCATCATCCGAGCGTCTGTCCCAGTTGCGTCTCGCGATGCCCGGGGTCCGTTTATCTACATTTTCTCCTATACTACGCACGGTCGTCGGCACTTCTTGAAATTCATAGTTATTAAATTAAATCTATACTAATATTATAAAGATGTTGTATGGGGTAATCTCGTCTTATGGATCCACTTAACCCATTTTGAAAATAAATTTACTAATATTAAGCTGTATTATCCCTGTGTGCTATAGGCTAATTTTATTCCCTATCTGGATTTAGATACTTTTATATGGTAGTTAGAAGCAGCTTTAATTCGGCTTTGAGTGACTGTCGTCTGACCTGTCAACCCCGTAAGTGGGCCTAAGTCGTTGCCTCGTCTGTTGATCAGCAGGTGCACCTTTAGCAAATGAGGTTGCATGTGCCTCGGAGATCTTCGTGGGGTACAGAGTATCGAGAGATGGCACTCCTGGCCCCGCTGACTCAGTGTTCTGTAAACGAGCAATGCGTTTAGCAGGTTTCGCTATGGATGGTAACGGATGTGGACTTGTGGCATTTACATTTGCGAGCGTTTTCGTGATTCCGAAGGCACGTTAAGCCGTTGGTCCTGGTTGCCAGTAACATAGCAGTCGTTAAGTCAAGTTGAAGGCCTTATGGGCGGCTTGAAAGATTACAATAGCAGGTAGCCACAACCTGCATCTGTCTATTTCAACACGGCAATGGGCTCACCACTTATTATGACTCAAGAATATACACGGTGAATAGTGGACGTAAAATATGCATTTGCCTTCGGGGATAGGCGTGATTAATAAACATAAACAAACATCGATTCACGTTACTTACGCTAGCTGTGTAACATGACAATTTTGTATTCCTGTCATTGTGGCGTTATTTAAATAATATGTGAGAAAAGGCAGGTCTCCTCTGATCTCCTTTAGTCGAAGTACATCACTAGGTGTAATAAGACCAGGAATTCCAGCTACTAGAGATTTAAAAGTATTTTCAGCTCCCAATGTCGTACATGCTATGTCCGCAAAATCACAGATCTTTTTGCCTGAAAAGTACGACTAATAATATGAGAAAACTAACTAATCTGTTTGACGTTGTTCTGCCCAAACTTTGGAACGGAATTTTTACACCAGCGGCTGTCTCAAACGCACAAAAAAGAGAGTTGTTACACATGTACAGAAAAATGATCTATGTTTATAAGTTGTTAAAGAGTGTGGGTACGTGCAATGAAGGGTTCCTGTACCTTGCTACTAATCAATATCTTGCTAATAGTCAATTTTTTTTTTGATCGCTTCATTTTGTTATCCGGTCGACTCTTTCTTATATAGGTAAATTTGTAAAACCTACTTATCGCTGATTGTTTTCTTATTAATTTCATTAATGTTCTAAAATTTTATAATTCTCTCAAAGGGTAGACGACTTTGACTAAAATTAACACTTTTAAGTTTATTACAGGCATTTCAAGAAAAATTTAATAAATTTGTGTTTATCAGTTACAAATAACAGAGCTCTGGTACTAACGGCCTTTGAGCTAGATCGTGGACAGACAAGCAGACGGATACGAACGGATCTTGCAAAACTATAAGGGTTTCTTGTTTAATCCCTAAAACCCTAAAAATAAATCGCTAGTGTGTTAATAAGCCCAAAAATCGAAAGTGGTCACACCAAATAGTATAACAATTATTGTTTTGATGAATCTGAGGTAGTTCAAAGTTTACTGTACCTACTTAGAACGTAAGAATTACGCGGAATACGGATTTTTGTGGCTAATAATTAGGAAAGCGGACCCCAGGCGTCGCGAGACGCAACTGGGACAGACGCTCGGATGATGATGATGGTGGCTAATAACATGAATATCTACTATACTAATTTCTGTACAATGCTATTTAAGGAAGATTATTAGATTATGGTTTTATTGGCAAACTTTATACATTATGCTAAAACGATAGCCTGTAACGTCTGTTTTCCGTTTAACTCGTGGGATTCTTTGCTTTTTGGAACAAACCACAGAATTTAAACAGGACTCAGAAAATAATATATTTAATACTATTAATTATTATTTGTAAAAATATCCTTACAATAAATAATATAATGTCCTTTAATTTGATTAAGTAACATGAAATTGATATTTTACCAAACATAATGTTAAGTATTATAATCATTGAATTGAGAAAAGTCATGTATATAAGAGCAATCTAGTTTGTTATTTAGTCAAAACCCTATTGGTTACTCGATCGTGACGTGGCTCACATGGTGACTGCTTGATATAACTTCACTTACTCTGAACCGAAATAATCAGAACAATGACAACTAATACAAATTTTATACAATTCATATTGTATGAGTGACTTTTAGAAACTAAATGTTTATAATTGATGTTTTCTGTATTTATACTTTTTTGTACTATTATCATTCAGTGATTAAGGGTCAATGTTGATGCCCCGAAAAACTTATACTAACTAATACTACTTATTATAAATTTACACTTTTATAATTATCATGTAGGTATTGTTAGTAAGCATAGACATGTAGGTACTGATGTTCCAACAAGATCTTCAAAACCCAAACCAAACTTACATGAAAGTGGTATATAATATGTTCAGCACGGACGAAACTTTGGCGTATACGCCTGTCCGAACCAACTATAGGTTGAACGGGGTGGTTAAAACTTCCCTGTGTACTAAGTAGCTGAATCACACAATAAAAAATACTCCTACTGTTCCACAGCGTATATTTTGACGACAAAAAAAAAAACATTTCTAAACACTTAAAGTAAAACCGACGACACCTGTAATTGCGATTGAGCAGACAGGTACAACGCCATCTATCGAGGCTTACAATAAACTTTTCTTAATATAACTTCAAACACCTAAGGTAAAACCGACGTCACCTGTAATTGCGATTGAGCCGACAAGTACAACGCCATCTATCGAGGCTCACAATAAATTTTCTAAATATGACTGGCAAGTTATACATCCTCCCCCTATTAAGGGCGTAAGCCTTAATAATAAAATAAAATACAAAAAGTGACTACAACCAAAATTAACAAACTTATTCTAGTATTACTTATGTAAAACTTATTCTAATCACTGACTGGTAATAAACATAGTTTAGAAACTGGCCTCTTAATTAATGAATTTTTTGGTCGGATTGTGTGGTCACTCTAGTGATTCCGTCACTGCCTGGATGAACTTAAGCTACCAAACCATATAACCAACAACAAGGAGGAAGGCCATCTTGATTAAAACTACGTCCCCCACCTTGGGAGTCGGATTTTGAGTATTCCATTGATACCTATGAAAAAACTACCTCAAATACTCCTGAGACCACCTATTCCAAAACTCTTACAACATTCTTTGCGTGTATTGCCAGCGTTTTAACGACGAAATACTACTGGTTAAATAATTATGATCTAGTGGCGTCACGAGTGGTTCACCCACCAAGAAATCACCAGGCATAAAAACGAATGGTTCGTCAAGTACATTCTCCAATCTAGATAGCGGCCTGGAGTTTAAACAAACTTCCACTTGACACAAGACTGTGGATAGCTCTTCAAATGTTAGAGTCAAACTACTAATAACCCGCTTCAAATGAAACTTAACGGATTTTATCCCCGCCTCCCATAGGCTACCGAAATTTGGAGTTTGAGGTGGAATGAAGCACCAAGTGGCCAATGAATCAGCAATTTCGTTCACAATACTATTCTTTTCTTCACGAAACAGTTGACGCAATTCAGTCGCGGCACCAATAAAATTTGTTCTATGGAATGAATATGGTGAATAAATAGCCAAATCGTCGTGGATGTACTTACGATTTATTTCAAAGTCCAGTACAGTACACATTTAATTTGACACACACCATAAGATCACAATAGTCCATAGATAAGAAGGAGAAGTAAGAGTTCACAGTAAATAGATAACATAACGTGAAGAAAACGAATACATTACATCAATCGGGCGGTACAAGCCTCGCGCGTTATTATTTGCTTCAGACTGCCTTTAGAACGTAGGATACGGTATCGTCGTGCTAAAAGTAAAGATGTGGGTAAACATAAAATAATTTTAAATAGTGTGCGTTTCCACTGCACGCACGATAACTATACTTGAGGTAGCAAAACATCAACACGATATTGAATACGTTTTAATAAGAGATAATATTATAATTATGAAGTGGATATAAATAAATAGTGATGTATTTTATAAATATGTATGTGTGTAGTATATGTGTAAAAGTGTACGCACGTATGTATTATAATGTTTCTAAATTTTATTTTCGAATAAATATAAATAATGTACATAACTAAACTTATAAATATGAAAGTGTAATGAGTAGGCCACAGTACCATTGTCGCTCCTCATCTCCTGGCAATGGCCTCGCCTAGCAAGAAATCTTTTGAAAGCCTGAAAAAAACCACTGGTAGTTAGGTCTGATACCGCTTCCACATATACTGCACGAGAATACATACAGCCCAATAAGCTTATAAAGTCTTTGGTAGACTTGTAACCGCGTCCTTTGGATGTACGTATTTTGATAGGTCCTGCGAAATCTACACCACTCCGAACAAATGGTCGAGATGGAGTAACTAGCGCAGAATGCAACTGTCCCATCAGGCGCCCCTAATATTGCAGAAAGTATATAATCAAATTATAGTTGCTATTAGCAGCAAATAAAAGCGGAAACAAGACTTTAAACCCAGGTAGGGTAGGAAAGCATCTGGGAATACTTGGAGAGCTTCCAATCCATAATTGATCTTTATTATTCAACATGGGTCCGTCGATTACAATAATAAAATAAGCAATACAAAATAAAAGAGGAGAAAAAGCAGAAAAAGAAATGAAGCATCTGACAATAATATTATTGTGTCTATTAGCCTTCTTACGCAAATTGTGTTTTGTTATCCTATTTTTATTTACAACGTTCTCCTCTCTTGGGTCTGTTGTAAGATATTTTTATTTAGAAATAAGCAGACCCTTTGTACTTCTTTTCTTTTACCTTCTCACTGTGCTAGATCGTATAAAAATAAATCAATCTGTATAATTAGCTACACAGATTTATCTAAGGCCTTTTACGTAGACAATCATCACTGTTTTGTTCAAAAGTTGGCAGATGCAGGCATCTGTGGATGCTTCTCATCCGGAACTTTTTGTTGTTTGAACCCGTTGTTCCACAAATCTTCTTTTCGAATGATATCTTATTAGATAAAGACTTTACGGCTTTAATTTGACTCCCAGGTCTGTCCTGGTATTGGCTGCCAGTAGCAGTCGAGTTTCTAATATCGTCGGCATCGTTGGAAGCTACTGCCATCTTTACTCCCAAGTAGGTGAAGTGAGGTGGAAATATCCCCGCAGTTTCTTTTCTTTGATTGAGTTAAGATTCTAAGCAGGAAACTTTTAAATAATCTGTGATATAAAATAAAATAAATATTGTGGGTCATTTTATTACACAACGCCATCTAGCCTAATATAAGCTAATATAAGCTTCTGGTATGAGATCTAGACAACTGATAAATATACTTAAATATATCTAAATACCTACATATTAAACATAGGTAACACCAAAACTCACAAATCACACAAATATTTGTTCTGACCCGGGAATCGAACCCGGGACCTCGGCGCGGAAGTCGCATACATTTCCACTTACGCCACCGACGCAGTCACACAACTACTTATAGAGATTTTATTTAAAACCCCCCCTTACTTTTGATAGTGACACTAATACTACAATGTTCGTAGCTAGATAACTAGAAGGAAAGGATGTGGTAATGAAAAAAAAACAGTACAAATATAAGATAGACATTTATCCTATAATTGAAGTTTACCAATCTGGTGGCATGGTTTTTCCACATTTGGGGCTGTTACATGATACTGTAAACTTTTTACCGCATCCGAATTCATCAGCCTCACATTCATTTTCTTCTGACCACACATTTTAAGGTTATCATACACTTTTTGACATTTATTTTCACATTTATTTTCACATTTATTTTTCGGTTTTCTACATTTTACCTGACAGTCAAGATAGTTTTCACATCGAGAACGAAGAGCATTCTCGAATTTCACATTTGCTTCTATGACGGTTGGATCGTTTTGGTCGCCGGTGGACTGAAAATTTATATTACCGTTTTAATTGTAATAAAGAGATAGTATTGGTAGAGTTTCAGTAAATTAAATTTTAATTTATTATTCCCACTTCAATTGTGCTTGTGAATACTTATTAATAATGGTGTACACAAAGAAAAAAAATACAGCAAATGTTAAATAAGTATAAAAGGGTTTTTTTTGATAAATGTTAACTGTGTATTTTCATGAAAAGATTTACAAAAATATGCTGTTAATTGTTTGCTGTTTGTCAAGTCGATACAAGACCTCCAAACTAAAATTAAAGCAACAAGCCTTTTAAAGCAATTGTACTGTGATGGAATATTTGTATAGCACTACTTGCGGCATCATCTTTTTAGTATATAACAGATTCGAAATCAATATGATATAATTATTATTCTGGCACTATAATGATAATATAATAATACATTAACAGGAGTATATACCTATTTGAGGAGTTGAAATGAAGTGATGTAATATCAGATGCAACAAAAAGTAAAGAAAATGTAAAATAACTTCGTCAAACACTTGCCCTTAAAATATTCCCAACATATCGCAAGGCCTTTTCATCGTTAATGGAGTCACCAAACCTTATCCCTTGAAGATTATAGTCCACATCGTTTAGATCGTCAGATGTCCTTAGTGGGATATGATGGTGGTGAGATGGTCTATCAACTATTACAACCAGTGGGTTGTTACCACGATTACCCAATAACTTGGAAAGGAGTTCAAATGTTTTATCTGGCAGTCTTGCGCCATTAGACTTGTGGAACATGAGCATCAACATGTTATTTCATTTAAACACATTTGTATAGATTTTCCTCGACGGGGTACACAGGAGCATTGAGACATCGTGTGTGTGACAGACTCGTGGCTTATTGAGAGCATTAGCAACTCTGAATTATTTGATGATCGATATCTTGTATGGCGGAGAGATAGAGATTATAAGAATACTTATCAAATATACGGGGGCGGTGTATTATTGGCTGTCAGACGCGAACTAGCATCTGAAATACGAGACGAGTGGTGCTCGTGTGCCGCAGATATGTGGATCATGATCACACTTTGTAATATTTTTTTTTATAAAATGCATGTTGGTGTAGCTTATATTAGCGTAAGCAAAATTTAGGCAATTCAATGTCAACACAATTATTAAACTTCTCTAATAACCTTGTCAATATAGTTATGAAGAATCCCACTGACCATTTTCTAGTCTTGGCAGACTTTAACTTACCAAAAATTACATGGTCCCCGTCAAAAGACGGGCACTCCTTTTGCCCTGGAGGTATAGTTGGAGAAACAGAAATAACATTTTTAATGATATGGATTGTTGCAACTTGTCACAATATAACTCTCACTTAAACTACAATAATGTACTGTTTGATTTAATTTATTTAACCGGTCAGTTATTAGTGACGACTTGTAGTGATCCTCTGGTGCTAGAAGACCCCAATCATAAGTCAGTATGCATATCGGCGGAGTTTATTCAACTCCATGTACTGTCATCTGTGCCAACAAACATCATATACAGTTCGGGTGATTTCGATGCGATCTCAGCCCAGCTGGAATGCTTGCGATGGCCGTCAGGGTGATAAGAGGGTACCGCATGATCTCTTTCGAGGCGGCATGTCTCCTTGCCGGGACCCCTCCATGGGACCTGGAAGTGAGAGTACTTGCGTCATTGTTAAAATGGCGCAAGGAGGCGCGGGAGCAGGGCCATAGGCCTACGCCCCGAGAAATCGAGGCTCAGCGGTCCCAGCTCCGACAGGAACTCATGGAGACATGGAAGGTGCGACTTGAGCATCCACCGGGGGTAAACGCCACAATCGGGGCGATCAGACCGGTCATAGATGTATGGTTGGAGAGGAGCCATGGCAACCTCTCCTACCGGCTGTCACAGATACTGATACTTACCGGGCACGGGTGCTTCGGTAAGTATCTGTGGCGTATATACTGCGTAGAACGCAGCGAGGACACAGCGCTCCACACATTGGTGGAGTGCTCAGCGTGGGCGCAGTAGCGCCAAGACCTCGTGGCGAGTCTGGGCGTAGACATTCTCTCGTTGGATACTATGGTGCAAGTCATGGTCTCCAGCGGGAGCAAGTGGGACGCCGCTGCGTCTTTCTACGAGCAGGTCATGCTCGCGAAAGAGGTGGCGGAGACGGAACGGGAGAGGACTCTCCCGCCCGAGATCCGCGGTCTGCGGCGACAACGCCGCAGACTTGTCTTCGCCCAAGACTACCGGCCTCCATGACCGGGGGCCTGAGGACGGCGGGTGGGCTGCTCGCCGTCCTTACAGAAGCAGGCCCAAGACGTGACGTGAAAATGTTACGCACGCCTCATGCCCCAAGAAGCGGGATAGTACCCGAACCAACCCCCCAAAGAAGCGGGATAACACCCGAACCCCAGGTGAGGCCGCGGTGTTAGCCAAAGTCTGCCGGGAGCTCTCGGACATCTTTCCGAGGAGTTACTCGGGGCGTCCGGTAATAGACAGTTAGGCGGGGACTGTGTGGTTTTAGCCGGTTTGAGTCCGGCATGACTTCTAAAGGAATTTCCCCACTTTAAAAAAAAATGGCATGCTTGGATTAGGTTGTTGAATTTCGTAGCGATCGCTAGAGGAAGCTTTAACTTTCTTCTATGATACTCTGAATAACTTACGTACTAAATTTATTTCCTCCAAAATAGCTGCCACACAATCTAAATATCATCCCTAGTACAAGAAACCTTTCATAAAAAAAAAATTAAAAGAAAAGTATACATTTAATACAAAATTTAACTAACTAACTAACTATCTTCACGCTGTATCCCTGACGGGGTAGTCAGAGAGGACAGATCGCCAGGCTTCGCGATCCATGCAAACTTCTTTCGCTTCTTCGAGATTCATCAATCGCTTCATACACGCACGTCTGGGTATCCGAGTACTTTTGACCTTTCCGTTTTTGAGCAATCTGCTCACGTGGTCTTCATATGTAAGTCTCGGCCTACCCTGACTCCTTCTACCCTCTACTTTTGAACAATATATATTCTTCGTCAATCGTTCCTCACTCATTCGTTGGACGTGTCCAAACCAACAAAAAAATAATACAAAATTTAAAAAATATAATACATCGGATTATCAAAGCTTTATTTTACTTAGAGTAAAATAAACCGACATATTAATAAGTGTGAAAACTTGTAATTGGCCTTCAAGCACTACAGTTTGTAAGCCTATCTTATGTATTAGCTGTAAGTTTTCTGAAAGTAAAAAATAAAAATAAAATAAAATAAATGTAAATACTGGCGGTTAGAAAAGAGTGGCCATGAGTTTTATTGTCAGGTTCTTTTTAAGCTCTACCTATTGCTTTGCGAATCTGGTAAAAAATGATAATATAGAAGCAATAATATTACATTTTAGTATTATTGTAGTATTAGTAAACATAAACAGGGAATGCAACTCACACCTTCGGGTACGTCGGGTTTCGCATATACCTTACTTACGGTACTAAGATGTGGACACCTATGGTGGGGCTAGTTCATAAAAATATTCATAATAAAGTTGCGCACCACACTGTTACGAAAAATGTTCTTCGTTCGTTTCTTAGGAATATTCGAATTTAAAGGTTAAACTTTTACAGCTCGATTAGGAAATGTAATCTAAAATTGAGTTTGACTAATGATGACTTCCCATAAGGATAAACTATGTATCCTGTTTACAGAAATAATTCCATAGAGTCAACAGGAGAGGTAGACAGAAAAGTACGTACTATGCCTTCTATTGGTCTAATACTATGCGTGCTACCGTGATGACCGTGGTCTGATAATACAGGATAGTGGACCCCGTAGCACGGATTAGATTACAGTTACGAGAACTACACACACAAAGGCTTCAGATCTCAACGATCAGGAGCGTCAAATATAAATATCCATCAAAATTTTTATTTAACTATCACGCCCGAAGGAGTGGCTGATATGCCCGCTTTTCACCATCTGTATTCCTTTCCCACGTAATAAATAGGTGATGAACCCATTGCCGTGTTGAAATGGATAGACGCAGGTTGTGGCTACCTGCTGTTGAAATTTTTCAAGCCGCCCATAAGGCCTTCAACTTGACTTAACGACCGCCACGTTATTGAAAACCGAGACCAACGACTTAACGTGCCCTCCGAAGCACGAAAACGCTCGCAAATATAAATGCCACAAACTGGTCCTCCATCCGTGACTTTTACAGAACACTGAGCCCGCGGGACCACGAGCGCATCAATTATATAGATAGTTTTATAAAATTTAATAAAAATGCAATCGGATACATATAATAAATATATATTTTTTAAGGCGATCTTGAAAATAATGTATTCTTCTCTTCTAACTCTATCCTTAATTATGCTGGTATCAGGTCTTCGACAGGAAAAGTTCTTAGATAAATATTAATTTTGTCCATAAACAATGCCATGTAACTTTCCATTGTCGGAGAACGGAGGATTTCTTCCATATACGCTGAGTGGTTATGCACGTAGGCCTTAGCCATATCAGCTGAAAAATATATTATTTTTCATCTTATAAGCAATAACAGACTCGGTGATTATAGAAAGTATATTATTATACTTTGTATTTAAGAATAATAGTTATTATAAATCTTTTCTCAGTGAAAACCCATGTCATTACACAACAAATAAAAAAAAGGTACTAAATCTGATACATATTTAACTTACATTTTACTGGATCGTAGTGTAGAGGACCGTGAACGTCCAATACAATCTCTCCTTTAGGTTCAAACTCCGTAGTGTAGTGCGTGATGTAGAAATGAAGTTTTTGGTCATTCTCAGAAATTACTCTTTCATACGAACCTTTGATGTGTATCATATAATCATCTATAAAATAATGTTGTTTTATAATTACACTATAAAAATAACTGTATTTAGCAAATTCTCATAACGCCAAGGTTCCACGTAATGCCTAACAGGTACATGTTGTTGGACGATTCTTGCTAGAAGGTCGAACAGTAAATATAGAATAATAAGCATAGGCAGATGTGTTAGGACATTTTTTTTTGGATTTTGCACCGCAATAACGTTTTAAAGTGTCATCGTACGGTGGATGTGCTGTGTGAGCAGTATTGATAAAATACAAATGAGTAAGTATCTCAGAGGGAGTCTGATAGTGGCACCAGTGATTGAAAAAATGAGAGGCAACCTGTGTTGTCTGTGTCGGTATGGGCATGTAATGGGAAGGGATGAAAATCATGTAAGTAAAAATACGATAAATATATATTTATCGCGTTTTTACTTACATGATTTTCTATTTGACCTTCCTCTGGCTCTCCATCGACGGATTCCATTAAAAAAAATGTTTGGATTATTTCTCGATGATATTGTATCGTTTCTGAAGAAGCCTAGGAGCATACTTTGTGTATAACCTATTTCGTCAAGAAAGTACTGTTTCTTGACATAGTAGTATTTAAATGTATAACCAAATTTGCTAGCATTTTAGTCCAGTCATTAAACTTACATTATTTATAGCACTGTGGAATAGGTTCCACGGTGCTATAAATAAGTGTGGTGCCTATCAACGCCTCATATGTAAGTTTGTGTTCTGATCTTTCTTAAAATTATTAAGAATTTATCATTGATATCATTGAATTTAATTTATCGCTTCCCCATTTTGAATGCCCTAGCATTCAAAATGGGGAAGCGCACAATGATGAATTCTAACAGCCCTACAGTTTTATTTTGGAAATAAAATACTTACTATAATAAATTGTAACTAAACCAGCTCCATCAATTTCTACATCAATATCTAAAAGTCCATTTGAATTGTAGTGATGGTTGAGAACAAAATGAGGGCATAGCAAACTATAATGGAAGGTTAACTCTTGGCTAACATCATAAATTCTGCAAAAAGAAATAATTGATTTGTAGTCATTACAATTTGGATTTAGTGGGAATGACGATTCTTGACTATATGTAAATGAAATATATTTAACATCTATGACTGCCTCGGTTGCGCAGGGCTAGCGTAGGTATGCGACTGCCGCGACTGATGTCCAGGGTTCCATTCCCGGGTCAGAAGAAATATTTGTGTGATCCATAAATGTTTGTTTCGGAGTTTGGGTGTTTCCTATGTATAATATGTCATGTATTTAGAAATATATTAGTATGTTTATCAGTCGTCTAGATCCCATAAGATAAGTTTTTATGAGCTTACTTTGAGCTAGACGGCGCTGCGTAAAAATGTCCCGCAATATTTAACTATTTCACCAGGCTTTGTGGAATACGAGCACGGTAAAGTTCTTTATTTTCTTGAAATCCAAGGTTATTAAATTAAAAATATACTTATATTATAAAGAGGTTATATGGGGTAATCTCTTCTGACGGATCCACTTAACCCATTTTGAAAATTCATTTACTATTATTAAGCTGTATTATCCCTGTGTGCTACAGGCTACTTTTATTCCCTATCTGGGTTTGGAGCCTGAGGTCCACTTTTATGTGGTTGTTAGAAGCAGCTTTAATTTGGCTTTATATTTTCGGATTTGAGTGACTGTCGACTGACCTGCCAACCCCGTAAGGGGGCCAAGTCGTTGCCTCGTCTGTTAATCACCAGGTGCACCTTTAGCACATGAGGTTACATGGATCTCGGAGATCTTCCTGGGGTACAGGGTATCGAGAGATGGCAATCCTGGTCCCGTTGACTCAGTGTTCTGTAAACGAGCACTGCGTTTAGCAAGTTTCGCTATAGATGGTCACGGTTGCTTACATTTGCGAGCGTTTTCGTGATTCGGTAGGCACGTTAAGCCGTTGGTCCCGATTGCCAGTAACATAGCAGTCGTAAAATCAAGTTGAAGGCCTTAATAGGCGCCTAAAAATCAAATAGCATGTAGCCACAACCTGCGTCCGTCTATTTCAACACGGCAATGGCCTATTATGACACAGGAATATACACGGTGAATAGTGGACATAAAATATGCATTTGCCTTCGGGGATAGGCGTGATTAATAAACATAAACAAACATCGATTCAAGTTACTTACGCTAGCTGTGTAACATGACAATTTTGCATTCCTGTCATTGTGGCGTTATTTAAATAATATGTGAGAAAAGGCAGGTCTCCTCTGATCTCCTTTAGTCGAAGTACATCACTAGGTTCAATAAGACCAGGAATTCCAGCTACTAGAGATTTAAAAGTATTTTCAGCTCCCAATGTCGTACATTCTATGTTCGCAAAATCACAGATCTTTTTGCCTGAAAAGTAAGACTAATAATATGAGAAAACTAGCGAATCTGTTTGACGTTGTTCTGCCCAAACTTGGGAACAGATTATTTTCATTTCAATTCTATTTCAATATTCACATTTAACACCAGTGGCTGTCTCAAACACACAAAAAAGAGAGTTGTTACACATGTACAGAAAAATAATCTATGTGTACAAGTTGTTAAAGAGTGTGGGTACGTGCAATGTTCCTGTACCTTGCTACTAAAGTATATGTCAATTTTTTTTTGATCGCTTCATTTACATATATTTAGGATTACTTGTAGATAGTAATTTCAGCTGGAAAATCCATATTGAGGATGTATGTAATAAGCTCAGAACTTTACTATGAAAATTTTATTTACTTAGTGGAATATTGAGTAGCATACATTGTTCACTGTGTACTATGCACGTGCAGATTCATTGATTGCTTATGGGCTCAGTGTCTAAGGATGTACTTTCAAAACTTACATAGATAAAATTAAACTGCTACAGATGCGCTTACTTAGGTACTTAGTGGATAAAAAAGTAAAATGTGAATGTAATGGAGAATATGAAAAATTATTTACTATTTGCCAAATACTATCTGGTTGAGCGGGCGAGATAAATAAATTCAAAATGGACTGTATTTGCGGGGAAAGACAAAAATGAAATTTACACGCGGTTGTCGACGAAAAAAAGTAATGAAAAAACAGGAATGGGCACACTACCTTGCTGCTTGCTGCGATATGCTGAGGTGGAGGCTGCCGGGGGCATCCCTGGACTTTAATTCCTGGTTTCCTTGCACGAAAACGCTTTTTATCCTTGGAAACACAATTATTGCAAGCGGCTCCGAGGGATCACTAGACAAGGTTCTACAAAGAGGACGCGTATTAATTACGGCCTCGACTTGAGTGAGCACAGTGCTCAGCTCTTCAAACTTAAAGTGTATGGAACGCAAAAAATTATGTAGTTCGGAAAGGTTACGACGAGCTCCGACGTAATTCGTACCGTTGTCCGAATACATTCGAGATACGGAACCGCGATGCGACAAAAATCTTTTAAATGCAGCCATGAAGCATGGCGTGCTCAAATTACCAGCCAACTCTATATGGACGGCGCGAGTCGTCATACAAACAAAAAGACAAACATAAGCTTTCGTAGAGCGTATACCACGACCACGAGAAACTGTTACCCTGAAGGGGCCAGCGTAATCTGTACCCGTGTGTACGAACGGTTTAGCAGCCTGAACAACACGACAAGGACGATGATCGGCCATTTCGGGCGCGATTGACTTCGGGCGAAGTTTAAAACACGGAATACATCTATGAACTATCGAACGAATCAAATTGCGTGCGGAGAGAATCCAGTATTTCTGACGCAAAATTGACATAAATAAATCTGGACCAGCGTGACAATTCACCCTATGGTGATATTCAACTAAAAGATCAACGATATGATCCTTGCGCGGGAGAACCATAGGATGCATTTGATCGTACTCTAATGCGGACTGGCTCAAACGACCACCAACTCGAAAGAGGCCATCCTTCAAAAAAGGTTTCAAATGCTGAAAAGCGCGACTACAAGGCTTATTCAATTACAAATTTCTAATTTCTGACGAAAAATAAAATCTCTGAAGTTCACGAAGCACGATTAACTCAGCCTTGTTTAAGTCAAAGGCGGTAACATGCTCGCGATGAGGAAGGATTTTCAAAAATCGACATATAAAAACAACACTACGTAAAAGAATCGACAACGATGAAACACGGCTAGCGAACTCTAAGATAAGCAAACTAAAGAGGTTTTCTTTTCCTCTGGCGGCGTGGACACAGTAGCGGGGTTGAAAGGACTAACAGGCCATTCATCAGGTGGGGCTTAGCACCAGGAAGAGCCATGGAACCACAACGGACGATCCAAAATCTGTGCAGGTGTTAACCCACGAGACAAACAATCGGCAGGGTTGTCCGTACCTGGGACGTGATAAAAGTTTTGCGACGCCAATTCCGACTGAATTTTTGCCACCCTATTTGCGACAATTGTATCCTAACGATCAACAGTCGAGTCCGAGAATGCGAAAATTCTATCTATATTAATGCGTTGAAATCGGCGATCTGATTCGCGAACACCAATACAAAGAAACATTTGTCTAATATCGGCTGAAAGCGCGACAGCGAATAAGCGAAAGTTAACTATAATTTCGAACAAATTACCTTGGAGATTTTGACCACTGTGCAAAATATCGTTTACCGAAACATTCGAACTAGTTTTGGCGCTGCCATCTAAAACAACGCGCAACTTGGTGGTTAGTTTATCCTCGCGGACAACTCCATGGTGCGGTATGGTATACGAAGGAGTGTGCTTCGTCTCTTCAGTTTCGGGAGGCGCGGGTGAAATGAAACCTTTATCCAAATATTCTACTATTACGCTATCGTAAGCCTCCTTCAACTTTGGAGGTGTCTGCATTTTTCGTTCTTAACAAAAGAAGCGTTTTTGGCTGACTGAAACGAATCTCCAAGCGAATTAACATCACCCTTAAAGGGGAGGGGGAGAGACAACATAACGACCATCACTATTGCGAGTAGTCGTGCGACTATAAAACTCTTCACAAAGTTTATCATCCGGGCTGACAATAGGAGGGACGTTCACCTCTTCTATTTCCCAGAATTTACGGACAGCGGAATCCAGCGGCTCGACGGCGCAATAATATGAAACTGTCGAGTTACAATCAAAATAAGCTGGTGCGGAACCAACAATAACAAACCCAAGAACCGTCTCTAAGGCGAGCGGCGCGGGGTGCGATGCGTGACCTTGAACCTTATGCTGCGACAGGAGGTGCGGGAAAATCGAAGCGCCAACCAACAAATCAGTATATCCTGGAACGGCGTAAGTATCATCGGCCAATGGCAAATCTCTAAAATTAGTCAATAATGAGGTATTGACTGCGACAGTCGGTAAAAGTTTGGTAACCTTATCGACGACTAGCGAATCCATCGAAAAACTAACATCAAAATCAAAACGCGAGTGGATTTTAATCCCTACAGAACCCCCAATACTTTTCACAAAGAACTATTTTTCGAATGCAACACTTGCGATTGCGAAGTTGCAGGTTCAAAATTAACAAAAGACTGCGTGGACTTCGTGGGCTTACTGCGATTAGTCGGACTATTTTTCGCTACTCCGTAGTTTAACGAAGTTCGTTGCAAAATTCGAATATGTTGACGAACGAAAGTTTCTAAATCATCGAACTTAGGTAAAGAATTCAATTCATTCCATTTCAAATAAGCGAACGGTTTCGGAATCTAATTTCTTTAAACCGATATACAAAAACAAAAAGTCACAGAGGTCATTGACCTTGACATTCTTTAGGGCGCGAACAGCTGATGCAAAAATATCTAAGAATTTTTCTAAGTCGTGTTTGTTCATTACACGATGAGCTATTTTTCAAATTAAATATTTGATCCATATAAGGGGTTATTACTAAGCGTTTGTCTTCGTATTTGACCTTCAAAGTATTCAAAATCAAACTATAATTTTCGGCGCAAAGCGTTATACCGGCGTAAACGGTTTTTGCTTTCCAGGTTAGTTTACTAACTAAGTAATGTAATTTTTCGTAATCCGATAACGAATTATTACTATGGATCGTATTTTCGAAACTAGCGAAAAACAAAGGCCAGTTTTTAATATCGCCATCAAATTCGGGTATTTGTATGGGCGGTAATTTAGGTCGGTCCCGTTTCAGCAAATCAAAACCGGCTGGCCCGGGTTTCGAATCGGTGACTACTACGGGCACGGGCGCTTGCAATGACTTAGCGACACGTTTTATGCAACAAATTAAATCTTCGAAAGATGACATGGCGTCATAACTTAATAATAAATCGGGATTTAATTTTAATTCAAGCAAGTTAATTTTATCCGGAACATTTTCGAAATCTAAGCGCAAAGTATCTACGGTTTCGATCGAGGATAAAAACAATTCTTTTTTGATTCATCTGCGATCCTCGATGAATATTCACAAATTGATTGCATACGCTTAAAAAGGCTATCCTTCTTAGCGTGTAATAGTTTTAACTGTAGATCCGGAATCTCTTTCGGAGGCATTGTTAAAACAAACAACTATAGCTACCTACAGTGCAAAACTAACTAACTATCAAAATGGCAGCGGTTGTAAGCAGCGAGACGCGACTCGAACGAGCGTAGGTACCAACTTGCGCTCGCGGGCCTAGGTACCTGCCCGCGTGGTCTACCTATTACTATGCGGTGCAGTCGAAATTACCAACTATTTAGTACCTACCTATGCGAAAAACAGTAGGTAAGAATGCGTTTATTCCCTAATGGAATAAAAAACTATTATCTAAGCGTTTATTTCCTATGGAATAAAACTATTACCTAATCTATGCTTTTATTCCGAATGGAGTAAAAACTATAACCTATACCTATGCGTTTATTCCGTGGTGGAATAAAAACTATAACCTATACCTATGCGTTTATTCCGTGGTGGAATAAAAAACTATAACCTATACCTATGCGTTTATTCCGTGGTGGAATAAAAAACTATAACCTATACCTATGCGTTTATTCCCTATGGGATAAAAACTATTGCGTTTCTATTGCCAAACTACTAAAGCGAATGGATCAAAATCCGGATCGTTAGGACCAGAGAGTGGTTGAGCGGGCGAGATAAATAAATTCAAAATGGACTGTATTTGCGGGGAAAGACAAAAATGAAATTGGTTGTCGACGGAAAAAGTAATGGGAAAACAGGAATGGGCACACTACCCTGCTGCTTGCTGCTGCTGCTGCTTGGTGGAGGCTGCCGGGGGCATCCCTGGACTTGAATTCCTGGTTTCCTTGCACAAAAACGCTATTTATCCATGGAAAACACAATTATTGCGAAAGGTTTGATGCGGGCGCGCGCGCAGTCATTGTAGGACAGACTGAAGGTCGAAGTCGTGGTCGCTGCCCGTGAGAGGCTAGCGGCTCGAGCGTAGGTACTTGCGCGCGTAATACAGCTATCTCGCACCTCCTTTATACGAGACAAGGTAGGTGCGAAAGAGAAATGGAATAAAGGGGAGCGGGGGGAGGGTCGACAACTAATTAATTAAAAACAAATGCAGATCAGCGATGCAACATAAAAAAAATAACGCGGCTACTCTTTTATCGTATACCGGCGCAACCACTATCAGTACATAGTAAAATTAAATATCAAATCGTTCTTGAGCAATATCACTGCACAGAATTTAAAATAACAGATAAAAGATATAGTACATGACGTCACAGGCAAAATATGTTAGCTCAACCCAAAGCCATCAATTATTATGGAGAAAGAGTGACTGAGTTCTTGGTACCAAAGATTTTTAATAAGTTAGAAGAATTAAGGACAGAAAATAAACTCAGTAAAACGCAAATTAAAATTAAATTAAAAAATGCTTTAAGTGATGTATATAAACTATGTTATAATTAGAGTTCAATATTAGTTATTGATAAGTGTACTTATAATAATTATATTTATGTAAGCGTGTGCAGTGGTGTGGGTGTATTTGAATCAGTGTGCCAGTATATGCTGGCACATTGTTTTAGGTATACATGCATGGCTGCACTACTACGTTATTACTGGTATGTTTAAAGTTTATTACTATGCTAGTTATTTTTTTATTGATAAATGTATAGGGTAGGTATAACCCATAAAAACGAAATTTAGCGCATATCTTGCCAACAAACTGTTTTGCAGTTTGGCAGGGGATTTTAATTGTAATCTTCTGTACCTACTTATGAATGAATAAATAATATTAATAATAAAAAATAAAAAATAAAAAATAATAATTTTATTATCCAGTCGACTCTTTCTTATAAATTTGTAAAACCTACTTTTCGCTGATTGTTTTCTTATTAATTTCATTAATGTTCTAAATCTGTATAATTCTCTCAAAGGATAGACGACTTTGACTAAAATTAACACTTTTAAGTTTATTACAGGCATTTAATAAATTTGTTTTTATCAATTACAAATAACAGAGCTCTGGTACTAACGTTCTTTGAGCTAGATCATGGACAGACAGACAGATAGATACGAACGGATCCTGCAAAACTATAAGGGATTCTTGTTTAATCCCTAAAACCCTAAAAATCAATCGCTAATGTGTTAATAAGCCCAGAAATCGAAAGTGGTCACACCAAATATAACAATTATTTGTTCTGATGAGTCTGAGGTGATACGAAGTTTACTGTACCTACTTAGAACGTAAGAATTTATTACACGGAATACAGATTTTTGTGGCAAATAACATGAATATCTACTATATTAATTTCTGTACAATCTTAGGATTATTAAATAATGATTTTATTGGCAAACTTATACATTATGCTAAAACGATAGCCTGTAACGTCCGTTTTCCGTTTTACTCGTGGGATTCTTTCTTTTTGGAACGAACCATAGATAATTATGTCAATAATTTTTTAATAAAGTGGAACAAGACAATTTGATTCGAGACAGGGATTGAACCTGTGACCTTTGCCTAACCAGGGCAATGTTCTAGCCACCTGAACTACCCATTATTAGCCACCGCTACTAGCAGAACATTGTCCAGCAGATAAAAAAAATGTGAGTTCTGCTCGCATGCAGTAGAGTTCTACAGTTCCTGATACTGTTTAGAAATAGTTCTAGCGTTTTTTCGAAAAAAAAACAGTTGAAAAAATCCTCTGCCAACTTCCGTAACAGATCACTTAGCAGATCATTGTATAGATCATAAATAGATATGAGTTCTTATCGCATGCAGCTGAGTTCTACAGTTCCTGATACATTTTAGAAGTACCTAGTTCTAGCTTTTTTACCAAAAAAAAGGCAATTGACAAAATTATCTCCAAACTTTCTGTAGCAAATCATATTGCAGCAAATCAAAAATTCGAGTGAGTTCTTCTCACATGCGAATGAAATCTCCAGTTCCTGATACTTTAAAGGAATAGTTTTAATAGTTTTCAAGTTCAGAAGACAGCAAATCGTGTCAGAAAGTGTAAAAAGTCAAAAAATACCACATTCATTGTTTGAAAAATATTCGAAAGTTAGAAGTAAAAAAAATATTTTATCTTTGTTTCAAATTTAAATAAACGGTCTGAACTCTTTCTTATTTCACAGATCCGTATCGAAACTTTAACCTGAGGCCCAGAACTAACGTTCAAGTGGCAGCAGATCATATGAGAAAGTGTAAAAAGTCAAAAACTTACCACTCTCACTGTTTGAATAACACAAAACTTGAATGCTAGAACTCTTCGGTATTTCACAGAACCGTATTGGAACTAAACCCCAGGACTCGATTGAAGTCCAGAGCTCATTTTAAAATGACAGCAGAGCACGTTAGACCGGCAAAAAGTAGGAAATTAACATTTTTATCGTTTCAAATTAATATGAAATGCCAGAACTTTTTCGTATTTTACAGATCCGTATCAAAACTGTATCAAAGGACTCAATTCAAGTCCAGAACTCTTTTTAAAATACCAGCAGAGCACGTTAGAACGGACAAAAAGTACAATATTACCAATTTTTTCGTTTTGAATTAATATTGTGAAATGCCAGAACTCTTTCGTATTTTACAGATCCGTACACGAACAGTAGCCAAGGTCTTTATTCAAATAAAGAACTCTTTATAAAAAGCCAGCAGAGCACGTTGAAACTGCCAAAAAATAGAAAATTAGCATTTTCGTCATTTCAAAATTATAGTAGAAGCCAGATCTATTTGGTATTTTATAGATCCGTATAAAAACATTAATCTAGGGTACCATTCAAGTCCAGAACTATTTAGAAAATGTCAGCAGAGCACGTTGGAACGGCCGAATAGTAGAACATTAAAATTTTCCTCGTTTCTAAATTATAGAAGTACACAGAACTCTTTGGTATTTTAAAGATCTGTATCGAAACTGTAATCGAGGATACATTTGAGTCCGGAACTCTTGGTAAAATGGCAGCAGAGCACATTGGAACTGTCGAAACATAGATGATTACCATTTTTCTCGTTTCAAAAATATAGGAGTAGCCAGAACTCTTTGGTATTTAATAGATCCGTAAAGAAACTTTAATCTAAGATACATTTCAAGTTCATAACTCTTTTGAAAATACCAGCAGAGCACGTTAGAACGGACAAAAAGTAGAAAATTACCAGTTTTTTCGTTTTAAATTAATATGAAATGCCAGAACTTTATCGTATTTTACAGATCCGTACACGAACAGTATTCAAGGTCTTTATTCAAGTCCAGAACTCTTTATAAAATGCCAGCAGAGCATGTTAAAACGAACGAAATGCAGGAAATTACCATTTTCGTCATTTTAAAAATATAGAAGAAGCCAGAACATCTTAGTTTTTTATAGATCCGTATAAAAACATTAATCTAGGACATTATTCAAGTCCAGAACTCTTTGTAAAATGCCAGCAGAGCACGTTGGAACTGCTGAAAAATAGATAATTACCCAGAACTCTTCGGTATTTTATAGATCCGTATAAAAACATTAATCTAAGATACAATTCAAGTCCAAAACTCTTTTGAAAATACATTTGGCATTTCATATTAATTCAAAACGAAATGCTGGTATTTTAAAAAGAGTTCTGGATTTGAATTGTATCGTAGATTAAAGTTTCTATACGGATCTATAAAATACCATAAAGTTCTAGCTTATCCAAATTTTTTGAACGAGGAAAATGTTAATTTTCTACTTTTTGGCAGTTCGAACGTGCCCTGTGGGCAATTTATAGAGTTCTGGACTTGAATTGTATCCTAGATTAAAGTGTTTATACGGATCTATAAAATACCAAAGAGTTCTGGCTACTCCCATGTTTTTGAAACTAAGAAAATGGTAATTTTCAATTTTTCGGCAGTTCCAACGTGCTCTGCTGGCATTTCTAACAAGGTTTGATCTGTACGGATCTATAAAATACTAAAGAATTCTGGATACTCCCATATTTTTTAAACGAGGAATATGGTAATTTTTTATTTTTCGTCAGTTCTAAAGTGCTCTTCTGGCATTTTATAAAGAGTTCTGGACTTAAATTGTATCCTAGATTACAGTTTCTATACGGATCTATAAAATACCAAAGATTTCTGGCTTCTCCTATAATTTTGAAACGACGAAAATGGTACTTTCCTGCTTTTCGGGCATTCCAACGTGCTCTGCTGGTATTTTTAAAAGAGTTCTGGACTTGAATTGTATCATATGAGAAAGTGTAAAAAGTCAAAAACTTACCACTCTCACTGTTTGAATAACACAAAACTTGAATGCTAGAACTCTTCGGTATTTCACAGAACCGTATTGGAACTAAACCCCAGGACTCGATTGAAGTCCAGAGCTCATTTTAAAATGCCAGCAGAGCACGTTGGACCGGCAAAAAGTAGGAAATTAACATTTTTATCGTTTCAAATTAATATGAAATGCCAGAACTTTTTTTGTATTTTACAGATCCGTATCAAAACTGTATCAAAGGACGCAATTCATGTCCAGAACTCTTTTTAAAATACCAGCAGAGCACGTTAAAACCGACAAAAAGTACAATATTACCAAATTTTTTCGTTTTGAATTAATATTGTGAAATGCCAGAACTCTTTCGTATTTTACAAATCCGTACACGAACAGTAGCCAAGGTCTTTATTCAAATAAAGAACTCTTTATAAAAAGCCAGCAGAGCACGTTGAAACTGCCAAAAAATAGAAAATTAGCATTTTCGTCATTTCAAAATTATAGTAGAAGCCAGATCTATTTGGTATTTTATAGATCCGTATAAAAACATTAATCTAGGGTACCATTCAAGTCCAGAACTCTTTAGAAAATGTCAGCAGAGAAAATGGTAATTTCCTGCTTTTCGGCCGTTTTAACATGTTCTGCAGGCATTTTAAAAAGAGTTCTGGACTTGAATTGTAATATAGATTAAAGTTTCCATACGGATCTATAAAATACTAAAGAGTTCTGGCTACTCCTATGTTTTTGAAACGAAGAAAATGGTAATTTTCTAATTTTCGGCTGTTCCAACGTGCTCTGCTGGCATTTTATAAAGAGTTCTGGACTTGACAAAAGACCTTGGATACTGTTGGTTTACGGATCTGTAAAATACGAAAGAGTTCTGGCATTTCATATTAATTCAAAACGAAAAAATTGGTAATTTTTGTTAAAAATTGTCCGTTTACAATTTCTCATAAGATTCCACTTGAACGTGAGTTCTGGACTCGAATCGAGCCTTAGGTTAAAGTTTCGATACGGATCTGTGAAATAAGAAAGAGTTCTTTTATTTAAATTTGAAACAAAGAAAAAAAATATTTTTTCTTCTAACTTTCGAGTATTTTTCAAACAATGAATGTGGTATTTTTTGACTTTTTAAACTTTCTAACATGATTTGCTGTCTTCTGAACTTGAAAACTATTAAAACTATTCCTTTGATGTATCAGGAACTGGAGATTTTATTCGCATGTGAGAAGAAAACACTCGAATTTTTGATTTGTTGCAAAATGATTTGCTACAGAAAGTTGAGAGATCATTTTATCAATTGCCTTTTTTTGGTAAAAACGCTAGAACTACTTTTAAAATGTATCAGGAACTGAAGAACTCAGTTGTATGCGATAAGAACTCACATTTATTTATGATCTGCTGGACAATGATCTGCTAAGTGATCTGTTACGGAAGTTGGCAGAGCATTTGTTCAACTGTCTTTTTTTTCGTAAAAACGCTAGAACTATTTCTAAAAAGTATCAGGAACTGTAGAACTCTACTGCATGCGAGCAGAACTCACATTTTTTTTTGATCTGATGGACAATGTACTGTTAAAGTTCACTAACATCTATTAATTATTATCTGTGAATATATCCTCACTATAAATAATATAATGTCCTTAAATTTGATTTAGTAACATGAAATTGATGTTTTGCCAAACATAATATTAAGTATTATAATCATTGAATGATATGAAGTTGAGAAAAGTCATGTATAGAAATGCAATCTAGTTTGTTAGTTAGTCAAAACCCTATTGGTTCTTGATCGTGACGTGGCTCACATGGTGACTGCTTGATATAACTTTACTTACTCTGAACCGAAATAATCAGAACAATGAAAACTAATACAAATTTTTTACAATTCATATTGGATGAGTGACTTTTAGAAACTGAAAGTTTAAAATTGATGTTTTCTTTATTTATGCATTTTTGTACTGTTATCATTCAGCGATTAAGGGTCAATGTTGATGCCCCAAAAGACATTGTGACAATAAATTAACACTTATTAAATTATCATGTAGGTATTGTTAGTAAGCATAGAGATGTATGAGAGAGTATTGATGCTCCAAGAAGATCTTCAAAACCCAAACCAAACGTACATGTAAGTGGAATATAATATGTTCAGCACGGACGAGACTCTGGCATATACGCCTTTTCGAAGATGGATGATCAAATGCAGGCATCTCTAATAATGCAGAAATTATATAATCAAATCATAGTTGCTACTAGCACCAAATAAAAGCAGAAACAAGACTTTAAACCCAGGTAGCGTTGGAAAGCAACGGGGAAAACTTGGAGGGAAGAGGAACCTACTAATGTAGCTTAGCTGCGGTCCAGCTTCCAATTCACATAATTGATCTTTATTATTCAACATGGGTCCGTCGATTACAATAATAAATAAGCAATAAAAAATAAAAGAGAACAAGAAGCAAAAAGAGAAATGAAGCATCTTACAATAATATTAAATTGTGTCTATTAGCCTTCTTACGCAAATTTTGTTTTCTTGTCCCAATTTAAATTACAACATTCTCTTCTCTTGGGTCAGTTGGAAGCGATTTTTATTTAGAAATAAGCAGACCCTCTGTACTTCTTTTCTTTTACTTTCTTACTGTTAGATCGTATGTGCAATAAAGATAAATAAATCCGTATAAACAGCTACACATATTTTTCTATGACCTTTGACGTAGACAATCATCACTGTTTTGTACAAAAGTTGGCAGATGCAGGCACCTGTGGATGCTGCTTATCCGGAACTTCTCACCCGTTGTTCCAAAAATCTTCTTTTCGAGTGATATCTTATTAGAAAAAGACTTTAGGGCTTTAAATTGACACCCAGGTCTGTCCTGGTATTGGCTACCAGTAGCAGTCGAGTTTCTAATATCGTCGGCATCGTTGGAAGTTACTGCCATCTTAACTCCCAAGTAGGTGAAGTGAGGTGGGTATACCCCTCCCGCAGTTTCTTTTCTTTGATTAATTTCAGATTCTAAGCAGGAAACTTTTAAATAATCTGTGATATAAAATAAAATAAATATTGTGGGACATTTTATTACACAACGCCATCTAGCCTAATATAAGCTAATATAAGCTTCTGGTGTCAGATCTAGACAACTGATAAACATACTTATATATTTCTAAATACATACATATTGTGTATGATTTTATTAAAAATCCGCCTTACTTTTGATATTGACACTGATACTACAATATTCGTAGCTAGATAGCTAGAAGGAAAGGATGTGAAAATGAAAAAAAAAAAAACAGTACAAATATAAGATAGACATTTATTTAATAATTGAAGTTTACCAATTTGGTGGCATGGTTTTTCCACATTTGGGGCTGTTACATGATACTGTAAACTTTTTACCACATGCGAATTCATCAGAATCACATTCGTTTTTCTTCTTCTGACCACACATTTTAAGGTTATCATACACTTTTTGACATTTATTTTCACATTTATTTTTCGGTTTTCTACATTTTACCTGACAGTCAAGATATTTTTCACATCGAGAACGAAGAGCATTCTCGAATTTCACATTTGCTTCTATGACGGTTGGATCGTTTTGGTCGCCGGTGGACTGAAAATTTATATTACTTTATTTAATGTAATAAAGAGAATGGTATTAGTAGAGTTTCAGTAAATTTAATTTTCATTTCATTTATTATTGTCACTTGCAATTTTTTTAATTTTTTACTGTTTTGCAGTTTGGCAGGGGATTTTAATTGTAATCTTCTGTACCTACTTGTGAATAAATATACAATAAAAAAAAATATGATTGTGAATACTTATTAATATTGGTGTTCACAAAGAAGAATATTTCTAACAAAATAATGTTAAATGTTAAAGAGCTTTTTAGATGATTGTTAACTGTATTTTTTAATGAAAAGATTTACAAAATTTTATTTGCTGTTAGTCAAATCGTAAAGTCGATACACAACTTCCAAACTAAATTTTAAATCCACAAGCCAAATAACTGAGAATTTGTATAGCACGAAATGCGGCATCATCTTTTTAGTTGAGAAAAAAAAACTAACTAACTAACTATCTTCACGCTGTATCCCTGACGGGGTAGTCAGAGAGGACAGATCGCCAGGCTTCGCGATCCATGCATACTTTAGTAGAGAACAGATTCGAAATCAATATGATATAATTATAACATAGCACAGAAAAAATTAAACAAATTCTTATTCTGGCGCTATAACGATAATATCATAATACATTGCAGTATACCTATTTGAGGAGTTCAAATGATGTGATGTATGTCAGATGCATCAAAAATTTAAGAAATTAAAAAATAGCTTCGGTAAATACTTACCCTTAAAATATCCCCAACATATCGCAAGGCTTTTTCATCGTTAATGACATCACCAAACCTTATCTCTTGAAGATTATTTCCCACATCGTTTAGATCGTCAGATGTCCTTAATGGGCTATGATGGTGGTGAGATGGTCTATCAACTATCACAACCAGTGGGTTGTTACCACGGTTACCCAGTAACTTCGAGAGGAGTCCAAATGTTTTATCCGGCAGTCTTGCGCCATTAGAATTCTGGAACATGAGCATTAACATTTTGTTTCATTAAACACATTTATATCGATTTTCCTCGACGGGGCACACAGGAGTATTCTATATTTTATGGACACATTTCACTAGTTATATTTCAGATGTTGAGCCTATTAATAAAATATCATTATTTTAAAGATGTTGTCAAAAAGAGAATTATAAATGTATCCTATGCATCCACTGAAGAAAATATATCCGATCTTTTGACTAAGATTTTGCCTAAAGTTAAAAATGACTATCATATAGCATGACTACATATAATGTTAAAAAAAATGAAAGTATACAAATGTATGTTTGTGTAAACATGTCATTACTGCTGATTAAAGATATAAGTGCGTGTCATTGATAAGAACTATAAGTTTTTCATAATAAGTAAGAACTTAATACTTGTATCAATTTAATAATATTTAATTGTATGTAACATTTAATATTTTAATATTCTAAAATTGAGGGAGAGTATTGAGTTGTTAACCGTGACTGATGTATCTGTGGTATAAAGAAGTAAAAATGTGGTCTATGCTCGCTCTCTTTCTGCTTCCTTGTCCTGTAATATTAAAAATATACCAGTCTTTCCTGCTCTCCCTGTCCTCCCAAGCCAATGGACATATTCCTCTATACCTATATATCTTGGAAAGTCTAAGTTTACAACATGAGTGAGATCTTTGATATCATGGTAGCAGAGCCTGGTTATGATCCACGGACATCTGACATTCTTTTTCTTTATGTTAACTGTATACGCTTTTACAACAAGCTTCCCTGTGACCTGAGAAATTTACCTTTAAATAAATTTAAAAAGTTTATTAAAAACAAGCTTTGTGAAAAAGGTTTTTACTCCGTTACAGACTATTTGCAGGACAGGGACGCCTGGAAATGATCTGCTGGCAAAATGAAATAATATTAAATTGTAAATAGGCCATCAAAAAAAAAGCCTTCCTAAGTTTCTTGCCGGTTCTTCTCAGGTGGGCCGCGTTCCGAACCGGTGGTCGCTTTAAATATTTTAAATAGTGTATGACATTTTGTAAGCGCCGTTTAAATGGTCTATGCAAAATAAAGATATTTTTTTAATAAAAATGAGCAAAAGCAGGTGATGACAACCGACTGTTGAAATTTTTCAAATCTATTCGTCAACTTGGTTTCACGACTATGATGTTACTGGCACCCAGGATCAACTACTAAGTACTGCATTCCGAATCGAAATCACATTTGAATGGAAATACCTCCCATGTCAGGACTGATCATTGCATAAAATAATTAACATAGCTGTCATTTACAGAACACTGAGCAAGAACTGAATATCACACATATTATAAAACAAAGTCGTTTTTCGCTGTCTGTCCCTATGTATGCTTAAATCTTTAAAACTACGCAACGAACTTTAACGCAGTTTTTTTTAATAGTTAGAGTGATTCATAGGGAAGGTTTTTATGTGTATGTATACATAAACTTAGTTATAACGATAAATGTAGAGGCGTCAGAAAATATGAGCAGTCTGGGAGCTTTTAATGAAAACGCTGATATAAAAAACAAATAACATACTATATCTATTTTAATAAATTAAAAAAATAGCAATTATAAAGCGGCAATTTGAAGGCTATTTACACATATACATTTTAATATGTTAGTTGGCTTTAGCATTTTATGAAGATTATTTTGGCCCTTAACACCTTGCAAATTTAATGAATATCTTAGGAGAAATGGCAAAATAAAAAAATATTGCGCAAAGAAATTAATTTCTTGTAACAAAGGTCGACCGGGCCGTGCGGGAGTAGAGTACTTGAGAGAAGAGAAGTAATCAAGTAATTTGGAAAATGTTCATACATTATTATGAAATTAATATACGACGGTATTAAATGGGTGTCACGGGGTTCGAAGTATGTCACGGGCGAAGCCGGGCGGGTCAGCTAGTAACCTTATAAAATTAAACTAAAGAGAAGATGCTCGTAGATCCGAGTGAGTAAAATTTAAGTATGCCACAAACGTCTTTGCCGGACGAAAATGATGTGTAATTGAAAATGTGTATGTAACACTATGTAGGATAAATTAACCAAAAATTTATTTTACATAAGTTGGTATATTTGTTTATCAATCATGCTTTAACCTCGAAAGGGTAGCAGATGCATATTATACGCCCATTACTGTGTTGAAATAGACAGACGCAGGTTGTACATACATACATATCGTCGCGCCTGTCTCCCATCGGGGTAGGCAGAGACTATGACTTTCCACTTGCTACGATCCTGGCATACAACTGTCATAAGTGACCTGACGTAGTTATGTAAGATCCCTAGTAGACTTTGCGTCCACAATCTGGGCCGTTATTCTCATGCCTTCGAAACAGTCTCGATTTCGAGATAAATCTTGAATTCGAACTTTATTCGAGTTTTATTCCAAAATGTATTCTATTTGATTGACATATGTACGTCGAGGTCGCCCTTTACCAGTTTGCCCATTCAATCTCTTCTGATAAATCTGTTTCGTTAGTCTACTTTCATCCATCCTCTCCACGTGTCCAAACCATCTAAGCATACCCTTTTCTATCTTAGTCACTACATCTTCTACCATACCGCACTGTTCCTTTCTTTGTCCATCAATTTCACTCCAGCTACACACCGCAGTCTTCTCATTTCTACTGCATTAATTTTACTTCTATGCTTCTTCTGCCACATCCAACTTTCCCTGCCATACATAAGTGTAGGAACAAGTACTCCTTTATACAGCCAGTCCTGCCTTCTCAGACACGTTCTGACTGCTCGTAAAGGTGTACATGGCTCCATTCACTTGATTTCCAGCCAAAACTCTTCGTTCAATGTCACAATCACACTTTCCAGCTCTCACAAACTTTGAACCTAAATATACAAATTGTTTCACCTGTTCCACTCACAAAAATCGAGCAATCCGTCATACTTTCCTCTCTTTCAAAAACCATTAGTCTTGTCTTATTTACATTCAATTTCATTATTCGTTTGCTTTTTAGCGCATCATGCATAAAGTTAACCATCAACTGCAACTTCTGCGCCGATGATGCCAGTATTACCTGATCATCAGCGTATAGGAGGCATTTGACAGTCAATTCATTCATTTTTAAGCTATACGCACTCTCTTGCACTTCCTTCAAACAACTGTCCACGTGTAGGTTAAACAGCGCCGGTGACGCTACACATCCCTGTCTCACACCTTTTTCAATGTGAAAAAAGTCTGTGCAAGCTCCGTAGATCCTGAAACAAGCACTGAAGCCCTCATAGAGAGATTTCAGTGCTCGTATCAAGTGACTGCTTACTCCATACTTGACCAGTGTTGTCCATAGTTCCAGTGTTTTCCAAATCTACAAATATGCAATAGACCTTTTGACATTTCGACAAAAAATTTTCAGCTATGCAGCGTAAGTAAAAGACCTGATCCGTGCATCCCCTTCCTCTCATAAATCCTGCTTGTACATCCCGCATTTTCTCTTCAGTTTCATTCATAAACTTAACTTAAACTTAACTATCTTCACGCTGTATCCCTGACGGGGTAGTCAGAGAGGACAGATCGCCAGGCTTCGCGATCCATGCATACTTCTTTCGCTTCTTCGAGATTCATCAATCGCTTCATACACGCACGTCTGGGTATCCGATTACTTTTGACCTTTCCGTTTTTGAGCAATCTCTAGTCTCAAAGTCTTCATATGTAAGTCTCGGCCTACCCTGACCTCTTCTACCTTCTGCTTTCGCACAATATTTATTCTTCGTCAATCGTTCCTCACTCATTCGTTACGTGTCCAAACCAACGGAGCACGCCCTTTTCCAGCTTAACGCTGACACTTTCATTCAAACCTGCCTTATTGCGTATCACTTCGTTACGTATTCGGTCGGCCAAGGTAACGCCGCACAATTTTCGAAGTGATCGCATCTCCACAGCATTCAATTTACTTTCATGCATCTGCTGACATACCCAGGTTTCGCTACCGTAAAGCAAAGTTGGCACTAGCACTGCGTTATGAATCGCCAGTCGTGCTTCTTTTACGATGCTGTGTCGCTTTACTAATTGGGACAAAGCACCGTTAACTCTGTTTCCGGCAGCTACTCGCTGTTCTACATCCGTATCACATCTTCCATCCGCGCTAAACATACTCCCTAAATACACAATTTCATTCACTTGCTCTAGACGTTCCTGGTTTACCCTAATCTCTCATTTAGTTCTTACGTCATCTCTTTCAAATACTAGAACCTTAGTCTTACTTGCATTCAAGCGAAGACCCTTACTTTCACACTCCTCTTTCATATTAGTGACTAATGCCTGAAGGTCGGCTTCTGATGAGGCCATGAGCACCGTATCATCAGCGTACAGCAGACAGTTTACTGAAAAGTCACCCAAATTCACACCCATATCACAATCTTTCAACTTCTGCAGGCAGCTGTCCAGATACACTATGAACAGCCAGGCGGACATGACACAACCCTGTTTGACGCCTGTACAGACATCAAAAAGATGTGACACATCCCCCCCTACTCGCTCGCAAGCCTTACAGTCCCTATAAAGCGACTGTATTGCCCGCAGCAGCGAGCCGTCCACACCATATCCGGGCAGCAAATCCCACAGAGTTTCCCTCACAACGTTACCAAATGCTTTCTCCAGATCCACAAAAGCGCAGAAAACCCTCTGGCTAATAGCCAGAAACTTCTCCGCGATCATGCGGAGAGAAAACACTTGATCCATGCAACCTCTTCCACGTCGGAATCCGCATTGAGCCTCCCATAAATACCTTTCAGACTTTTCTTGCATTCTTGCCGTTATAATCTTTGCATACACCTTACTAGCTAAGCTGACCAAGCTGATCGCCCTATAGCTGGAGCAGTTTAGGCGTGAGCCTTTCCCTTTGTAAATAGGTACTACAACTGCTATTCGCTAGTCATCTGGGACCTCACCCGTCCGCCAGCACAAGTTGCATAACAGACATAGAGTGTCCCAGACGCGCTACCCACAGTACTTGATCATCTCAGCAGTAATTCATTCATTCATCACTCTTTTAATCAAAACTTTTGCATATAATTGTCGGCAAATTGTATGCAAAAGTTTTGATTAAAATAAAAGTGATGCTGAGCAAGCTTATGCCGCGGTATTTTTTGCACTCTTGCTCAAAGGTCACCTTTGTAAAGCGGCACGATGACAGCCTTGCACCAATCTCCTGGCACGCAGCCACTCCTCCAGCAAAGATTAAAAATGCGGTACAGCTGGCAAGCTACCACGCCTTGTCCTGCTTTCAGCATCTCGACAGATATCCTATCAAATCCAGCAGCCTTACCGAATTTCATACTATTCAATGCTTCCACAATTTCTTCCATACTCATGATGCTTTCGTCGCTAAGTTCATTCCTTTCCCAAGAACTCGTTTGTGCTTCCATATCCTCATTTTTATATAAACTTTCAAAATAATCCTTCCATCTTTTTAGCACACATTCATCTTTTTTTAGAAAACTGCCATCCTGGTTTTTGATATTACTGAGTTCCGATGATGTTTGTTGACCCCCACAAATTTTATAAATTTCCAAAAGAATTTTATATTATGCTGGAAATTATCAGATAACCTGCTATTAAATTTATCCCTATCATTCTCTTTCTCTCTTTTTATAACTTCTTTTGCAACTCGTTTATATCTTTTATATTCATTCTTTGCCACTTTTACATCCTCATCCGTTGCCCTCTGCATTCTTTGATTGACCTTTGAAGTCAGCCAGTCAGACAATGCTTTCATGACTTCTGCACATATTCTCTTCACCTTAAGCGTCTTCAATAATTCTTTAATCTCACATACTTCATCTAATTTTTTAAATGTATTACTTAATTTACTCACGAATCCTTCTTTTATGCTCATCTCTTGCAAATTTTCGACTTTTATGCGCTCTAGTACACTTACAGGTTCACACACGAAGCCGCCACCGTTGAAACAGACCTCTTACTCGGCTGATAACCAAGAAGTGATTTGTGTCAATCCCGGCACCACGGTATGCCCGGGTGTCTAACACTTGTTTTCTTAGTCTTGCGTTCGTCACCAAACTTGCCAAATACACTTTCATATCCATCACGTTTCACTCCAACCGAACCATTAAAATCACCTAATATTACAATTCGCTCGTTCCGTTTGCATTTACTCAGATTATCGCTCACACTCTCCCAAAATGCCTGTCTCTCACTTTGGTCTCTTGAAGATCGGCGCCACCGCGTATCTTGCGGAGCATAATCACCCAAAACAAAGATGCGGGTAAGTCCAACCTTCAACCTCAACCAAAGGAGTCTTGGGCTCACACATTCATAATCAGTGAAATGAAATGAAATATCTGTATTCATGTAGGTCACAAAGTAACACAATATTTATTAATAGGTAGAGCCTGAGGAAGAACCTGGCAATAAAACTCATGGCCACTCTTTTCTAACCGCCAGTAATTACATTAGTTTGATGATGACATGATGTTAGACCAATTATATATTAATGAATTTATATAAAACAAAAACAAAATAAATGTTGTGTTTAAAATCATATCATAATTAGAGCTATTCTAGTTGCCAGTTCTAAAGGCAGCCTACACTTTAAGCAGAATCTAGCAAGAAAGTCGATGGATGCTCTTTTAAAATGTAGACACCTCTTGCCACACGGCTTACAACATTAAAATTACAATTACGTTGTTCCTTTGGATTTATGTGAGAACAGTTGACTAAACTTAGTTTGCCTTAAATTTAAATAATATTATAATTGCTATAACAGCTATGAGCTGACCAGTCCCAACAGACGGCACCCATTCACGGGTATGACGTATATATCAGCCATCGCCCTACTCCACCGTATTATAGGGAATAAGGCGACCCGATACATACGCCACCACTGCCAGGACACTTAGGCGAGCATGACATACCCAAAAACTGCACAACTACTATCATGTCAATTTCAAAATAATAAATAAGTCTACATGTTGCTCACACAATAACAAACTCAAATTACATCTTTGTATATTAGTTATTACCGGAACTAAACGCAGCCAATTAAGAAACCTTTAGTTGTCTGACGTTGCAAATTATTCACAATGTAGAAATGTAAAAATACAACATATATGCAGATTCAAGACAAGTACAAAAATAACACACGATTCATTCGAATCCTAAATAGCTCGAGCGAAGAGCAAGCAACTCATTTCCATTTATTTTCATCATTTAAATATTTATTAATTGTTTAATAAGCCCTTTTCAAGAGGTGCGTCTTAATTTCCGCCTTAAATTAATGTAACGACAGGTTCATAATGTCTAAAGGAATTTTATTAAATAGGCATTATGAACCTGCCGTTACATAAATTTAAGGCGGAAATTAAGACGCAGCTCTTGAAAAGGGCTCACACATTCATTCATTCTCGCGGACAGTAGAACAACGATTGTTTAGGAAAATATTCGTTTCAAGCAAGAAAAAAATCATCATTGTTATGACCAAGACCTTTGATATTTTGTATTTTTTTTTATTTTTACTCATAATTTGAATTATGACATTCATAAGTAAGATTTAAGTAATTATGTATTCATTGTATAAAGACCAAAACGTAAGTTTGAAGAATATGAGCACACAAAATATCTAGAATAAGACTAATTAGAGTTTGTCATTAGATATAAAAGATTTTTATATCTAACGACAAACTCTACTTAGTATTATTCTAGATATTTTGTGTGCTCATATTCTTCAAACTTATCTACTATTAACATATTTTGTAACAAAATATGTTAATATCTACTATTAACATATTTTCATTAAGTAGGTATCGAAGATGGTATATTTTGCTCTTTCTAGTTGGTATTGTGTTTCTTTTATGGTGTGATTTTAAAACTATAACTGCCTTATAAAAATATTTTTAAAAATACTTACACTTTCTACTAATATTAAAATAATAAATTGCAAAATTACTTGATCTACTCTTAGCATGTTGACCATAACTTACTCAGAAAAATACTAAAGCGCAGATTTCAAATTGTTTGTTATGTTTTGCTTTGATGAATTCAATTACTTAAATTACATGTGTAGTTTGATAACAATTATAACAACTAGCCTTGCTGTTTAATGTTTCGAACCTACGTAAATAAGGCGTGGGATGAGTTCCTTCCAGAATTTTAGGGTCCTAAGTCAGTTTCACCAGCTGACACGGCCAAGGTTATGGCGAAGAAAGAAATTCGACACAAAACCTATCTGAACAGATCGGTACAATAAAATCAATGGATGGTCGGCTTCCTCTAAAAATAGCGCTGTCGAACTGGGTCTGAGAGGAGGCCAAATTCCACACATTCCCTAGTATTTTAAGATGTGGATTATTTTTTGCTTGTTATTGTACGGCAATGGGCTCACCCCCTGTTACGTGGGACAAAAAATGCATAAGGTGAAATGTAGGGCTTATAGTATGCCTCTGCCTACCCCTTCGGGGTTAAAAGCGTGACAATATGTATGACAATATGTATTATTGTTTCTCTATTTTTTTGTGTGGAATAAAATCTTTTTTTATTTTAATATTGATTGCAACGTTGGTGAAGTCTAGCAAATTTAGCCATTTAGTTATTATTAATGAACAAATGCTCACGAAAATTTTTATTCTAATCTTATAAGAAATTCGTTTTATTTTTAAAGTTCTGCCCCTTATTTGAATTCAGAGTAGCAAGCACTGTCGACGAAATAACGTCAAAGCCGCTAAAATGATTGTCAATACAAGAGTCCTGGGTTTGACAAGAATAAAAAACAAAAGTTAATTCCAAGTGAATAATTATAATTTATTATAAGTTAAATCTCTATGTTTTCTAAGATTACTGTTTGAAGATGAAGACAAATACACAATTTTTTCCCATCTCAGCGTTTTCCTAATTTATTAGGCTAGTAGCCTTTGATTTACCCGTTTATCTATTCTTGTAACCCACAGGAACTAGTACCCGGGATAAAAAACCTGGTCAAGCATGGGTGGACGTCGTGCCTCGAGGCTTCCTTAAAAATTAGTAGGTACCTTATTTACCTCAAATAATAATAATAATAAATAATAATAATAAAATGAATGAAAACGTCATGCGGGCATATTTTGTGGCTACAGAGGGGGGAACCAACCTCACCAACCTCAACGTTACGGCACAACGTATATCGGATCAAGTGCGTGCTATCCAACGTTGTCATTTGTTGGATAATACTGCACTTGAGAGGCTACTCTCTAACTTACGGCAAAGAAATGCTATTTCTCCCGCATCACAATCCATAGGGGAATCAAGACCTTTTGAATTACCTTGAATTACCTCTCACACCTAACGATGTTGGGATGGATAGCGTGCCTTTAACCGTGAGTACTCAGTGCAATGAACAGATAAGGAGTGCTTTGGAATGTGCGGTACGAGAATATTTTGATGTTGATTTAGATTTAAGACCGCGTCTACCACGTTTGCCAATGCATAAACGCAATATGGCGCTGGTGTGTGCCCTGGATTCACTATTACCTAGTTATTTAGATAGTAGTGAAAATCTCAGTGATACGCACTCAATTTTGTATTGTGCAGCTGTTGCAGCATGTCGAGTAGCTGGTGTTAAGTTACCAGGCTACAAAACCACTACTCGACCAATTCCTGCTGTACCACTATGGCAGTGCCGGATTGAACGGCGGATTACTGAGACCAGGGTACTCATTGGCAAGCTTAGCTGCTTTAGGTTGGGCAATACTCGCCCGAGAGTTATGCGTTTTGTAACTCGGGCTTTTGCAGGAACTGGAATAAGTGATTACGCAAACCGAGTTACAGAACGCATTGACTTCCTAAAGCAGAAAGTTTATGCATGGGCAAACCGCATTAGACGATACAAAACTAGAACAGATAGATATGTCCTGAATCGCACATTTCAAAAAGATGAGCGGTGTGTTTATAGAAATTATGAGCAGCCAGATGCAGTGGGTGACACGCATTTACCAGATAATGAGGCTACGAATTCATTTTGGCGTAGTATTTGGTCAGTGCCTGTCACCCATACAGAGGGTGAATGGATGAGAGGTGTCAAGCGAATGTGTGACTCCATTCATCCAATGGAGCCACCATCAATAACATCTGATGATGTTTCAAATGCAGTCCGTCAACTTCTTAACTGGCTGCAGGACCGGACGGACTGCACAATTTTTGGCTAAAGTGGCTCCGGAGTTCACACAGTCATTTGGCATCTCAATTTCAATCATCCTTAGAATCTGGGTTGCTTCCAAGTTTTATGACCACTGGAGTAACCCACCTGCTTTATGGTAGTACCACGGACCCCAAAAATTATAGACCTATAACGTGTCTTCCAACGTTAAATAAACTACTTACATCTATTCTGAGAGTAAAAATTAATTCTCATGTTACTGAAAATTCAATCTTATCACGCTCTCAGAATGGATGTAGGACTGGGGCCCGTAGTACTAAAGAGCTCCTTATTATTGATACGACCATTAGCCAACAGGTTCGTCGTAAACGAAGGGATTTGGCGACATCTTGGATAGACTATAAGAAGGCTTATGACTCCGTGCCTCATTCATGGCTCATGAGAGTTGTATAAGATTGATGCAACTCTATGCACCTTCTTGGAGACATGTATGGGGCAATGGAGTACGGTCCTTCGCTATCCGGGATGTCGAGAAATTCTTAGTGACGATGAACATATGACGATAAAGAGGGGTATTTTCCAGGGTGACAGTTTGAGTCCTTTGTGGTTTTGTCTAGCACTTAACCCTCTCAGTACTATATTAGAGGATTTAGGGCTGGGCTATCATTTGCAGAGAAGTGGTCAAGTTATATCCCACCTCTTTTACATAGATGATTTGAAACTCTTTGCCTCCAACGATATCCAATTGAAAAATTTACTAAAGGCAACTGAAAACTTAAGTAATTCTATCAAGATGGAGTTTAACTCCATGCATGTTAAAAGAGGTAAGATTGTGGAATCTGAAGGCATGGAACTATCAGATTCCACAAAACTTAGATCCCTTTCTGCAAATGAAACCTACAAATATTTGGGTATGACACAGGTATTAGGAATTGATGACAAGGGTATGAAACAATCGTTAATGGAGCGTTTCCTGGGCCGCCTGAAAAAGGTACTGAAAAGTCTTTTATCAGGCGGAAACAAGGTACGCGCTTATAACGATTGGGTCATACCATTGTTAACCTACTCCTTTGGCATACTCAGATAGACTCAAACAGAGCTGGACACCCTGGATAGAAAAGTTCGTACTCTTGACATTTGTCGGGCATGTCATCGTCCGGGAGAATCTATTAGACATATTATTTCTGGTTGTTCTTGTCTTGCTAACGGGCATAGACACAATCAAGTAGCCAGGATTGTCCATCAGCAACTAGCTCTTAAATATAAACTTGTGGAATTGGAGGTGCCCTACTACAGGTATGTACCCGACCCAGTTCTTGAGAATGGTCGTATCACTTTGTACTTGGATCGATCTATCATTACTGACAGGACTATTGTGGCCAATAAACCTGATATAGTAGTGATAGATCGATTAGAGCGTCGCGCAATGATTGTTGATATTACCATTCCACATGACGAAAATCTCGTGAAAGCAGAAAAAGAGAAACAATTAAAATATTTGGACTTGGCTCACGAGGTTGTCGACATGTGGGATGTGGATTCGGCAATCATTGTCCCGATAGTCGTATCAGCACATGGGTTGATTGCAAAGCAATAAAACTCATGGCCACTCTTTTCCAAACGACAGAAATTACATTAGTTTGATTAACATGATATTTGACCAATTATATAGTAATGAATTTATACAAACAAAAAAACAAAATCAATGTTGTGTTTAAAATCTTATCAAAATTAGAGCGATTATAGTTGCCGGTTCTAAGGGAAGCCTACCCTTGAAGAAGAATAATCTGGTAAGAAAGTCAATGGATGCCATTTTAAAATGTAGGAATGGCTTGCAACATTAAAATTACACTTACATTGTTCCTTTGGATTTATGTGAGAACAGTCGACTAAACTTAAGTTTACCTTAAATATAAATAAGATTATTTGTAATAATTGCTATAACAGCTATGAGCTGACCAGTCCCAACAGATGGCACGGTATGATGCATTATATCAGCCATCGCCCTACTCAACCGTATTATAGGAAATAAGGCGACCCGATACATACGCTACCACTGCCAGGACACTTAGGCGAGCATGACATACTCAAAAACTGCACAGCAACTATCATGTCAATTTCAAAGAAATAAACAAGTCTACATGGTGCTCATACAATAACAAACTCAAATTACATTGTATATTAGTTAATACCGGGACTAAACGCAGCCAATTTAGAAACCTTTAGTTGTCAGACGTTTCAAATTATTAATAGTGTAGAGATGTAAAAATACAACATATATGCAGATTCAAGGCATTCGAATTCATTCGAATCCTAAATAGCTCAAGCGAAGAGCAAGCAACTCATTTCCATTTATTTTTATCGTTCAAATAATCATTATTTGTGTAATAGGCCCTTTTCAAGAGGTGCGTCTTAATTTCCGCCTTAAATTTATGTAACGGCAGGTTCATAATGTTTAAAGGAATTTTATTATATAGGTGTACGCTAATTCCTGCAAAAGAGTCGTAAACCTTTTGTAAACGATGATGCGTTCCAATTAAATTATGCTTATTTCTAGTATTTATCGAATGTATGTCACTGTGTCTATTGTATAAATGTATGTTCTGTTTAACTAACATGATATTTGCAAATATATACTGTGATGCAACCGTTAAAATGCCAATTTCTTTAAATTTTTCTCTAAGAGACACTCTAGCACTCAATTTATATATTGCACGTATAGCTCTATTCTGGAGTACATAAATTACTTGTAGATCAGCTGCTTTGCCCCACAGCAAAATGCCGTAAGACATGACACTATGAAAACAACTAAAGTATACCAGCCTGGCAGTTGCCACATCAGTAAGCTGCCTGACTTTACTTACGGCAAAGGCTGCCGAGCTGAGTTTACCTGCAAGACACGTTATTTGGGCATTCCACTGCAGTTTGCTATCTAAAGTGATCCCCAAAAATACAGTTGATTCTTCAAGATTAAGGGTATCACCGTTCAATGTTATATTTGTACCGCAATTCCTGACATAAGGCATGCTGAATCTGATACATTTTGTCTTCTTAGCGTTTAGTAGCAAATTATTGGTCGTAAACCAATCTACAACTTGGGCAAGTGAACTATTTACGCCTTTAAAATTACTAAGCGTGCGATCAACTTTAAAAATAAGTGACGTATCATCAGCAAATAGAACAAAGTCGCACAAGTTCTGTATATAGAATGGCAGATCGTTAATATAAATTAAAAATAGAAACGGACCTAGAATTGATCCCTGCGGTACGCCCATAGCTACAGAGGCTCCATAGGAGTTAATTCCATTGACATCAACATGTTGTATTCGATCATTTAGGTAGGAGGCAACAAGGTTCAGTACAGAGTCTTTGATACCATAATAAAAGAGTTTTCCCAATAGTGTTTAATGGTCAACGCAATCAAATGCTTTGGAGAGATCGCAGAATACACCAATAGCATCTTCTCTATTCTCCCAGGCGTCATATATATGATTCAGAAGTGTCATACCTGCATGAATGGTAGAACGACCCCTTGTGAACCCATACTGCTCCTTATGTAATAGCATATTTAAATTAAAATGAGCTTGTAATTGTTGCAATTAAATTTTTTTTTTAAATTTTGCTAATGGCTGGTAATTTTGAAATTGGTCTGAAATTACCGGGGTCGGTTTTGGATCCAGATTTAAATAGAGGTATTACTTTACTGTGTTACATTAAATCTGGAAACACTCCTTTATCAACACATTTATTGAATATTTCAGCTAGATATTAACAATGATAGACTCAATCAATTTTACAGAAATACCCCACAAGACAGCTGCCTTTTTTGAGTTAAGTGACTTGAATACTTTAATTATATCGTTGGGGTTTAAATATTTAAAGCCAAATAAGACACTACACTGATCCACGCTGCCCCCAAGCATGCGTTGAGCTTTTATTATACATGAATTTAAGGAGCTAGTTGTTTTCGCGGGTATGTCTATAAAATTAAAAGTTTGTGCTATATCTAATTTATTATTACACACTTCGTTATTTATAGTTAACTCAATGTTATTATCACGAGGTAGTAATCGACCGGTTTCAGTTTTGATTACATTCCAAGTCATTTTTGCCTTGTTTTTTGACTCTTTAATTTTATTACTTATATGTAACGACTTGGCAGCAGCACAGGCCTTTTTAAAGTTCTTAGAATAAATTTTAACATATTGAATAAAGGCAGGATCAAAATTAAATTGCTTCATACCATATAGTTCGTACAACTTAGCCCTACTTTTGTAAATTCCTGCAGTTGCCCACTCACAAAATTGTAAGTTTTTGTTTTTATAAAATGTTTTTGATTTAAATATGTTGCTGTAGTCAACTTTAATTGTATTAAATAAGGAGTCATATAAGCTGTTTGGATCTTCCTGATTAAAGTCAATATGAGTGATTTTTGCTGAAACATTAACATTAAATTGTTTAAATCGATGTGCACTCATTGGCCTACATACAATTTTATTTCTTTCTAGAAGTGACATTAATAGGAAATGCTGCTTTCTGACCAAGATGATCTGATGGAAAGTACTTAGTATCTCCCTTGTTGTTGATACACAGTTTCAGAATATATTATCTATACATTTTCTAGAATGTGAGGTGATTCTAGTTGGCTCACAAAATAAATTTGGTAAGCCAAAAGTCTTAAACAAATTTTTAAATCTAATACATTTCGAAGACTGCACAAGTAAATCAACATTAAAATCCCCACACACCACAACATGTTTTCTACTAGTGAACAAACGCTTCAATACATTTTCCATTACAGTTTCTAATAAATTATAATCCCTATCTGGAGGACTGTAGACACAGAGGACAATGAGTTGCTCAAGCTCAACACAGGACAATTCTGCAGTACGCTCAATAGAAAGGGCCACAATATCTTTACGTTCTTTACATTGTAAATTTTAGATACAAATATATGCCTTCAATATTTTGTTGAACTAAGTTTAAACTACTAGAAGTATTGTTAATATACTCAGAATTATTACAACAAATATGATTTTCAGAGTCTTTAAAAAAAATTTGATCAAAGGGCTCAAAAGACCTATAACCATGGCCAGATTTTTTACCTGTTGTCTTACAAACTAGTTATATATATTTATAATAAGGTACCTACAAATTTTTATTACGGTAAAATTTAGGTAATAAATCAATAAAAAAAAATTCAGAGATCTAGCTTAATTGGCAGAATTAAGCTAGATCTCTGAATTGTATGAACGCCCATGTACTATGTATGTATGGGTACACCCCTCAATTTTCAACTTTTTTATTTATTAAAATTTTTCCTATATTTGTTAGACCTAGCTTTTGTTTTATCCTTCCGAGGGCTTACCCAGAACTCCCGGCCATAGTGGATGGAAGGGTAACGTGTGGTTTTAGTCGGTAAGACTCCGGTATAGCATCCATGAGGATTTTTCCACACGAAAAAATATGATCTTTCTTTTTGCCAAGTTTCGTGATTCTGGGTCAACGTGAACTACCATATAGGTTTTCGGCCTAATACCTCTAGCGTACTTTTGGTTGACCTAGAATTAACAATTTGGTTGGAAATAAGGTCTTACAGCACAAGAAAACGGAAAATTCCGAAAAATAAAAAAGGTCAAATTTACGATAAATTCTGGTACTTTAAATTGCCGCAAAATCTAAATTTGCAAATACCTGTTTACCATGTTGGCTGAGGACCTTGATAAAGATTTTAATTTGCTAGTTCCACCCGATCCTGAGAAAATCGACGGTGACACACGGACAGACAGACGGATAAGAAAGTGACCTTATAAGGGTTTCTTCTTTTTCTTTTGAGGTACGGAACTATAAAAAGTAGCCTATGTGCTTTCTCGAGCTTTAGAATACCTCTGTTCCATATTTCATAAAAATCGGTACTGTTGTTTTGGCGTAAATAAAAAATAAGTATCCATCACGCCTTATCCCCGAAGGGGTGGCAGAGACACTTTTCACCGTGTGGATTCCTGTCCCACGTAATAGGTGGTGAGCCCATTGCCGTGTTTAAATAGACAGACGCAGGTTGTGGCTACCTGCTGTTGAAATTTATTAAGCCGCCTATAAGGCCTTCAACCAGGCTTAACGACTGCCATTTTACTGGCAACCGGGACCAACGGCTTAACGTGCCTTCCGAAGCACGGAAACGCTCGCAAATGTAAATGCCACAAAGTGGTCACCCATCCGACGACCAGCCATAGTGGAAGTTGCGTACCTCAGTGATCGTTTACCGAACACTGAGACCGCGGGGCCACGAGCGCTTCATCTAATATTCGATTTAAGTGAAATTTCGCATCATTGTTTTGGCGTGAAAACAATTAAAACAGACAGACACTTTGGCATTTAAAATATTAAAATATTTTAAGAGTAAGTAGGGATAAAAGATAATTTAGTGAATGTCACCTCAGTACTGTTGATCTTTCACTTCAAAAGATGGCGTCGAAGACAAAAACTCGTCCAATAATCGTCATATATAAAAAGCGTTCATTGTCTTATGACAATGAACCCTATGATCTGGGTGGATTTCACCTAACCACGGTTACATGTCGTGAAGATAAGGAACTGTTATCAAAACTTACTAAAATCCGTGTGTAGTTCATTTACAGTACCTACAATTTGATCATAATATAAACATTATTTAATTTATCGTTTTTTGTCAACGACAATTAAAAAGAAAACGTAGTACAATAAATAAAACAATAAATATCAATTTCAGATAAGAGCACTAGACTACTAGACTAGATTATTTTATTATTAACATTTTTTGAACATACAAAATTGTGAGAAAAACATAGTTTACAACGATGACAGCTGCAATAGTATACACTGTGGTGCAGCCATCAACGCCATTCTCCCGGTGCGGAGGGTAATTTCGTTCCAGACTTAATTATTAACATGACTTAACAGTATTAACATGATTGTTACAAGAATTAAACATTTATGTAATAGATCCGAGTAGATGTAAAAGTTATATTACTGTATTTTATTATTCTGTATATATGTGAGAGTGAAGTGTCAATTCATGTGTTTTTGTATGTAGTGTGCTGGGTGTGTTTTGTATGTTGGGTGTGTGTTGTTGTGTTTGTGTAAGAAGATGTGATATTATCAAGGTGCCACAAATTTTTCAGTTTCCTCATAGTTTAAGTTCATCAGCCAAGTATTTAGTCTTCTTTTCAATATATATCTAGTCATAGGGTAAATATTCAGTAACAAATTAATATTATTATACAATTGGAAGCAATATGTTTATAGTGACGGGACGCGGCTACCGTTCTTCGAGATCTAATAATGCATACTCTATCGGAGCGGCGCTTGGTGCTGTATATCTCCGGATCGTATATCAAGCTGGCATGTTTGCGGAGCACTGCTTGAAAGATGAAAAGCTGTCTGACAGTTTGCACCTGACATAGAGAGTAGAGTGCTGATGTAGGGAAACGGACAGGTTTATTGACAAGTACTTTAAGTATTGCACGCTGCCCCCTTTCCGCTCGTAGCAAGGACGTTTTGTCAGTGCTACCCCAGACTAGTAAGCCATATCCTATTATTGACTGTGCAAGCGCAAAGTAGACCATCTTCAAAGTGTCAAACTCCATCACGGCTCTGAGTTTTTTAAATATATATGTCAGTTTTCTCAGCCGTACCACTGTGGCGTCTATTTGTTGCTTCCATTTTAGATTGGCGTCAACAAGCACACCTAGGTACTTTATAACGTCAGTGTTTTTAATTACCGGACAGTCACATTTGTTTGGAAATTTAACACAGCATGTGTGAGCTCGTATTGCAACAGGCGCTAAGGGCCTACCTGACTTATTGCTGGAAAACGAAATAACTTTAGTCTTATCGACATTCAATGTTAGAAGGTTTATGGTTAGCCACTGCATTACCATCCTCAAGCACCGCTCAGCGTTCTTACATGCCTCATCCCAGTCAAAACCATCAATCACCAACACCGTATCATCAACGTATGCAATTATCTTGCAGTTAGGCAAAGACAAGTGGCACAGCTCATTGACATTAATGATAAAGAGGGTCGGCCCCAAAACACTTCCTTGCGGGACGCCAAAGGTAAGAGATTGTTCCTCGCTTATATACTTATCTATTTTCGTGTATTGTTTGCGACCTGTTAGATAACTTTTGAAAATTTCATGAGCTACGCCACGTATGCCAATGTCCTCCAACTTTGATAAAAGTATGGGGACAGAGACAGTGTCGAAGGCCCTGGAGAGGTCCAAGAAGATACCCAGTGTTTTACGCCTTTTTTCGAAGTTATCAATAATAGTGTTTGTGAGCTCCAACAACGCGTCTTCAGTAGATACACCCCTCCTGAACCCAAATTGGTTATGTGCAAATTTTTTTTGTATTATAAGATATTTTGTTAATCTTGCGTTTAGGATTTTTTTAAAGATTTTAGATATATTTGAAAGTAAAGAAATGGGTCTATAATTTGACACGCTGTCTCAGTCTCGCGACTTGTAAATCGGATGAACAACTGCGGTCTTTAATATATCCGGAAAAACACCGTTCGAGAGACACAGGTTTATGGTGTGGACAAGAACTGGTATCAAAATATGACTGGAGGCTTTCACAACAGCAGTAGTTATGCCGTCCATTCCAGCTGAGCTCTGGTCTCTTAGGTTAAAATGATCCTTTCCAGCTCTCCATGGTCCACACAATAGACAATTGAGGTAAATACATTGAACATCTCAGTAGGCCAGGAGTAATCCAGGGTTTAATTATACATTTCCTAACACTACATTTGGAGGCTGAGTTAGTTTGGATTGCCGAGGATATAATAGAAATTAGCGATTCCGTGGCTATATTTGGATTATGGGAATTTAGAATAGCTGAAAAATCAGAGTTTATAATAGTCTCTACAACCGCCTCTAAATCAGTCTTTGTCCTACAGATTTTACGAGAAACATATTTGACATCAAGGTTACAAAATACAATGACTGGAAAGTGGTCCGAGATGGGAGAATACAGGACCAGTGAGGTAGCAATACTTTGTGAGCGAAGCAACACATGATCTATACATTTTCTTAACCTAGTCGGTATGATATAAGCAGGTAGAATACCATGGGAGGTTGTGAGATTTAGGTATTCATCAGTATTTTCGTCATCGGAGTCCTGTGCAATGTTAATATTAATATCTCCTATAACAGCAAGCGTTTTAAATTGTGATAAAGTACTCAGTATACCGTTTAGGCTGCTGTAAAACCCAGTCAAGTCTTTGAAAGATGGGGACCGGTAAATTGATACAATAGCAGCCTTGTTAGGAAATTTTATCAGAATACAGCTGGCATCGTTAAACTGTGGTACCTCCACCGAGACATTCAAGCTGTCTTTTATATAGACCACTACACCGTCATTCTGGTTTTGGAATTTTGAACGATAAGAATGGAATCCTTGTAGATAAGGGATGTTAGGGCACTTGTTCAGCCAGCACTACTAGATTATTAAATTTACTGTTTACGTTCTGTATATTGGTGAGTAATATTTTGAGGTCATGTAAAGTAGGGTTCAAGTACCCATCACTTGCTTCTGGAGAGCAAGTGTAGTATTCCGAAACAGTAACTCGTTCAACCTCATTACTTACAAAGTTAGAACTATTCATAGTGTATTAAAAGAAAAAAGAAAAAATACATAATAATAATAATAAAATCAAACAATAGTGGAACAAATTTCCAGATTGAAGACTAGTAGTGAGAGTTATTGTCATTCTTGGGAAGATTATCCAATAGTGAGGCCTTGCATGTACCAGATAAATTAGTATTTTGAACTCATTGAGCTTGTAGGTGTGTAAGAATTGGGCGATTTTGAGTGATATGTGTATAGGGTGTGGATATGATTGAAGTTTAACATATTACTATTTGAGATACAAAAATAGCTATGAAACATATGAGATAGCTGAAATTCAATATTGACATGCACATAATACAACTTAACATAATTTACACGCAAAGGCGACTCGATACTATGTGAGGTACCGTCAAGTAGTCACATGGTTTTTTTAATTTTAGCCAAGTCATCATCATTTTTCACTTGAAAATGAGGGCCACCAGCCTTCTCGCGAACAAATACCTTGCCATGTGTGACCCAGCAGAATTCAAATTGGTTTGTTTTAGCCGCATCTCTAGCCAAGAAGAAAAGTCGTTTGTTCTTTGCGGACAGATTTCAGATAAGAGCAGGACATTAAAGTTGAAGAATTTAACTTAAATCGAATATTAGACAACGTCATCTAGACTAAATAAAGAGAAGCGGCAGAAAGAAAATCTGTGTGGAACTACCGCCATCTTCTTTTTTTCACCTCAGTTTATCCATGTTGCCTCCAAACTCGGCCTGGAATTGGAGCTTGGGGTTCACTTTTATTTGACTGCTTGTAGCTGATATCATTTAGGTTTTAGTGTTCACCATTGTTGTAAGTGACTGCCGTCTGATCTCCCAACTCTGTAGAGCCCCTGCATTTGTCGTTGCCTCGTTGGTTAGTCAGCCAGTGCAGGAGAGGTCGCCTGCATCGAGATTATGGTGGGGTTGTTAAAGAAATATTAAGGAAAGCAACTGCTCTACAACTGCGGCTACCACAAACGGTGCGCCACGCCTCTTTTGGCAAAAACCTACTTCAACAAGAAGAGGGTACTTTGGTGTCAAGGACATCCTCAAATTCCTCACCCTTATAGGAATCAGCAGCGAACTTTAACCATTTAGGCGAGCATATAGACCTAGTCAGATCTCAGTTCGATTGGGCATATCTAGACCTTCCCGGAGAAGCCTGCTATGGCTTCTGAAATAATTTCAATAAATACAACATATAAAATTTTGACACTATATTGATTTAAGAGATAGTGCTAACCTATAGTTTGTCAGAAATCTTAGTCAATTCTTATAATACTTTTTACACAATGCAGTTTTGCGACGATTGATTTATTTTACTTTGCCAGTAAAATATGTAGATCAATGGTGTAATGTGGTCTGATAATTCCAAGCGTGCAATAGTCAACAAGGATTTTAATCAACTAATTGTAGTACGGACAATTCAGACTTTATTTTTAAACTTATGCCGTGTATACTAACAGTTTAGAGTTTTAGACTTCGCGTGAAGTCCTGAACTTTTAAATTCCATACATATAAACATACATATTGTCACGCCTTTATTCTCAAAAGGGTAGGCAGAGGTATTCTATACGCCCACATTTTACCATATGCATTATTGTCCCGCGTAACAGGTGGTGAGGCCATTGCTGGGTTGAAATAGGCAGGTGTAGGTTGTGGCACCCTGCTGTTGAAAATTTTCAAGCCACTCATAAGGCCTTCAACTGGGCTTAACGGCTGCCATTTTGCTGGCAACCGGGACCTACGGCTTAACGTACCTTTCGAAGCACGGAAAAACTTACAATTAATACTTCCATACAACTGCTTACTTCTTATTCAACCCTTTTGGCGGAGTAATTTTCAAAGCTTCTTTCTAGTGGGTGCCTTGATTATAAAGGGAGCTTACTAATACGTCCAAGGGCTTCAGCAGATTTTAAGAATGAGTCACTCAGTTATTTTATTTATTTTTATTTATTTATTTATTAACCAACTTATACTAACAGTATAAGTTATAGGTTACATACACAATTATATCTAAACTTATGTTTAAGTAAACTTAAATTCAACGGACGGTTTTATAAAGTATATCGTAAATTATATTTGCATTAATAAATACCACCTCTATTTTAGCCCATAATAGGTAAGGTTTTGCAAACACGTGTTCATTTATTTGTAATAAGGTATACGTATACTAAATTTCATGTTTCTAACGTTGAAAATTACGAACTTTAATACAGCCGTTTATCCCGAATTGGAGTGGAATATTGAAAAATTTGTTCATAGTAAGTGTCTGCATTATAAGAGTAGCTTATCCTAGAAATTTCAAGTTCTTAGATATAAAGGATTCGTCTGGATGATGTCAAAGTTTGTAAAAACGGTCGTTACTCAATTACTCTAACTCGTGAACCATTTTGGTTGAAATCTGATACAGATTTCTACATTTTAGATATAGAGATATCCTGGAATAAACATTTCATATTGCACAAGGGTTATAGGAAAACTTCACGACGCAGGCTATGTCACGGTTATTAGCTTGTTTAGTAGTTACCTATACAGTTGAGATCACACAAAATGTTTGTTATGACCTCAGACACACTATCTGCTTGTTTATCTGAGGTCAGAACAAATATAGTGTATGATGCGTTTTATTTTATTATTCTTATATTTCTTATCACTTTTTAAATGTTATAGCTTAAGAATGAAGAACTAAAATATTTACACACATTTGCAAACTTTCGCCATTATAATACTACCTGATGCTTGCAACTTCGCCCGCGCGGTGAAGTTTTGCGTACTCGATTCCCTTAGTGTTATTCTTGTATTCATACGGACTTTTCTGTAGACCTCCATACATACATACATACATACATAGTTTTGTCACAAAGGGTTTAGGCAGCGTCTTTGTTGAAAGCTATTATATATATATATATATATATATATATATTTTGACTGCCACGGTGGCGCGGTGGGAGTGCATCCGACTGCTACGCAAGAGGTCGTGGGTTCGATTCCCACCCAGGATAAAACTTTGTGTGATGAGCACGATGGTTTATTCTGTGTCTGGGTGTTATTTTTCTATAATATGTATGTATTTAGAAATATATATAAGTATGTTTATCAGTTATCTAGATCCCATACCACAAGCTAATATTAGCTTACTTTGGGCTAGATGGCGCTGTCTGAAAAGTGTCCCACAATATTTATTTATTTATATATATTTTAGTCATTGTATACAACAAATTAAAAAAATATAAAACCTTCCTCGAGAACCACTCTATACCTAATGAAAAGAGTGCAGTATACGAGTATATTGAGACAAAGGACACGTCCGTGGGACGTCCCAAGGCTTATTTTGATCGCTTATTGACAAATTCATATTATTTCACCTTGCCAACAAATCATTTACAGGCGTCCCTGTCCTGCTGATAGTCTTCAACAACGTGATTCCCTTATTAACAAGCCTTTTTTTATTAACTTTTTCAATTTATTTAATGTTAACTCTCTGAGGTCACTCTGAAGATAGTTGTAAGAGCGTACCTACAGTTACCCTGGATAGAATTGCCAATTTTATAATAAGTATATATACTTCTGGTAAAATAGTTTCGTGACCCAATTTAATGGAATATAGTTAGTAAAGTAGCCAAAATGAATTTGGTTCACTTACTTTGTGTGTGTATTGACTTCATTTAATTATGGTTTAATCATTCAAGGCACGGCAAAATCGTAGGGCTTACTGTAATTGTATTTTCTCAAACATGCAAGGAAATACTGCCATTATTTCGAAAAAAGAATACGCGAAGTATCGCATTTACGGACAGAGAAAATGAAATTAAGTACTGGAGTGTTTTTTGAATTTGGAACTCTCAACGCTCCAGCTATGTTGTATGAATCGGCGCGCTGGGGTTATTAGATATTTTTTGGTTGGATTTCTTTTACCATTCTTCTTCAGCGGACGCTTACTGTTAGTATATTATTTTCTTAAATAGGTGCATTTATCTTGTTTTATCTATGGGGGTGTTGGATTCTGGGACATAAAAGTTATGTCTACTAATAATCTGGGGCCCACACAACAACAATCTAGCCCAAAGTAAGCCATAAGCTCGTGCTATGAGATCTAGACAACTGATAAAGATCCTTAAATACTTCTAAATACATACATATATGAATATAAGGATACACCGAAACTCCGAAACAAACATTTATGAGTCACACAAAAATTTGTTCTGACCCGGGAATCGAACCCTAGAGCTCAGCGCGGCAGTCGCTTTACTTTTTTTATTTAGATTTTCCATCTTGCTGCGTATAATTCACGGCAGGGAAATCAACAATATTTTCCTTTAGTAGTATGCCCAATATTTAATGTAACTTTACATATTAATGTAAAGTATAATTTAAAAAGTTTGTTTTATTTCCATGCATTCTTTTGAGATAAGCACTATATATGCCTCGGCAGGAATGGCAATTGCCTGTCTCGCAATAATGTACTATTTCTAGAGTTCCTTTTTTTAATTTGTTGACCATTTTTTACATAGAGACGAGTCCCAGAAGATCGACATAATATTATCACTATATTTACCTGGAAAGATTTTTAGTCATGTAGTAGTTTGGCTTTTCATTTTTTGCGACTGCCATCTTACTTCTAAACCCGCTAATAGCTCCTATGTCGTTGCCTTGACCGATTGATAGCTATGGAACGCTAGCAGGTGAACGCTTGCGCCCAGAATATCTTGGTAGAGTCCCTTACATTTAATCCCTTGAATGGTCACATAAACATATTTTCTCGCCTTTAATCTCGAAAGCAGAGGTATACTATACGCCCACCGTATGCACTTTTATACCACGTAACAGTTGCTGTGTTGAAGCCACTTGCCGTGTTGAAATGAATAGTCGCAAGTTGTGGCGACCTGCTGTTGAAATTTTTCAAGCCGCCCATAAGGCCTTTAACTGGGCTTAACGACTGCCATGTTACTGGCAACCGAGACCAACGGCTTAACGTGCCATCCGAAGCACGCAATTGTAAATGCCACATAGTGGTTACCCATCCGAGGACCAGCCATAGTGAAAGTTGTCGCAACGCTTAACGCAGTGATCGTGTTACAGAACACTGAGTCGGCGGGGCCACGAGCTTGAATGGAATGATTAAAAATTAGTTGAAAATCTAATTGCATTAACAATTTATTTATTTTATTGTTTTATCTCAATACTATATCGGATTGAAATATTCAATTACAACTATCACCAGATTCACATTCATTGCGTTTAGGATTACATTCGTCACTGTCTTTGCATTCGTCACTTTTACTTTTACATTCGTCATCATTGTCTTTGCATTCGTCACTTTTGCTTTTGCATTCGTCATCATCATCTTTGCATTCGTCACTTTTACTTTTACACTCGTCATCATCATCTTCGCAATCATCACTTTTGCTTTTACATTCGTCACTATTGTCTTCGCAACTATCCTTTTTCTTTTTGTTTGGTGGATTCTTTTTATGATACTCATAAACTTCTTTGTTCGTTTTCTGAGGCCATTTATCTTTAGAAGAACCACACATCTTAAGATGGTCATACACTTGTTGACAACTCTTTTTGCAATTGTCCTTCTTTTTTGGTTTACATTTTACTTGGCATTCAATGTATTTTCCGCATTGACTCCGAAGAGCACTCCTAAATTTAACGTTAATGGGATTGCTTTCATCACCAGTAGACTGAAAAAGAATATATTATGTATTAAAACCATTTTATGTTTGACCTAAAAAAAGATTCTTGCAATTATTAGTTGATTATTTATATTAGTGAATTAATAAAATTTGGTTCAGCTTGGTATTTGAAACCGTGACATTTATCCCTGAGGTAACCATACTTATTGGTTACTTGGTCTGACGTAGGTATGATGTTATATAAAATTCATATGTACTATAAGTATATATATAGCCCATCTATTAGCCCTATTATATATATAGTGGGAGGACCTATTCACAATATTGGATTTCGTCGACATAGTTTATCATCATAGACAAAGACTCGCAAAACTTGACAGTACTGGACAGGAGTCTGTTAGATGCGGGTGCATGAACATGAATGATGAGTTTGTTATTGTGTGAGCACCATGTAGACTTATTTATTATTTTAAAATTGACATGATAGTTACTGTGCAGTTTTTGGGTATATCATGCTCGCCTAAGTGTCCTGGCAGTGGTGGCGTATGTATCCGGGGCGCCTTGTTCCCTATAATACGTTTAATATTATTTAAATTTAAGGCAAACTAAGTTTAGTCGACTGTTCTCACATAAATGCTAAGGAACTATGTAAGTGTAATTTTAATGAATACAACATTGATATTGTTTGTTTTTTGTATGAATTCATTATTGTATAATTGGTCAATTATCGTGAAAATCCAACTAATTTAATTACTGGCGGTTAGAAAAGAGTGGCCATAAGTGTTATTGCCAGGTTCTTCCTCTGGCTCTACCTATTGCTTTGCAAATCTGGCACTAAATGTAGAAGCAGTAATCTTGACGTTCGTAAGTGTTACTTTGTGACCTACATTAATTAAGATTTTTTATTTTCACCATTACTACCCTCTATGTTGATATTTGGGCTCAGTAATGAGCGCTAAGCGACTAAGATGATGATAAATAGACATCAATAATTCCACTGTAGCAAGATTTAGAAAATCTATTAATATCGCTTTTACGTACCCTTAAAATTTCATCCATGTAACGCAGAGCTTTCTTCGCATCTTTCACATTATTAAAAGGTATAGCGCTTTCTTCCGGGACTGATATGTGATTCTGATTAACAGAAGTTCTTAAAAATGTATTTGATTTAGAATGTGCATTTTTAATATAAACAACCAAGGGGTACTGAAAACCTTTGCCTAGAAGTTTAGATATAAGTCCCAATGAATTTTCAACTGCTACTCTCGCGTTGACATTCTGAAATCATAATTATATAGTTATCTTTAATACCAATTAAAAAGGAAGAATCATATTAAGGATGAGTCATTTAATAGGATTTAAAAAATATTATTTTTGTTATATTAGCTAAAACGGTCTAGCTATTCGTCGAGAATGGTCATAACTCCAAAAAAATTATAGTTCATTAAAAAAATACTTTAAATTTTTTTTTAACGATTGCTCTTGATATAAAATAAAAATATTTTTTGAATTTTGTCTTACTAATTCATTAGATGTTAACACTAAAAATAGTAACAGTAAACGTTCAGTATTCGGCATCTTTTATGCTCTGTGTAATGCATGCACGTACCTACAAATTGTTATTTGATTTGTTTTGTTTTGGTCTATAAATTCTAATTATTTTTTATTTCCAATTTTTATATTATCAGTCCTTAATGCCATTAGATGTACGAGCTAGTTTGTTAAAGGTTGTTTAATTTTTTGTTTAATTCTTGAGTTTGAAGTGTTCAAGAGTGTGGACGCTACTAGTATTCTCTGACTGCCTCAGATTTGTTAGGTTTTAGTAGTGTTCGGCGAGGTTCAATACCCTACATTGAAGTTGACCCTACAAGGGATTTGGTTATCTTTGATTTTATTGGAATATTTTTATATGTTCCTTTTATTGATCGTCTTAAGTATTCATATGACAAATCATTTTTACTGAACCTCTTGGGAGTACCGTTAGGAGGGAGTAGGATAATTACTTCCAAAGAAGAAGTGTAGTGATTAGTTTCTTTAAAATTATTATTTCAGATGAATGTCAAGTTTGGCTTCATCTCACTAGCTCCTTGGGTAAAAATACTTAATTTGGTTAAAAATTTAGGAAAACCATCATTAGATATACCTACTAGTTAAAAAAAGACTTTTATTTAATTGCTGAGGTCATTACGTATGTGTCTAAACAAAATGGTACCCAGCATAATTGGTATTACGAGGAATCCCTTGTTAAATATTGCAGTCAAAGATTAGAATTAATTAGAAAAATAATCTCATTTGTTCGTTAATAAAGAATCGTTGATTATTTTGGATTGAATCAATTTAGTTTCTATTATGATAAGATCATAAAGAAGACGTTATAAAATTATTAAATTCTCGCCCTTGCTCTAGCGCCCGAGCCTTATTTTAACCAGCTGCAATTCAGCTTCTTTTAAGTTGTGTGACGTCATGGATACCTGTGGTCCAGCGCAAGCCAGGGGCAGTGCCTTGCCCACTCGACCTGAGGTCCTCCACACGACCTGTTGTTACTGCAACTCCGACGACATGGGCTCTCTCCAATGTAGAATACCCTATCAGGATTTGGAGTCTCCAAATTCTGATAGGGTTCGGTAATAACTGGAAATACACTAAGAACTGAGAAAAAAAAAAAAAGGTTTTCGATTTTTAAAACCAAAGAGTTTTCAATTAAAAAGACTTTAATATGACAGGAACAGTGGAAATGTTCCGTTCCCGATACTTTTGACTTACAATGATACAAATTTTGAAAAAGAATGAACTTAAGGTTAATTGTTGAAGTATAATAAAGGAAGAGATAGCTAGACCAATTCTATTTTACACTCTATTCATCAATAATAGCGCACAAAAGTCAAGGAATACATATCTCAAGTAATTGAAAAGGAGTAATGACAAATTGTGTCTATACTAATATTATAATGCAACTGGTCTCACTACAGGGGATGCCGAAGACCGTGCGAAATGGAGGAGAAAATGTAGGAAAGCGGACCCCGGGCGTCGCGAGACGCAACTGGGACAGACGCTCGGATGATGATGATGACTAATATTATAATGCTGAAGAGTTTGTTTGTTTGTAGTTCTTTTGTTTGGTTGAACGCGCTAATCTCAGGAACTATTTTTCAGTCAGATTTGAAAAATTCTTTTTGTGTTAGATAGCCCATTTATCGAGGAAGGCTATAAGCTATATATCATCACGCTACTACACTGGAGAGCGGAGCAGTAGTCATAAATGTCGAAAAATCGTGTTAATTGGTATGCATTATTGTAGAATACGGGATTAAATAGGTGCGACGGGAGTTCGAAGTATGTCACGGACGAAGCCGGGGTTCACCTAGTTGGATATCTACATGTGGTATAGGTCGTAGGTCACCTGTACCTACCATGTACATGCCCACCAGATTATAAATGACTAGTTGACGCCCGCGGCTTCGCCCACATATATAAGTTTCCCGTTCCCGTTTCCCACAGGAACTTGTTCCCGGGATAAAAAGTAGCCTATGTGTTATTCTGATGTGTAAGCTATATTATTGTAAAGTTTCATTAATATCCATTCGGTAGTTTTTACGTGAAAGAGTAACAAACATCCATACAAACTTTCACGTATATAATATTACACAGCTTCGCCCGTGGAATATTTCGACCTCCCGTCGCACCTATTTAATCCCGTCGCTTATAAATTCTACAATGACACATGAATATTTGCCCGATTTGTGGACATTTATGACTACTGTTCTGCCCCCAGTGTAGTAGCGTAATGATATATAACATATAGCCTTCCTCGATAAATGGGCTATCTAATAAAAAAACCATTTTTCCAATCCGACCAGTAGTTCCTAAGATTAGCGCGTTCAACCAAACAAACAAACAAACTTCAGCTTTATAATATTAAGTATAGATGTGCAATATTCAACTGTACAACGTGACATTAAGCTGACATTTGTTGCGATTTCACACGAGGATTTTTCGAAACTTCTTTGCAATGAATAATCAAGTGCAGCGCCGAGTTGATTCGCTTGAAAATACTCGGCGCTGTATTGATCTTATTGTATGACTGTTATTGATCTTGCATTACATGACCTCCCCATTACCTCTATCCATGACTGATATATCATGTGAACTGTGTTGCTAACTTAAAAAAATATTTTAATTAGCACAACGTTAGGCTGTCACGATGCTCTGCTCACCACGTGGCTAGCTTTTCACCTAATGGAAAGTGGTTACCATAGCCTATAGACGTTTGCAACACCAGAGGTGAGGCACACGTGCTGCCGATCCCGTTTGAAGAATCCCGACGTTCCGGAGGACCCAAACGGGGAGCTCATTCCACATACGCGGAAGAAAGATTTTTCTAAATTACGTAAGTAAAATAGTAGAGAAGTACCTTAACATTATTTTTCAACTTCACGGTGCACGTTACTGTTGCGTCTAAATCCCTGAAAAGCGTTTATACAACTAAAGGGTTTTTGAACTACTAAATCGGCATAGGACGGAAAAAATATACTTACAAATTTTTGCCTTATACTTACTAATTTAAACTTAAAATTTTTAAGGTAATGTATTTTCTATTAAGGTAATAAAAAACGTTGAACCGCTCGTAGCCCCGTTAACTCAGTGTTTTGTAAACGAACACTGCATTTAGCAACTTTTGTTATGTCTGGTCACGGATGGGTGACTGCTTGGTGGCATTTACGTTTACGAGCGCTTTCGTGCTCTGGAGGGCACGTTATGCCGTTGGTCCAGGTTGCCATTAAATTAAGTTAAAGCCCTTATAAGCGTCTTGGAAAATTTCAACTTCAGGTTGCTACAACCTGCGGTTGTCCAACGGGTATGGGCTCTACACCTTTACGTGGGACAAAAATGCTTACGGTGAAATGGGGGCGTACAATATGCCTCTTCCACTCCTTCGGGGATAAAAGCGTGATTGATAAACTATAAAATAACGTGATAGATTCGGTGGTTCTCACGGGAAGTGGTAAAAGACAGACGTCTGTAACTACTCATATATAATTGAACGTTAATTGAAAAATTAATGTTATCTATTTCAATTGCTTGAATAGTCACTGCTCAAGCTCCATGCTCCATATGTTTAATCAAGTGCGGCCGTCCGCCTGTCTGTTCGCAGTCTACCTAAGAAACACTTTATACTATTAAGCTGTAATTAATTATAGATATATTATTAGTCACACTAATAATTAAAGTTACGCCGTTGGTTCCGGTTGCCAATAAAATGGAAGTCGTTAAGCCAAGTTGAAGGGCGTCTAGGCGTTATGACGTTATGGGCGTCTTAAAAACTTTCAACAGCGGGTCGCCACAGCCTGCGCCTGTCTATTTTTACACGGCAATGAGCTCACCACCTATTACGTGGGACAGAAATACACATGGTGATAAGTGGGCAAACAATATGTATACCTCTGCCACCCCTTCGAGGATAAGGCGTGATAGATAGAATAATTAAAGTCATCAAAGACCATTGAAAGACAACACATATCGGACAATAATAAAATTGCGCAAATATTTGAAACATTCATGTAATTCATCTTTAGTTAACCTGACAAGTCTCACAGATTGATCCCAAACCGCTTTCATTGTTTTCTCACAATACGTTCGTTTTGCAGCTCGATTAATGGCACAGTTCTTAAAATATGCTCCACTGACATTGCCAGCATTTTTATCCAAAGCCACGTGTAGCGACGTCTGAGCACCTTGCCAAGGTGTCTTGAACAAGATCTGGATTATGAATGCAGCTATCGTTCCTAAGAATATATTAAAAGAATTGTAAATTTTTGTTCCTACGAATCCTGGATTAATACTGTTAATAACTACATTTGAGTTATGCAACATCTTTGTAAGCTCATTTGCGAAATATATCAAATAGATCTTGCTGTTTGCGTAGAGTTGTAATTTGAACCAATAATTGGTTTTGTTCGAATTTTCAATATCGACCTGCCCAATTCTATGACCTGGTGACGAGGTTAACAGTATTCTACTGGGTTCATTAGATTTGCCAGTATTTTTCAAGAGAGGTAGTAACAGCATAGTCAATAAGAATGTGCCATAGTAATTCACTTGCATAATAAAATTCATACCATCTTTTGTCTCAAAGTCAGCTGGTATTCCAACACCTGCGTTGTTTATTAAAATATCCAGTCTCGTTTCAGTGTTTAAGATGTCAGCTGCAAATTTTCTAGTAGATTCTAAAGATGCAAGATCTAGGAACTTGAAAACTACTTCTCTGTTTTCTGTTGCTTTTATTATTTGTTCTTTTGCTTGTATACCTTCCTCTTCATATGGACAAGCGATAATCACTCTGGCTCCCCTATGAGCTAAATCAGTGGCTATCTCAAACCCTATTCCTGCCGTTCCTCCTGTCACTATCACAGTCTTTCCTTCAAGTCTTTTGCTTGACATACATTCTGCGTTTGTACTCTTTTCACACAGTCTCACAAACAGCAAAATCATAATTATCGACGCTATAATAAGTAGCGAAACTAACATTGTATGTACCGTCCTTGGTAACGAATAAAAATAAACTGAACAAAAAGATAACTATTCAAACTTATTAACTGGTATTGCTTAAGTTATTTTAATTTTCAATACTCGTATAACGTATAATTAGAGAACACATCTACAGTAAACATTATTATTGCTAATAATTTCAAAGTCCAAGTCCATCTTTATATCCGAACGTTGTCCCTGGTAGTAGTTGTAGCCTTTGTAGCCTCGGCTATTCATGTTAGTGAATTTAGCAGAACATTGTACAGCAGATAAAAAAAAATGTGAGTTCTGCTCGCATGCAGTAGAGTTCTACAGTTCCTGATACTTTTAAAAATAGTTCTAGCGTTTTTTCCGAAAAAAAAAAGGCAAAAAAATGAGATCCCAACTTTCTGTAGCAAATCATATTGCAGCAAATCAAAAATTTGAGGGAGTTCTTTTTCCATGCGAATAAAATCTCCAGTTCCTGATACTTCAAAGGAATAGTTTTAATAGTTTTCAACTTCAGAAGACAGATCATGTCAGAAAGTGTAAAAAGTCATAAAATATCACATTCATTGTTTGAAAAATACTCGAAAGTTAGAAGTCAAAAATTAAATTATTTTTCGCTTCAAATTTAAATAAACGGTCAGAACTCTTTCTTATTTCACAGATCCGTATCGAAACTCTAACCTAAGGCTCGATTCGAGTCCAGAACTCACGTTCAAGTGGCAGCAGATCATATGAGAAAGTGTAAAAAGTCAAAAACTTACCACTCTCACTGTTTGAATAACACAAAACTTGAATGCTAGAACTCTTCGGTATTTCATAGAACCGTATTGGAACTAAACCCCAGGACTCGATTGAAGTACAGAGCTCATTTTAAAATGCTAGCAGAGCACGTTAGACCGGCAAAAAGTAGTAAATTACAATTTTTATCGTTTCAAATTAATATGAAATGCCAGAACTCTTTCGTATTTTACAGATCCGTATCGAAACTGTATCAAAGAACTCAATTCAAGTCCAGAAGTCTTTTTAAAATACCAGCAAAGCACGTTAGAACGGACAAAAAGTAGGATATTACCATTATTTTCGTTTTGAATTAGTATGAAATGCCGGAACTCTTTCGTATTTTACAGATCCGTACACGAACAGTATCCAAGGTCCACAGATATAGAAGAGTAAGCAGATCAAACATTTGCGAAAAATAGCGTAGCCTATTTCACACATATATACAGGTTGCTTAATCCAGGGTCGCATTCAGCTATCATTTAATAAATAACCGTGCTGATAGGTTATTAGTAATTAAATGAGTCGGCAATAAAGGAGTTTCAAATCGAACCAACAAGATGCTTTTTGACACATTATGACATAGATTTCGGAACCCGATTTCGAACAGCAATTTAATAAATAAATATTGAGGGACACTTGTGCTATGGAATCTCGACAACTGATAAACATACTTATATATTTAAAAATACATAAATATTATACATAAGAACACCCAAACTCCAAAATAAATATTTGTGGATCGCCCAACTATTTGTTCTGACCCGGGTATCGATCCCGGGGCCTCAGCACAGCAATCGCATACACCACCACTTACGCCACCGTGATAGACGATAATCGATGCAGTGAATCGCGGCATAGGTTTAAGTAGGTATTTACAAAGTAGACCATTTGTAAAACTCCAGCAAAATGTCAAGACCAGGTAGCTAACAGCATAATCAATGACGATAAAGTTATTCCATTCTTTTAATTATAGGGTAGATATCTATTGCTTGAATTATAATACTATGCATCTCGTGAAAATCACAGGCGATGAAGGTGGGCCGGTGCTAGCTCCTTTGATCTTGACCTTTCCAACCGCATTAATGCGCACACGTACTTTGTCCATTGAGACATGCTTTACTTGACGAAGAAGAGACCTAGGACTCCTTTGATGCTTCAAAGGAGTCCTAGGTCTCTTCTTGATGGCGCAGCCCATGGCGCAGCCCATGGCGCAGCTCGATAGTGTAATGCTGACAGAATCTGCTCCGTAAAAAATTTACAAAAATAAAAGACACGTCGGTGATTAGGACCTTAGCTATCTACTCCTGGCTATTTCCTGGTATATAAGACAAACGCAGTATTCGTGAGTGATGGGATGCCAAATAATCCTGCAGATGTGGTTGATAACGATCGCAAAAATATGACACCTGCATGCCCATATTTCTTATTATCTTCGCCAGGAAAAATACTGTCCTACAGTATCTAAAGATAAGGAATAAAATAAAAAAACAGTAATTTAAAAAGTTATTTCATTTTAATCAATACAATGATTATTTTACAGTTATTAATTAATTCTTACGAGCTCACAAATATTAACTAAAATATGAACTTAGTAAAATCGTTATTTTCTTACTTTCTTCGTAAGAAAATCTCTGTTTTTTGGTAGGCTTAAATAGGGACATACTGGTTAATACGCAGAGACCTTTGAGAATTTTTGACCCTTGGGACTTATCTAATAGGAAATGAGACCCTCATTCGAACATATAGCTGTAGTTGGGAGAGGGAAGACTATCCAGTCAACAAAGGCAAGCCTGTTGTGAGATTTGCTGCACTCCTGAGATATAGACTCACGATTTGTACTACACCGAAAGCACCTTCACCAAACAGATATACTGTCTTATAGAGTCTAAGATAAAATTTAAACCATTATTGTACAAAGTTATTTATTTTTAAATAATACAATAACCTTTTATTTTACATTTTTTAACAGCTATTTATTGATTATATTATACTTGAAATAGTCAAGTAATCAGAGACGAATTTAGTACAGAGGCCACAAAATGTTATATTTCAATACTCAGTGTATCTAAATGTTATGGAAATCTTGTTTTAGGTTTTCAATAATATAATCAATAAATAACTGTTAAAAAATGTAAAATAAAAGGTTATTGTATTATTTAAAAATAAATAACTTTGTACAATAATGGTTTAAATTTTATCTTATCTTAGACTCTCACTCTCACTCTCATTACAGTACAAAGTGTAACTAAATTAACAAAAAACTTAGCTGTAGATGACGACAGCAACCAAACGATTTATGGAACAGATACTATAGTTAGCAATAACCTTTTCAAGTGTTCACCAAGAAATTTCATAATTTTGGATACAAATCTTAGTGTAACAGTACGTAGTCGTAAGTGGTACATAAATTATCCATGAAAAGTTATTCCTGGTGATTTCTTGTTCACCACTCTATGTTTTGTTTGAATAATTGAACTGTTTACATATATTTTTACTACTTTTGTTACATTTAACAATAATTTTATGTAATATTTGCACTTCGATACATAAATCTTTGATTCAAAGATGACAGCGACGGTTGACATTAGTAGAAAAATTGGCTACACGCTGGTTGCTGTCAAAGTGTAAGTTCGATGTAGCTACACAGAAATAATAAAGATAGCTTTATACAACAAATGGCAAGAGTGAAAAGAATAAAGTATTACACCATAAACAAAGGAATATGTTTGATCTTCTTACTCTTCTATATCTGTGCCAAGGTCTTTTTTCTAATAAAGAACTCTTTATAAAATGCCAGCAGAGCACGTTGGATCCATATACGAACAGTATCCAAAGACTTAATTTAAGTCCAGAACTCTTTGTAAAATGCCAGCAGAGCACGATGGAACTGCCGAAAAATAGGAATTTACCACTTTCCTCGTTTTAAATTAATATGAAATGCCAGAACTCTTTCGTATTTTACAGATCCATATACGAACTGTATCCAAAGACATAATTCAAGTCCAGAACTCTTTGTAAAATGCCAGCAGAGCACGTTGGAACTGCCGAAAAATAGATAATTACCAATTTCTTCGTTTCAAAAATACAGGAGTAGCCAGAACTGGTTCTGGCTACTCCTATATAAAGTATAATAAAGACTTTGAGTGCTGTTCCTGTACGGATCTGTAAAATACGAAAGAGTTCTAGCATTTCATATTAATTCAAAACGAAAAAATTGGTATTTTCTACTTTTCGTCCGTTGTAACGTGCTCTGCTGGTATTTTTAAAAGATTTCTGGACTTGGGATGAGAGGGGATGAAGTGCACGTCGCCATCCCTGCCAGCTACGGCTGCAATTCTACTCCAACACGAGTGCCACCACCCCGCTGGTGCGAAAAGTGTGTGCCAGAGCGGCGTAGGGGACCGCCACCCTACACGCGCGGCCCGACACGGCGGGAAGTGGAGGATGGAGTGCAGGGTAGCTGCGTGGATTGTTAGGGGAGGAATGACAGATAAGATGAATGAGTTGATGGATGTTATGAATGAGAGAAAGTTAGATGCAGTGTGCTTGACAGAGACCAAGCGCAAGGGCAGCGAAGTCTTGGAGCTCCCGGGTGGGATGCTCGCGCTTTGGTCTGGAGTACCAGAGAGCGAGCATGGCAGTCGGGGGGTTGGAATTTTGCAGTCCTCGCGATTGGCCTCCGGTATGTATGAGTACAAACTGGTAGGTCCTAGAATCCTCTGGATCCGTGTAAAACTTGATTTGACGAAGATTTTCCTGGTAGCTGCTTACGCGCCAGTATCTTCGTCGAACGCGAGTGAGCTAGAGGACTTCTGGGAGAGTATGAGAGAAGCTCTATATGTGATAGAAGGAAATGAAAGACTTATATTATGTGGAGACTTGAATGGATGGGTGGGTACCGCTCGCGATGGTTTTGAGTCGGTACTCGGGAAGTATGGGGATAAAAGGGTGAACGACGCTGGCAAGCCAATACTGGCATTTTGTAAGGAAAAGGATTTGTTTGTGGCGAACACAATGTTCAACCACAAACAAATTCATATGTATACGAGGAGATGTAAATCAAAGAGAAGCATGATAGATCTATTTCTAATGGATAGTCGGCTCCGTAAACAGGTGATGGACACAAGGGTTTATCGAGGCGCTGAGCTGGGATCAGACCACTACCTAGTCATAACTAGGATTAGGGGTCTGTTCGCGGGTTGGCGTCATCGTACCGAGTCCTGAACCTGAGCCGACTTATAGCATCAAAAGCTGGAAGCTGCAGGATGCATCCATTAGGGATAAATATAATGAAAGGGTAGCCGAAAAGCTTGGCGATGTCAATGTAAGCAGTGAGAATGTGGAAAGTGTATGACAGAACCTTAGGGACAGTATGATAAATGCCGCTGTGCATGTGTGTGGAGAAACGAAAAGAGGCAGTAGTAATAAGCGTGATGCATGGTGGAATGAGGAAGTGAAAGAAGCAGTTCGAATGAAGAAGAAAGCATGGCTAGACTACTTAGCCTCGCGGAATGATTTTAATATGAAAGAGAGATACAAGCTGCAGAAAGTTAACACGAAGGCACTGATAGAAGAGAGTCGTGAAAGGTGCAGAATGAAAGCGGATGAAAGGTTGTCGTCCAATTTCCGGGATAATGCCAAGCTCTTCTGGAAAGAGGTAGGCAAGACCCGGAGTTGTTCGGCAATCTGCAGTATGAATAAAGTGCTTAGTGTTAACAATGACGTCCTAACAGACCAAAGTGACGTCCTGCAGAGATGGAGTGAATATTATGGAATGATGTATGCAAGAAAAGACAGAGATGCCACATCGGGAAGTGGAGCTCACTTCGATGCTCCGGATCCCGATGTCATTGAAGTCTTTAGTATGAAAGAAATAGAACAAGCGATAAGAAGTATGAAATGTGGTAAGGCTGCGGGAAAAGACAGAGTTACTGCTAAGATGATCAAGTACGGTGGGTCGCGTGTCTGTTATGCAACTTGTGCTGGCGGACGGGTGAGGTCCCAGATGACTGGCGAGTAGCAGTTGTAGTACCTATTTACAAAGGGAAAGGCTCGCGCCTAAACTGCTCCAGCTACAGGGCGATCAGCTTGGTCAGCTTAGCTAGTAAGGTGTATGCAAAGGTTATAACGGCACGAATGCAAGAAAAGTCTGAAAGGTATTTATGGGAGGCTCAATGCGGATTCCGACGTGGAAGAGGTTGCATGGATCAAGTGTTTTCTCTCTGCATGATCGCGGAAAAGTTTCTGGCTCTTAGCCAGAAGGTTTTCTGCGCTTTTGTGGATCTAGAGAAAGCATTTGATAACGTTGTGAGAGAAACGCTGTGGGACTTGCTGCCAGGATATGGTGTGGACGGCTCGCTACTGCGGGCAAGTCAGTCGCTTTATAGGGACTGTAAGGCTTGCGTGCGAGTAGGGGGGATGTGTCACCACTTTTTGATGTCTGTACAGGCGTCAAACAGGGATGTGTCATGTCCGCCTGGCTGTTCATAGTGTATCTGGACAGTTGCCTGCAGAAGTTGAAAGATTTTAATATGGGTGTGAATTTGGGTGACTTTACAGTAAACTGTCTGCTGTACGCTGATGATGCGGTGCTCATGGCCTCATCAGAAGCCGACCTACAGGCATTAGTCACTAATATGAAAGAGGGGTGTGAAAGTAAGGGTCTCCGCTTGTATGCAAGTAAAACTAAGGTTCTAGTATTTGAAAGAGGTGACGTAAGAACTAAATGCGAGATTAGGGTAAACCAGGAACGTCTAGAGCAAGTGAATGAAATTGTGTATTTAGGAAGTATGTTTAGCGCGGATGGAAGATGTGATTCGGATGTAGAACGGCGAGTAGCTGCCGGAAACAAAGTTAACGGTGCTTTGTCCCAGTTAGTAAAGCGACAAAGCATCGTAAAAGAAGCACGAATGGCGATTCATAACGCAGTGCTAGTGCCAACTTTGCTTTACGGTAGTGAAACCTGGGTATGTCAGCAGATGCATGAAAGTAAATTGAATGCTGTGGAGATGCGATCACTTCGAAAATTGTGCGGCGTTACCTTGGCCGACCGAATACGTAACGAAGTGATACGCAATATGGCAGGTTTGAATGAAAGTGTCAGCGTTAAGCTGGAAAAGGGCGTGCTCCGTTGGTTTGGACACGTCCAACGAATGAGTAAGGAACGATTGACGAAGAATATATATTGTTCAAAAGTAGAGGGTAAAAGGAGTCAGGGAAGGCCGAGACTTACATATGAAGACCACGTGAGCAGATTGCTCAAAAACGGAAAGGTCAAAAGTACTCGGATACCCAGACGTGCGTGTATGAAGCGATTGATGAATCTCGAAGAAGCGAAAGAAGTATGCATGGATCGCGAAGCCTGGCGATCTGTCCTCTCTGACTACCCCGTCAGGGATACAGCGTGAAGATAGTTAGTTAGTTAGTTAGTTCTGGACTCAAATCGTATCCTCGATTACAGTTTCAATACAGATCATTTAAATACCAAAGAGTTCTGTGTACTTCTATAATTTAGAAACGAGGAAAATGGTAATTTTCTTCTATTCGGCCGTTCCAACGTGCTCTGCTGATATTTTCAAAAGAGTTCTGGACTTGAATGGTATCCTAGATTAATACTTTTATACGGATCTATAAAACACCAAATAGTTCTAGCTTCTCCTATAATTTTGAAATGACGAAAATGGTAATTTCCTGCTTTTCGGCCGTTTTAACATGCTATGCTGGCATTTTTTAAAGAGTTCTGGACTTGAATTGATTCCTTTGATACAGTTTCGATACGGATCTGTAAAATACTAAAGAGTTTTGGCATTTCATATTAATTTGAAACGAAAATAACCGTAATTTTCTACTTTTTGCCGGTCTAACGTGCTCTGCTGGCATTTTAAATTGAGTTCCGGACTTCAATCGAGTCCTGGGGTTTACTTCCAATAAGGTTCTGTGAAATACCGAAGAGTTCTAGAATTCAAGTTTAGTGTTATTTAAACAGTGAGAGTGGTAAGTTTTTGACTTTTTACACTTTCTCATATGATCTGCTGCCACTTGAACCTGAGTTCTGGACTCGAATCGAGCCTAAGGTTAAAGTTTCAATACGGATCTGTGAAATAAGAAAGAGTTCCGACCGTTTATTTAAATTTAAAACGAAGAAAAATTTAATTTTTGACTTCTAACTTAGAACGAGTATTTTTCAAACAATGAATGTGGTATTTTTGGGCTTTTTACACTTTCTGACATGTTCTGCTGTCTTCTGAATTTGAAAACTATTAAAACTACTCCTTTGAAGTATCAGGAACTGGAGATTTAATTCGCATGTGAGAAGAACTCCCTCGAATTTTTGGTTTGCTGCAATATGATTTGCAACAGAAAGTTGGGTGATCATTTTGTCAACTGCCTTTTTTTTTTGGTAAAATCGCTAGAACTACTTCTAAAATGTATCAGGAACTGTAGAACTCAGCCGTATGCGATAAGAACTCACATTTATTTATGATCTGCTGGACAATGATCAGCTAAGTGATCTGTTACGGAAGTTGGCACAGCATTTTTTTAACTGTCTTTTTTTTCGTAAAAACGCTAGAACTATTTCTTAAAAGTATCAGGAACTGTAGAACTCTACTGCATGCGAGCAGAACTCACATTTTTTTTTGATCTGCTGGACAATGTTCGGCTTATGTTCACTAACATCCAGATCCAGATGCTTAGTAAAATTACCCTACTTATTTTTATTGAGTGCAATGGTGCTGGTCTATTGGCAGTAGTAGGTATATAGATTGTATATATTTCTATGTGGAGTTAAAAAAATTTAATATGTTTCATTGTAATATTACCAAATTTATCCACTGGACGGTTCATTTTAAATTTAGTTTTTAGTATGAAAACAATATGTTTCATGGTTTTGTGCAAATAAAAAAAAAATTCTCAAGAATAATGGCTAACTGACTTGATTTTTTGAATAAAAAAGTTTGTTACTACGATATTGTGCAGACAAATTTTCTACTATACGGACTAATTATAAATAGTATATAATTATGTACTTCTGAAATGGACTGTTCAACACAAAATAAATTTTCAAATAGAACCAGTAGTTCCTGAGATTAGCGCGCACCAAACAATCATTTATTATAAAGCACGCCTTATCTCCGAAGTGGTGGCAGAGGCATATTATACGCCCACTATTCACCGTGTGTGTTCTTGTCCCACATAATATGTGGTACGCCCATTGCCGTGCTTCAAATAGATAGTCGCAAGTTGTGGCTACCAGCTGTTAAATATTTTCATATATTTTTTTTATAAGTCAGTCAACTTGGCTCAACGACTGAAATGCGACTAGCAACCGGGACCAAGCTTAGCGTGCTTTCTGCAAATGTAAATACCATAAAGTGTTATCCATCCGTGACCAGCCATAGTGAAAGTTGCTTGACGTAGTGATCGTATACCGAACACTGAGTCAGCAAGGCTACGAGCGCTTCAAAATTCATCTTATTTAAAATTCTATGTATGTACATGATACCCCAATCCCCAGGAATATTTCTAAATAGGCAACATTATTTTCCCGCTGTAGTGTCTGGTTGGGTGCGGATATCGCAAACAGAATCGTAATAAAACAAATAGAGTTCGTATAGTACCATGGAATGTATGTATCGCTTCCTGCAGGTACTGCAGGATTGAATTTATTACTGAGACATTTTAAACATGGTACTGGATTTTTTAAATATTCGAATCCAGTAGATACTGATTAGGTAATGGACATAGAGTTAATTTTAATATAAATAAATAGTCTATGCATTATAATACACTTGTATACAAAAATAAAGGGTCACCTCATTTTTTTCAAATAACTTTAAAACTACACATACTATCACTTTGAATTAAAAAGAAACTGTAAGAAATTTTAATAACTCTTAAAATAAACCACAGTTTATTTAAAATAACCTTTTACTTATTTGAAAAGATGAATAAAATTAAGGAACTTCTTTCATGAAGCGCTCGTGGCCCCGCGGTCTCAGTGTTCTGTAAACGATCACTGAGTTACGCAACTTTCACTATGGCTGGTCTTCGGATGGGTGACCACTTTGTGGTATTTACATTTGCGAGCGTTTCCGTGCTTCGGAAGGCACGTTAAGCCGTTGGTCCCGGTTGCCAGTAAAATGGCAGTCGTTAAGCCTGGTTGAAGGCCTTATGGGCGGCTTGAAAATTTCAACAGCAGGTAGCCACAACCTGCGTCTGTCTATTTCAACACGGCAATGGGCTCACCACCTATTACGTGGGACAGGAATCCACACGGTGAAAAGTGGGCATATAATATGCCTCTGCCACCCCTTCGGGGATAAGGCGTGATGGATATTTATTTTTATTTTTATTTTAACTTCTTTCATACAAAATAATTCACTTTTTGTATTTTTTTTCTAAAAAGACATGGCCATCTCGTTATTTTAGTAACTTGTGTTTCTTCCACGGACTCGTTTCAAGGCTTGTATGCGATCAGGCGTACTAAAAACCAATTTCCTTAAGCGGTATTGAGGTATATTCTCCCACTCTTCAATAAGGGCAAAATAAGGGCTCTTCAAAAATGTTTTAAGGCTGCAATTGTCAGTGGTAGGTTTCGCTTCCTGACTAGCCTTCCGACCTCGTCCCATGCATGTTCTATGGTATTCATGTCAGGACTCTTCGCCGGCCAGGCTATGAGATCGATGCCGACTTCTTGAATGTATCGTCTCAGAGATAATGCTGTATGAGGGCGAGAATTATCGTGCATTGTCCTATGCACGATAATTCTCGCCCTTAAACATGTTCATTCAGGATTTCCATTATGTACCTTTCCGTAGTTATGTTGCCATTTTCAATGAAAACAAGGTCTGTTCGTCCTTCTGAACAAAACCTCTACGGTTTATGATGCGGTTTTATTGGTACAAATTCGACATAAAGAAGAAGAGGTCTTCACGCTAAATACGTTTCACGTCAAAATCCACAAAACCCACATTTAAAATATTAGTCGCTGATAGTGCATTAATATCTATTTCTGCTTTGAAAGGGTCTAGGCCCTTTTCGGCCGGGTCTTGCAAATTTTATGATTCACCTAGATTTACAGCCGTCATAAAGTATTCAGTTGTGGGAAAAATTTGCTTATCAAGGTTTATTTTATAGTTTTGTTTTAGGAGAGAGGAGTTAGAAAGGGCATTGTTCATTATTTGAAGAAAAATGTGTGGTCGGGGGATCCGGGAACGAAGTTCCTTACGTTAAAAAAAACAAATAATGAATTAAAAAAACAAATATTTAAAATTTATAAAAAAAGAAGCATCGTGGCTCCGCTGACTCAGTGTTATGTAAACGATCACTGAGTTAAGCAACATTCGCTATACGTGGTCCTTGAATGGTTGACCACTTTGTTGAATTTACATTTGTGAGCGTTTCCGTGCTTCGGAAATCAAGTTAAGCCGTTGTTCCCGGTTGCCAGTAGAATGGCAGTCGTTAAGCCTGGTTGAAGGCCGCTTGAAAAGTTTCAACAGCAGGTCTCCACATAGGTCCATTTCAACACGGCTATGGGCTGGGCTCATCACCTGTTACGTGGGACAAAAATGCATACGGTGAAATGTGGGCGTATAGTATGCCTCTGCCTGCCCCTTCGGGGATAAAGGCGTGACAATATGTATGTATGTTAAAATTTAAAATATATCACATACCATAACGTTATCGGTAGCATGACTTTGAACTAAACCTGCTGTTGTAATTTTTCAAGCCATAAGGCCTTCAATTGCGCTTTACATATTACTGGGAACCGAGACCTACAGCTTAACGTGCCTTCCGAAGCACGGAAACGCTCGCAAATGTAAATGCCACAAAGTGGTCACTCATCCAAAGACCACCTATAGAAAATGTTGCTTTAGGCAGTGATCGTTTACAGAACACCGAGTCGGCGTACCAGGGGCGTTACAAAAAATGTTAAATATTTTATAATAAATTAATTACGATGAATACAACAAAATATTTAAATAGATTTATGAATATGCTCAATATTTTCAAAACCTAAAATAAAAAATAAGGGTAGTAAATATTGGTTAATCACCATTGAATAAGGATCTTTCTTCAATCTGGTCACGGGTCCGGACCGGGTCATTGGAAAACGAAACGACAACAAAAAAACAAAAACGAAACGAAAACGAAACCTTATATGAAACTCCCATACAGCCTTGTTGTCAGAGTGGTTTATTTTTCATTTTAATTTTAGTATTAAAGGAAAATTATGTTATGTTATAATATCTGTAAAGTATGTTGCGCTATTGCAATAAAATATTTTCTTTCTTTTTTTCTTTATTACCTTTCCTACATCCCTTTCCTTGAGGAGTTCGATTCGTCTTTCCTCCGTTACACATAGTAGAACTCCGGTGCCAAGGTGAAGCAAACCTATGATATTAAGTTGGCGAATCAGTGTCTCTGCTCAATGCTGTATTTTTTGACAATATAAGCCATTGGTCAAAAGTTAGCATTGTAAGGTAGTAACGAAAGGAAATCTGAAATTTCACTACATTCTCAAAATGCTTAAATGTTTAGTTTAAAGTTTTATCAATATTGTATTATTTTTAGTGCAACAGTGAAATGACTTTGGCTTACTTTACTATAGTAACGTCTAAAAATTAAGTAGATGCTTAACCATAGATCTCAGAAGGTTCATCTACGTGCTTAACGCTGCGATCGTTTATAGAACACTGAACGTTACTCAATACTCTATCGACGCTTGAGACTAGATTTTGCCATATAAAACCTACTCTCAAGTGTTTAGTATTGAGTAACGTTCTGGAATACGGGCCTAAGTCTCTGATTTTAAATCAATCGGAACTTGTAGAATAGATTTTTTTTAACAAAATAAAGTAGGTATTTATTTAGCTTAAACTTTAATAATGAATACTGTATAAGAAATGGGTAATATATGTCTGAGGTATAGTCACTGCTTCTCCCTTAAGGGGTGGGTGGCGCATTGTAAGTCTACTTTTACATTTTATATTTATTCGGAAGTGAAACTTATTTATTTAGAGAGAAATTAAATGTATATAATAATAATAATAATATTATTATTCTCTTTATTAACTATACAGACATACAAATTACATATTTAAATATATCTAAAAAAAACATTTTTCAAAATATAAAAAGTAGTAGCCCACCGGTATCGGGTACAGGGACCAAGCTACCGGTGGTTAGGGCTCCAGAGATAGGAACCTCCTGACAATGCGTGCCGTGTCGAGGAGAACTGCCTTCTGCATCAAACTCCCGATCCAACTGCCTAACGCGAGCCTCATAAGATGTTGGTCGAGGCTCTTGGCAATCAACCCATGTGCTGATACGACTATCGGGACAATGATTGCCGAATCCACATCCCACATGTCAACAATCTCGTGAGCCAAGTCCAAATATTTCAATTGTTTTTCTTTTTCTGCTTTCACGAGATTTTCGTCATGTGGGATGGTAATATCAATAATCATTGCGCGACGCTCTAATCGATCCATCACCACTATATCAGGCTTCTTGGCAACAATAGTCCTGTCAGTAATGATGGATCGATCCCAGTACAGTGTGATACGACCATTTTCAAGAACTGGGTCGGGTACATACCTGTAATAGGGCACCTCCAAATCCACAAGTTTATACTTAAGAGCTAGTTGCTGATGGACAATCCTGGCCACTTGATTGTGTCTATGCAAATACTCCCCGTTAGCAAGACGCGAACAACCAGAAATAATATGTCTTAAAGATTCACCCGGACGATGACATGCCCGACAAATGTCAATCGTACCATCCTTCAGAATATACTTTCGGTAGTTATTCGTCATTACTACTTCGTCTGTAATTGCAAAGACAAAACCTTCAGTTTCCCCAAAGAGGTCCCCAAACCGTAGCCAGGAATAAGATACTGTTAAATCTACATCGGGCCCATATAGGGCCCGGAAAAATCGTCCATGCAGCTCCTTACTCTTCCATATCTCCTTGCGATCATCGGTAGTGAGTATCACAGGTTTGCGCCAGTTCTGTTTAGCCAGACTAAGCGGGGTAAGTCCATTATCTACTGCAACCACACACCGATGCATACCCATATTCGCTGACAGAAAATATTCTCTAAGGTTGCATATCTCGCGGTTGTGGAGAGTCTTAACATTTAAGAAGCCTCGACCCCCAATCTTCCGCGGGATATACAACCTCATAACAGACGAACGTGGATGGTGCATTCGGTATGTAGTAAGCAGAGTACGAACCTTTCTGTCGAGGGTGTCCAACTCAGTTTGAGTCCATCTGAGTATGCCAAAGGAATAGGTTAACAATGTTATAACCCAATCATTATAGGCGCGAACCTTGTTCCCACATGATAAAAGACTTTTAAGTACTTTCTTCAGGCGGCCCAAGAAACGCTCCACCAATGATTGTTTCATACCCCTGTCATCAATTCCTAATGCCTGTGACATACCCAAATATTTGTAGGTTTCATTTGCAGAAAGGGATCTAAGTTTAGTGGAATCTGAAAGTTCCAATCCATCAGATTTCACAATCTTCCCTCTTTTAACATGCATGGTTGCACATTTATCTACACCAAACTCCATCTTGATAGAATTACTAAAGTTTTCAGTTACCTTTAGTAAGACTGTCAATTGGATATCGTTGGAGGCAAAGAGCTTCAAATCATCCATGTAAAAGAGGTGGGATGTAACTGGACCACCTCCCTGCAAATTATAGCCAAGCCTTAAACCCTCTAATATTGTACTCAGAGGGTTTAGTGCTAGACAGAACCACAAAGGACTCAAACTATCACCCTGGAAAATACCCCGCTTTATATTTATAGAATCATCGTCACCCAGAATTTCTCGACATCCCGGATAACGAAGGACCGTACACCATTGTCCCATACACGTCTTCAAGAAGGTGCATAGAGTAGCATCAATCTTATACAACTCTAGCATCCTCATGAGCGATGAATGTGGCACGGAGTCATAAGCCTTCTTATAGTCTATCCAAGATGTCGCTAAATCCCTTCGTTTACGACGAACCTGTTGGCTAATAGTCGTATTAATAATAAGAAGTTCTTTAGTACCACGAGCCCCAGTCCTACATCCATTCTGAGAGTCTGACAGGATGGAATTTTCTGTTTTATGAGAGTTTATTTTTACTCTCAGAATAGATGTAAGAAGTTTATATAACGTGGGAAGACACGTTATAGGTCTATAATTTTTGGGGTCCATGGTACTACCAGACTTATGTAGCAGGTGGGTTATCCCAGTGGTCATAAAACTTGGAAGCAACCCAGATTCCAAGGATGATTGAAATTGAGATGCCAAACGACTATGTGAACTCCGAAGCCACTTTAGCCAAAAATTGTGCAGTCCGTCTGGTCCTGCAGATTTCCAATTAGGAAGTTGACGGACTGCATTAGCAACATCATCAGATGTAATTGATAGTGGCTCTATTGGATTAATAGAGTCACACATTCGCTTGACATCTCGCATCCATTCACCTTCTGTATGGGTGACAGGCACTGACCAAACACTACGCTAAAATGAGTTCGTAGTTACAGTATCTGGTAAATGCATGTCACCCGCAGTATCAGGTTGCTCCCAATTTCTATACACCCACCGCTCATCTCTCTGAAATGTGCGATTCAGGATATATCTACCTGTCCTAGTTTTATAGCGTCTAATTCGGTTTGCCCATGCATAAACTTTATGTTTTAGGAAGTCAATGCGTTCTGTAACTTGGGTTGCATAATCACAATTGCGTACTCCAGTTCCAGCAAAAGCCCGAGCTACGAAACGCATCACTTTCGGACGAGTATTGCCCGACCTAAAGCAGATAAGCTTCCAATGAGTACCCTGGTCTCAGCAATCCGCCGCTCAACACAATGGTACAGCACATACTGGTCGAGTAGTGATCTTATGATCTGGGAATTTAACACCAGCTACTCGACATGCTGCAACAGCTGCACAGTACAGAATTGAGTGCGTACTACTGAGATTTTCACTTTTATCTAAATAATTAGACAATAGCGAATCCAGGGCACACACCAGCGCCATATTGCGTTTATGCATCGGCAAACGCGGCAGACGCGGTCTTATTTTCAAATCAACATTTAGATAATCCTGCATCGCACACTCCAAAGCACAATAATAATAATAATATTATTATTATTATGTCTCTTCTTTTTACACGGGTATCTTCTTTTTTTTCTCATGAAGATACCCGAACTTTTGGTAGGCTTACATGGGGACATAGGTCCAACACGCAGAGGCCCTTTGAGAATTTTAATCTAATAGGGAATGGGACCCCCACTGCAGATAGTCCACGCCCGCCTTATGTAGAAGAACGGTAATGGACCACCTCCAATGGGAGTTAAACTATTGTACAAAATGCTAACTACTAAATGGGCTATTGAGTTGAAGGTTAAATGGAGTATGTAACTAAAACTATGGTTGAAGACGGCGTCTGCCATTTTAATATATTATTATCATAATACTGGCAGACGGTGACTTGCCAACTCACTAGATGGGCCCCCTATACAATCGCCATAGGCATGATAAGCCTGTAAGGCGACAGAGGGCAACACCGGTGTGAGCGGCTTGGGGTGTCGAGCGGTGCGGCGCCGGTTTCACCTTCGCGGGACAGGCCCGGAGCGGGCTTCCCCGTAGTTATGCCCTTGAAAATGACACTTCCACCCCCGAGCAGATAGCTCTGGCTCCCTCCCTCTGACCGGCCAATTAAGGCAAGCCAGAGTTGAGATTTGCTGCACTCCCGGGAGTAGCACTCTCACTGCTCTCCCGTTAGGCCATTAAATCCTAACCGGTGCAGAAGGGCAACAAAACTCTGAGGAATCGGGACCGATGTGTAGCCACACACATTCAGCTTGCCATAAGCTGCCCTGCGGATGTAAGCTTTTCAATAACTTACTAATAAATTTTTTGTTCGTATCAGAAAGTAGTTAACTCAAAAAGCGAATCTACTATGCCCTCATAGGGTTGCGTTAATCCTATAAAAGATAACGACTGTCCTCGAGGGGTTAATTATTATTATTATTATATACATTTAATTTCTCTCTAAATAAATAAGTTTCACTTCGGAATAAATTCAGGTGTGGATAACGGACCGCGACCAAATGCTGATATTACAAATGCATTTTGGCGTGGTATTTGGTCGAGACCCGTTAGTCATATTGAAGGTGAATGGATGAGAGATATTGAACGAGAATGTGAATCTATACAGGCAATGGAGTCAATTAATATATCTGAACGGTTCTCTGCCCGATTTTAAAACAACTGGAATAACCCACCTTCTCTATAAATCTGGCGATGCCTTGGATCCCAAAAATTATAGACCTATCACATGTTTACCAACAGTCTATAAACTTCTAACATCCATTTTGAGAATCAAAATTACTTCACATTTAGATAAAAATTCAGTCTTGTCTTTGTCTCAAAATGGATGTAGAAGTGGGACCCGAGGCACCAAAGAGCTCCTTATTATTGACATGACCATTAACCAACAGGTATGCCGTAATCGTCGCAGTCTGACGACATGTTGGATTGATTATAAAAAGGCTTTTGTCTCTGTGCCTCATACGTGGCTTCTGAGGGTGCTGGAGCTGTACAAAGTGGATGCAACTCTTTGTACTTTCCTGCAGTCATGTATGAGGCAATGAAGAACAGACCTTTGCTATCCAGGATGTCGTCAGACTGTAACAAATGGCTTGCCTATTGAGCTGGGCATATTCCAGGGCGACAGTCTCAGTCCTTTATGGTTTTGTCTAGCACTGAACTCTGTTAGTACTATACTAGAGAGTTCAGGGCTAGGCTTTCAGTTGCGAAGAGAAGGTCGAGTTATATCCCACCTGCTTTACATGGACGACCTTAAGCTATTTGTCACCACCAAATTGGAACTGATAGAACTATTGAAGTTAACAATATCCTTTAGTAGTTCTATTAGAATAGAATTTGGCTTTGACAAATGTGCAGTCATGCATGTAAAGAAGGGGGGGATTGTGGAGTCTGAAGGTGTTGAGCTTTCAGATTCCATAATACTCAGATCTCTCTCCGCCACTGAGACCTATAAGTATCTGGGTATATCGCAGGCATTAGGAATTAACGAATCTGGTGTGAAACAAACATTGAAGGAGCGATTAACAGGCCGTCTGAAAAAAGTACTGAAAAGTCTTTTATCAGGCGGTAATAAGGTGCGTGCCTTCAATGGGTGGGTCATACCGGTCCTAATGTATTCCTTCGGTATACTTAGATGGACTCAGACTGAATTAGATGCCCTGGATAGGAAAGTGCGGTCCTTGTTGACCACATTTCGAATGCATCATCCTCGTTCATCAGTAATGAGGTTGTATATCCCTCGGAAGTGTGGAGGTCGAGGCTTTTTAAATGTCAAGACCCTCCATAACCGTGAGATATGCAACCTCAGAGAATATTTTCTCAATGCTGACACGAGGTTGCATCGCGATGTGGTTGCAGTGGATAATGGACATACCCCGCTCACGTTGGCTAAAGAGAATTGGCATAAACCTATAGTACTTGGTGTTACTGATCGCAAGGAGGTATGGAAGAGTAAGGAGCTGCATGGTCGTTTTTATCAGGCCTTACACAGGCCTGATATAGACTTCAATGCATCAGTATCTTGGCTACGATTTGGTGATCTCTTTGGAGAGACTGAAGGGTTTGTTTTTGCAATTACTGACGAAGTTGTAATGACAAAGAACTACAGGAAGTATATCCTGAAGGATGGTACGGTGGACATCTGTCGGGCATGTCATTGTCCCGGAGAATCCCTTAGGCATATTATTTCTGGTTGTTCGAGTCTTGCAAACGGTGAGTATTTGCATCGACACAACCAAGTAGCCAAGATCGTTCACCAGCAACTTGCTCTTAAGTACAATCTTGTTGATTTAGAGGTACCATACTATAGATATGTGCCCGACCCAGTTCTCGAAAATGGTCATGTCACATTATACTGGGATCGATCTATTATCACGGACAGGACTTTGTCGCCAATAAGCCTGACATAGTGGTAATAGATCGATTAGGACGCCGTGCAATTATTGTTGACATTACCATACCTCACGACGAAGACCTCATGAAAGCCGAGGTAGACAAACAAAAGAAATATTTAGACTTGGCTCATGAGGTTGTCGACGTGTGGGATGTGGATTCAGCGATCATTGTACCGATAGTCATATCTGTCCATGGACTTATAGCCAAGAGCCTTGACCAACACCTACAAAGGCTCGCGTTAAACAGCTGGATCAAGGGCCTGATACAGAAAGCAGTTTCGACACGGCACGTATTGTGAGGAAATTCCTTTCTCTGCAGCCCTAACCACCGGTAGCTTGGTCCCTGTACCCGATACCGGTCGGTCATTATAATTTTTTTTTAATTTTTAAATGTATTTTTTATTTTATAGATATATTTAAAAATGTAATTGATATGTTGTATAAATAAATAAAGAGAATAATAATAATATAAAATGTAATAGAAGCCCTTGAGGACAGTCGTTGTCTTTTATAGGATAAACACAAACCCTATTAGGGCATAGTAGATTCGCTTTAAGAGTTATCCACTTTCTGATACCAACAAAAACATGTATCAGTAAGTTATTGAAAAGCTCACATCCGCAGGGCAGCTTGTGGCGAGCTCAATGTACATGGCTACACATCGGTCCCGATTCCTCAGAGTTTTGTTGCACTTCTGCACCGGTTAGGATTTAATGGCCTAACGGGAGAGCAGTGAGAGTGCTACTCCCAGGAGTGCAGCAAATCTCAACTCTGGCTTGCCTTAATTGGCCGGTCAGAGGTCGCCTATGGCAATTGTATAGGGTCCCATCTAGTGAGTTGGCAAGTCACCGTCTGCCAGTATTTTGAAAATAATGAATTAAAATGGCAGACGCCGGCTTCATCCATAGTTTTAGTTACCTACTCCATTTAACCTTCAACTCAATAGCCCATTTTGTAGTAAGCATATTTTACAATAGTTTAACTCCCTTTGGAGGTGGTCCATTATCGTTCTTCTACATAAAGCGGGCGTGGATCGGCTGCAGTGGGGGTCCCATTTCGTTTTAGATAAAATTCTCAAAGGGCCTCTGCGTGTTGGACCAGTATGTCCCCATGTAGGCCCAGGCAAAAGCCCAGGTATCCTCATAAAAAAAAGAAGATACCCGTGAAAAGAAGAAACTTAATAATAGTTTATTGTTACAAAAATATTATAGCTTACACAATCGTTGTTTACATAATTTCTTATGTACTACAATGAAGTAATAATTAATATTAATTATTGTGTCTAATATCAGCATCTGTTACTGAACTAGGCCTATAGCCTGTATATCAGCACCCAGCGCCTTCCGACCTAAGACTGGTAAATCACTAATTCTGTGTGTGTGTGTGTGTGTGTGTGTGTTTACAATATATCAAAATTGCGATTACAAAATATTTCAGTTATTGTCTGTTGACAACACTCAATGCTACTCTGGGATTTTTATTAAAGATTCGGTTTCGTCATATGCGTGTATTTTAAGCCAATTATATAAGGACTTTTTTATTAAGACTTTACTTAGAGGATTAATTGTATTTATTTTATTGTACATATATGGACGCAGGAATAAAAAAAAATGACGAATAAATGAAGTCCTAGGCTTGACTGTTGGGTTACGTACTGCATAAGTTCTTCGTCTTCTCGTCAGTGATGGATTATGTTGAAGTACAGAATGTTGTCTCAACACAATATTTTTTATAAAAAGCTGACGAACTGTCAAAACCTCACAAAATTCGTACATAAACTTTGTCGGATAACGAAAGAGTTTGAATGTACAAACTTCAAAATTGATCTCTGAGCAACCTCTAGTTGTATAAGTGTCGTTTTAAGTGCACCTCCCGATGAGGATATGCAGTAGGTAAAAAGCGACTGGCAAAGGGCAAAATATACAGACTTCAAAGTTATCGGGGCTACAACATGTCTTAGACTTTTAAATATATGCAAAAGTTTTCTTATCCTTTTTGTTAGTAGTTGGATATGTGATTTGAAACTACAATGCTGATCTATAACAACCCAGAGGTAAATGTACTTACCTCACATGGCTATGATTACAAACCTATTGAAAGTGTAGATAGCGTCAGGTATTTGGGTTAGTCATGTTTTTGTCCCTCCTTGGAAAAGCTTTTAGAGCGTCTCATAGTACCCCGGCTCCTGTCGGGCGGTATTAAATTTCACGAAAATCAATTTGGATTTACTGTAGACAAATCTACTATTGACGAAGCTATATCAGTGCGAAAGACTGTCACTTCATCGGTTTCTCAATATGTGCTGGCCATCTTCCTAGATATTTCCGGGGCTTTCGATAACGCTTGGGGGCCAATGCTATTAATGAAATTAAAGTCTCGCGGTTGTTATAGAAATATTTACTCTCTTATTTATTCATATTTTTCACAAGGTACAACAACTTTAAAATTAGGTCATTATTCTGCTACCAAAACGTTAACAAAAGGCTGTCCTCAGGGGTCTGTGCTAGGCCCACACTTGTGGAACTTAGGATTTGATGACTTTTTCAGTTTACCATTACCGGAGGGCTGTTCAATGACAGGATACGCCGATGACGGTATGTTGCTCGTTCAGTCGAATACTCGTGCGGGACTCGAGAGCTTGGCCCACACGTGTTTGCGCGTCGTTGCGGAGTGGGGCGTACGAAACAGGTTATTTTTTGCACCCAACAAAACATTTCAGTTGCTTTTAAAAGGAAGTTTGAAAGTACCACCGCGCATTAAATTCAATAACGTTTACATTAAAAATAAAACTTCGGTTTGCTATTTAGGATTGATTTTAGAGAGAAATTTTGCATTCGTTGAGCACATAAAAACTGTAGGTGAAAAGGCTAAAAATAGCTTTTATGCTTTGTCGAGAATATCTACTGCTACATGGGGACTTTCGTTCAAAACACTGAAGGTCGTTTACGGGGCCACTTATCTAGGCTGTATGTGTTACGGGGCGCCGGTATGGACAGATAAGGCTACTATTGGTCTGCACGTTTAAAGTTACTGCAAAGTCAACGCCTTGCATTGATATTTTTATGCTAGGACTGCTTGCCGGTGATGGCAGGGGTCCTCCCGGTTGATCTCGAAATTCAGAGACGCGCGGCTTTATACTGTTCGGCTAAGGATGGCATGGTTTTTGTTAGAAAGCGATCGCCATGGATTGCCAGACTGTATCGTGATAATGTACGTGAAGAACTTTTAGACGAATGGCAGCTGCGTTGGAACACTTCCATCAAAGGGCGCCACCTCTACCAGTTTTTCCCAGACGTTCGTGAATGCCTGGGAATGTCTTGGCTGGAGGTTGATCACTGTGTTGCTCAATTTCTTACGGGACATGGTAACGTTAGGAGCAAATTACATTCGTTTAAGCTGGTTGAGTCACCGTTCTGTCAGTGTTCAACTGCTGACGCCAAATATGATCAGACCGCCCATCATATACTTTGGGAGTGTGGCATTTGGCGGAATGAGCGATATAATATGCTTAATTGTTTATGAGTAACGTCGGGAGTAGTTTACTATGCGGATCTCGTGGCATCGAGGGTAAATTTTCGTGCTTTTAAACGTTTCTACCATACATATTACTGGAATCAAACATAGCTCACATAGGACCCGTAATATACTATTACCGTGGTGCTTACCTATTTCTATAGGATTTACACCTAGTTGCTTTCCAGGTCTCCTGCTTTGCAAAGGAGGGAAGAGGCATTACGTCCTTTTCTTACTTCCTTACATTATCTTCTGATTAATTTCGTTGCGGGTTCCAAGACATGCTAACTTCTCCTGGGACATCACCGAGATCGAGCTCGGTGTAACTTTTCTGATGTTTTGGTCATTGCTGTAGATCCTGGTTTACAAGAGTCACAGTAATGGGAATGTGGGTGGGATTAGTCCCAATAAAAAAAAATGCTTTTGGCATTCCCGTATTGACAAGGTAATATATTTGGTCTTTTCTTCATTTAAAGTGAGAAAATTGTCTGTCAGCCATTTTTTGACGGTATTAAAACCCGATTGAGCAGAGCCAAATGCTTGATCCCATGTATTTTTCGCGTAATTATGAGGGCCGTATCATCAGCATAGGATATTAGTTTTCCATGAAATAAGCTCAGATTAATCAAATCATTCGTATATGTTAGGAAGAGTGTGGGCCCCAAAATACTACCTTGTGGTACACCATAAGATATTGGAAGATCAGTACTAGTATGAGTTCCGACCCTGACACACTGTCGTCTATCGGTTAAGTAAGATTTTATAAGCCTTAACTGAGGCCCTCGAATACCTATTTTTTCCATTTTGTTTACACGGATGGGCAAAGAAACTGTACCGAAAGCTTTCGATATGTCGAGAAATATACCTAAACATTTATTGCCTTTGTCTAAGTTTGATGTTATATAGTCAACGAGTTTACTAACTGCGTTATCTGTAGATCTGCTTCTGCGAAATCCAAACTGATGCTCAGATAAAATGTTTTTGGATTCTAAAAACTCTACAAGTCTATGATTGATAATTTATTCTACAATTTTAGAAAGAGAAGGCAACATTGAAATGGACCTGTAGTTAACGATACAATTTTTATCCCCACCCTTGTAAATTGGACGAATTTGTGACCGCTTTAGATCTTTAGGAAAAATTCCATTTTTTAGACATAAATTAAAAATATGGGTCAAATGAGAAACAAGGATATCCTTATGCTCTTTTAGAAATGAGTTGGAAATATCATCCCATCCCTCAGTACATTTGATTTTGAGTCCCGAGATAAATCTCGACACTTCCTCCTCATCCGCGCTCAGAAACACAACGGAATCTCTTCGTCTATCAACTGTGAACATTTTATTAGGAAAAATCGGTTGAGATGAGATTATTTTTTCTGCCAGGTCAGGTCAGCACACTTGTGTAGTAATCATTAGCAGTATTAAGAGAGTTTTGGGGGGATAGCTTAAGTAATTCTTTATTATTGCTATTATTTTTTATGTATTCGTAATCGATTTAACATTACTCCATATTTTTTTACTGTCCTTGCCAGCTTTCCGGATAAGGTCTCTTTCATAGTTATGTTTATTTTTTTTAAAAGCGAGTTACCGACATTTCTGAACCTCTTGTAAGTTGTTTTAAGTATTAGATTATGCGGTGACTCCTTAGATTTTTCATGAATCTTGTCCCAGTTTCTCATGCAGCGTACCAGTCCTTTGGTGATCCACGGTTTAATTATCATCTTACGACGTATATTGTGTTTTTAGAGAGAGCCTTTCTTAGTTCGTTAATCAAGTAGCTCATGGCAAGATCACAATCCTCATTCAAAAAGATATAGCCAAAGGTACCCTCTTTATCAATTTTAGCGTGACAAACTATGGCAAAATCCCGGTTTTGTTTTGATTTCAAGCAAAAAATTACGGCTTTGTGATCTGTAAGTGTTGATTGTGGAACCATTGTAAGTGAGGGACTTTTAGTTTTAACTAGGACATGATCAATACAGTTCCGAGTAATGAGAGTATGAGCTGGCAAAAGGCTATGAAAGTTTGTCAATGCTAAGTACTGATCTGTTGATGACTTAGGTGTTTGCGCAATAATATTGATATTCAGGTCGCCCATAATGACTACATTTTAAAAACTTGAAAGATCATGGAGGGCTTGATCTAGTGAATTTAAAAAAAGGGTTCTGATTGTCATAGCTTGGTGATCTATATATTGCCAATATAGCAATGTCATTATGTCCAATTTTAATTAGAAGACAGTTACAGTCTTTTAGATTGATTTCCTCAATACTGAAAGTGAGTTCTTCTTTGATATTTACTACAACACCATCATTTTGAATAGGATTATTCGTAATTGCAGTCGCGTGATAGCCACTAATTGATGGTAAAGATGCGGTACCCGATAAATGGCATTCAGTTAGGATTATCACGTCATGGCTGATGCCTAGTTTAGTTAGCAACATATGAAAAGACGCAAAATTATAGTTAATGTTGCTTATATTTTGGTTAAGAATTACTACCTTAGGTTCTGTTGGAACTACTTTATCAATTTTGTCAACTTCACACGTTAATGATTCCAAAAGAGTAAAGTCATCAATATCCGTATTAGGTTAAGGTTAGCCATTATCATTAGGTGAATACAATTGTTCCAATAAATGTGTAAGAATGAGCGTAGAGTAAATAGCTAAGTCGAGTATGTAGTATAGTATGTTAAATGTTTTATGGGAGGAGTAGTTGTGTGTTGAATATATATTATGAGACTTTATTCAAGACTGTATAGTGATTTTGGTATGGTGTGTTTTGATTGTGTAAGTAATTATGTTCATGTATACCAATTTTTACCTGAATTTTACAATAATTTGCATTATAAGGTAGTACGTGATATACCATAAAGAGCAATGCTATACGGATGCAATCAATCGTCAAACTTGTAATTATTAAATTAATGCTGTGCAGATAGTGTAGAATTAGTCAGATTTTTTTACTCTCCGGCTCAAGAACAGCCTCACTTATTACACGAATTTGAGGACATCCAACCTCTTTGCGTAAATACACTGTTTCATTACTAGTGCAGGAGAAAGCGTATCCATAATTCTTTTAAGTTCTAACAAGATAATATAGCCTATTAGCATTTCATCATCTTCACGCTTTTACGGAGCTCTATGTTCTGCTCGTTAATAACATAGTGTTCTGCAGTTCAAGGAATCGCTTATCCTGAACCCTCGAGAATTCATCGATCATTTATTTTATGATGGTAGTAATAGTCACATTTACTTCATCAAATTTCCTCTTTTTTCTCTCTGATGCAGCTGCCGGAATTTTATGAAGATCAGGCGCCGAGAGACTATGTTGCAGTAATGATTGGCTTACAATCGGTGCACTGCTAGGAGCTGTGGTGGGTTGAGATTGAGAAAAAGCGGGGGAGGCTGGTGGCGTGCGCTTTGTCTTGCCCATTGTCGATAGTCGAGACAGGAAGACAAACACAACTTCCGTAAAATAAGAAAAGTGTAGTCTATGTTAGTACCACTTGGTATTGAACCAAACACTTGTACCATCTTGTAACGGTCGTGCGTAAAACGAATTGTCCCTGGTGATTTTTTATATTAATGCTGGTATCTCGTACAAAAAATGACAGGTGACAGTTGTAGGTAGGTCAGTAACAAAAATTTTTGACAAGTGGCGTACGACTGACAGTTGACTTGCAGCTGGACTCACCCAACTCCTTTCGTCCCGCTAGTGTCGTCCTTCTTGCACACCCACCACAAAAACACTTAAAGAGTTATGTGCGCCTGGTACCAGGCGCACATAACTAAACGAAATACAAAGATGTGTATTTTGACTATAATTTGGAAACATATTAAATGTAATGTGCATACGTCCAATCGCTATCGCGGTCCGAGGGAAAGGGTTTGTATAGCTGTAAAAAGAATCATGGTGAAACTTCTTTATCGACGTATGAGAGAAATTTTAAAACAGTGAAAAAAATGTCGTTAAGATGTTTCACTTTTTACTTGTGTTATTTGATGCCACTTGGAGAAACTTGCTACACATCTCGAATGAAATCAATTGTACTATTCCACTTATTAACTTTTCGAACATGACATGACAGGTTATAACCTTACGGCATTTTCAAAAGCATAATAACAATAAATAAAAAAAAAAAAAATATGAGCTAGCCTTTGAAAAATGCCATAAGACAAGGCCGATAGGGTTTGAAAAGTAAAAAAGTCGTATGGTACAGGTGTTTTCATTCAAGAGGTCCTTATTAATAGTCATAATTTTAATGTGGAGTAATCCTTACAGACATTATTTCCAGTATAGATACCAGATAATCGAGATGGGCTGGCCATACAATAAGGTGCACCAGCAACAAATCATCCAAGAGATGGCAAGAGAAGAAGGGGTAGACCTGTGAGGAGATGGGAAGACCACCTGAAACGAACTGCTGGACCATGCCAGTCTCGAGTGGCTAGGGACAGGGTGCAGTGGAAGTAGCTGGAGGAGGCCTATGCTAAAAAGCACACCGAGCTTAGAGACATAATCTGAGCTCGGATAAACAGGCTTATTATTATTAATCTTCAACTTTGGTATGAAACTTGAACTGCCTGCAGCGACACAGTCCCTACGTAATTCTCTAGCTCCGAGCGTCTCTGGTAACTAAAGATGATAAACTCTAAAGATGATAAACTCTAAAGATGTCTGAGCTTACATAACATAACATTTTCTTCAACACCTTAAAAACTAATTCTAGCAGCGAAGGTTCACTAAAATTTCATTATACATACATAGCAAAGTTAAAGTTAGAATTAACTTAGCACAACTTACGCTCGACGTAAGTTAACGTACGTTAACTTAGATTTATGTTAGTTTCCTAGAAGATTGGACTACGTACTTTCTCAAGTACTGCTTAAACATGAGTGTACATTACAACGGTTTTGTTGTATTTCGCATTAAAAAAATCAGGTAAGTTAAGTAAGTGATCGTAAGTATTTAAGTACTATTTGACGCCCGCGGCTCCGCACGCGTAGTGAAGTTTTCCCGGTCCCGTTTCCCACAGGAACATGTTCTCGGGCATAAAAAGTAGCCTGTGTTATTCTGATGTATAAGCTATATTATTGTAAAGTTTCATCAAAATTCATTCAGTAGATTTTGCATGAAAAAGTAACAAACACCCGTACTTACAAACTTTTGCGTTTATAATATTACTAGTTAACGCCCGCGGCTTCGCCCGCGTAGAGAAGTTTTCCCGTTCCCGTTTTCCACATGTACTTGTCCCCGGGAAAAAAAGTAGCTTATGTGTTATTCTGATGTATAAACTATATTATTGTGAAGTTTCATTAAAATCTATTCAGTAGTTTTTCCGTGAAAGAGTAACAAACATCCACGCAAACTTTCGCATTTATAATATTATTAAGATAAGTAGGATAGTGGTCATGAATATCCTACTAATACGTCTTTCAATCCAAAAAGAGTTTGGAAGCAACTAGGAAAACACTTTAGAACACTTAAGTTATAGAAGAAAACGTCTTGAGACTTAACGCCTTCGTTGGTATGGTCACGTCTTGCGGCAACCGCCGGCCTACGTAGGTAACAAATGTCTGGCCATGTCAGCCCCGCCGGGTCCCGGTAAGAGGGGAAGACCCAAGAAGTGCTGGCTTGACGTCGTAAGGGATGACATGCGTGCCAATGGTCTCACCACAGGGGATGCCGACGACCGTGCGAAGTGGAGGAGAAAATGTAGGAAAGCGGACCCCGGGCGTCGCGAGACGCAACTGGGACAGACGCTCGGATGATGATGATGACTTAACCCACGCGCAATCCCATATCGTGATTCCTGTAAACCAGGACTAACAGCAATTAAGATTAAAAAAGTTACACTGAGACCAGGCTTTCAATCCAAAAAGGGTTTGGAAACAACTAGGTAAAAACTTAAACTCATAAGTTAAAGAAGAAAACGTCTTAAGACTAAACCAACGCGCAATCCCATATTGTGATTCCTGTAAATCAGGATTAACAGCAATCAAGACTAAATAGGTTACACTGAGATCAGACTTTCACTCCAGAATTGGTTTGGAAACAACTGGGTAAACACTTTAAAACACATAAGTTAAAGAAGATAACGTCTGGAGACTAAACCCACACGCAATCCCATATTGTAATTCATGTAAACCAGGATTGACAGCAATCAAGACTAAAAAAGTTACACTGAGACCAGGCTTTCAATCCAGAAAGGGTTTGGAAGCAACTACTATATCACGCTAGCTGGGTTACAGGATATAGGTCTATCCAATGGGTACTTTTCGCGAAGTTTCATCAAAATGTGATTGAGATATGGCAAATGGTGATATTTTACTCTCTCCCGTCACAACTTGGGCTATGCGGAAAAGTGGACGTAAATTGTCTGAGTCAGTGATCATGACGTCCTTCTTTTATCTTAATACCTATATAATCCATGGAATAACTGGAAATCTGTTGGACCATGGATTTGCAGACTGTGCTCCACTTTTGAAGTGAAAACTTCTTATAGCGCGGTAAGCATATTGTTAAATGAGATAAAATCTCTAGACTCGTGAAACCGTTACCGAGATGCTATAAAAAGTTTTGTAGTATTAGATTGATAATTTTGAACTTAGTAGTCAACCTTCAATATATAAATGTAAATAGTTATAAATTGGAATCCAAAGGTCGCTGGTTCAAATCCGGCTCATAAAATTACAACATCTTTGTACACCTGTATTTGCAATTATAATAAATAAATAAATAATAAATAAAAAAGTGGACCATATGTCGTCGAGTCCACTTTAAGTTACCTTGTCCGTTAGTCAGTAGGTGCACCGCTATCAGGTGAGGTCGCTTGAGCCCCGGCGATTATACTCAAATTCTATCACTTACCACTCTACAAAAAGGAAGTTTATTCTGCTAGGATAAAAAGGAATTTATTTTCCTAAGTCTCTATGCTTTTTAAATCTTACACAATTGAATCGCGAACATAATGGCGTGTTAGACGGGTTTCCCCCTTAGATTAAACCACTAAAGTCCGAGTTTTATGTGTGTGACAGGACATAGTGTTAGCCGTTTACAGCTAGACCCATATATCTTGCAGTAATAAAACCTGCATACAATTTCTGCGGACATTGTAAAGTTGGTTATCCATAGAATTTGTAATGCGATGTTATTTTATAGCTTTTGAGCTAGCGCATATATACAACTTTTGCATCGACTAAACTGTTTTGTCGCGGATCGACAGTTTAGTCCATGGTATGTGCACATCAATACGATGCGATACAAATTAAGCCTTTTATGATAGTTGTCTAACTTTTTAATCTAAGATCGATACAGCTTTTTGACTTTTTTGTCGAACAACTATCAAGTTGACAGTATGCGCGATTCAACATAGTCCTATAGACATATGATACACAACTAAATAGTTGTTCAACTACAAGTTGTATATATGCGCTAGCCCTTTGTTTATAATATTTCGCAATTTAAAATAGCACCTCTAAAACTTTTTTTGACAAAATTTTAAGGGTGCGTTGCGTGTTTTTTTATGTCTGCATTTAGCAATACAACAAAAAGTGAAGAATTATTTTTCGGTAATTAATTATTACTAGTTGATGCTTGCGTCTTCAAGCAAAAATTTATTACTATAATACTGTAAAGTTTCATTAAAGTAGTTTTTGCGTGTAAGTGTAACAAACGTCCATCTACACGTCTAAAATACTTCCACATTTATAACATTAACTAGGATTCTGCTGAACCTATTTTGATGTTTATTTTTTACTTGATACATACATACATATTGTATCGCCATTATCCCCAACGGGTATGCAAAGGTATACTATGGATCATCGTATGCATTGTAGTCCCACGTAACAGTTAGTGAGTACATTGAAAAAAACAGGCGCAGGTTGTGGCGACCTGCTGTTCAAAATTATTCAAACCGCCCTTAAGTCCTTCAACTAAGCTTAAAGACTTTCATGTTACTGATAACCGGGACCTACTGCTTAACGAGCCTTCCGAAGCAAAGAAACGCTCGTAAATGTAAATGCCATAAAGTGTTCACCCATCCGAGGATGAGTCATAGCAAAAGTTGCAAAAGCGTTGGTCGTTTACAAAACACTGAGTTAGTGGGGCCACGAGCGCTTCTTATATAATCAACAAGGTGACCCCCCGGCTTCGCCCGTGATATATTTCTAACTCCCGTCGCCGTTAAAATCTACAATAATGTAAAATTTGCCCGATTTGTCGACATTTTTGACTACTGCTCCACTCTCCAGGCTACTACCCTGGAGAGTGGAGCAGTAGTCAAAATAGCTGGTATATAGCCTTACTCGATAAATGGGATATCTAAAAAAAAACTAAACTTAACTGTCTTCACGCTGTATCCCTGACGGGGTAGTCAGAAAGGACAGATTTGGCTTTGCGATCCATGCATACTTCTTTCGCTTCTTCAAGATTCTTCAATCGCTTCATACACGCACGTCTGGGAATCAGTACTTTTGACATTTCCGTTCTTTTTTTTTCAATCTAACACATAAATTAGTTTTCTAATCCGTTGTAGTTCCTGAGATTAGCGCGTTCAACCAAACAAATAAACAAACAAACTCTTGAGCTTTATAATATTAGAATAGATTTAATTATAGGCACTAGTAAGTTTGTATTGAAGCGCTCGTGGCCCCGCGGTCTCAGTGTTCGGTAAACGATCACTGAGGTACGCAACTTTCACTATGGCTGGTCGTCGGATGGGTGACCACTTTGTGGCATTTACATTTGCGAGCGTTTCCGTGCTTCGGAAGGCACGTTAAGCCGTTGGTCCCGGTTGCCAGTAAAATGGCAGTCGTTAAGCCTGGTTGAAGGCCTTATAGGCGGCTTAATAAATTTCAACAGCAGGTAGCCACAACCTGCGTCTGTCTATTTCAACACGGCAATGAGCTCACCACCTATTACGTGGGACAGGAATTCACACGGTGAAAAGTGGGCATATAATATGCCTCTGCCACCCCTTCGGGGATAAGGCGTGATGGATATTTATTTATTTATGTATTTTATACTATTTGTTTATTTCTGTTAATTTTTATACCAAACCGGATTAAATGAACCTTAATTCAATCTGACTGAGTAGTTCCGATTGCCTCTTTTACCTTTCTAAAATAGAATAGCTTATATTTTATTCAGAGATGTGGAAGAAAGCCTTATTTAGCTTACACAGCCAATTTATTAAGAACCTTTTTGCTAAAGAAATTGTACCTTCTGTATAAGAAATAAGATTCTAGATAAAATACTGTATATTTTAGTCGTTTTATCGGTTTAATAGGATAATGTTAGAATCATTGTGTGATCTTATTTGAAGTTCTATTATATTCTTGATTAATAACATAATTTAGCTCTATCATAGACTATTCCACATTTAGATTAAACAATAAAGAAAGTGAAAATGTCTGGTAAATGGTACCTTCTAATGCATCTATAGCATCACTCTTACGTCTAATTACTTTAAAACTAAATACTCTAACTAACTAACTATCTTCACGCTTTATCCCTGACGGGGTAGTCAGAGAGGACAGATCGCGAGGCTTCGCGCTTTTTGCATATTTCTTTCGCTTCCTGCAGATTCTCTAATCGCTTCATACATGCACGTCTGGGTATCCGAGTACTTTGACTTTTTCATTTTAGCAATTTGCTCACGTGGTCTTCATTATGTAAGTGTCGGCCGACCCTTACTCCTACCCTCTACTTTCGCACAATATCTTATTATATTCTTCGTCAATCGTTCCTCGTCAATTTTCGAAGTGATCGCATCGCCACAGCATTCAACTTACTTTTATGCATCTTCTGACTTACCCAGGTTTCGTTACCGAAAAGCAACGTTGGCACTAGCACTGCGTTATGAATTGCAATTCAAACATTGAGGAAAAGAGACCACAACTTATCGGGATCTGAATCACATTTTCCAAATGGGGTTATAAAAGTCTGGTCGGTTTAATTAGCAATACACAGCCGCGTGTGTTCACAGCAAATAATCCCCTTTCCTACCTCTAGCCTCACTTCAGAACACTACAAAACCCTTAGGATGGTCCCGACATCCTTTGCATATACATTCAACAAAAACTACATATACTCTATATTTGTGTAGCCTCGTGGAAACTAGTAGTCCGAAATATAGTAAGGCGGTATTTCGCGCCGCACAGATTTCTCCCTGTGTAGAATACTTTTCATACCTTTGGGATGTCTATCGTCTCTGGATGCGCTCAACGCTATGCAGAGACGTGCTGTTCGCAATATATCTTGAAGTAACAAGAAGCCTTAAGCCTCTGTCGCAGAGAAGAACGATAGCTTCTTTGACTGCGTAACCCGAATGTACCACAGAGAGTGTTCAGAAGAGCTTTTCAACCTAATTATACCCTCTCCTTTTTGTTCCCGAACAATGCGTACCGGCTAGAGCTACGCATAAGAATGGAAAATTACAAGATCGTTTCTTTGTCATACCATAGAAACCTAGAACGCTCTGCCAATGCACGTGATTCCATCCTCTTTTAACCCCGAGTTCTTCAAGCGGAGCCCCCGGACCGCCAATTTGAGGGACACTGTCAGTGGCGACATCTTGAGAGTTAAGGGGCCATACTCATAATTCACATTATTATAAGAATGACATTTGCAAGATGTCATTTTGGCTAACTAAACCTAATTAAAAGATCATTTATAAAAATTGTTTTCATTTTTAACAATAGCCCGCTAAGCTACAATAAGGTACAATTAAAAAAAACATCATACATACATATATATTGTCACGCCTTTATCCCCGAAGGGGTAGGTAGACGCATATTAAACACCCATTTCACCGTATTATTTTTGTCTCACGTAACAGGTGGTGAGCCCATTGCCGTATCTATACTAATATTATAAAGCTGAAGAGTTTGTTTGTTTGTTTGTTTGGTTGAACGCGCTAATCTCAGGAACTACCGGTCGGATTTCAAAAATTCTTTTTGTGTTATATTGCCCATTTATCGAGGAAGGCTATAGGCTATATATCATTACGCTTCTACACTAGGGGAGCATAGCAGTAGTCATAAATGTCGACAAAACGGGCAAATTTTTATGCATCATTGTAGAATTTATAAGCGACGGGATTAAATAGGTGCGACGGGAGCTCGAAATATTCCACGGGCGAAGCTTCATCTAGTATAAAATAAGTTACAAACAATCTACAATGCACATGCGGTAAACACTACCTTTCTTCTTGGTTACTTAAACTACTCGTAGATACTTCTTTTGAAAGTTTGCACCAAAATAGGTATTTGCATCCTTGCGAATCCTTGCTTAATCCTCGCTTATTTTAATGATATAATCGGTTTCATTTTAGTTCTGGGCACTCCGCAAGCGAAATCAGATGACGGAGAGCTGGTCTCTTCAGGGATGTCGAAAATATAATTTTAAGGCCACCAATAAAATAATATTTATCACTTCTAGATCTAAATCCTATAGCAAAAGTTTATATTAGCTTATTTTGGACTAGTTGGCGCAGAGTAGAAAGTGTCCCGCAATATTTATTTAAAACAAAATATTAAATCCTGGATGCTACTGTCAAGTTTTGCACGAGATTTACACGAGACACTTGCGGCGTCTCTAAGTAGTGCTGCTACAAAATACAAGATGGCGCCGTAATTTTCGGTTTTATTATTCACTATACACTGACAGGTGACGCTACTTATTTTCCGAAACAGGAATAAGATTGCTTTCTTCTATATTTTCCTTCATTCCCAGTAAATTAGTAAACTTAAATCATACCAAACTAAATTCTATCAAAATCATAGTATACCTACTTATAATTTGAATGGACATAATAGTCTATGGTATCTGTAAGTCTTATTCCATTCAAAGTGGACGGTGTGGCAGAAACATAAAATACGTCCATATATACCGTAAGCATTTTGTCCTACGTTACAGGAGGTAAGCCCTTTGCCGTGTTCTACTATTGACAAGCCGTAGAATAGAACCAAAATCGCTATTTTTAGCTATCAAAATGTTAGTAGACTATTAAAAATCTCACTAACTAGCGGCCACAGGCGCGGTACGTATTAATAGAATTCTATAGGCTGACTGATAGTAGTTTATTGGAAAACGATTGTAATAGTAGACTACGAAAAACTGTCAAAATTGTACGGCTTTCTATTGAGCGACGATTTCTATTCTCTTCTGACGCGATTGAATTAGTAGGCTTGGCCCCCAGGTTTGTAGTCTCCAGCTGTTGAAAATTTTCAAGTCGCCCATAAGGCCTTTAACTTAGCTTAACGACGGCCATTGTACTGGTAACTGGGATCAAGTAGTTACATGGTACACGCTGACTTTCCTTGCAGTTCAGAACCGAGCAACTGCTGTTAAAATTATCAATCATCGAAAGTTGCTAATGCAGTGATCGTTTACCTACAGAATATTAAGTTAGTATTTTTTATACCACTGAGGCGGCAGACAAGCATACGGCCCACCTGATGGAAAGTGGTCACCGTAGCCTCTGGATGTTTGCAACACCGGAGGTGCAGCACTCGCGATACCGACCCTTTATATACCTTTTAAGACCCCTTTTGAAGAACCCTATACTATCCTATATATAAAGAAGTTTCACTTCAAAACAACATGACGCGTAACCGAAAAACGTGACGATTTTTATGGCTATAATTTTTTTCTCAACGTCGATTAAGAAGTTTCACTTCAATAATTATCAGTAGGTTTTATATAACGTTGAAACTTATTAAATAATTCCGCAGCCTCGTTTCTACAGCTTTTCTCTATAGAGACAGCCCTATCTCAATGATATAAATTAATTATTTAATTTCGAACACAAATGAATTAATTTACGTCAACGCATCGAGTTGTGTATAGCCTTCTTTATTGATTTATTTCATTTAATAACATACCATAGTTGTGTTTTAAAATTACCTGTGTCTCAAAACACTATGAATATTAGCTTAAACCCGTGGCTCCGCCCGTGTAATACACCCGTGATATATGTAATACAACAGTAACTTGTTGCCGGAATAAAAAACTCAACACATTTAAATTACGAATATCATAAAGAAAAACAAAAAACAAAGTTGAATTTAAATCATACATACATATCGTCACGCCTTTATCCCCGAAGGGGTAGGCAGAGGCATTCTATACGCCCACTTTTCACAACAACAGGGAGTCGATTGCCGTGTTGAATTGGACAGGCTCAGGCAGTGGCGACCTGCTGTTGAAATTTTTCAAGGCCGCATAAGGCCTTCAACTTGGCTTAACGACTGCCATTTTACTGGCAACCGGGACCAACGGCTTAACGTGCCTTCCGATGAACGCTTGCAAGGACAAAAGTTGCTTAACGCAGTGATCGAAAACAGAACACTGAGTCTGCGGGGCCCCGAGCACTTCAATTGCTCATACATACCAAAATTTAAGCGAGTAGGAACTACGCTACGATGATGGACATCACTGTAGACTATTAAATTCGGACACTCAACTAAAACAGAACACCAGTAGTAATTGGACGTGCGTAATTTCATCAGGCCCTCTGTATAGAGTTCACGGTCAGCTAGTCAAAGCTATTGGGGCCTTTGTTTTGTAAATGCATTTGAGTGAAGACCTCTATATAATAACATATAGGCTTCATATATTTCAAACTAGCTGACCCCCTGCTTTGCCCGTGACAAACTTCAAAATCCCGTCGCACCAAGTTTAATCCCGTCGTTTATAAATTTCGAATTTATAAACGACGGGTTTTATAAATTTTTGAAGCGCTCGTTGCCCCGCGGTCTCAGTTTTCTGTAAACGATCACTGAGTTACGCAACTTTCACTGAGTTACGCAACTTTCACTATGGCTGGTCCTCGGATGGGTGACCACTTTGTGGCATTTACATTTGCGAGCGTTTCCGTGCTTCGGAAGGCACGTTAAGCCGTTGGTCCCGGTTGCCAGTAAAATGGCAGTCGTTAAGCCTGGTTGAATGCCTTATGGGCGGCATGAAAAATTTCAACAGCAGGTAGCCACAACCTGCGTCTGTCTATTTCAACACGGCAATGGGCTCACCACCTATTACGTGAGACAGGTGAATCCACACGGTGAAAAGTGGGCATATAATATGCCTCTGCCACCCCTTCGGGGATAAGGCGTGATGGATATTTATTTATTTTATTTGTTTATAAATTTGATAAAAGGTAAGTCATAAGTAGGTACTTGGATACCCAGACGTGCATGTATGAAGCGATTAATGAATCTGCAGGAAGCGTGATCATCAGGAAGAAGTATGCATGTATCGCGAAGCCTTGCAATCTGTCCTCTCTGACTACCCTGTCAGGGACACAGCGTAAAGAAAGATAGTTTAATTTAGTTTATAATTTTTTTTTTCGTTATTTGACACAATCTACAATTACAGTTTAATATTATGATAAATTAATTCTAAACTAACTAAAAATAACTAATAACCAAAGACCAAAAAATAAATATATAAATTATTTTTTTATAAGTTTATAAATTTTACAAAAGTGTATGATAATTTGCCCGATTCGTTGACATGTATGATTACTCTCCAAGGTAGAGGCAAGGTATTATATTTGAGGTAAGGTATTAGATATTGCCATCGATATAGAGCCATCCAACACAAAAAGATTTTTTTAATTCGGTCTGGTAGTTCCTAAGAATACCGTGTTCAACCAAACGAACACAAAACCTCTTCAGCTTATCTATTAAATACTAGCTATACAATCTCTTATATATTAAATACTAGCTGTTGCTCCCGGCTTTGCCCATGACATACTTCCACGTTTTCCACTACTAACCCGTGTTTTTATTTAGAAGTAGATATAACTAAATTTGGGTATAACTAATTTTTTTCAATTCTATCTTTGAAAATAAAGAATTTCACATATAAACTTACAACTCCTATATTATATAAGTAACAGTAATAATTTTTATAAATATTTTGTAAAACCGCGATACACGTGTCTATTTATTTAAAACTAGAAGCACGTGTACGTTATTTCATAATTCTAACTTTGACAAAGTGGAACTTCCTATAACTGCCTATCTTTTATTTAGGGCATTTTTAAGGCTTGGTATTCCTGCCGAGGCCTAGCTTTTGAGTTTTTTAAAACAATGCGAATCGTAGAAGAAAGGGTTTTTGATTCTGAAAAAGAGATATATGTTAGTTAAGGATTTAAGCTTGTCAAAATGGCTTTCTGTTACAAAATCTAATAAACTTCACTTGATAGAAAAACATCCCAAAGTTGATCCCTTTCGAAATGTTTTTTCAATGCCAAATCTAAACTACAGATAATTTTAATGAAAGTTTTATGCACAACTATAGCTACTAAATATTTATAGACATAATGGCTTACTTTGACTATATATATATATATATATACAGTGATTTTTATAGAACAAATGTTGAAATAATATCAAATTCGCAACGCTGAGGCCTGATCAGTCGCGCGCTGGCGCTTACTGAGGTAGGACCTGTGTTAGGTTTTTTCGTTGCGCTCCCCTTGCTATTTTTCGCAATGGCACAGTATATTTATGAGAGCAGTAAGCATTCCATTATCATCCGAGCGTCTGTCCCAGTTGCAACTCGCGACACCCGGAGTTAGCTTTATATAGTGTATATATATGAGAGTTATATACGGCAATGGACTCACCACCCATTACGTGGGACAGGAATACACATGGTGAAAAGTGGGCATATATAATAATATGCCTCTGCCACCCTTTCGGGGATAAGCCGTGATAGATAAATAAAATATATGAGAGTTTTAATATAAAATAAAGTACCTACACTTCACAGAAGCGTTAGAATTAACCCTGTAAGTAGTATAAAATCGAACCCGGTACCCACAGGTTAGAAGACAGTTATATAACCAACTGAGCCAGTGGGCCGGTCAATGTATGTTTACCTATAAACAAATTTGATCAATATATTCTGAAGCTTAAACATACCGACTGCCACTGGCTGAAGTAATCAGAGCAGTTGTAATAATTTATGCGAAGCAAAGCTTCAAAGCTTTGCTTCGCATAAATTATTTTTAATTGTATCCAAGACCTTTGTTTTATGCATTCAGTATTAATTATTTAAGTATATTTATAAATTTATTAGCCACGACTTTATCCTCGAAGGTGTGGCAGAGGCATATGTGGTGAGCCGAATGCCTGTGTTCAAATGGACAGGCTCAGATTGTAGCGACTCGCTGTTGTAATTTTTAAGTCGCTAAAAAGTTAATCACTTGACTTAACGAGTGTCGATTGCAAAGTTAACGTGTCCTTCAAAGCACGAAAACGCTGGTAAATAAAAATGCTACAAAGCGGTAATCCATCCAAAATCCGAGACAGTTTCTTAAATCAGTGATCTTTTACAGAAACCGAGTTAGTAGGGCTACGAGCGCTTTTTATATATGTTTTTACTTTATGTTAGTAGCCTATAACATTTTATGTAACTAATAATTAATTAATTAATAATAATATAGCAATTATTACAAATAATATAATTTAAATTTAAGGCAAACTAAGTTTAGTCGACTGTTCTCACATAAATCCAAATGAAACAATGTAAGTGTAATTTTAATGTTGTAAGCCGTTAATAAGTTGTTAATTTTAAAAGAGCATCCATTGACTTTCTTGCTAGGATTCTTCTTATTAAAGTGTAGGCTGCCCTTAGAACTGGCAACTAGAATAGCTCTAATTTTGAAATGATTTTAAACACAACATTGATTTTGTTTTTTGGTTTTGTATAAATTCATTACTATATAATTTGTCAAACATCATGTAACTCAAACTAATGTAATTACTGGCGGTTACAAAAGAGTGGCCATGAGTTTTATTGCCAGGTTCTTCCTAAGCCTCTACCTATTGCTTTGCGAATCTGGCAGTAAATGTAAATGTAGAAGCAATAATCTTGACGTTCGTAAGTGTTACATTGTGACCTACATGAATAAAGATTTTTCATTAATTCATTCAATTAATAATTCCAACATTTTAACGCGAAGGTTTTTTGCGCTTTAGTGGATCTGGAGAAAGCATTTGATAAAGTTGTGAGAGAAACTCTGTGGTACTCGTCCGTGTGGCCTGGCTGGCCGTCTACACCATATCCGGGCAGAATATGGTGTGGACGGCCAGCTGCTGCTGGCGATACAGTATCTTTATACGGACTGTAAAGCTTGCGTGCGACCAAGGGGGAGGTTCACCTGACGCCTCTTTTTGACTTCTGTTCGGGCGTCAAACGGGCCGTCGATGGTCCGCCTGGCTTTTCATAGTGTATCTGGATAGTTGTACAAAAGTGTGGCTGCAAAAGTTTTAGGCATAGTCATAAAAGAAATTTTACAGTACATTGTCTGTTGTACGCTGATGATGCGGTAGTGATGGTCTCATCAGAAGCTGACCTTCAGGCATTAGTCACTAATATAAAAGTAAAGGTCTTCGCTGCATGTTAAACTAAGAATCGGGTATTTGAAAAAGAAAAAGTAAGAACTATAAGCAAGATTTGGGTAAACCGGCAACGTTTAGAGCAATTGAATGAAATTGCGTACTTAAGGAGAATGTTTAGCGCGGATGGAAGATATGTTCTGAAGAACAACGGTGACTAGCTGCCGAAGACAGGAACATAACATTATGTTTGTTTTGATTTTAATATTATTTAAAAAAAAGGGTATAGTGAGTACGGGATATTTTATTTGGTACTTGTACATAAAGCCTAAATTTGTTATTAAATATATCATCATAAACTCCTACTAATATTATAAACGCGAAAGTTTGTAAGTATGGATGTTTGTTACTTGCACGTAAAACTCCTGAATGGAATTTAAATAAACTTTACCTTTTTGTTTCTGTGTTCTGTTATCTACAATCAGTTCTACTATAAGCAGATTGTGTGAGGGTAATTAGGTGAGTGAGTGTGCTCTCCAGTGGGCACATCTCCTCGTTTATTTCCAATGGGCTCATTCGTCACTGATTATGTCTTTCCTTTTTAATCTTTTGCTATAACCTCGATGCGTTAGTTGTGATCCGAGGCCAGGGGATTGGGGTGATGTCGCAGTCGCCGGTGATAGCCTAGCAAACTGTTTTTAATTTCGTCCTTTACCATATCTATATATTATTATTTTTATTTTATATTATATATAATAGCTTATCTATCAGAATAACACATAGGCTACGTTTTATCTCGGGAACAAGTTCCTTTTAAAAACGGGAACGGAAAATCTTCATCACGCGGGGGGAGGCGCGGGCGTCAACTAGTATAGCATAAACCTAAAATAAAATTGATCACAATAACAGAGATGTTCCATTTCAATTGCTACTGCCTATCATTTTTACTGTGGCGTGACAGCAGAAAATACATCGTCGATCTATCTTGGCGGGGGCTGAGGAAGCGTTGTGGTGCCCACGCGACTTGGCCTACCGGCCCTTAAGGCATGGTTTGTTGATACTTGTTAGCTTATACATATTCAAGATGAGAATATTTGTAAGGAAGTATCCGGAACTTTTTCGGAAAGCCTCGGATACCGATTACAAACTAAATAAATTGTCAAGGTATCCGACTAAACTAACCATTCAGAAGTGCAACTAAACTTATCACCAAATTAACCGCTATATTATGGCAATAAAAAATTTCAACACAATCCCAAATAAGAGAATTGCCATTTACACCATTTAAAAAACAATTGAAGGTATGACTTATTAGGAATTGCTTTTAAACCATACCTGATTTTCTGAATTATAAAACCAATTTCAGAATGGACATTGTATAATTATTTTAGGTTAAATTTTGACATTAAGAATTCTAATTGCATAATTATTTCAAGTAAGGTTTTTAATATTTAAGATTTATAATTACCGTGACTATTGAAGTTTCTAATTATTTTAACTTCTGGAATTTCAAATTATTTTGACATCGAATAGAATTGTGATTTTAGGAAAATTATGTACATTAATAAAACCCTTTAGAACATAAGAATTTACAATAATTCTGACATGTATTTCATGCCTTATAGTGGGATGTTACTATTTTTTCAAGATAACATTTCAAAACTACCTACTTTTTTATCAATTGGATTAGAAAAATTAAAAAAAAAACATGTGTTGATATTTGCATGCCGAAATTAGTAGGCGAAGTATGAAGAGCTTTGTCAAAAATATTGTAAGATCTGAGTAAATTACCATATTTCAAGCAAATAAAGGCTGACTACTTCTGAGGCTGATAGTACCTTATTTAAAATACAAAAGATAAAACTGCGTAATAAATAAAGAATGTAATCATTTATTCAAGCAAAAACTATGAAAATATATATTCAGATATTTCTACTTAAGCTCAGCATTATAACACAAAAGAATCATAGCGGGTCCACAAAAAGCTGGCATTGACTACGTCAGAGGGACCAGGGGTCTGAATATTTCAGCATTAGGTCACCCTTACACCTCATAAAAGTCGCACGGACATCGCAAAAACTATCATAATTCATACTAGGGCCGGCTGTGATTTGCCTTTCATGTTTATGTAGAGCTAAGAAGGGAATAGAAAAGGCATAGTTTGATTTAGGCCGCTACCGCGAGTGAAGGTAATATTATTTTCCATCTTAGTCGCACTAATAAAATTCCACCTTTAATATTTAAACAGTCAGGGATACAGCGTGAAAATAGTTAGTTACACTCTAGTTGGTCATTTTAATCTTGACTCTCAAAGTAATCATTACATAACTGAACTCTACTGCTGTCTACTAGCGCAGGAGAGAGAGAGAAAGAGAGAGGGCTGTTCTAGACTGCCAACACTGTTGCTGTTGGGCCAGCGCTGTTGGGAGAGCGCTGCCTATTGGCGCCCTTTGAGAGAGAGAACAGTTCCTGCCTACCATCGCTGTTGCTGTTGTGCCAGCGCTGTTGCGAAAGTGCTGCCTATTTACGACCTTGGAGAGAGTGAGCTGTTCTAGTCTGCTAATACTGTTGCTGTTGGGCCAGTGTTGTTGGTGGAGCTTTCTTACGCATGTTTTTGGATTGTGAAATGAACTACCTTCCTGGATTTTGTCGAAAATCTACAATATGAGGTTCTTCAAAGGATCTTAAAGGGTTTTTGAAAGGTAGGTAACGCGAATGCGTAATATAACGCTTAATACCCTGGTAATATAAACGTCCCTTGGCAACAGGTCTATCAGAAGAGTCGTATCCTTGTCTATTACCTCGGTTATCTATCTATCAGAGAGCCTAGACTATATTTTTGATGTTTTAATACTATTCAGGTGGCTCTCGCGCTGCTGACCCTTTAGAAACCTTCTAAGACTTCTTTTGAAGAACCCCATACTATAGACGTAAAGGGAAACCCCAAGCAGGGAGTTCGTTACACAATCTAGGCGTGCACGAAATAAAAGCTCTATCGGACTAACCGTATACGAGCGCTCTGGACGCAAAGTGTGAGTGACAACACACAATGAAGCGTAGTCTCTCCTATCACGAAGGAGTTATTACACCGCCTGCTAGTTAACAATTGTTGACAATCCTCATAGCACGCCCTTCTACCGAGTCAAAAGGACGAAACCTTAATTCAGGTGCACCAGCACAAAGGTGACAGCAGTACTCCATGTGTGGTTGCACTTGCGACTTAAAGAGGAGCAGTGCTTGCTCCGCAGTAAAGGACCACCGCGGCATGTTGAGCACGCCGAGCTTTTTGGACGGCAGTTTCGCATTCTCATCTAATTGACTACGGTATTGGACGACATTTTTTATATTTTTGTACATTTGAGGTGGCAGACAAGCATACCGCCCACCTGATGGAAAGTAGTCACCGTATAGACGTTTGCAACACCAGAGGTGCAGCAAACTTGAATCTTGGTAGGGTTTAATAGGGTAAATCGGATCAGATTTTGTCTACTCCAATCTGACACTCATGTTCGGGACTTTCTTCCACTGCACACCGGAGGATATTGAGCGACCCGTGTAATAAGTGTCACCCGTACTATCATCTGAATAGCAAGGAATGCCGTCGACGGACGATGGACATGACAACACTGAGCCCTGCGGGACCTCATCATTTCAGACCCCGTAGTATTTTATTTTATTATTTTGTCACTTCTATTCTCTTGTTTGCTTCGAAAGTTTACTTTATCAAAACTGTTACAGTTGTTGAACAAAGGAGTAAAAAACTTAGGCCGCTTCCACACTTGTTTACTAGTCGCAGCCCCTGAGGGACAACGTAATATAAAATATTTATGTATATTACGATAAAAAGTAAACTTATATTTGGCAAAATAGTGAGTTGTATTTTATTTTTTGCACGCCTCATAAGCGAAGCGTTGAGGTGGGTACTACTGTCACTTCGCGCATAACATCTGACTTTTCAAACTTAAAATGTCTCTATTTATCATATATTGCACTTGTAAAATAATATATACACAAACATATCAATAAAAAACACTATTTTTAAAACTCATGATATTTTTGAAGCCATTTTTGTTATTTAAACTAGTTGAACAACTATTTAAAAAAGTTTTGTCTTGGACGTCCGTATGTCTGTATGTGCGTATATTAACACGATAACGACCGAAATACTTTACTAATCGAGTCTTTTTTTTCTCTTACGCTTCAGTATAATTAGGAATAGAACCCTGTCACTTTTCACGGTCTGATTCGATGTGGTTTAATTGTTATTATCTTTACTTTATTTATTTCATAATTTTTGCATTTTATAGCAAAGTTTGTAAGCTTGTAATTCTATTTTTTTTATAATATTATAAAAGCGTGTGAGGCGTGAACTTTTGGCTTTTCCAAATATTAATACTTTACATTGGGAGTGGCCCCGCGGTCTCAGTGTTCGGTAAACGATCACTGAGGTACGCAACTTTCACTATGGCTGGTCGTCGGATGGGTGACCACTTTGTGGCATTTACATATGCGAACGTTTCCGTGCTTCAGAAGGCACGTTGAGCTGTTGGTCCCGGTTGCCAGTAAAATGGCAGTCGTTAAGCCTGGTTGAAAGTCATATAGGCGGCTTAAAAAATTTCAACAGCAGGTAGCCACAACCTGCGTCTGTCTATTTCAACACGGCAATGGGCTCACCACCTATTACGTGGGACAGGAATCCACACGGTGAAAAGTGGGCATATAATATGCCTCTGCCACCCCTTCGGGGATAAGGCGTGATGGATATATATATATTTATATATATATATATATATATATATACATTGAGAGTAGGCTGGTGAATGCGTAACAAGAACGTTACAAAAATGTTATATAACAATTGTATAAAAAAATTTGGAAGCGCTCGTGGCCTCGCGGACGTAGTGTTCTGTAAACGATCACTGCGTTAAGCAACTTTCACTATGGCTGGTCCTCGGATGGGTGACCACTTTGTGGAATTAATATTTGCGAGCGTTTCCGTGTTTCGGAAGGCACGTTAAGCCGTTGGTCCCGGTTGCCAGTAACATGGCAGTCGTTAAGGCAGTTGAATGACTTATAGGCGGCTTGAAAATTTTCAACAGTAGGTAGCCACAACCTGCGTCTGTCAATTTCAACACGGCAATGGGCTCACCACCTATTACGTGGGACAGGAATCCACACGGTGAAAAGTGGGCATATAATATGCCTCTGCCACTTCAGCGATAAGGCGTGATGGACATTTTGTACATTATTAGGTACACAGCCTACCTTATACTTCCTGACGTTTCCATGGTCACGGGTTCAATGTAGTAAATATTCAAATCTATTGTATTGTAGTACGTATTCTAATCTATGTTCACGGGTTGACCTAGACTGATGAATTCAGCTAGCCTCCTTGAAGCGCGAGTGCTTTTTTCAACACCCGCATTAGTCGTCACAATTTTGATTAAGTGTTTTGTCGGTCGTTAATGTCAAATAATATTTATATCATCTCTTATTACTATAGAATTTCTCTTATTACCATTGAATTAAAAACTACAGTAGGAGAAGATTGGTATACTAACCTCGTTTTACATTAAAATAGTCTATTACAGTGTAAAGTGCGGTGCATTAAATCTGTTCTATTGTGAGACTGTACGGTGCTGAATGCATGGTTGAGTAGCTCAAACGTTGGTTAATGTTTCGGTGCTTACATGGCTGGGAAAGTTGAATCGTGAATTATACAAGAGGCATTTATTTTCAGTGTGACTGAAGTTTTGAATGTAACAATACAATTACGTACGAGTACATACATATTATATTATTATCCATTTTATATTATATACTTTATCTACAAAGGGGTAGGCAGATGCAAACTAGGTAGCACTTGCGCAGGTTAATGTTTAGTGCTTACATCGCTGGGAAAGTTGAATCGTGAATTATAAAACAGGTATTTATTTTCAGTGGGGCTTGAGTTTTGAATGTAACAATATAATTACGTTCAAACATATTATAGTCACTGTTTTATCTCCAACAGGGTAGGCAGCGGCATGCTATGTAGCTCTAACGTAGGTTAATTTTTAGTGCTCACATGACTGGGAAAGTTGAATCGTGAATTGTACAAGATGTATTAATTTTCAGTGTGTCTAAAGTTTTGAAGGTAACAATATAATTACGAATGATCTGTAAACAGTCACTGCGTTGAGCATTTTAAATTATGGTCGGCTCGGAGGTGAGTGTATAATAACCTTTTCATTTAAGTTTCCGTGCTTTGGAAGGCACGTTAGGCCGTTGATCTCGGGTGCCAGTAATATGGTGGTGGTTACACATACACTCACACATACACATTGTCACTCCTTTTTCCCGAAGGGGTAGGCAGAGATAATGGGAAATACTTTCCGAAGTGGAAAGATGTGAAAAAAGTGTCCACCTTTTTTACATCATCATCTAACTGAGACTAATTATAATTTTAATTCTATGACACCTAAATAACTTCTTAGAATTAACGCTACTAAAATAAAAACAGGAAGGAGCCACAACCATGTTTTCCTTATACCAGTAACGCACCCTTCACTATAGAAGCCAAGGAATCAGACAAGTTCTAAACCGAAACCAGTTTTAAAATCGGAAGTAGTGGTTACTTAAAATCGCCTATACACGTATTCATGGTGTCCTTAATCGAATGCCGCAAAACGTTTGTCTCTAATCTTACATTCCTTATTATGGTTCCTGAGAAATGGATGTGTACAGACGAACAGGGGGCCGAGTCTGCTATTTATATCGTGTCGAAATAGAATTGAAATCGTCGCTCAATAGAAAGCCACCGGTACAATTTTGACAGATTTTCGTAGTCTTCTATTACAATCGTACTCCAATAGCCTTCTATCGGTCGGTCGATAGAATCCTACTAACACGTACTGCTACCCGTGGCCGCTAGTCAGTTACATTTTTGATAGTATACTAACATTTAAACAGCTAAAAATAGTGATTCTGGTTCTATTCTACGGCTTGTCAATGGTAGATTTGGCCCTCGGAGGACGGCCAGACTGAGCTGTTCTATAAGAATTTTCTAAACTTTACGGTTTAGAAATTCAAAAACCTATAAACATAAGTGTTGCATGATTAAAATAAGTGTATAATACCTGTATTTTACACTTATTTTAATCATGCAACGCGAAAGTTTAAAAGTTAGTAACCTATTAACAATTTTGAAATTTTTACTTTACGTAATTAATTGTCATTCATATCCATATTTAGGCGGAATGTCAATTCGCCGTCTTCAAAAGTTTTCCAACCTACCTCATTAGTTTGGTATGAACCCTTCTATAAACTTGTTAGTCGTCTATTATCAGTTCCTAAGGGCAGTGGAAAGGTCGCGTGTCTGGTGTCAAGTGACATTTGTGGGGTGACGTATTCTGGAATGTCGTAGGCCGTTTGGACTTTTGGGATACTTATAAAACGGCAAAGTTTATCATTAAACATAATATATTGATGTCTTTTAGAGTTTTTTTTACGTGTAGATACTCTCATGAATGCTAATCGCATGTATGTATGCATCAAATACACTCGATATTAGTTCATGAGGATTATGGAAATCCTCATGAACTTATATCGACTACAACTACACAGCAAACTGTGTAACTTATATCGACTACAACTACACAGTAAAGTTTATAGGAGAGTATTAGCTACAGAATTTATTTTCGTTTTTTGGTTCTATTCAACAGTAAGTATAAGATAACGACTGTCTCGGTGGCGCAGTGGTAGTGTATGCGACTGCTGCGCTGAGGTCCCGGGTTCGATTCCCGGGTCGAAACAGTATATTTGTGTGATCCACAAATATGTGTTTCGGAGTTTGGTTGTTTCCTAACTATACTAATATTATAAAGCTGAAGATTTTGTTTGTTTGTTTGTTTGGTTACGCGCTAATTTCAGGAACTATTGGTCAGATTATAAAAAAATATTTTTGTCTTTGATAGCCCATTTATTGAGAAAGGCTATAAGCCTTCACGCTACTACCCTGAAAAGCGGAGCAATAGCCATAAATGTTGACAAATCGGGCAATTTTTTAAGCAATAGTGTAGAATTTATAAGCGGCAGGATTAAATAGGTGCGACGGGAGTTCTAAGTATGTTGCGGGCGAGGCCGGGGGGGTCACCTAGTGTATAAAATGTATGTATTTAAAAAATATTTTATCAGTTGTTTAGATTCCATACCAAAAGCTTATATTAGATTACTTTGGACTAGCTGGCGCTGTGTAAAGAAAAAAATGGTAGCTTATAAATAAAGCCTTAATCAGTTTTTGCAATGTCATGTTTTCAACCAACTTGAGACATAAATTGGCCTTTTCTAGTCATAGCGAATAGAAACCAATGTCTTCGCAAACCGCTACACGCGACCCTCACACAAACCCTTTTAAATTGTAACTGTAGGGCTGCGCCTAGGTTAAGTTTCTTTCTAAGTACCTACAATTTTTTTATTGTATGTGATACTTTTAAGCAATCGTAGCGCTTGCTAATTTTTTATACTGTAAACGATCACTGCGTTAAAAAATTATTAATTTTAGCTGGTTCTAATGCCACGGTTGCCTGTAACTTGGCAGTCGTTAAGACAGATGAGCAAAGCCAAAACCTTATTGGACTTTAATATTTTAAAATAGCAAGTTGCCACAATCTGCTCCTGTTTATTTTAACACGACAACGGACTCACCACCTCTTACGTGGGACAAAAATGCATACCGTGAAATGTGGGTGTAAAGTATGCCTGTGCCTACCACTTCGGATATAAAAGGCGGGACTAATAAGCAGTGTACTTCTTTTGTGTGATTATTTTCAACGCCTTATCTTAAATAGTTTTCAATCAGGGATCATAGAGCTTGATGTTGGCCTCTCTCAATAATTTTGCGATGTACATACATACATATTGTCACGTTTTTATCCCTGAAGGGGTAGGCAGAGGCATATTAAACCATATTTCATCCATAAGGCCTTCAATTTGGTTTCATGACTGCTATTTTATTGGCAACCGGGACCAACGGCTTAACGTGCCTTCCGAAGCACGGAAAAGATCGCAAATGTAAATTCTAATAAGTGGCCACCCATCTAAGGACCAGCTATAGGGAAAGTTGATTAACGCAGTGATCGTTTACTGAACATTGAGCTCACGGGACCACGAATAAGTACGATGTAGCCGAGAAGTTTTATTAGGTACTCCCAAAACCACCACAATCAGGTGCCTGACGACTTCACACCACAATCACACTTCATAAAAATAAATAACAGGTTCTATCCCACCAAAAAAAAAATTGCTTTGTTTGAACACATTAAGATGTTGTGTCTCGATGTATTCTATCTATAACTAACTGAACCTCGCGGCTTTTCCCGTGACATACTTCAAACCTCCGTGGCACCTATTTAATATCCTTCGTTTTAAACTATTGTGAAAATTATTCGATTTTAGGATTACTGCTCCCCGCTCTCCTGGTTAGTAGTGTGATGATATATAGCCTTTAACCTTCTTCGATTAACGAACTATTTTACACACATCAGTAAGTAATTCAAACTAGTATTTTCTGAGATTAGCGCATTCAACCGAACAAACAAATAAACTTTTCAGCTTTAATATAAAAATAGGGTGATACTAAATGAATGAGCGAAATCTGGAGATACGAGATATGAGTATGTTTATCAGTTTTTTAGATGAATAGCAAATATATATTAAAATGTTCCAACAAACACAATGCGATTGATCATGAGAATTTTCTAGATTTGTTATTAAAAATGTTAAATCAGCTAGACATTCACACACAAATCGAAAATTTCAAAGAATATTATATTCGCAATATTATTTTCCGCTTCAGATATAAAAATATCATTGTTATGCCAATTTGTTTTGATCTCTATAAGTCATAACTTTAAATATTACTCGTTGCCGGTAGCTACAAAATCTTATAATACCAAAATAAAATAATATTTCTCATGGCTTCAGAACCAAATAAACATAAAGTATCTATAACCTTTACTAATCTTATAAAGTGGGATGGTTTTTTTTATAAATATCCCGTAAGTAAATAATGATTTTTTTGGATAACAATACTAGTTTATTGCCCTGTTAGCTTTAGAACAGTTTTTTAACGGCAGATATTCTACAGTCATATTGAAACTTGAAAATGTGGCTAATTAATTATTGATTTTCTTAATGTACTTTTATTTTTACCGACCGATATTCACTTTGAATTTACTAAATATTGTCACGCCTTTATCCCCAAAGGGATAGGCAGAGGCATAACTTAACTATCTTCACGCTGTATCCCTGACAAGGTAGTCAGAGAGGACAGATCGCCAGGCTTCGCGATCCATGCATACTTCTTTCGCTTCTTCGAGATTCATCAATCGCTTCATACACGCACGTCTGGGTATCCGAGTACTTTTGAACTTTCCGTTTTTGAGCAATCTGCTCACGTGGTCTTCATATGTCAGTCTCGGCCTACCCTGACCTCTTCTACCCTCTGCTTGCGCACAATATATATTCTTCGTCAATCGTTCCTCACTCATTCGTTGGACGTGTCCAAACCAACGGAACACGCCCTTTTCCAGCTTAACGCTGACACTTTCATTCAAACCTGCCATATTGCGTATCATTTAGTTACGTATTCGGTCGGCCAATGTAACGCCGCACAAGTTTCGAAGTGATCGCATCTCCACAGCATTCAATTTATTTTCATGCATCTGCTGACATACCCAGGTTTCGCTACCGTAAAGCAAAGTTGGCACTAGCACTGCGTTATGAATCGCCAGTCGTGCTTCTTTTACGATGCTTTGTCGCTTTACTAATTGGGACAAAACACCGTTAACTCTGTTTCCGGCAGCTACTCGCCGCTCTACATCCGAATCACATCTTCCATCCGCGCTAAACATACTCCCTAAATACACAATTTCATTCACTTGCTCTAGACGTTCCTGGTTTACCCTAATCTCGCATTTAGTTCTTACGTCATCTCTTTCAAATACTAGAACCTTAGTCTTACTTGCATTCAAGCGAAAACCGTTACTTTCACACTCCTCTTTCATATTAGTGACTAATGCCTGAAGGTCGGCTTCTGATGAGGCCATGAGCACTGCATCATCAGCGTACAGCAGACAGTTTACTGAAAAGTCACCCAAATTCACACCCATATCACAATCTTTCAACTTCTGCAGGCAACTGTCCAAATACACTACTATACGCCCACAATTCACCGTATGCATTTATGTCCCACGTAACAGGTAATGAGCCCATTGCCGTGTTGTAATGGACAGCCGCAGGCAGTGGCGACCTGCTGTTGAAATTTTTCAAACCGTCCATAAGGCAACCAGGCTTAACGACTACCATTTTACTGGCAACCAGAACCAACGACTTAACGTGCCTTCCAAAGGACGGAAACGCACGCAAATGTAAATTCCACAAAGTTGTCACCTATCCAAGGAACACCTATAGCGAATGTTGCTTGACGCAGTGACCATTTACAGAACACTGAGTCAGCGAGGCCACGAGCGATAATTATATAAGTAGGATTATAATCATAAATGATACTGGTTATCGATTAATACCTAACTCTTGCCGACACTAATGCGTTGAGTCATTCATAATGTGAGTTGCAGACTTGTCTAATAAAGCTCATCTTGCGAACAGTGACACTATAGCTATCTCATTCTTACAACGCTATCGTCTATCGCTTGCTCGCTCGAACATCCGACGCTGATCAAGCTCTTTTCTTGATTCGATACAGGTGCAGTTGTAGTATATAGAAGTATTTAAGATGAATCTTTTACATCGTATAATTCAAATGTTGAAGCTAAGTTGGCTGGCTCAATATAAATTCATAAAACTATACGATATTGAGTTCGAGTAATGAGCAAGAAAATTACAATTCCAAATTAGATTTTGTGTGTCTTGTTTGCTACAAAGCTCTGCATGTCAAATCGTGTATTTTAATATGGGTAGGGTTGCATTTTTATTATTATTTCCTTTATTTATTATATACACATAAAAATAAAATATATAAAATAAAAGCTAAATAGCTTAATATATAAAATTACTTAAAACTAAACATAATCTCAATAAAAGCCTAGAAGGCACAATTTATTTCGTTCCTGGTCGTTTTAGTGAGGTCGAATAATTTTTAAATTAAAAACAAAGTAGAATAACAGAGACATAGAAATTTATCTTAAACTAGGTGACCCCCACCGGCTTCGCCGGTGTCATACTTCGTACTCCCGTCGCACCTATTTAAACCCGTCGAATTATTTAATAATGCATAAATATACGCCCGATTTGTTGACATTTATGACTCTCTCCAGGGTAGTAACGTAATGATATATAGCCTATAGCCTTCCTTGACAAATAAGCTATCCAACACTAAATTTTTTTTTTTATTCGGCCCTATTGTTTCTGAGATTAGCGCGTTCAACTAACAAACATACAAACAAAAAATCAAACTATTTAGCTTTATATATCAAGTATAGATTATCTTAGTTATCTCAAATAATTACATATACTACACTATGCGGTTGAGGTTATTATAGTGAAGGATCAAGTTTTATCACAAGGAGTTGCCCAAACTCCTTCATGTTATGCTTGACTAGACCAGATTTGTTTTATTTGTTCAAACTTAAAGATTATTTTCTGAAATTATCCGTGCGTAAATGTGCAGGGTCATTACTAAGACCAAAAGAAGTTATTGGATATTGGATTGCCTTTAGCTTTTTATATCTAGTACTTATTCAGTTTATAGCTGGTTAGGTGACATTCAATGCAATTTGAGTTGTTTATAGATTTTTGCTTTAATAATAGATTGTGCTTTAATAATAATAAATTAGATTTTAGGAACTAGTTGATACGATGCGAATCCACTTGCGTGATGAAGTTTTATTGTTCCCGTTTCTCACAATAATGCTATAGTTAAAAAAAACTAACTAACTATCTTCACGCTGTATCCCTGACGGGGTAGTCAGAGAGGACAGATCGCCAGGCTTCGCGATCCATGCATACTTCTTTCGCTTCTTCGAGATTCATCAATCGCTTCATACACGCACGTCTGGGTATCCGAGTACTTTTGACCTTTCCGTTTTTGAGCAATCTGCTCACGTGGTCTTCATATGTAAGTCTCGGCCTTCCCTGACTCCTTCTACCCTCTACTTTTGAACAATATATATTCTTCGTCAATCGTTCCTCACTCATTCGTTGGACGTGTCCAAACCAACGGAGCACGCCCTTTTCCAGCTTAACGCTGACACTTTCATTTAAACCTGCCATATTGCGTATCACTTCGTTACGTATTCGGTCGGCCAAGGTAACGCCGCACAATTTTCGAAGTGATCGCATCTCCACAGCATTCAATTTACTTTCATGCATCTGCTGACATACCCAGGTTTCACTACCGTAAAGCAAAGTTGGCACTAGCACTGCGTTATGAATCGCCATTCGTGCTTCTTTTACGATGCTTTGTCGCTTTACTAACTGGGACAAAGCACCGTTAACTTTGTTTCCGGCAGCTACTCGCCGTTCTACATCCGAATCACATCTTCCATCCGCGCTAAACATACTTCCTAAATACACAATTTCATTCACTTGCTCTAGACGTTCCTGGTTTACCCTAATCTCGCATTTAGTTCTTACGTCACCTCTTTCAAATACTAGAACCTTAGTTTTACTTGCATTCATGCGGAGACCCTTACTTTCACACCCCTCTTTCATATTAGTGACTAATGCCTGTAGGTCGGCTTCTGATGAGGCCATGAGCACCGCATCATCAGCGTACAGCAGACAGTTTACTGTAAAGTCACCCAAATTCACACCCATATTAAAATCTTTCAACTTCTGCAGGCAACTGTCCAGATACACTATGAACAGCCAGGCGGACATGACACATCCCTGTTTGACGCCTGTACAGACATCAAAAAGAGGTGACACATCCCCCCCTACTCGCACGCAAGCCTTACAGTCCCTATAAAGCGACTGTATTGCCCGCAGTAGCGAGCCGTCCACACCATATCCTGGCAGCAAGTCCCACAGCGTTTCTCTCACAACGTTATCAAATGCTTTCTCTAGATCCACAAAAGCGCAGAAAACCTTCTGGCTAAGAGCCAGAAACTTTTCCGCGATCGTGCGGAGAGAAAACACTTGATCCATGCAACCTCTTCCACGTCGGAATCCGCATTGAGCCTCCCATAAATACCTTTCAGACTTTTCTTGCATTCGTGCCGTTATAACCTTTGCATACACCTTACTAGCTAAGCTGACCAAGCTGATCGCCCTGTAGCTGGAGCAGTTTAGGCGCGAGCCTTTCCCTTTGTAAAGAGGTACTACAACTGCTACTCGCCAGTCATCTGGGACCTCACCCGTCCGCCAGCACAAGTTGCATAACAGACAAAGTGTGTCCCAGACACGCGACCCACCGTACTTGATCATCTCAGCAGTAACTCTGTCTTTTCCCGCAGCCTTACCACATTTCATACTTCTTATCGCTTGTTCTATTTCTTTCATACTAATGACTTCAATGACATCGGGATCCGGAGCATCGAAGTGAGCTCCACTTCCCGATGTGGCATCTCTGTCTTTTCTTGCATACATCTTTCCATAATATTCACTCCATCTCTGCAGGACGTCACTTTGGTCTGTTAGGACGTCATTGTCAATGCTATAGTTCAACCCGGGATTGTAAGTAGTCTATATACTATTCAGATGTATAAGCCCTATAACTGTAAAGTTCCATTAAAATCTATTCAGTACTTTTTGCATTAAAGAGTAACAAACTTCCATCCACTTTCACATGTATAATATTTAGAATTTACACTATGACTGAGTTATGATGCTTAAACTATAGCACACGGCTTGCTTAACTCTAAATAAATTTTCTACAAGCAAAACTAAGTAAAAAGTAAGTTATCAGTAAATTGTTCCAATTGTTGGTGTTGTAATAAAGGGTATGTAGAGCTCTCTACCAACCTAGACTCCTTCTGGGCGTAATAAGCCCTTCATCTTGACTTATCAACTACCACGTTACTGGCAACTTAGCATCATGCCTTAACGTGCCTTCCGAAGCATGGCAACACTCGTAAATGAAAACGCCACAATAGCTAACACATTGAATACTTCTGAGGACGGCGGGTGGGCTGCTCGCCGTCCTTACAGAAACAGGCCCAAGACGAAGGTGTCGAGGGATAATCTCACACACGCCTTACGCCCCTGAAGCGGAATAGCACCCGAACTAGAGTTACCCGCGGTGCCCGGCGATAGACAGATGGTGGTGTGTGGTGTGTGGTTTTAGTCGGTTCGAGTCCGGCATGACATCCGAGGGGATTTCCGCACGAAAAAAAAAACGATTACTTGTCGACGGGTTTTTATTAACTTAGCTGAATAGAACTGGTAGATAAAGACTATGCTTCGGATACTACCTACTTGTGGATGTGGTAAATAGGGGGTAAAAAGGGGAGGAAACAGGAGAATAAGATAATACACGTGTGCTAGAGATGAGGGCTACAACAAGCGCTTCATAAGCAATGAGAGGATGACGCATTTGTATAGCTCATCGAGTACCTCGTTAGGGGCTTGTTTAGGGTTCTGTACTTCAAAAGAGTAAAACAGAACCCTTATAGGATTACTGTATATGTTTGTCCGGCGGCCCGTCTGTAAGTCAAGTTCCTTTATATTTGGGAAAGGGAAGGTTCAGAATTAAAATAAAACTTGAATTTCTTTAAGCTGTGAAAATAACAATCTTGTAAGATTTTTATATTACTTTTTTTTACATTTTATATTACCGCTCCTGCCTGAAAAGGGCGTGCTCAGTTGGTTTGGACACGTCCAACGAATGAGTGAGAAAGAAGAAGATATATTGTGCTAAAATAGAGGGTAGAAGGAGTCAGGGTAGGCCGAGACTTACATTTAAAGACAGATTGCTCAAAAACGAAAAAGTCAAAAGTACTCGGATATCCAGACGTGCATGATTGATGTATTTTTAAGTAGCAAAAGAAGTATGCATGGATCGCGAAGCCTGGCGATCTGTCCTCTCTGACTACTCCGTCAGGGATATAGCGTGAAGATAGTTAGTTTTTTTAACGTAGGGTCCTCATAAATCGCAGATACTTGTAGGGAGATTGATATGTTAGACTGGTTCTGACGTAACGGCATGACACAGTGTCACCTTTCTGACTGTGTGCTCAAAGACTTAGGTACTCCCGTGGAAGGTGTCCCCAGGACTGTTATCTACATCCGTAAGGAGTCGCACGAGGAAGCAAAACTTGGGCAAACCACAATCACCATCACGGTGATGGTCATCTTGGTCCTGTCCAAAACCTTGCAGCAAAGTATTCATTAAAATTTGGTACAATTTTAATATTACGTTTTTGCAAAATAATATTTTTGTGTACGTAATATAGATGGCACTGACTGCTGTCACACTTTACTAGTACGGCTGTCAATGATAGGTAAAGCCACAGGTTAAGATAGAGAACCTACCTATCTATGATCTACCTACCTATGATCTGATGAAACCTACCTACCTACCTATGATCTTTCGGCTGTGGGTACAGCGTTCCAACTCGTACCAGATATACCTTCGTATGTAGAATGTAACTTAAAGTGTGTTCTATGTATCGGTCACCACCCAAGTCACCTCATCTGCTACAGTGCACCGGCTGATAAAGGCAACAATGAAGGCGCTGCCAATGCCAAAAATCAAAAGTCACAGACAGCTGCTCTTAGCAGACAAATGAAGACCTCGAGATTCAGATCCAGATGGATTTAGAATGGAGGTTACTGGGAATACATATAGTAAGAAGAAGACCTTTTTAAGTATAGTGATTTTATTTATCATTCACGCCTTATTCCCGTAGGTGGTGTCCCAAATAATAGGTGGTAAGCCCATTGCAGTGTTGAAATAGACAGAAGTAGGTTGTGGCTATCTGCAGTTGTAATTTTTTAAGGCCTTTATCTTGACTTAACGACTGCCATGTTACTGGCAACCGGGACCAACGGCTTAATGTGACTTCCGAAGCACGGAAACGCTCGCAAATGTAAATGCCACAAAGTGGTCACCTGTGGCCACCCATAGAGAAAGTTGCTTAACGCAGTGATCGTTTACAGAACATTGAGTTCTCGGGACCAAGAGCGTTTCAATTGTATAATATAGGGATTTTTAAGCAGTTATATTTTGTTACCCTTACGCACTTACAGGTTTTCAGTATTGCCGTTTGATGCTACAAGACTCTCTGCCTCTATTTGGAAAGGTAGCGTTAGTAAACACAGTAAATTATAATTAAATTTGTTTATGGAAATAGCGTGTCTACAACTATTTAGCCTTGATGTAATATATTTTATTTTGAAGGCATAACTGCTTACTAATGAGCTTCGAGGAAAATATTCTCACTATGGTCGGCATTAGAATAGAATTTTGAATTAAATTTGTAGTATACGCTGTTTTGAATGCAAGTTTCGCAGCCCCATTTTTTTAATATTTATACGAGGACAACAAGGAAAAACATTTTAGGCAATTAAAATACTTAGTTGAAGCGCTCGTGGCCCCGCGGTCTCAGTGTTCTGTAAACGATCACTGTGTTACGCAACTTTCACTATGGCTTTTTACATTTGCGAGCGTTTCCGTGCTTTGGAAGGCACGTTAAGCCGTTGATCCCGGTTGCCAGTAAAATGGCAGTCGTTAAGCCTGGTTGAAGGCCTTATAGGCGGCTTGAAAAATTTCAACAGCAGGTAGTCACAACCCGCGTCTGTCTATTTCAACACGGCAATGGGCTCACCACCTATTACGTGGGACAGGAATACACACGGTGAAAAGTGGGCATATAATATGCCTCTGCCTCTGCCCTTCGGGGATAAGGCGTCATGGATAAATAAATAAATAAATAAATAGTTGTACTATATTTATGTTGACAACGATTAATATTCAGAATTAGTTAGGATCAAAACCATAATAAAAGGTTATGACTAAATTCAATAATATTTACAACACACTCACATGCACACACACACCTATATATATATATACCCATGCACCGCACGCACTCATGCATTTATATTATACTAGTTGACCCGCCCGGCTTCGTCCGTGCCATACTTCGAACTCCGTTGTACCCATTTAATCCCGTCGTTTATTCATATTACAATGTATGAACATTTTTCTAGTTAGTTGATTAGGTTCTTCTCCGCTCTACAATGCGCCCGCCCGCACGGCCCGGTCAAATTATGGTTATAGGAAATTAATTTCTTTGCGCATTATTTTGATTGTGCTATATCTTATAAGATATTCATTTAATTTGCAATGTGGAAAGGGACAAAATAATGTTCATGAAATGCTGAAGCCAACTAACGAATTAAAAATGGACAGATACAGGTTGTGGTTACTAAAGACTTCAAATTGGCTTAACGACTGCTATGTTACTGGCAACTGGGACCAATGGAAACGCTCGTAAATAGAAATAACTTGGTCATCCATTTGTAAACAGCCATACCGAAAGTTGCTTAGCGCAGAACACTGAGTCAGCGGTGTCACGAGCGCTTCTTTTTAACCGACTTCTGGTTGAGGTTATTGTTGGGTGTAAGGGACCACCAAGATCTTCGGGGCCCAAGTCAACCTCCCGTGCTAGTGCGTGCACCTGCTGATTAACGGATGAGGTTCTGGCGCTGGCTTTCCCCTCTGGGGTTTAGATGTCTGAGGGCGTCGCTCCCATAAAAGTCACCCGCCAAAACATAATGGTAAAGCACAAAAGGAAAGCTGCTAGGGATAGGGCGCCGCCGCAAAACGGCGCGCAGGAGCCCCACCCGACTCCTGTGGCAAGTGGGCTAGGGCTGCCGAATGTCGGGCCAGCACGGCTAAAGAAGTTAGCCCCAACCCGAATCCGCTTCACATCTTGGAACATTGGCACGCTGACTGCCTGCCTGGATAGTACTTCGGCCAACTTCAGTTGGCCGAAGTACTCTCCAGGCGGAGGGTGGACGTGGCGTTCCTGCAGGAGACTCGGTGGAAGGGCAACAGAGCCCGGCCTTTGCAGAAAGGCTACAAGCTGTACTACACGGGTGCGCCTGGTGGGGAAAACGGGGTGGCCGTGGTGCTCTCCGAAGGGCTGCAGAGCGGCATATTGGAGGTGAAATGCTGTAGCGACCGGCTTATGATCGTGAGGGTGCTTATCGATGGGATTATTACCCACCTGATAAGTGCCTACGCGCCACAGGCCGGTTGTAGAGACGCCGATAAGATGTCGTTTTGGGGCCAACTCGAGGGAGTGCTTCGGAGCATTCCGTTGTCACAGGGAATCGTTTTGGGCGGCGACCTAAACGGTCATGTGGGTGAGGAGTTTGAGCGTGTTCATGGTGGTTTTGGATACGGCACCCGCAACGCTGAAGGAGAAACTATCCACAGAACGTGTGCGGCTGCCGATCTGGACATTGTGAACACGTATTTCAAAAAGAAATCCGAACATCTCATCACCTATAAGAGCGAGAGGCGTACAACTCAGATCGATTTCCTACTCACTAGGCAACACAGCATCGGCAAGGTGGCCAACTGCAAGGTCATACCCGGTGAGAGTCTTACTGCACAACAACGTCTCCTTGTCATGTACCTCTGCGTGAAGCCTAAAGGCAAACGCATCGAGCGGTGCTAGCGCCGCATCAGATGGTGGCTGCTTGATGAAACTAGGTCCCAGGAGTTCGTCTCAGCTGTCGGTGACATGTGCACCGACACTGAAGGCGAATTAGTTCAAGATTACCGGGACAAAGTTCAGGCGGCCATCCTTGGAGCGGCGAAGGTGGTGCTCGGTGAGTCTAAGGGTGGACGCAAATGTGACAAGGAAACTTGATGGTGGAACGACGCAGTCCTGAGGTTGACCAGGGAGAAGCCCTCTTTAAAAAGTGGCAAGCGACCGGATCTCCCGAAGACCGCGACGCGTACAGGGCTGCCAAGCGCGCCACAAAGAGAGCTGTAGCCAGAGCCAGACGAGACCACTTACAACCTTTGTATGATAAGCTGGAATCGTCTGAGGGGCAGAAGCTCATCTATAAGCTGGCGCGCTCCAGGGTCAGAGCGGCACAGGATATATCCAAGTGTCGCTGTGTAAAAGACCCTGAGGGCAACCTGTTAAGCGAAGTAAAGAAGAGATGGCACTCGTACTTCCACGAGCTGCTTAATAAACAGCATAAAGAGGTGCAGCCTCCGGACCTCCCTCCGAATTAGGAACTAGTGCCACCGGTAACGCCTGGAGAAGTCCTGACTGCGCTTCGCCGCATGAAGATTCGGAAAGCTGTCGGACCCGATGGAGTCCCCATCGAAGCCTGGAAGGCGATGGGTCCTCGCGGTGTGGGCATCTTAGTAAACCTTTTTAACCGCATACTCCTCAGCGGGCAGATCTCAAACCAATGGAGACTGAGTATTATTACTCCAGTCTTCAAAGGTAAGGGGTCAGTGCAGGAGTGCGGGAGCTACCGCGGTATAAAGGTGATGTCCCTCACCATGAAGATCTTCGAGAGGATTATGGACTCTCGGATCCGGCAGGAGTGTACTCTTTCGGAGTGTCTATATGGGTTTCGCCCTGGTAATAGGACCACGGACCCTGTTTTTGCCCTGAGGGTTGTCGCAGGGAAATACAGGTCGAAGAACACGCCTCTGCACTGTTTGTTTCTAGACATGCAGAAGGCCTTCGACTGTGTTCCTCGTGCGATGATCTGGTGGGCACTGCGGTCCAAAGGGGTTCCAGAGGTCTATATTGACACTATCCGGGACATGTACTGTGACTCCGGTTCAATGGTCCGGACTGCTGTTGGCGACAAGAAACCCTTCCCCATCACCGTCGGGGTACACCAGGGTTCTGTCCTTAGTCCGCTTCTGTTCAGTGTAATATTAGACGAATTGTCGGACAGCAACAGAAACCCGCATGAGCAGCCTCCATGGTTGCTCATGTATGCTGACGATATTGCGCTGGCAGACGCGGACAGGGGCAGATTAGTGCGACGTGTAAAGGCGTGGAAGGAGACGCTTGAGAACGGCGGTCTGAAACTAAATGTGGCGAAGACCGAGTACTTGGCACTAAACTCGACAGATCCCACATCCGTCCGTATATGCGGTGATTTGGTCGAGCGCACGGACCAGGTTAAATTCCTGGGATCTGTTTTTCACACGTCCAGTGACATCGATTGCGATGTCAAGTCACGCATTGCTGCCGCGTGGGCCAAATCGCGGGAGATGACTGATGTCATTTGTGACCCTAAAATGCCGATCCGGTTGAAGGGACAGTTCTACAAAACCATTATTAGACCTGTCCTTTTACATGGCAGTGAGACGTGGCCGATATTGGAGCGACACAAGCAGGAGCTGCGTGTCACGGAAATGAAGATGCTGCGGTGGATGTGTGGAGTCACGCGGATGGACCGCGTGAGGAACTCTCGCATCGGCGGCAGCCTTCACGTTCGTGACATTGCAGACAAGTTGCAAGAGTGTTGCCTTCGTTGGTATGGTCACGTCTTGCGGCAACCGCCGGGCTACGTAGGTAACAAATGTCTGGCCATGTCAGCCCCGCCGGGTCCCGGTAAGAGGGGAAGACCCAAGAAGTGCTGGCTTGACGTCGTAAGGGATGACATGCGTGCCAATGGTTTCACTACAGGGGATGCCGACGACCGTGCGAAGTGGAGGAGAAAATGTAGGAAAGCGGACCCCGGGCGTCTCGGGACGCAACTGGGACAGACGCTCGGATGATGATGATGGTTGAGGTTATTGTACATATATTATACTTCTAGATTTAATATACTCCTAACATAAATATTTTTATGTGCAAGACTGTAAAGTAATTTCCAGCGCGTACCTCGTACCTATTTATATTAAAAAATGATCACGCCATGTATTCAAATATAGCACCTATAGAGAGGGTGTCAACCTATTCTAACCTCATTCCTGAGAAAACTGCTAGGTGCAAGAAAAGCATCTTTACTTAATAATATTTTTTTTAGGGTTTATTACTTCACGATTCAATTGAGTGCTCAAACAACAATTGGATGAAATGAATGAACGAGCCTTTAGAACATCTACGTATATTGCACATATATGAAGATGTAATTTGTACCTACGCATTAAAATTTGGAATTATGTAACGAATCCTAATAAAGTATCGCCACTGATTGGCACACTATTATATTGCTTTAAAAAAACTACACTCGTAAATAAATTAACAAAAAATGTGTCAAATTTTCGACATTACAACTTACGGAAAATTATCAAAGATGCCAATGTTTTTCTTTAATTTTGGAGAAACAATTTTTTCACTTTTAAAGATTACAACATAAAAATTTTGCAAATATTAGTAATAGTAAAATGTTTAACTGGTAGGGGAAGAAGGTCGAGAGCAAAAATTGAATTGAAAATTGAAACTGTCTTTTACAATATCTCGTCAGAATGCTACCTACTGTGATGACATCGTTTAATATTCAAAAGCTACTAATATCACCTTAGCACTAAAAACAGTGTCATTAATCTCTATAGCTTTTCCAAAACATTAAACTATAACGACTCATTAACCATTCAAAATAGATTAAAATGTCACGTCTGTTATTCTAATGTATAGTCTGTGGTTTAGGGCGGGAAAACAATTTCAGGCAGTACCCTGCTAGGCATCACGCCGCGCGGTCGTCGAAGCGGAACGTCGTTTTCTTATTTCAAGTGTCTAATGTCGAGTTTGACATGTCGAGTTTTTAATTTAAAAGATAGTTTTTAAAAGGAGTTTTACTTTATAATACAATAGTGAAGTAACTTTAACAAAGATATTTTTAGGTTGTTTTTTTAATTTTTTGTGGACATAAAGTGAGATTGGATTTTATGGCTTCATATGAATGGTAAGTCTTTAAATTATATTATAGCATTAGTGTTATTGTTTAGCTTTTAACTAGAGGTGTAAGACTTTATGCCTTTATTTTCGGACAAAGAGCTGCATAAACAGCATTAACTTTATTGGTAAACATAACGCACAATGTAGATTTTTATTTATAAAACCTTGCACAATAGAGACGTTGTTGTAGCTTATTCATATATAATATTTGTTTTTCGATTTATGCTGTTTGTCTGTCTGTGGTGGCATCACATGGTCAACAATTAGCTGTGATGGTACATTAAAGATAATTATAAAATATTGACATCTAGCAACAACTTAAAGCTCTACACTTGAAACAAATTATTTAAAAAAGACAACTGATATAAGATAAAAACACAAATAAAATTTTGGCATCATAAAACTCTTAGCACATCGCTTTCAACTACAACTGTTTCCAAAATGCTGGCAGTATTGCCACATTGAAAGGTAATGCTGAGCCGCTAGTCCAAGTGCAAGCCAACCCCTCTAGTTAGAAGAACTGCCGACCAAAAGTTCACCTAAAGCTCTGTAAAGAAGCTTTGCACTAAAACCCCACGGACCAAGAGTTTCAACTCAATCGGGTCAAATACTTTTTTGCCAGCTAAATCTTACTGGGCAGGATGAATTAGTTTTGATTTAAACATTTTATTGTCAATCTTGAATGTATTTTTGTCATATGCTTAGAAAATCAGTTTTGACTATTAACATTCAAATAAACTTTTCCAGTTGATATCATTCATACTTAACAGCACTAATTAAAATAAAATACTCCGACTGTGCTGGCTTGGCGTCATAAGGGATGATATGCGTACCAATGGTCTCACTACAGGAGATGATAACGACGGTGCGAAGTGGAGGAGAAAAAGTAGGACCCAGAGTGTCGCGAGACCAAACTGGGACATACGCTAGAATGATGATGACTCCTCTAAAATCCTCAACTTTTGTACCGAATTGCAGCAGATCATCTGATCGTCTTTGCAGTGTAATCTCTGTTGTGATTGATTGACTGCCTTGGCGGCGCAGTGGTAGTGTATGCGACTGCCGCGACTGAAGTCCCGGGTTCTATTCCCGGGTCGGAAAAAATATTTGTGTGATGCACAAATGTTTGTTTCGGAGTTTGGGTGTTTCCTATTTATACTATGTATGTATTTAGAAATATATAAGTATGTTTATCAGTCATCTAGATCTTATAACAGAAGCTTATAATAGCTTACTTTGTGCTAAAAAAAAGGGTGTGGTGGGTAGTCCCGGGTGTGCCCTCGGAAGGATGGCCCCAGGGCTCCCGACAGACTTTATCCGCTTCCGCGTTCTCGTTCAGGGGGGGGGGGTTCGAGAGTTATTTCGCTTCTTTGGGGGGGATCAGGTTTTATACCACTTCCTTGAGAGGGTGAAGGGCGTACGTGCAGCTCTCACACCACGTCACCGACCGCGGCCTGCTTCATTAAGGACGGCGAGCAGCCCACGCGCCGTCCCCAGGCCCCTGACAGCCACTGCTGACATTGAATCTAAGTTCGAAATCGTAAGTTATCGTCCTTAGATGATATTTTGTTACATATCGGTCAAACTAAAGATAACAACACTAAAAAGAGATCCCATAACACTTATGGTATTGATCCTGAACGTGTGAATTTTGAAGGTGAAAATAAACATTCTACCTTAATCTTTTAAAATAGTGACAAAATAGATAAACGTTTTTATTATTTCATATGTATGCATTTTATATACCGTTGTGAAAATAAAGATAAAATACGAGTCTAGGGAGCTCCTAATATATACAAGGATGTGAGCCTATTTCTGCCAAGCTGGAACATTGCCAGCGTAGATACGGAGAAATTTTTAACACAATAATCCAATCAAAGGAACGTGGCTAGCGCACAACTACGAAGAAAAAAGTATATCACGGTGCTGCATCTACGGAGTCGTATTGAAAAGGGAGCTGACTCTGCTAAATTCAGATCAGATGAAACTCTATAGCAATGAACACATTTATTTATTTATCTATCAGGCCTTATCCCCAAAGGGGTGGAAGAGGCACATTATATGCCCACTTTTCACTAAGTATATTCCTGTCCCACGTAATAGGTTGTGAGCCCATTGCCATGTTGAAATTATTGAATTATTATTATTGTCTCTTCTTCACGGGTATCTTCTATTTTTTTTCTTATGAAGATACCCGGTCTTTTGGCAGGCTTACATGGGGACATATTGGTCCAACACGCAGAGGCCCTTTGAGAATTTTAATCTAATAGGAAATGGGACCCCCACTACAGGCAATCCACGCCCGCCTTATGTAGAAGAACGGTAATGGATCACCTCCAATGGGAGTTAACTATTGTGAAATGTGCTAACTATGAAATGGGCTATTGGGTTGGGTGTTAAATAGATTGGGTGACTTAAGCTATTGATGAAAACGGCGTCTGCCTTTTTAATATATTATTATCAAAATAGTGGCAGACGGTGACTTGCCAACTCACTAGATGGGCCCCCTATACAATCGCCATAGGCATGATAAGCCTGTAAGGTGACAGAGGGCAACACCGGTGTGAGCGGCTTGGGGTGTTGAGCGGTGCGGCGCCGGTTTCACCTTCGCGGGACAGGCCCGGAGCGGGGTTCCCCGTAGTTATGCCCTTAAAAATGACACTTCCACCCCCGAGCATATAGCTGAGAAGCGCTCGTGGCCCCGCGGTCTCAGTGTTCTGTAAACGATCACTGAGTTACGCAACTTTCACTATGGCTGGTCCTCGGATGGGTGACCACTTTGTGGTATTTACATTTGCGAGCGTTTCCGTGCTTCGGAAGGCACGTTAAGCCGTTGGTCCCGGTTGCCAGTAAAATGGCAGTCGTTAAGCCTGGTTGAAGGCCTAATGGGCGGCTTGAAAATTTCAACAGCAGGTAGCCACAACCTGCGTCTGTCTATTTCAACACGGCAATGGGCTCACCACCTATTACGTGGAACAGGAATCCACACGGTGAAAAGTGGGCATATAATATGCCTCTGCCACCCCTTCGGGGATAAGGCGTGATGGATACTTTAGCATATAGCTCTGGCTCCCTCCCTCTGACCGGCCAATTAAGGCAAGCCAGAGTTGAGATTTGCTGCACTCCCGGGAGTAGCACTCTCACTGCTCTCCCGTTAGGCCATTAAATCCTAACCGGTGCAGAAGGGCAACAAAACTCTGAGGAATCGGGACCGATGTGTAGCCACACACATTCAGCTCGCCACAAGCTGCCCTGCGGATGTGAGCTTTTCAATAACTTTCTGATACATTTTTTTGTTGATATCAGAAAGTGGATGACTCAAAAAGCGAATCTACTATGCCCTCATAGGGTTGCGTTAATCCTATAAAAGATAACGACTGTCCTCGAGGGTTTTATTATTATTATCTGTCTCTTCTTCTCGGGTATCTCCTTTTTTTTTCTTACGAAGATACCCGGTCTTTTGGTAGGCTTACATGGGGACATAGTGGTCCAACACGCAGAGGCCCTTTGAGAATTTTAATGTAACAGGGAATGGGACCCCCACTGCAGACAATCCACGTCCGCCTTATGTAGAAGAACGGTAATGGACCATCTCCAATGGGAGTTAAACTTTTGTACAATATGCTAACTACTATTGGGCTATTGAGTTGGAGGTTAAATGTACTGGGTGACTTGAACTATGGATGAAAACTGCGTCTGCCATTTTAATATAATATCATCAAAATATTGGCAGACGGTGACTTGCCAACTCACTAGATGGGCCCCCTATACAATCGCCATAGGCAAGATAAGCCTGTAAGGCGACAGGAGGCAACACCGGTGTGAGCGGCTTGGGGTGTCGAGCGGTGCGGCGCCGGTTTCACCTTCGCGGGACAGGCCCGGAGCGGGCTTCCCCGTAGTTATGCCCTTGAAAATGACACTTCCACCCCCGAGCATATAGCTCTGGCTCCCTCCCTCTGACCGGCCAATTAAGGCAAGCCAGAGTTGAGATTTGCTGCACTCCCGGGAGTAGCACTCTCACTGCACTCCCGTTAGGCCATTAAATCCTAACTGGTGCAGAAGGGCAACAAAACTCTGAGGAATCGGGACCGATGTGTAGCCACGCACATTCAGCTCGCCACAAGCTGCCCTGCGGATGTGAGCTTTTCAATAACTTTCTGATACATTTTTTGTTGATATCAGAAAGTGGATGACTCAAAAAGCGAATAATCCTATAAAAGATAACGACTGTCCTCGAGGGGTATTTTATTATTATTATTCTCTTTATTTATTTATACAACATATCAATTACATTTTTAAATATATCTATAAAATAAAAAATACATTTAAAAATATAAAAAATAGTAACCCACCGGTATCGGGTACAGGGACCAAGCTACCGGTGGTTAGGGCTCCAGAGAAAGGAATTTCCTCACAATACGTGCCGTGTCGAGAAGAACTGCTTTCTGTATCAGGCCCTTGATCCAGCTGTTTAACGCGAGCCTTTGTAGGTGTTGGTCAAGGCTCTTGGCTATAAGTCCATGGACAGATATGACTATCGGTACAATGATCGCTGAATCCACACCCCACACGTCGACAACCTCATGAGCCAAGTCTAAATATTTCTTTTGTTTGTCTACCTCGGCTTTCATGAGGTTTTCGTCGTGAGGTATGGTGATGTCAACAATAATTGCACGGCGTTCTAATCGATCTATTACCACTATGTCAGGCTTATTGGCGACAATAGTCCTGTCCGTGATAATAGATCGATCCCAGTATAATGTGACATGACCATTTTCGAGAACTGGGTCGGGCACATATCTATAGTATGGTACCTCTAAATCAACAAGATTGTACTTAAGAGCAAGTTGCTGGTGAATGATCTTGGCTACTTGGTTGTGTCGATGCAAATACTCACCGTTTGCAAGACTCGAACAACCAGAAATAATATGCCTAAGGGATTCTCCGGGACGATGACATGCCCGACAGATGTCCACCGTACCATCCTTCAGGATATACTTCCTGTAGTTCTTTGTCATTACAACTTCGTCAGTAATTGCAAAAACAAACCCTTCAGTCTCTCCAAAGAGATCACCAAATCGTAGCCAAGATACTGATGCATTGAAGTCTATATCAGGCCTGTGTAAGGCCTGATAAAAACGACCATGCAGCTCCTTACTCTTCCATACCTCCTTGCGATCAGTAACACCAAGTACTATAGGTTTATGCCAATTCTCTTTAGCCAACGTGAGCGGGGTATGTCCATTATCCACTGCAACCACATCGCAATGCAACCTCGTGTCAGCATTGAGAAAATATTCTCTGAGGTTGCATATCTCACGGTTATGGAGGGTCTTGACATTTAAAAAGCCTCGACCTCCACACTTCCGAGGGATATACAACCTCATTACTGATGAACGAGGATGATGCATTCGAAATGTGGTCAACAAGGACCGCACTTTCCTATCCAGGGCATCTAATTCAGTCTGAGTCCATCTAAGTATACCGAAGGAATACATTAGGACCGGTATGACCCACCCATTGAAGGCACGCACCTTATTACCGCCTGATAAAAGACTTCTCAGTACTTTTTTCAGACGGCCAAAGAATCGCTCCTTCAATGTTTGTTTCACACCAGATTCGTTAATTCCTAATGCCTGCGATATACCCAGATACTTATAGGTCTCAGTGGCGGAGAGAGATCTGAGTATTATGGAATCTGAAAGCTCAACACCTTCAGACTCCACAATCCCACCCTTCTTTACATGCATGACTGCACATTTGTCAACGCCAAATTCCATTCTAATAGAACTACTAAAGGATTTTGTTAACTTCAATAGTTCTATCAGTTCCAATTTGGTGGTGGCAAATAGCTTAAGGTCGTCCATGTAAAGCAAGTGGGATATAACTCGACCTTCTCTTCGCAACCGAAAGCCTAGCCCTGAACTCTCTAGTATAGTACTAAGAGGGTTCAGTGCTAGACAAAACCATAAAGGACTGAGACTGTCGCCCTGGAATATGCCCCGCTCAATAGGCAAGCCATTTGTTACAGTCTGACGACATCCTGGATAGCAAAGGTCTGTTTTCCATTGCCTCATACATGACTGCAGGAAAGTACAAAGAGTTGCATCCACTTTGTACAGCTCCAGCACCCTCAGAAGCCACGTATGAGGCACAGAGTCAAAAGCTTTTTTATAATCAATCCAACATGTCGTCAGACTGCGACGATTACGGCGTACCTGTTGGTTAATGATCATGTCAATAATAAGGAGCTCTTTGGTGCCTCGGGTCCCACTTCTACATCCATTTTGAGACAAAGACAAGACTGAATTTTTATCTAAATGTGAAGTAATTTTGATTCTCAAAATGGATGTTAGAAGTTTATAGACTGTTGGTAAACATGTGATAGGTCTATAATTTTTGGGATCCAAGGCATCGCCAGATTTATAGAGAAGGTGGGTTATTCCAGTTGTTATAAAATCGGGCATAGAGCCCGACTCTACACATGACTGGAATTGAGCTGCTAAACGAGAATGTGAACTACGGAGCCACTTAAGCCAGAAATTATGCAGTCCGTCCGGTCCCGCTGATTTCCAGTTGGGCAAAGAACGGACTGCATTTGCTACATCCTGTTCTGATATATTAATTGACTCCATTGCCTGTATAGATTCACATTCCCGTTCAACATCTCTCATCCATTCACCTTCAATATGATTAACGGGCCTCGACCAAATACCACGCCAAAATGCATTTGTAATATCAGCATTTGGTCGCGGTCCGTTATCCACACCTGAATTGGGTTTTTCCCACCGTCGATAAACCCACCTCTCATCCTTTTGGAACATGCGGTTCTGGGTATATCGCTCTACGCGTTTCTTATAACGACGAATCCGGTTTGCCCATGCACAAACTTTCTGCTTCAGAAAGTCAATGCGCTCCGTGATACATGACGTTCCCACATATTCTTGAGGCGTGATGTTAGTGCCTGAAAACGCCTGCTTCACAAAGCGCATGACCCTCGGACGAGTGTTTCCCGATCTAAAGCAGATTAGCTTCCCAATGAGTGCCCTAGCCCGAGCGATACGACGCTCAATTCTACACTGCCAAGCTGGTACAGCAGGTTTAGGAGAAGAAGCAGGTTTCTTTTCAAAAAACTTTACTCAGCTACTCTACATGCTGCAACGGCCGCACAGTATAGGATCGAGTGCGTATCACCAAGGTCTTCACTATTATCCAAATAATCAGGTAATAGCGAATCTAGAGCACACACCAAGGCCATATTCCGTTTATGCATAGGCAAACGCGGTAGGCTAGGTCTACAGCCTGGACTCATAGATCGATATTCCAGAATCGCATCCTCCAATGCACTCCTTAAGTTATTATTACACTGGATACTTACGGATATAGCCTCAACTGCAACAACTTCATCATTGTGTGTTGTGTTTGTTACCGATGAATTTGTAACCTGTGATGAAGTTGGACAGTCAAGGCTATTTCGTACCTCAGAACGTAGCCGCTCAAGTACAGCACTATCCAACATGTTACAACGTTGAATAGCCCGCACCTGATCCGATAATCGTTGTGCCGAGACGTTAACAGCTGGTTCAAGACCCTGAAACACAGTTAACAGCCGATCACGGTATGCAGTAAGGTTAATTCCCCCCTCTGTAGCCACAAAATATGCCCGCATGACGTTCTCATTCATAGAATCAGTCCATCGCATGCGGCGCACATTACCACCGGTAGCGGGAGCCCTATTCGAAGCCGGTGGGCCTCGGGACTCCAAGCGTATCGGTGGCCGGCCTCTTCCACGCCGCCGCGCTGGTGGTGGTGACGACGGCGGGGAGAAATATTCGCCGCTTGAGCTCGAGCTCAACGCCTCAACTGCAGTCAATGTAGCGGATATGCTCACCGTGGACTGCGAGGCGGAGCAATGCGGCGAATCCGGAGATGGATCTTGTGCATTCCTTTTAGCCCTGGATCTTGTAAGCATTTAGCAAAGATATCGTTCATTTCATGTTTGTGAAATTAATTCTGATATGTCACATGACATCTAATGTCACGCATATCCATAATTATAGTATCTTGTATATTTCCGTATATAAGGTTTTATTTGTTATTTCTTGATTTTCATATTTTATATTCATTTTTCCTTTACTGGAAATACGGTTTATAAGCTTTCCGGCTATGGTAATATTATTTTAAATATTGTAAGATTATATAAACGACATTTGCTATGTAGTGTTGCCAGGTTTAGTTTGTTTTATTATTATTATTAGACAGGCGCAGGTTGCGGCTACCTGGGACCAACTGCTTAACGTGCCTTCCGAAGCACATAAAAGCTCGCAAATGTAAATGCCACAAAGTGGTCACCTATTCGTAAGTTGCTTAAAGCAGTGATCGTTTACAGAACACTGAGTCCGCGGGACCACAAGCGCTTCGTAAAACGAAGAAGACTCAGAAATTAATTTTACTTTTGTCATACTTTTTGGTTTGTTTATTCCATATCATGCATAAACTTATTTTGACCTGTAAACTACCTAATTCATTAAACAATAAAGTGATAAACCGTGCATATCACACCATGTAATAGGGAACGCGGTTCATTGAACATTGTATGTTATTGAAGACCATAATAAACAATGTTATTAAGGCAGTATACAATGTTTTACTGGCATGTTATTATTCATTAAATTTATTTTGTAAACGGCGAGAACATGCAAAATGGTAGCACGGCCTGACATACGCTACGTGCCTAATTTTCCATTAATATTTTTTATTTGGACTTTAACATAAAAGAAATAATAGAACCAGTGGAAGATCGGGAGGATTGAGTGAAACATTGTCATAAATTGGTTGTGAACCCCGCTACGAACTTATCTGCGGACATAATATTTACACCATCGCTTTTAAAAACCAATTTTGTCTACACTAAAAGCAATAAAAAACAATTTCACAGTATCATCCCCATGAAAGTCCTCATCACACACTTGCATCGTCATTCCACCATGACAAGTCTTAATACCTATAAATAAACACAAAATTTGTCACACATAAGATTATGTTTCAATGCACGATCTCTTAAATCAACTTTCGTTCACAATCAAGTAAAAAAAAGACCGAAAACGTTCAGTAGCGTAACACCTGTTGTTTGTTACCCCGTTCCCAGAGAGACAAAACTCGTTTCAATGATAAAAAAAATACGAGTATACATAAAAAAACATGGCGGCGATCTTGTGGGATTGTTGACTGATTATTTTGTTTCTTATTTTATCGGAGACAGGTGCATTGGCGTTTTTATAGGATAAGAGTGAATGACGTAGGATTCTTATATAATGCTCTGCCGCGGGCAGTGAGTAACCAACCAGGTAACTTGCTATATAAAAAAAGATCTAGAAATGCAATTCATTTGTAAAAAAAATATAAAAGATTTATCAGCAACCTACTACAGTAACGGACCTAAGAAGATATAAGAAGTACATTAGCTATGTCTTGTCTTTTATAACAACGACTTTTTGGCTAAAGTATTAAAATGGTCGCCCATTTATGTGCGTATGTGTGCAAATCAGGAATTCGTATTAAGAGTAATGGCCGGGATGTGACACAGTCTTTGTTGTGTGTCTATGTTGTTAAATAAAGATTAGAAATATGAAATTAAAAATTGTCTCGCGTCTTCTTGTATGTATAGTATTATTATCATCTTAGACAAAAACGTAAAGGTCAAAAGTGCTCGGATACCCAGACGTGCATGTATGAAGCGATTTATGAATCTTCAGGAAGCGGAAGAAGTATGCATGGATCCCGAAGCATGGTAATCTGTCCTTTCTGCCTACTCCGTCAGGGATACAGTGTGAATATAGTTAGTTAGTTTGTCTCAGCCGATTGTTACCCACAGTGCCATTTTATACCTTGGACATGGATACCATTTAAATCGCTCGTAGTCTCACTAGTTCTGAGTTCTACCAGCGATTAATGGGATAAGCATGTTGCGCTAAAATCATTTCTGAGACCATATAAGACATTTAAAAAGTATCTTCTGCAAGATCCCATCATTAAGTAACAGATTTTTTTATTGCCGTTTGTTATCAGAATGTCTATAATTATCCGAATTGAACTAAAACTGAGTATACTACAATTTAATGCTTGTGTTTATGCTATTGTTGTTATACGCGATGACAATTACATAGCCAGGTCTTCAATAAGCCGCATCAGCAACTCACGTTTCTCTGTGTGCGTGTGTAATTATAGCAAAGTGTGTTACCGCACATTTTGCACAATGGCATTGTAATAAGAAACAATTGCGTTTAACATGTAATAAGACCCAAGTCATTCTCTATTGGAAGGGGTGGACCTTCTGCCAGAATATGACTTATAATATAGCCACGTGTAGGAGGGTTTTGGTAAATTAGGATGATAATCACTAAGAAACCTGGTCAGTAACAGCCTTCCCGCATAGCAATAAATCAAAGTATAATATGGACTTTCCAAAGTCGAGATGATGGTTGATGAGGATTTAGCCACAGCCTGCAGTTATCATAATACAAGTTGACGCCCGCGGCTCGGCACGCGTGTTGAAGGTTTCCCGTTCCGGTTTCTTACAGGAACTTGTTATCGGAATAAAAAGTAACCTATGTGTTATTCTGATGTGTAAGCTATATTTCGTCAAAATCCATTCAGAGATTTTGCGTGAAAGAGTAACAAGCATCCATACTTACAAACATTGGCGTTCATAATATTAGTAGGATCTGCTGAGTTCAGATAATCAACTTGTTGCACTAATCTTCTTCATATTAAATACACTCCCGGACACCTAAATCGAGCCACCTTGATTTTTTTGGTTTGGAGTACTGTAACTTATAAAAAATGTATGTAGAGAAAAAATGTTTTGATGCAGTTTTGGAGCTGGTATTCTCATCATTCATTTAGAGTGCCACTGTTCTAAATTTGAACTACAGTTTATTAAAGAACTCGAGTTACGTTGAAACAAGTCCATATTTGCTATTTTCAAGGAAAATAATCTAATCGATTTTTTAATAAAGACATGTTTTACATGAAAATAAATGTTTATTTAGTAACTTGTATTGCCTCCCAGTGCATTTATGACAGCTCTCATACGGTTTGGCATAGAATTAATCAATGTCGTTATGACATGTTGAGGAATGTCCTCCCATTCTTCCAAAATTACATTTTTGAGCTCCTGCATGGTTTGCGGGGCAAGATGATGAGCTCGAACACGCCTCTTCAGCTCATCCCATAGATGCTCTATAGGATTTATATCAGGACTTCGCGCTGGCCATCTCTCACAACAGTGATACCAATGTCATTTAAGTACTCCCTGACGATTCCCGCAGTATGGGCCCTTGCATTATCATGCATTAAAACGAAATCTTGGCCAATAAATCTAGCATCACGTGGTTCTCTAAACATTGGCGAATGTATCTATTGCCATCTAGGGGCGGCAGTCGTGGTCCCGTCACTACCTCTAGCTCAGTTTTACCTTCCATAGAGATTCCTCCCCAGACTGTCCATGATTTGAGTTATGGTGGAGGCACCATAACTCACTTTCTCGTCAATACAGCATTGCGTGAAACGCTCGTTCTGTCTTCGGTACACCTTACTCCTTCCGTCATTACCGTATAGCATTATTTTGGACTCATCTGTGAAGAGAACCTGGCTCCATTGATGTCGAGTCCAATTTAGATGTTCGCGCGCAAACTCTAGACGGGTTATTCGGTGTGCTCGTGTCAATTTGGGTCCATTGGCAGGCTTATGGGGCTTTAAACCACGTTTATTGAGTCGCCTTCTAACGGTCCGAGCACTTACAGCCACTCCGTGAAAGCCCCTGAGCTGTTCTTGTATCTGAACAGAGTTAAGGCGTCGATTTCGTAAGCTAGTAGTGACAATGTATTGATCTTGTCTCGCCGTTGTCACTCGGTAACGAGGTCTTCCTGTTCGCCGAACGAAGCCGCCAGTCTCCAGGTATCGGTTGTACACTCTTTGAACAGCGGAACGACTTATGTGAAGTTGTGAACTCACATCTCGCTGACTTAGCCCAGATTGAAGAAGTGCTACAGCTTGAGCGGCTACTTCAGGTGAAGTATCCATAATTTTATAGCCAAAAACGGTTCAAATTATAGAAAAATAACTAAACTAAACTTTGGTTAACTACAATTGCGAAAATTTAAACCAATTCGACATTAAATGCTTCAAAAGCAACTTTCAACAATCATTATTTTTTTAAAATCAGTGACCAAGCTCGGCTTTTGTTCTTTATTTTAAATTCTAAAATTCAAATTTGGAATAATACATACGGTAAAGACAATGAAATTTGCCAGCATTAAAAATGCATAAAAACTTTTTTGTTATATTGTATATTTTTTTTGTATTGGGCTTTTAGGCCCGGGAATGTAAGGTGGCTCTATTCAAGAGTCCGGGAGTGTATTTTCCCAGATGCTTCCAAACCGTACCCGAACTTTAAGCCTTAGGTCTAATCTATTTTGGCTGCTAGGAGCAGTTACCGTTTGACTTTTAATTTTCACCACTGTTAGGGGCGTTTATTGCCCGTGGTCCACCTGCATAGCCACCTGAGTGGACCTCAGGCAATTATTTTTTCCCGTGGATCAATGTCCATTCGTTGACCATGTGCAAATACGAAATTATATCATGGAAAAGAAAAAATAATGTAGCATGTGAAGAATTTATTTATTAATAGGATACTTTTCTATTTTACCACTTTCAAATTAACTCTTTAATTTAAAAGTGGTATTTATCAAAAAAAGCAAAATGAGCAACTGCCGTCTAACCCCATAAGGGTGCCTGAATTGTTGCCTTGTCCGTTAATCAGTAGGTCACGTACAGATGAGGTCGCTTAGGCCTTGAAGATCTTGATGGGGCCACTTACACCTAGATCTTGATGGGACCTATAGCAGTAATAGTACATTCAATTCAGTACGAAAATTGCCGATAACATGCGTGTCAATGATCTCACTACAAGGGATGCCGACGACCGTGTAAATTGGAGGATAAAAAGTAGAAAAGTGGACCCTGGGCGTTGCGAGACGTAACTGGGGCAGATGCTCGAGTGATGATGAAATTCTGTCCGAAAATTTTAATGTTACCAGTAAATAATTAAATAATGCTTTATTAAAATAGAATAGAATAAACTTTATGGCACACTCAAAGAAGACATTACAGTTACAAAAATGGACAAAAGCGGCCTTATCGCTAAAGAACAATCTCTTACAGAGGCAACCTTTGGATAAAGAACTTTATTGTGAGACATTTTTTGTGGGACATTTTTTTTTACACTGCAGCCTCTAGCTCAAAGTAAGCTAAAATAAGATTGTGTTATGGGATCTAGACGATTGATAAACATACTTATAAATTTTAAATACATACATATTACACACAGAAAACACCCAAACTCCGAAACAAAAATTTGTGGATCACACAAATATTTTTTCCGACCTGAGAATCGAACCCGGGACCTCAGTTGCGGCAGTCACATACACTACCACTGCGCCACCGAGGCAGTCAGTATTGTACCCCAAGATAACAAATAAAGAGATTTAGTTTCAATTTATAGGTGTTACTATTGGCATGATACAATTGGAACCAGCAATTTTGCTAAAACAAAGACTGTAGGCAAAATTAACTACAAAGTATTATACGTGTTAGAACTTAATGTGAAACAAATTTAACTTAATCTGAAATGAATTTAACAACTTGAAATTCACCCCGTATAGATAGACGTGCTCTAAGTTATTCATGTACGAGTAGATTGTAGCTCTCTAAGAATAGAATCGTTTCCATCAACATTACTGCAGTGGGAGTTCTGCGGAGTTAATGCGTCAGTCGTCGATGTATTTTTATCTTTTGTGTAAAATGTACTATTATTTATTTCGTGGTTTAGTCGGAAAGCATAATAAGTATAAATTATAAGTATATAATAGATTAGATTCAAAACACGCATACAATATTTAAAAATGCCAGACAATAAACATTTGATATATTAGGTGACGTAATTTCATTAAATGTTATTATAAAACAAAAATAAAAATGTAATATTTCGTTTTTCTTCAAAGCAAACCATGTTAACTGTAGATGAAATAATGTTTTTTTTTTGTAAATTTATCCTAAATTACGCTAATACACCTAAACGGGTAGTCTACATTGCATAACACAATTATACAATGTAGACTACCCATAAAAGATAAATATACAAGTGGGAAAATAAAATTGAATTTATTTTTCACAAAATAATATTATAATTTTATATAAAATGGTTTTATATAAATTACATTTTTTTACACAGCGCAGTCGAGCCCAAAGTCAGCAATATAAGCTTGTATTATGGGATATAGACAACTGATATACATAGTTATATATTTCTAAATACAAACAAATTATACATAGAAAACACCCAAACTCTGAAACAAACATTTGTAGATCACACAAATATTTTTTTCCGACCCGGGAATCGAACCTCGGACTTCAGTCGTATGCACTATCACTGCGCCACCGAGGCTTTCAACTTATAATAATATAATTTTAGCCAATAGATAGTTAGGGAAATACAAGAGTGATCTCAAAAATGCCTAACTATATTTTAGTGAATTTGTCTCTCTGCCTATAATAAATGACATGAGTCTAAGAGCTGACTGCAGACAACTCTGTGATTACGCTCCGCTCCTCAAACCTGTCATTATGTTAGGAAGCGCAAAGTCTTAACTACTACGTTCCAACCTATTTTTTAAACCACGAACTTAAGAAACTATTATAAGTTAATTTAATTGGCCTGGAATGATACCCTATAATTGAATAATGGTTGTACCACTACCACTAGCAACAGTAGGGCTACTCGTCATGAAAAACAAAGCATAGGCTCTCATGAATAATTCCAGAATCTATTATTTATTTATTTATCTATCACGACTTATCCCCGAAGCCACTTTTCACCATGTGTATTCCTGTCCCACGTAATATGTGGTGATAAACCCATTGCTGTGTTGAAATAGACCGACGCAGGTTGTGGCTACCTGTTGTTAAAATTTTTCCAGCCGCCCATAAGGCCTTCAACTTGATTTAACGACTGCCAAGTTAATGGCAACCGGTACCAACGGCTTAAGGTGCTTTCACACGGAAACGCTCGCAAATGTAAATGCCTCAAAGTGGTTGCCCATCCGAGGACCAGCCATAATGAAAGTTGCGTAACTCAGTAATAGTTTACAGAACACTGAGTCCGCGGGGCCACGAGCGCTTCAGTCCGCGGGGCCACGAGCGCTCTCAATAGTATAATAATAATTCAAGTAGCGGATAGCAAAGTGCCTAAATGCATTCACCACGTTTAAACAAGTAACGCGCCCTTTAATAACGTAGTAAAAAAAAACAGACTACTTCAAAACCGACACCACATTTAAAATCGGAAGTGGCAGAAACTTCAAAATCGCCTATGCACGTATTCGTGGTGTCCTGAATCGAATACCGCAAACCGTTTGTCTCTATCTCGTATGGTTCCTGAGTAATAGATGCGTACAGAGAGATTGGGTCGTTTTCTAGACTTTTCTAAACTTTAGGGCTTATAAGCCCAAAAAGAAACCTATCCTAAAATGATGAAATACCTAATTATTCATATGAAGCTGTTTTATTACCATTATTTAAATTTACAAAAAATCTGTTTTACACCACTAAGATGTCAAACAAGTACGTACTAATTTACTAACTATTGATTGAGTAACTCTTTTAATTATTATAAACCAGGACAGTCAAAACGCTATTTTAAGTTTCATAAAATATTTTGGTCAACCGAATACGTAACGAGGTGATATTATATTCGGCAAGTTTGAATGAAAGTTTTAGCGTTAAGCTGGAAAAGGGCGTGCTCCATTGGACGTGCATGTACGAAGCGATTAATGAATCTGCAGGAAGCGAAAGAAATATGCATGGATCGCGTTGCCTGGCGACCTGTCTCAGGGATACAGCGATAGTTAAGTAATATAATATATTTTAAGAAATTTAAAAAGTCTATTAAAATCCATCTCAGTTTAACTAGTTTTGGAGCGAAAAAAAAATTATCCCATTAAATATTAATACAAATAACATAAAATGTGTATATTTTAATGGTAATGTTTCCGTTTCCGCTAAAGCTAATATTATTGCTAGCGCTGGAAATCATATTTACACGTAATTTGTCCCTGTTTTTATACACGCAACACGTAACTTGTTGTTCGATTTTGTAATTAAAAGTGGATGTAAGTGGGTTCCATTTGAAATTCGTTTCCAAGGTCACTAGTGTGCACCTGCTAGCAAGAACCGATGGACAAAGATATGGTTTTTCTATTTATGCCTCGGATGTATAGATTGTTCTTCATTGGTACTATAGTGTGCTGAAGGGAGGGTATTATACACTCCCGGACACCTAAATCGAGCCACCTTGATTTTTTTGGTTTGGAGTACTGTAACTTATAAAAGATGTATGTACAAGGAAAATGTTTTGATGCAATTTTGGAGCTGGTATACTCATCATTCATTTAGAGTGCCACTGTTCTAAATTTGAACTACAGTTTATTAAAAAAGTCGAGTTACGTTGAAACAAGTCCATATTAGCTTTTATCAAGGAAAAAAATCTAATCGATTTTTAAATAAAGAGATGTTTTACATGAAAATAAATGTTTATTTAAAATACAAAAATAAATATCCATCACGCCTTATCCCCGAAGGGGTGGCAGAGGCATATTATATGCCCACTTTTCACCGTGTGGATTACTGTCCCACGTAATAGGTGGTGAGCCCATTGCCGTGTTGAAATAGACAGACGCAGGTTGTGGCTACCTGCTGTTGAAATTTTTTTTAAGCCGCCCATAAGGCCTTCAACCAGGCTTAACGACTGCCATTTTACTGGCAACCGGGACCAACGGCTTAACGTGCCTTCCGAAGCACGGAAACACTCGCAAATGTAAATGCCACAAAGTGGTCACCCATCCGAGTACCAGCCATAGTGAAAGTTGCGTAACTCAGTGATCGTTAACAGAACACTGAGACCGCGGGGCCACGAGCGAATGTTTATTTAGTAACTTGTATTGCCTCCCAGTGCATTTATGACAGCTCTCATACGGTTTGGCATAGAATTAATCAATGTCGTTATGACATGTTGAGGAATGTCCTCCCATTTTTCCAAAATTACATTTTTGAGCTCCTGCATGGTTTGCGGGGCAAGATGATGAGCGCGAACATGCCTCTTCAGCTCATCCCATAGATACTCTATAGGATTCATATCAGGACTTCGCGCTGGCCATCTCATAACAGTGATACCAATGTCATTTAAGTACTCCCTGACGATTCCCGCAGTATGGGCCCATTAAAACGAAATCTTGGCCAATAAATCCAGCATATGGCATCACGTGGTTCTCTAAACATTGGCGAATGTATATATTGCCATCTAGGGGCGGCAGTCGTGGTCCCGCTCAATTTTGCCTTCCATAGAGATTCCTCCCCAGACTGTCCATGATCCTCCACCATAACTCACTTTCTCGTCAATACAGCATTGCGCGAAACGCTCGTTCTGTCTTCAGTACACCTTACTCCTTCCGTCATTACCGTATAGCATTATCTTGGACTCATCTGTGAAGAGAACCTGGCTCCATTGTAGTCGAGTCCAATTTAGATGTTCGCGCGCAAACTCTAGACGGGCTATTCGGTGTGCTCGTGTCAATTTGGGTCCATTGGCTGGCCTGTGGGGCTTTAAAACACGTTCATTGAGTCGCCTTCTAACGGTGCAAGCACTTACAGCCACTCCGTGAAAGTCCCTGAGCTGTTCTTGTATCTGAACAGAGTTAAGGCGTCGATTTCGTAAGCTAGTAGTGACAATGTATTGATCTTGTCTCGCCGTTGTCACTCGGTAACAACGGTCCTTCTGTTCGCCGATCGAAGCCGCCAGTCTCCAGGTATCGGTGGTACACTCTTTGAACAGCGGAACGACTTATGTGAAGTTGTGAACTCACATCTCGCTGACTTAGCCCAGATTGAAGAAGTGCTACAGCTTGCGCGGCTACTTCAGGTAAACTATCCATAATTTTATATACTACTCGGGACTTCACGCGAAACAATTTTGTACTTACATTCACCGACGTTTCGAGAGCGTTGCAGCGCCCACGGGAAACGTCGGTGAATGTAAGTACAAAATTGTTTCGCGTGAAGTCCCGAGTAGTATATAAAATATGAGTATAAACCGCGAAAGTTTAAAAATAACATTAACTATCCATAATTTTATAGCCAAAAACGGTTCAATTATAGAAAAATAACTAAACTAAACTTTGGTTAACAACAATTGCGACAATTCAAACCAAATCGACATTAAATTGCTTCAAAAGCAACTTTCAACAATCATTATTTTTTTCAATTCAGTGACTAAGCTCGGCTTTTGTTCTTTATTTTAAATTCTAAAATTCAAATTTGGAATAATACATACGGGAAAGACGACGAAAAATGCCAGCATTAAAAATGCATAAAAACTTTTTTGTTATATTGTATATTTTTTGTGTATTGGGCTTTTAGCCCCGGGAATGTAAGGTGGCTCGATTCAAGAGTCCGGGAGTGTATTTATAGAGTTAGAAAAGGTATTTTTTAGCTGTGAACACGCCTGGGTTATTCTGGTATTAAAAATGACCAGGTTTTCTGAACCCCATTTCGAGAATCGGTTCAGATCCCTGCCGAGTTCAGACACAAGTTGCAGTTTCCTTTCCTCAATATCGGCCCATTCCAGTTGACCATATACCGAAAGCTTGGAGAAAAGTGACGCATTCTAAACTCTATCAAAGGCTTTTTCAATAAATTATCACCAAATCAAGTCAAGCCATAAGTAAATAAATAAATATCGTTGGGATAACTCACACAACGCCATCTGATTACAAACTAAGCAGAGCTAGTACTATGGTAACCAGATAACTGATAAACATACTATTTTTTTTTAACCTGTTTAAATCCTCATGGATGCTATGCCGGACTACTTACCGACTAAAACCACACGGCCCCCTTCCATTTGTCTATATATTTCTAGATACATACATATTGCAGATATCTATTCACCCAGACACTGAATAAACCATCGTGCTCATCACACATAGTTTTAACCTGGATGGGAATCAAACCCACGACCTCTTGCGTAGCAGTCTGATACACTCCCACCGGGCCACAGAGGCTGTCCAGACTAATTGTCAAGTACTCCCTTCCATAACTTCACCCCAAACATGTGTTACGTACACTAAAACATTGATGGCTCCGATCTTTTTAAAGTACTGCAATACGCGAAGGTTGCACGTGCCGAACACGGTAAGCTCCTATCTAAATCTCAAGAAGTTTGTCAGACGGTAGTGACTTTTAATTATTTTAAACAAATAAAGTCTGCTCATGTGAGGATATCAAAGCGGACCCTGGGCTCTAAATATGTAGACAGTACATGCATTCAGACAAATGATAAGATTAGAAATTAACATGAAAGAAGACGTACTTTAATAAATTAAAAAAAAAATTAAATTTATTTAATTTATCTATCACGCCTTATCCCCGAGGGGGAGGCAGAGGTATACATACTGTATGCCCATTTTTCACCATGTGTATTCCTGTCCCACGTGTGTCGGTGGTGAGGTGAGCCCATTGCAGTGTTAAAATAGGCAGACGCAGGTTCTGGCTACATTGAGGTAGAAATTTTTCAATTTAACCTAACGACTGCCATGTTACTGGCAACCTGGACTAACGGCTTAACGTGCTTTCCGAAGCACGGAAACGCTCGCAAATGTAAATGCAACAAAGTGGTCACCCATCCGAGGACCAGCCATAGTGAAAGTTGCTTAACGCAGTGATCGTTTACAGAACACTGAGTCCCCAGGGCCACGAGCGCTTCAAGAAAATTTACTTATATTTATTTAAAAAAAATATTAGCAATCATATTTGCTAATGTTCTCGCTAGTGCTAACCCCATCATCATAACTAAATTGCTTTTGTAAGGACTGGGTTTGGTCCATACTGCAATAGTCTATATCGAACTGTGATCGCGCAGACGCAAATATACCTCTAAGTTAGTCCCGCTCTTACACTCATCTGCCGCCACACTATATGTTTAGAAAAAAAGTACGTTTGTTCATAGGTATTTTGTATAATCCCACCCGCATTCCCATTACTGTGGCTCCTGTAAACCAGGATCTACAGCAATGACCAAAACACCAGAAAAGTTACACCGAGCTCGACCTCGGTGATGTCCCAGGAGAAGTCTTGGAACCCGCAACGAAATTAATCAGAAGATAACTAACTAACTAACTATCTTCACGCTGTATCCCTGACGGGGTAGTCAAAGAGGACAGATCGCCAGGCTTCGCGATCTATGTATACTTCTTTCGCTTCTTCGAGATTCATCAATCGCTACATACACGCACGTCTGGGTATCCGAGTGCTTTTGACCTTTCCGTTTTTGAGCAATCTGCTGACGTGGTCTTCATATGTAAGTCTCGGCCTACCCTGACTCCTTCTACCCTCTACTTTTGAACAATATATATTCTTCGTCAATCGTTCCTCACTCATTCGTTGGACGTGTCCAAACCAACGGAGCACGCCCTTTTCCAACTTAACGCTGACACTTTCATTCAAACCTGCCATATTGCGTATCACTTCGTTACGTATTCGGTCGGCCAAGGTAACGCCGCACAATTTTTAAAGTGATCGCATCTCCACAGCATTCAATTTACTTTCATGCATCTGCTGACATACCCAGGTTTCACTACCGTAAAGCAAAGTTGGAAAATAATCAGAAGATAATGTGAGGAAGTAAGAAAAGAACGCAATGCCTCTTCCCTCCTTTGCAAAGCGGGAGACCTGGAAAGCGACTAGGTGTAAATCCTATAGAAATAGGGAAGCACCACGGTAATAATATATTACGGGTCCTGATGTTAGCTATGTTTGATTCCAGTAATATGTATAGCAGATTTGTTTAAAAGCACGAAAATTCACTTCCGATGCAACGATATCCGCATAGAAAACTACACCTGATGTTACTTGTGAACTACTTATCATATTATATCGCTCGTTTCGCCAAATGCTACACTCCCAAAGTACCCATGTGATGGGCGGTCTGATCATATTCGGCATCAGCTGTTGAACACTGACAGTACGGTGACTCAACCAGCTCAAATAAATGTAATTTGCTCCTGAAGTTACCATGTCCCTTAAAAATTCATAGGTATATTAATAGAGTATATATGGTAGGTTTAGAGTCATGATAGTAAGTACACGTTTGAACTGCGGCCGATAACCCGTTTAAATTGAATTGCTAAGCGACGTAGTTAATTTGTTTTAGTGCTGCTATACATTAGAACAAGACGGATTATATAGACTGAATAATTACTTCAAATCAATATCACCGTGTATATTGGACAGTCGAGAAATACTGGTTCTAATCTATTGATTTCAACTAAGGTTGGTGAGTACATGTAGTGAGACCATTAGCACGCATGTCATCCCTTACGACGCCAGCACTTCTTGGGTCTTTCTCTCTTACCGGTACCCGGCGGGGCCGATATGGCCAGACATTTGTTTTCCACGTAGCCGTGTTTTACTATTCAATGTGATAAAACCAAAATGCAGCGAGTTTCGCTCAAATCGGTTCAAGTAGGAGTTGGTGCGTGATTGAGGATCTACACGCTGTATACCTTACAGGACAGTCAGTGAGTATTGAAGCCAGGCTTTACTTCCTATATTTAGTTAGTTATCTTTAATCAAGTGGGCTGTGGATCGTTTGCTTGTCTGTAATCATATCGGGATAAAAAAACTGAACATATACATGGGAATCAGTTACCGTGTTGTGTTTTACATTGTTCACAATAGGTAATGTTTTTAATGTCAATCGTGCTGAGATCATAACACAAAGTCGTCTCATAATAGATTGATGTGAAAACTGATATAGAAAACCGTTAATCGGAAAGTACCTACTCAAACTGTTTATGTCAAATAAACTTAAGACGATAACTGGAAGTACGTGTGCCATAATCTTTTCTCTTATAATCTTCCTACTAATATTATAAACGCAAAAGTTTGTAAAAATGTACAGATATAGGATTTTTACTCTTTCACGCTAAAACTACTTAATACAAAGATTTTGATGAAAGTACACGTCAGAATAACACATAGGCTACTGTTTATTCCTGGCACAAGTCCCTGTGGGAAACGGAAAAACTTCACCACGGAGGCGTCAACTAGTATAAATAATATTAAAAAAATCGGGTTGTTTCGAACCCTTATAACTCAAAAACGGGTAGGCCGATTTTTATGATCCTTGCTTTGTTGGAATAGTCTCTACCCCGAATAGAAGAAAGGTTAAAAAAAAGAATAAAAACTCAGTGTTCTGTAAACGATCACTACATTATACAACTTTCGCTAAAGCTGATCCTATTCCCATTACCGAGCGTTTCCATGCTTCGGAAGGCACGTTAAACGGTTAGTCCCATTTGCCAGTAATATGGCAGGCGATAAGCCAAGTTATTTTGGTTTGGACACGTCCAACGAATGAATGAGGAACGATTGGCGAAGAATATATATTGTGCGAAAGTAGAGGGTAGAAGGAGTCTGGGTAGGCCGAGACTTACATATGAGACCATGTGAGCAGACTGCTCAAAAACGGGAAAGTCAAAAGTACTCGGATTCCCAGACTTGCGTGTATGAAGCGATTGGTGAATCTTGAAGAAGCGAAAGAAGTATGCATGGATCGCAAAGTCTGGCGATCTGTCCTTCTGACTACCCCAGAGATACAGCATGAAGATAGTATAGTACAGTCAAATAGTATAATAAGCCAAGTTGAAGGCCTCATTGACAGCTTGAAAAATTTCAACAACAGGTCGCAACAACCTGCGCCTTTGCATTTTCCAAACAGCAAATTTCCACTCATAATCACATGTTATGTGAGATAAAATCCTTACGGTAAAATTTGGCATGCACATTATAATAATAATAATAAAACAGCTGGATCAAGGGCGTGATACAGAAAGCAGTTCTTCTCGACACGGCACATATTGTGAGGAATTTCCTTTCTCTGGAGCCCTAACCACCGGTAGCTTGGTCCCTGTACCCGATACCGGTGGGTCACTATTTTTTATATTTTTAAATGTTTTTTTTTATTTTATAGATATATTTAAAAATGTAATTGATATGTTGTATAAATAAATAAAGATAATAATAATAAATCATGAATTAATGCTCAGCATGTTACGCAGATTAACGTTGTGAGAGAAACGCTGTGGGACTTGCTGCCAGGATATGGTGTGGACGGCTCGCTACTGCGGGCAATACAGTCGCTTTATAGAGACTGTAAGGCTTGTGTGCGAGTAGGGGGGGATGTGTCACCTCTTTTTGATGTCTGCATAGGCGTCAAATAGGGATGTGTCATGTCTGCCTGGCTGTTCATAGTGTATCTGGACAGTTGCCTGCAGAAGTTGAAAGATTTTAATATGGTTGTGAATTTGGGTGACTTTACAGTAAACTGTCTGCTGTACGCTGATGATGCGGTGCTCATGGCCTCATCAGAAGCCGACCTACAGGCATTAGTCACTAATATGAAAGAGGGGTGTGAAAGTAAGGGTCTCCGCTTGTATGCAAGTAAAACTAAGGTTCTAGTATTTGAAAGAGGTGACGTAAGAACTAAATGCGAGATTAGGGTAAACCAGGAACGTCTAGAGCAAGTGAATGAAATTGTGTATTTAGGAAGTATGTATAGCGCGGATGGAAGATGTGATTCGGATTTAGAACGGCGAGTAGCTGCCGGAAACAAAGTTAACGGTGCTTTGTCCCAGTTAGTAAAGCGACAAAGCATCGTAAAAGAAGCACGAATGGCGATTCATAACGCAGTGCTAGTGCCAACTTTGCTATACGGGAGTGAAACCTGGGTATGTCAGCAGATGCATGAAAGTAAATTGAATGCTGTGGAGATGCGATCACTTCGAAAATTGTGCGGCGTTACCTTGGCCGACCGAATACGTAACGAAGTGATACCCAATATGGCAGGTTTGAATGAAAGTGTCAGCGTTAAGCTGGAAAAGGGCGTGCTCCGTTGGTTTGGACACGTCCAACGAATGAGTGAGGAACGATTGACGAAGAATATATATTGTTCAAAAGTAGAGGGTAGAAAGAGTCAGGGAAGGCCGAGACTTACATATGAAGACCACGTGAGCAGATTGCTCAAAAACGGAAAGGTCAAAAGTACTCGGATACCCAGACGTGCGTGTATGAAGCGATTGATGAATCTCGAAGAAGCGAAAGAAGTATGCATGGATCGCGAAGCCTGGCGATCTGTCCTCTCTGACTACCCCGTCAGGGATACAGCGTGAAGATAGTTAGTTAGTTAAAATTGCATTGAAATTAATTACTTACTATAAAAATGTCAATAATAATTATCCAATGACAGTATTTTCATATAACTCTGGATGACTTCTGACAAACATACCTATTTCTGTTATATATACAGTCAGTAACTTTGCCGTGTTACAATAGGCAGGCGCGGGTTGATGCGATCTGTTTTAGAAATTTTTCATGTATCTATCACGCCTTTTCTCCATATGTATTTCTGTCCCATGAAATAGGTGGTAAGCCCATTGCCGTGTTGAAATAGATAGACGCAGGTTGTGGATACGAATACCTGCTGTTGAAAATTTTCAAGCAGCCTATAAAATCTTCAACTTGAATTAACGACTACCATGTAACTGGCAACCGGGACCAACGGCTTAACGTGACTTCCAAAGCACGGAAACGCTTGCAAATGTAAATGCCACAAGGTGGTCACCCATTTGTGACCAGCCATAGCGAAAGTTGCTTAACGCAGTGATCGTTAACAGAACACTGAATCTGCGAAACAAAAAGTTCTTTAAATTGGCTAAACGAGTGCCTATGTTACTAATTACCGGCGCCAATGACTTCACGGGCCTTTCGAAGCAAGGGAACGCTCGTAAATGAAAATATCACAAACCTGTGGCCCATCTATGAAATGGCCAAAGCGAAAGATGATTTACGCACAGATCGTTCACAGAACACTGAGTTAGCGGGGCTAGTAACGCTTCAGCTTAAATATCTACAACATTAAGTAATTGAATACAAGTTATATTCCTGGATATCTGACAGATCAGATATCGTTTCCAGGTATTAATGAAATATTAGCAGCTTATTAATCGTAACTTAGCACAGATTAGGTAAAGTGCGATGTTGAGTCATATTATGAAGTAACTCGTGTGTGCAGATTCGGTTAGTGAAATGTTTATTTTGTTTTTTAATTCCTGGTAGCGTTAAAAATTCTGGTTCAAGGTCCCCTTTCTTATATATTTATTTCCACTTACCTTGAGTTTTTTGTAGATTAAATGGCCTGGTGGCTAAGACCTTTGAGCCAGATCTTTTGTTTAATAATAATGTTCACTTCCACATCCCTTGATCTGTAACCATTGACAAGCACGGCATCTTCTACAATGATACCATGACGTTTTGAGTCCACGTCACTGAGTAAGGAATATAGCTCGCTTCTTCTCGCTCGCGCCTATTAGACATTTATTAATTTATTAATTATTTATCTATCACGCCTTGTCCCCGAAGGGATCGCAGAAGCATATTATATGCCCACTTTTCACCATGTGTTTTCCTGTCCTACGTATTAGGTGGTGAGCCCATTGCCGTGTTGAAATAGACAGACGCAGGTTGTGGCTACCTGCTGTTGAATTTTTTTTAAGTCGCCCATAAGGTCTTCAACTTGACTTAATGGCAGTCCTTAAGACTGGTAGAAGGCCTTATGGGCGGCTTGAAAAATTTGAACAGCAGGTAGCCACAACCTGCGGCTGTCTATTTCAACACGGCAATGGGCTCACCACCTATTACGTGGGACAGGAATCCACACGGTGAAAAGTGGGCATATAATATGCCTGTGCCACCCGTTCGGGCATAAGGCGTGATGGATATTTATTTATTTATTTTACTACTAAGGAAACAGATTAAATGTAATAAAGGTTATTTGGAACTTTTTGAAGAGAAAACTTCTTTTAAAACGATACGTATATTTTTAGATGAGATAAAATCTCTAGACTCGCGACACCGTTACGAGACGCAGCTATAGTGTGTGCATATGCATGTATATATAGCAGTACGCGAATGCGTCTAGATTATTTTTTGATAGTTAATTGGTAGATCCAATACCTTGCTACTAAATAATATAATCATCATCATCATCTAACGTTGATCCCGGTCATCTAAAGGTCTTATTAAATAAAATTGTGTAATAAATGAAGACTCTCAGTGTAGAATTATTTTTAATCATCATCATCATTAACGTCGATCACGGTCAATTTTTGGAGTGAAAACTTCTCTTAGCTCGGTACGAATATTTTTATAATAGTAGACTTGCCTGCCTTTGTATGTAAGAAGCTCGCTAAGATCTCTAGGGCTCAACGACCTACCCTGAAGCGGAGCATCTGACAAGACAAAAACCGCAGACGCTGTCTTCCAAGATTGGGAGGTCCAACCCCAGGCTACAAATCCAGATAGGGTTTGGAAGCTACTACGAGACACTTAAGATGAAGAGGACAGAAATACAACAAGTGAAATGTGGGGGTAGGTACTATAATACCTACCTACTTATGCCTCTACCCACACATTCGTGGAAAAAAGGCTTACATTAACAATCAGGTCAAATAAATGTAGAAGTAGATGTGAGTTAACAAAAGACGATACTAATTTCCAAGTAACAATTCTTTGAAGTCAAGTCAATCAATAGTTTACGATCGTATGACGGAATGCAACGCTTCTCAGTATTTTGTCCACACATGGTGTTTTAAAAATAACTTAGCTATTTTAAGTTTAAGTAAACGTGAAACTTGAAATGATGCTCTTGAAGTGAAGAATTTGTTACTGTGAGACAACTTTTATACAAATACTAAGTATTCGAACTCTGCTTGTAAATTTACTGCAAATAGTTTGGACATTTGTATGTTTGTGTATTTGATTCTCAAATAGTCAGCTTATAGTTTCTGCTTGATGGACATAACTTTCTCAATGAGCTCCATTAATTGAAAATTAAATATCCATCACGCCTTATCCCCGAAGGGGTGGCAGAGGCATATTATATGCCCACTTTTCACCGTATGGATACCTGTCCCATGTAATAGGTGGTGAGCCCATTGCCGTGTTGAAATAGACAGACGCAGGTTGTGGCTACCTGCTGTTGAATTTTTTCAAGCCGCCCATAATGCCTTCAACCAGGCTTAACGACTGCCACTTTACTGGCAACCGGGACCAACGGCTTAACGTGCCTTCCGAAGCACGGAAACGCTCGCAAAGTGGTCACCCATCCGAGGACCAGCCACAGTGAAAGTTGCTTAACTCAGTGATCGTTTACAGAACACTGAGACCGCGGGGCCACGAGCGCTTCATAAATTGAACTAGCTAACTAGTTCAATTAGAAGCTCTTTATTAATTTATGGAGCTCTAGTCAGCTATGGAGCTAACTAGTCAGAGAGGACAGACTGCCAAGGGGCCGAGTCTGCTATTTGAGACGAATCTGCTACGAGTATTTTAATCGTATCGAAATAGATTGGAAATCGTCTCTCAACAGAATGCCATCGGTACAATTTTGACAGTTTTTTGTAGTCTACCATTACAATCGTACTCCAATAGACTTCTATCGGTCGGCCGATAGAATTCTACTAACACGTACCACGCCAGCGGCCGCTAGTCAGTGACATGTTTGATAGTCTACTAAGATTTGGACAGCTAAAAACAGCGATTCTGGTTATATTTTACGGCTTGTCAACAGTAGACTCGGCCCCAAGGCTTCGCGATCTATGCAAACTTCTTGGGATAGCTTTATTTCGCGGGCGGTACCTTCTAGATATGGCGCCTGGGTTAAGAGTAGCTTCGACTTTTCATTCTCGGCATTGTCATAAGTCAATGACTCTACCAGTTAAAAAAAATCGTTTGCTTCAATCACAATACCTAACTAGTTACAGTCCCATAGAGCTATACAAGATTTAATCCACAAATAACTGTTTCGTCAAATTGTATCATAATAAATATCTTCACGCTATATCCCTGTCGAGGTAGTCAGAGAGGACAGATCGCCAGGCTTCGCGATCCATGCATACTTCTTTCGCTTCTTGCAGATTCATCAATCGCTTCATACATGCACGTCTAGGTATCCGAGTACTTTTAACTTTTCCGGTTCAACTATCAATATGCAATGTTTTACCTTGAGATTATAAGCTTATTTGGCTACCAACAATGGTTAGTAGTCGTAGAGTAAGCGGACGTTATAAATGACTATTAAAACAAAACGAAACATAAACAGTAGCTTATTATTTAAAAAAAAACTATTCCGACCATTCAATCTCGAGAACTACAGATATAAAAAATGTAAATCAAGGGTATTTGGTAGCCAAGGTACGTCTATTAACCCATAGGTTATTGGTTCATAGAAATCAGGGCAACCATTGCTGACAACATAATGAGTTTTGTTATATACAACAACCGCAGGTAACGATCGCGCCGGGATTTGATTCCCGTATTTGAATATTTTAGTCCCTTTTTGCTATTTCCGCTCGAATGCGCCACTGGTTTTTTGTTGGGAATTGAAAAAAAAATTGGTTATAAATTATGAGTGAGTTTGAGATTGTTGTATTCGATATTGTTTTGGATCGTGGTCGGATTTATTTACGTTTTAGCTACCTGTGTTTGAAAAAAATGGTTGCGCTTTGAGCCCCTAGATTTGATAAAGTTTATTAAGACAGCAGTGCAGTTCATCCGCCTAAAAATACATTTGAAATAATACCTTCCGACAAATGAGCGAAGAACGATTGACAAAGTATATATATTGTGCGAAAGATGAGATTAGAAGGAGTCAGGGTAGACCGAGACTTAAATATGAATGGCCGTATTCCACAACGGTTCTCAATACTCAATCAATGCTTGAGAGTATAAAAAACTACCCTCAAGCGTTGATTGAGTATCGAGACACGTTCTGGAATACGGACCGAAGACTATGAGAGCAGATTCGTCAAAAACGGAAAGATCAAAGTACTCGAATAACCAAACGTGCATGTATGAAACGATTAATGAATCTGCAGAAAGCGAAAGTAGTATGGATGCATTGCAAAGCCTGGCGATCTGTTCTCTCTGACTACACAGTCAGGGATACAGCGTGATGATAGTTTGTAAGTGAGTCTTAGTAACCTTTCGAAGAAATAAATAAATATTGTGGGACACTTTTTACACAGCGCCATCTAGCCCAAACTAAGTTATAAGCTTGTATTATGGGATTTAAATAACTGATATTCATACTTATATATTTTTAAATACATACACAATATACTTAGGAAAAAAAATAACTCAGAAACCAAAAATAAAATCAAAAGTATAAATTCAAATTCAAACATAAACGTATTCTACTGGTAATGGGATTAACATCGGAAGCTGTATAGAAACAAAGCAAGAAGTTAATCAAGCAAGAAGTGAGCTTTGATTCAATTGAATTGTAATGTGGGAATTGGTTACAAAGAAATTTGATTCAAATAAATCTTTTTCCTCTTCCTGAACTAGACGAAAAAGGGTATTTCCCATTATTGTCTCTATTTTGTCATGTAATCATGATTTAATCAATCAATCTGTGAAGGAACGGGTAAGGTTGCCTGGCGGGGTGCGTCTCAACGATAAAATGTTGAGCTGCTGTTTAAATCATTTTTCGGAGCGAGAACTTTCATAGCGCGATACAGGCTTGGTATGAAAGAATATGAAAGATCTCACATCTTTCATAGTCTTCCATCATTTTAGGAAGGCGATTGGCCTTATTCTGCCACACTGGTCAGATGAGTAGACACAAAGATTTGTTTCTCTTCACCATAGGCTTCTCAGTTAGTCAGTAAGGGTACTATTTGAAAGAAAGACTGACTTGAGCCCCGAAAATGTTATGTATTTATTTATCACACCTTATCCCCGAAGGGGTGGCAGAGGTAAGCCTCTATGCATACCTATAATATGTTATATGCCCACTTTTCACTTTGTGTATTCCTAACCCACGTAACGTGAGCCCATTGCCGTGTTGAAATAGACAAACGCAGGTTGTGGCTACCTGCTGTTAAAATTTTTCAAGCCGCCCATAAGGCCTTCAATTTGACTTAACGACTGCCATGTTACTGGCAACCAGGACCAATGGCTTAACGTGCCTTCCCAAGCACGGAAACGCTCGCAAATATACTATAAATTCCAATAAGAAAGTTGCTTAACGCAGTGATCGCTTACACAACACTAATTCAGCGGGGCCACGAGCGCTTCTCGCCGAAAATGTTGGTAGGGTCTCATCGTACCCATTTAGGGTCACCACAGACTGCTATAAGAGAAGCTAAATAAATCGATACCATAGATCGATTTAGTCTTAAAACATGTTGCGGATACTAACGCGTCCTTTACTATCCTAGCGAAGGAATCAGACGACTTCTAAACAGAAAGTGGAAGTTTAAAAACTGGAAGTCGTAGAAACTTCAAAATCGCCTATGCACGTATGCGTGGTGTCCTGAATCGAATACCGCAAACCGCTTGTCTCTATCTCGTATGGTTCCAGAGATATAGATAGGTACAGACAGTCGGACGGAAATACAGCCGTTTTTTAAAAGTAACTTAAAAAAAGCTTAACTATCCTCACGCTGTATCCCTGACGGGGCAGTCAGAGAGGACAAATCGCATGGCATCGCGATCAATGCATACTGCTTTCGCTTCCTGTACATTTATTAATCGCTTCATACATGCACGTCTCGGTATCCAAGTACTTTAGACTTTTCCGTTTTTGAACTATCTGCTCACGTGTTCTTCATATGTAAGTCTCGGCCTACCCTGACTCCTTCTACCCTCAACTTTCGCACAGTATATAGTCTTTGTCAATAGTTCCTCACTCATTAGTTGGACGTGCCTAAACCAACGGAGCACGCCCAAAATAAAAAAATAAAAGTACTTAGTAGATGATTTATAACAGTAGCTAGTCTTGATGGCCCTTAGTATTGATAATGTCTACTAATTTCATATCTACTAATTAGTTTCGGTGTTTTTTCGTTTGTGTAGTTTTTGGCATTTAATTTAGTTTAACCTTCATCGTCTTCAACAGTTTGAATCAGATAAGAAGTTATGTCCGTGTACGATAGATGGCGCGGCAATTGTTCCAGTTCAACATTAATTCTAAACTAATTATTAAAAAAAACTAAGTGGTGTCTAGACAGACGTCTCGTCTAAAGTATCTTGATATTTTATACAAAGGATAATTTTGCGGTTATGACAACCGCAAAATTACCCATAGTTTAAAAGCGTTTATTTTCACAAAGCTATCACAAATTAAACAGAATCACTCAAGATTCAGACAAAGGTTTAAATGTATCTTTCGATCTCCTATCCATCTGTACTTCTATACTAGTGTTATAGAGAGGTGTTTGTGATTTTATAAGGCTGTACAAGGTAATCTCTGGATCTACAGAACCGATTTTGAAAATTTATTTGCTGTTAGAAAGGTGTATTATTTAGTGCTATACTTTTTATCACGGTATCATGTTTCTGTGGGGAACGGGAAATCTTCGTAAAGCGGGCGGAACCGCCGGCTTTAGATAGTATTATTATAGATTATTATTGTAACTTATTTATGTATTCAAAACCCTAATCTATTTTTGAAATGAAACTTTTTCATCGACGTTGAGAGAAATTTTATAGCTGTAAATAAATCGTCACGTTTTTCGTTTACGCGCCATGTTGTTTTGAAGTGAAACTTCTTTATCATAAGTGAAACTTCTTAATCGACGTATGAAAGAAATTTCATAGCTGTAAAAAATGTCGTAAAGGAGTTTAACTTCTTAATTGTGTACTCTGGTATATACACATTTTTATTAATAGTTTGTTTTGGATTGATGCAAAATGTAGTCATAATTTCGATTAGTTTATTACAGTTTCACAAGTTTTTCTCAGCTTGTTGCATGTTATAATAAGTAAGAGGTCCTACCAAAATCTCCAGGGCCTCAACTCCTAGCGTTGAACTAAGATTAAGTAAGTAATAAGCTATCCTTAAAAGATATACATAATAATATGTATAATATTATAATACGAGTATGTATGGTATCGCAGAATTTTCTGTAGACCTATATGAATCAGATACACAATTCCACGATACATTTTTTTTATATCTGAAAGGGTTTAGGCAGCGTTTTCATTGGAAGCTCCCAGATGGCTAATTTAACTGTAGTTAAGGCCTGTATTTTAAAAGAAGTCTCAAGTATCGTTTGAACTATGATCACATGAAATTAGTTTCAAGACAAGATCAAAACTTGCCCATCGATCTTATCGTAGAACGTGTCTTAAGTTTTGTTCACTTGGAACTAATCTCAAGTACTGATCGTCGATCGATCGTGACGTTTTCACATGTTTGACATTATTATCCGTATCACGCTGTTTATTCTAGAGAAAATCATACTATTATAAAAAAAAAAATTGTAAATTTGAATAAATGTAATATTACCTAGTGTAGCATTATAATGCTTGTTGCTCGCCTATAATTATAAAATATTGATATAAATTTTCCTTGTTTTAAATGCTATTATGGAACGTAAATTTATTAAGTTGTCAAACGAGCTCGTCTCACGTAAACAAAGATCGCTACGCCTGGCAAAATCTATACTTGAGAGAATAATTCAGTTTAAAACATTAATCTGGAATCACTTTAATTTGGATCACCAAGTTTCGTCTCAAATGACGTTGAATAATATAATCTTTACTTGAAAACAGATTTAAGACTAGATTCATGATACACATTTCAGAATACGGGCCTAAAAGCCGCGGCAACGTCGTAGGCGTCCTGCGTTGAGAGGTTAAGCGGCTGTGGTTCCCAACAATGCTAAACATACAAATGAAAGCTGCGGCTTTAAATCCGGGTAAGGTTTGGAAGCAATTTAGAATACACTGAAATAAAAAAGTAATTAGTAGAATTTCTGCACCTACGTGGTGAAATTTCCTGTACCCATTTCTCCCTCTCCCTGCCATTTTAGCCAAGGTACACAAAAACTTTACTAGTTACATACTAGAACCGAGAAAAAATAGCCTTTGTGTCATTCTGATGTGTAAGCTATATGATTGTAAGGTTTCATCAAAATCTATTCATTAGGTTTTGCATGAAAGAGTAACAAACATCCATTTGCGGAGTCGCTAGCGGCCGCTAGAAATACATTGAAACATAAAAGTATAAAGTCCTTAGTCATTCAATAATAATAGTTTTATATTTTCAAACAATCCTTAACAAATACAAAAGAAGCTTTGTTACAAACAATTTAAAATACAATCTGTTTTATCATAACATCTTTACTCTTAAGTGCCAGCGAAATTAACATTTCAAGTCTTGTAATTACGTTAACCATCGCGTTCACGTTATCAGTTAATCTAATTATGTTATAAATTTATCCCAAGTACGCTCCCAATTTTGGTTGTGTTCATAACATTAAAGTGAATGTGGTTTTGTTGGAAATGTGGTTAAAACACAGGTTTCTACCCTTCTACCGCCTACTTATCCAAGTATATTATTTTGATTGGCGTGCGTAGCCGTATTATTCCATGCGAGGCATGATCAATCTTTGCTTCGCTGAGTGTATGTGTGAGTGAGTGTTCTGTGCTTCGGAAGGCACGTTAAGCCGTTGGTCCCGGTTGCCAGTAAAATGGCAGTCGTTAAGCCTGGTTGAATGCCATATGCCATGAAAAATTTCAACAGCAGGTAGCCACAACCTGCGTCTGTCTATTTCAACACGGCAATGGGCTCACCACCTATTACGTGGGACAGGAATCCACACGGTGATAAGTGGGCATATAATATGCCTCTGCCAACATTTCGGGGATAAGGCCTGATGGATATTTATTTATTTATTTATTTTTTCAATATTTCTCTCAACATCGATAAAGAAGTTTAAATTCAAAAAGGATTCAAGTATTCTCCTTTGTAAGCCGAACACGATGTTTATTTTTGTCAAGTAATTTATTAATCATTTTTATAAGTAACCTTTTATTTTTATGAGTCTTGCGGGCCGGATTGAAGCAGTTGAAGGGTGCTATGGCCACAGGTATTAGCGCTGTGTTCTCAATATCTTAAAACTTAATAGATGCATCAAAACTAAGTACATAATTAGCTTAAAATGTTGATTAAATAAGCAAAAGTTTTGATCTTTCAACAAACACTTTTCAATATTTTTATTAATTATGTTTTATATGTGATTAGTTAGCAAGAAAAAGTTAGCATACTAATTTGTTTAACCGCCGGGAAACTAGGGGGCTAATGGGAATAATTGAAACAAAAATAAACAGGTTTCCCACTTCGGAGGTACTCTCCGAGTCTGTTTAATGCGTGACAAAATATACACATTAGGTTGCTTAAATAATACTTGCTGCGAATACTGAAAGTGAGTTTTAGGTCGTTATACAACGCCATCTGTTGTTACATTTTGTAACCAAAGTACTAGTATTAAGTATGTCCACTTAACATTCCGCCCACCAAGGACATATTGAGGACACTATGTCCTTTACAAAATTGTACAAGTATTGATCACCAATTACATGCGATTATGTACATATGGCTGCATACAGCTCAACAGCTTAACAAAACTTAAATGCAAGACGTACAAATCGATTTCATTAATATCTACATTAAACAAATCAGTGCATATAGTATCAACAAAGGTAAAACAAATTAAAAGTAATAAACAAATAAAAGTATTAACAGTTCATAAAAACATGATAAAATGGTAAACAAAAGGTGTATAGTAAAATTAGATTTAATATTTTTTAACAAATTGGCAAAACACATAACTTCGATGTTGATCGTTTAATGGTAGATGAACCAGTACGGAGGGTGACAACACGCGTGAGATTATCTGCACCTGGATGTTTTTCAATCACTCTACCAAGCAGCCACTTGCAAGGAGGCAAATTGTCCTCCTTCACTAAGACAACATCTCCGATGTTAGGCTCCGGAATTTGTTATGCCCATTTATATCTATGTAGATATGTTGCCAAATATTCCGCCGACCAACGACGCCAAAATTCTCGAGTCATTCTTTGGACTAAGTGCCATCTTTTGAGGGTTGTTATATTGGCTGTTTCAAAATTATGATCTGGTACATGGTTCACCAACAAGGAAATGTCCAGGGGTCAAAGCTTCAGCTATATCTGCGTCTGATCGCTTGCAAAGAGGACGAGAATTCAAACAAGCTTCTACCTGACTTAATAGAGTTGACATCTCTTCATAAGTCAGAGTAGAGCTCCCTATGACTCTCCGTAGATGTCCCTTGCATGACTTTACACCAGCCTCCATTAATCCACCAAAATTTGGACTATGGGGTGGTAAGAAATGCCACGTAGTGCCTGCGTTAGCTAAAGTTTCTGCAATATCCGCTGCTATGCCGGATTTTTCAGATTGGAACAAGATTTGCAATTCCTTGGAGGCTCCCTGAAAATTTGTGCCGTTATCGCTCCACATGTTCTTACAGGGTCCACGCCTAGCCACAAAACCTTTTAAAGGTCGCTAGGAACCCTTGTGTTGTCATATCGCTGACAACCTCAAGGTGCACTGCTTTGGTCACCATGCACACAAATAGACAGATATACCCTTTGTACCTACCCTGTGGCCCCTACCCTTAGAAGTTCGCAAATAAATGGGACCCGCATAATCTACCCCGCTATTGCTGAAGGGTTTACTTGGAGTGGTACGCGCAGGTGGTAACTGCCCCATTAATTGATGTTTAGATGCATTGTTGTAACGAAGACAAGGTAAGCACTTACGCACATAAGCCCTTACTCTTTCCGTAGCCCCTAAGATATAATAGTTGGTGCTCAAATAATTGAGCATTAGTTGTGGTCCGCCATGAAGAGTTAAACGATGGGCCTCAGCTATTAGAAGATCTGTCAGGGCTGATTTACGTGGGATCAAAATTGGATGTTTACAGTTTAAATTCAAAGTAGAACGCTCTAATCTACCGCCCACCCTCATGATGTTTAAAGGATCCAGGTAAGGATTTAATGAATTGAAATGTTTTCCTTTTATACTTTTACCTTTTTGTATTTCAAAATTTTGCTTTTCAAAATTGTTTGGAAAGAGTAACAAACCGACGTTCCATACATTCTTACAAACCTTGGCGTTTATAATATTAGTAAGTTATGGGTGACTTTTTAAATAATTTTATGCGACTGCAGCTGAAAGCCCGGCTACAGAGCCGTGACACTTATATTTTTTTAATATGCAAATTCAACAATCACCGCTGTCGTAAATTATATTCATGAATTATGATAGCTCAGCTTAATCGCCAATTACTTATGAACACTTACTGCGAGATTGCCACACGCGTTTAGGTAACCCTTATCTGCTTATGTCATTGAGTATAGTTACTTGATACCTACTTTAATGAGTTTAACACCTGGTTATTTGCTAGTCCGACAGTATTTGATACTTTGTTTTGGATTTGTGTTTGTGGTTTCTTTATCGATGAATAGTACTATATGTAATAGTTGAAGAAAGTTTAAAATTTAATTGTATTATATCTATAATAAGGATTTAAATTGACTGTGATGGCCTGATCCTCAGTGTAGGTGTATTTAATCAAATGTACCTCAGAAAATTCAATTGTATTTTATAAGTGAAATACAATATTACTTAAAAATACCTCTTTTTACGTCTGTACAGGCGTCAAAGAGGGTTGTGTCATGTCCGCCTGGCTGTTTATAGTGTATCTGGACAGTTGCCTGCAGAAGTTGAAAGATTGTGATAGGGGTGTGAATTTGGGTGACTTATCAGTAAATTGTCTACTATATGTGTGTGGTAATGCGGTGTTCGTGGCCTCATCAGAAGCCTACCTTTAGGCGTTAGTCACTAATATGAAAGAGGAGTGTGAAAGTAAGGGCCTTCGCTTGAATGCAAGTAAAACTAAGGTTCTGATATTTGAAAGAGATGACGTAAGAACTAAGTGCGAGATTTGAGTAAACCAGGAACGTCTAGAGCAAGTCAATGAAATTTTGTATTTAGGGAGTATGTTTAGCGCGGACGGAAGATGTGATTCGGATATAGAACGTTGAGTAGCTGATGGAAACAAAGTTAACGGTGCTTTGTCCCAATTAGTAAGACGACAAAGCATCGTAAAAGCAGCAAAACCTGGGTATGTCAGAAGATGCATGAAAGTAAGTTGAATGCTGTGGAAATGCCATCACTTCGAAAATTGTGCGGCATAACCTTGGCCGACCGAATACGTAACGAAGTGATACGCAATATGGCAGGTTTGAATGAAAGTGTCAGCGTTAAGCTGGAAAAATCTGAAAACTATAGATTTTCGGAATAATGAAAATTGTTAATAAACAAAAAATTACGTTTAATATATATTTCGGGTTTGGGTAGTTCAGTGGCTAGAACATGGCCCTGGTAAAGCAAAACGGGTTTAATCCCCGTCTCGAACAAAGTTGTCTTTTTTCACTTTAATAAAAAAATATGTGAAAGTTAGCATGCTAATTGCTTCAAAAATTTAGGCTACATTTTATCCCAAGAGTGTTCCGCGGAGGCCGCGGTCGTCAACTAATGTAATTATAAATTTATCTAGAAGACTCGAAGCTTCAAAAACTAAACACTCCGTGTGTTTGTCAATTCATGTGAATAAACAATTAAGTCCCTAGTGATGTTTTAAACTTAATATTCAGTCTACTACTGGTTTGAAAAGGGTTAAGGCCGTGAGGCTCCCCAAATGCGGTTTGGTAGCGTTAAATGCTTTAGAACACATTAGCTCGATTTCCCTGGTGTATTTACACATTCTCTTAGTGTTTTGTTTGTTGTCGACGTAAGTGTAACTTTTAAACAATTTGAAATAAAAGGTCTTAATTTGCGAGAATTTTATTGGTTTTTTCTTTATGAAGTTCTTTAACATATAAATAAAAATATTTTATTTATTTTTATTTATAAGTTCTTTAACGCGGCTTATGGGTAGCGCGATTTTGTAGAAATCGTCATTACGTAACATAGCATAATGTGTGTATGTATGTATGTATTGAGTCTACCACAAGCAAGTGAGAACGCAACGGAGTGCGCAACACTCTCTCTCTCTGTTCCTGTCTCTTTTATCATATAAGCTTTTTCTTACTTTTTAAACAAATCTTATTTTATTTATTTTCTATATTTTTAAAAAATGTAAGGAATTTAGTTTCGGATAAGAGTCCTATGACCACACATATTTTTGATTTTTATCGGTATGATGAATGTATTGGAGCCCCGTTAAGCGGTGTAGCTTTTGACCAATGCATTGCCGCAATTGTCTTTAAAGTGTACAAGAAAATTTAAAATCAAGTTATAGCTGGTCTGACCTGATCCTCTAGGCTATCCACAATATCACAAATAAGAAACCTGTGGTTGATTTTTTATGCATAACTTTTCCGATATGCTTCGACACCCTCCGGATGATATGCTGACAATTTTTCCTACTCGGTCACGATAAAGTTAGAATTTTTTTCTCAAAGAAAACAATCTAACCCTCATACGAATCCAAGAATCTTAGGTCTTTTAATATCATCACATCATGAAGCGCTCGTGGCCTAGCGGTCTCAGTGTTCTGTAAACGATCACTGAGTTACGCAACTTTCACTATGGCTGGTCCTCGGATGGGTGACCACTTTGTGGCATTTATATTTGCGAGCGTTTCCGTGCTTCGGAAGGCACGTTAAGCCGTTGGTCCCGGTTGCCAGTAAAATGGCAGTCGTTAAGCCTGGTTGAAGGCCTTATGGGCGGCTTGAAAAACTTCAACAGCAGGTAGCCACAACTTGCGTCTGTCTATTTCAACACGGCAATGGGCTCACCACCTATTACGTGGGACAGGAATCCACACGGTGAAAAGTGGGCATATAATATGCCTCTGCCACCCCTTCGGGGATAAGGCGTGATGGATATTTATTTATTTATTTATTTTATTTATAAAATAAATAAATAAATAAATATAAATATTTTTTTTAAGCCGCCTATAAGGCCTTCAACCAGGCTTAACGACTGCCATTTTACTGGCAACCGGGACCAACGGCTTAGCGTGCCTTCCGAAGCACGGAAACGCTCGCAAATGTAAATGCCACAAAGTGGTCACCCATCCGACGACCAGCCATAGTGAAAGTTGCGTACCTCAGTGATCGTTTACCGAACACTGAGACCGCGGGGCCACGAGCGCTTCTATATATTTATTTTATTTTATTAATATCATCACCTAAGCCCACTAATATAAATAAACGAGCAGTGTGGGAAAACGAATGGTATTTCACGGTGTAATGGAGACTCTTTAAATTGCTGTGCAATTTATTGTGAACGTAATTGTGTTTCACTGTCGTAAGATCTAGAGTTTTCTGAGAAATGCACACAGATGAGAAATCGTCCTATGATATCGAATCCCGGTAAACTTTTATTTAAAGTAAAAAAGGATAAATTGATTCAGTAGAGAATTGAACCGGTGACATTTGCATAATAATAAAACTAAATGTATAAAATTTTCTCTACCAAATGTAAAACAAGTTGCGGCCAATGTTCAACTGAATGGACAAGTGTTAGAGTTTGTAGAATCAACTGTGTTCCTAGGTATAACTATTGATGCCAATTTGCAGTGGGGCCCACACATAGAAAAGACAGCCTCTAGATTAAGTTCGGCTGCATACGCTGTAAAAAAGATCAGGACTCTAACAGATGTGGATACGGCTAGAATGGTTTACTTCAGCTATTTTCATAGTATTATGTCTTACGGTATTCTCCTTTGGGGGAGTGCTGCAGATTTAAATATTATTTTTGTTCTACAAAAGCGGGCTGTACGCGCTATTTATAATTTGGGCCCCAGAGTTTCTCTCCGAGAAAAATTCAAAGAAGTAAATATTCTAACCATACCATCACAATACATTTTTGCCAATCTTATGTATGTCCAGAAAAATCTATCACAGTTTTCTAAACTCTGTGATAAACATAATATAAACACTAGACATAAAAATAATCAGTCGACTACATAAGATTGGCGATTCAAATTTTTTTGGCAAAAATTTTCATTATTTTCAACTCTCCGCTAATGATGTATGTATAACATAAGACTGTACAAGGCAATTATAGTAATGTCATAATTGGTGACACTGACATTAATGATCTTTCGAAGGTAATGTTTAACGCCGAAATTTTGTGAGTGGGTTACTACAGGTATTTACAAAAGTAGGGCTAAGTTGTACGAACTATATGGTATGAAGCAATTTAATTTTTATCCTGATTTTATTCAATATGTAAAAAAATATTCCAAGACCTTCAAAAAGACCTGTGCTGCTGCCAAGTCGTTACATATCAGTAATAAGAATAAAGATTCAAAAAAGAAGGTAAAAATGACTTGGAATGTAATCAATACTGAAACCGGTCGATTACTACCCCGTGATAATAACTTTGAGTTAATTATAAATAACAAGCTGATTAATAATAAATTAGATGAAGCACAAACTTTTAACAACTATTTTATAGTCATACCCGCGAAAACAACTAGCTTCTTAAATTCTTGTCCAATCAAAGCTCAACGCATGCTTGGGGGCAGCGTAGATCAGTGCAATGTCTTATTTAGCTTTAAATGTGTTAACCCTAACGATATCATTAAAGTATTCAAGCCGCTTAACTTAAAAAGGACAGCTGACTTGTAGGGTATTTCTGTGAAATTGATATAGTCTATTATTGTTAATTTATCTCCACATCTAGCTGTAATATTTATTAAAGGTATCGATAAAGGAGTGTTTCCGGATTTAATGAAACACAGCAAGGTAATGCCTCTATTTAAGTCTGGATCCAAAACCGACCCTGGTAATTTCAGACCTATTTCAATATTACCTGCCATTAGCAAAATTTTTGAAAATATTATATTGCAACAACTACAAGCTCATTTTAATTCAAATATACTACTACATAAAGAGCAGTATGGGTTCACAAGGGGTCATTCTACCATTCATGCAGGTGTGACACTTCTGAATCATATATATGATGCCTGGGAGAATAGACAAGATGCTATTGGTGTATTCTGCGATCTCTCCAAAGCATTTGATTGCGTTGAACATAAAACACTATTGCGAAAACACTTTTATTATGGTATCAAAGACTCTGCACTGGACCTTGTTGCCTCCTACTTAAATGATCGGATACAACATATTGATGTTAATGAAATTCGCTCCTCTGGAGCATCTGTAGCTATGAGCGTACCGCAGGGATCAATTCTAGGTCCGTTTCTATTTTTAATTTATATTAACGATCTGCCATTGTATATACAGAACTTGTGCGACATTGTTCTATTTGCTGATGATACGTCACTTATTTTTAAAGTAGATCGTACGCTTACTTATTTTAACGGCGTAATTAGTTCACTGCCCAATTTGTAGATTGGTTTACGACCAATAATTTGCTACTAAACGATAAGAAGACAAAATGTATCAGATTTAGCATGCCTAATGTCAGGAATTGCGGTACAAATATAATATTGAACGGTGATACCCTTAATATTGTAGAATCAATTGTATTTTTGGGGATCACTTTAGATAGCAAACTCGGCAGCCTTTGCCGTTAGTAAAGTCAGGCAGCTCACTGATGTAGAAACTGCCAGGCTAGTATACTTTAGTTATTTTCATAGTGTCATGTCTTACGGCATTTTGCTGTGGGGTAAAGCAGCTGATCTACAAGTAATTTTCGTACTCAAGAAGAGAGCTATAATTGCAATATACAAATTGAGTGCTAGAGTGTCTCTTAGAGAGAAATTTAAAGAAATTGGCATTTTAACGGTTGCATCACAGTATGTATTTGCAAATATCATGTTAGTTAAACAGAACATACATTTATACAATAGACACAGTGACATACATTCGATAAATACTAGAAATAAGCATAAATTAATTCGAACGCATCATCGTTTACAAAAGGTTCACGACTCTTTTGCAGGAATTGGCGTACGCATATATAATAAAGTTCCTTTAGACATTATGAACCTGCCGTTACATAAATTTAAGGCGGAAATTAAGACGCACATCTTGAAAAAGGCTTATTACACAATTAATGATTATTTGAATGATAAAAATAAATGGAAATGAGTTGCTTGCTCTTCGCTCGAGCTATTTAGGATTCGAATGAATCTTGTGTTATTTTGTACTTGTCTTGAAGCTGCACATATTTTGTTTTTTTTACATTTCTACATTGTGAATAATTTGAAACGTCAGACAACTAAAGGTTTCTAAATTGGCTGAGTTTAGTTACGGTAATAAGTAATATACAAATATGTAATTTGAGTTTGATTTTGTGTGAGCACCTAGTAGACTTATTTATAATTTTGAAATTGACATGATAGTTGCTGTGTAGTTTTTGGGTATTTCATGCTCGCCTAAGTGTCCTGGCAGTGGTGGCGTATGTATCGGGTCGCCTTGTTCGTAAAAAGTGGGTAGTTAACTGAATGGTTGTGAAATAAAACTTCTGCTAATATTTTTTAATTATAACTGTATATTATACATTTACTAGTACTTAAATGATAGTTATTTGTTCGTGAACCATCTACCTGCCGGATTGTATCAAATTCTTTCCTTAATTTACAACTTACACTACAATATTTTGCAAGCACATAATAATGGACACTATGCAGGCTACTCTTGTGGAAATGAGTGCAAATTTTAACAAACGGATGGAGGAATTCGATGCACAATTGCAAGGGACATCAAGTTTACCACCAAGCTTAACTGGTTTGTCTTCAGAATTTGCCTCATACAGAGCCTTTGTGACACAGTCACTCACACTATTACAGCTAATACTACTACTACTATTCCATAATTAATTCGAGAATTAAGTCGTAAAATGTATGCTGCCACAGGTTTCCTGCGTAAGCTGCGAAATTTTCTGCCTGTTGCCACAAAGACTGCGCTTGTGCAATCCCTCCTATTTCCTATCCTTGACTATGCTGATGCCAGTTACCTCAACCTCACTGAAGACCATCTTAACAAACTTGAGAAACTCTAAAATCTCTGTATAAGGTTCATATTTGGATTGCGCAAGTATGACCATGTATCCATATATAGAACACAGCTCAAGTGGTTACCTATCCGTCTTCGCCGGAATGCTCGTATATTGTCCTTGTTGTATAATGTTCTTTTTAACCCCCACACTCCGTCATATCTCAAAAATCGCTTTGAGTTTATGAATGACGCACACTCCAGGACACTGAGATCATCAGAAAATTTAATTTTAAAAATTCCCTGCCACTCTAGCAAATTTTTAGACAATTTTTTTTCGGTTCAGGCGGTGAGGTTGTGGAATGACCTGCCAGTGAAAATTAGGAGAGCACAATCTCTGCCTGTTTTCAAAAAAATCATTGAAGGAATATTACTTACGTGAAAGCTAATGTAATCACCATTGATTAAAGTCTTTAGAACTGTATTGTGTGTATACATACATACATATTGTCACGCCTTTATCCCCGAAGGGGTAGGCAGAGTCTTATTTAACGCCCACGTTTCACCGTATGCATCACTGTCCCACGTAACAGGTGGTGAGCCCATTGCCGTTTTGAAATGGACAGGCGCAGGCTGCATCGACCTGCGGTTGAAATTTTTTAAGCCGCCCATAGGTCCTCCAACTTGGCTTAACGACTGCCATTCCACTGGCAACCGGGACCAACGACTTAACGTGCCTTTTCGAAGCACGGAACTGGGGTGGGTCAAAAGGGACAAAAAAATTAAAAAAAATGTGTCTATTTAAGATGTTAAATTTAGAAGAAATTTTGAACCCGTTGCCTTTTTAGTGAGATGGTAACAAAAAGGCTAAAAGGTCTTATGTGCTAGACACTAATTAGCACGACCAATTAAAGTCCTGGTAGTCTCGGACTAGTGTGTGTATGGATGTATATTTATGTATAATTTATTGTATGATTATATATTGGTATAGTTTGTAAATATGTATGATTATATGTAGGTATGGAATATATGAAATGTAAAGTATTTACTTGTTTTTTATGTTATTATATTTTTTTTTTGCCAATTTTTTCTGATTGCATATCTACATAGTAATGAGAATCGTAATCAGTATGCGTACACCACACTGCCCTTAATAAATTTACTTTTTTTTCTCTCCGCCAATTGTACCTACAACTTACATAAATAATGTATTTTTTTTTATTTTATTATTGTAAATTTGGTGTACAATAAAGAGATATAATATTATTTGTCTCTTCTTCTCGGGTATCTCCTTTTTTTTTACGAAGATACCCGGTCTTTTGGTAGGCTTACATGGGGACATAGTGGTCCAACACGCAGAGGCCCTTTGAGAATTTTAATGTAACAGGGAATGAGACCCCCACTGCAGACAATCCACGTCCGCCTTATGTAGAAGAACGGTAATGGACCATCTCCAATGGGAGTTAAACTATTGTACAATATGCTAACTACTATTGGGCTATTGAGTTGGAGGTTAAATGTACTGGGTGACTTGAACTATGGATGAAAACTGCGTCTGCCATTTTAATATAATATCATCAAAATATTGGCAGACGGTGACTCGCCAACTCACTAGATGGGCCCCCTTTACCCGTTAGGCCATTAAATCTTAACCGGTGCAGAAGGGCAACAAAACTCTGAGGAATAGGGACCGATGTGTAGCCACGCACATTCAGCTCGCCACAAGCTGCCCTGCAAATATATTATTATTATTATTATTCCCTACAATACGGTTGAGTAAGGCGATGGCTGATATACACGTCATACGGTTATTCTGTTGGGACTGGTCAGCTCATAGCTGTTATAGCAATTGATACAAATAATATTATTTAAATTTAAGGCAAACTAAGTTTAGTCGACTGTTTTCATATAAATTCAAAGGAACTATGTAAGTGTAATTTTAATGAACACAACATTTATTTTGTTCTTTTTTTTTTATATAATTTCGTTACTGTATAATTGGTCAAATATCATGTTAATCAAACTGTGTCAAATGGCGGTTAGAAAAGAGTGGCCATGAATTTTATTGCCAGGTTCTTCCTCTGGCTCTACCTATTGCTTTGCGAATCTGGCAGTAAATGTAAATGTAGAAGCAGTAATCTTGACGTTCATAAGTGTTACTTTGTGACCTACATGAATAAATATTTTTGATTTTGATTTTGAAAAACTCTGAATGGTAAGTTTGATTACTTATACCTTTTTTTATCATTATTATAGCTTTATTTTTCCACTTAACGCTTTACAATAATTATATACATACGATTTATATTTTTTCATCCATCCTTCCCTGTGCCATATGCATCCATCTTTTTTATCTATTATCTGGATATAATTATTTATTGTCCTCATACAAACCTAGTTACTATTTTTGGGTTGGTACCTATGGATTCTAATGACCTCCTTGAGTATAGGTGTCTAAGAAAAACCAGAGTTGTATGTATATGTACTTAAATTCTTTCAGTGTCTAAATCCAGCGATGGGGATAACTTCATGATCGAAATACTTCGTAAAGCCCAAAATAGACGGCAACCAATATGGCGGGATGTTCCCTCTGTTACAATTGTAGTGGGATGTCTTTTAGTGATTAATATTAAAAGATTTTATACAAATACTAACAGAATCCTTTAGGAGTGCAATTTTGCAAAGCCGTTTATAGTGTGTGCTTACAATACAACTTAAAATATTCAAATGTCTTGGTGTAAGGGTTATATAGTGAATAAATCACCCGATCATTTTTATTTTTTTGGAACAAAACCCTTATACGTCTCCGTGACGTCCTCCGTATGAATGAACGTTGTTGTCCAATCGCTATGCTCAAAGCTTATTACGTCACTAATTCGGTTTGACAGTGACACATTACGTACGTAATAAGTATTATGACGCAGTGTTGACCAACAGGGTCCGAAAACCGTTGGTATATAAGTACATGCATCGTTTGACAAGCTAATTATAAACAATTACTTCAAACATCCTACATACTTACAGGCTAAGTCCATTTTGCAAACATATGTAATAAATACTAGGTAGATACAAAAAAATCATTAGGTTCGAAAGCCGTTGGTATACAGGCGAGTTGGACAAGTTAATTATAAAAAATAAACAAGGTTGTAGTACAAACACACACGCACACTCATGCATGCGCGCTGCACTGCTTAAACGACACAGCAGGAGCAGGCACACATTTTCGCCGCGCGGTAGAAAGAAAGGGGGATATTACTTCCTCTCCTACGCCGCAGCGGCGGTCTACTCTCGCTCCGTCTTACGAATTCTTCACCTGTGTGTCCTGACGCAAGTTTAACTTTTTTTTCTTACCCCATAAAGTTGTCATTTATAAAAATATTAACATTTCCGTACCATAGAGCATTTCATGTCTTTTTTACTTTACTGTGTGATACGATTCTGTCTGCTGAATGAGAATACGACCTTTGCCTCACAAGTGTTGTTCGAGGAGTAGCCAATTTTTCTGATGCTGTCTGGTAGCTCAGGGGTATAACGTAAGGGTAATGGATGGAAGATAACCTGCGCAGATTATATTATTCCCCCCATCAGAACCCAACAAATTTAAGATTAATTCAATACAGTAAACGTATATTTCTTGAAAACCATTCTTTCCAAGGTCCAACCATTTTCATCATATTAAAAAGAAAAATACTGGGATGCGCGCTCCAATACGTACGGCTCTTCTTCTAAGTAAAATTTATATACGAGGCAAGGTTACACTTCGGAACAGAGCAGGTAATAGTTTCCTTGTGATGGAATGGAAAAGCGTGACGTAAATAGGAATTTATAGTATGTTGTGTTACCCAACGGTTTGAACTAATCTATTTAAAAAAAAATAGCTTTATGCATTTACTTTCTATCTGTACTAATATTATAAAAATTAAGAGTTTGTTAGGTTACTGCTGTTCGGATCTACTGTTGGGATTTGGAATATTCTTTTTGAGTTAGATAGCGAGAAAGGCTGCATATATCATCACGCTAAAACCCTGGAGAGTGAAGCCGTAATCATAAATGTCAATCGGGTAAAGATTCATGCATTAGTGTAGAATTTAAAAGCGACGGGAGGCGAAGCCGTAGGGGCCATCTAGTGTAATCTAAAGCTGAAGAGTTAGTTTGTTTGTTTGGTTGAACGCGCTAATCTCAATAAGTACTGGTCCGAATAGAAAAAAAACTTTCAATGTCGGATCGCCCATTTATCGAGAAAAGCTATGTATCATTACTACTATCCAGGAGAGCGCAGCAATTATCATAAATGTCAAAAAATCGGGCAAATTTTATACAATTTTGTAAAAATAATAGAATAGAATAGAATAAAACTTTATTTGTACACCAAATTAAAGCTAGATTACATATTTTAGTCAGATAATGTACAAAGGGCGGCCTTATTGCTAAAAAGCAATTTCTTGCAGGCAACCTTGGGATGGACAGAAAAGGATGTTAATTGTTAGGAAGATGGGTAGCAATGGTGTAAAAAAAAACGAAATGTAGCTACATGATACAATACATAATAATAATAATAAATGTAACACATATATACAACACATACTCGTATACATACAATACACATAATACATACTATATATAAACATAGATACATACATACACTTACAAATTATATAAACATTATCATACATTTATAATAGAATAAACTTCAAAATTATCGGACTCATATCAATAAGAGAAGAAATTAACTATCTGGTCAAATAATGTTCTTTAACCATGCGCTGAAAGACAAACAGAGACTGAGCCCTTCTAATTGGAATAGGCAATGCATTGCATAACCGCACAGCCTGTACGGTAAACGATTGATCGTAAAAACTAGTGGAATGAGTAGGTATTGCCAATTCCATAGATTCCGACGACCTCAAGGATCTTTAATGTGTGACATTAAGGAACATAAAACGTTCTTTGAGATATGCTGGGGAACGCGGATTGAACAGTACATTGTAAAGCACAGAAAGGATATGAGTATTCCGTCGAAGGCGAATTGGAACCCACTCGAGCAAGTTTCGATATTCGGTTACGTGATCATATTTGCGTAACCCAAATATGAATCTTATACAGAAGTTTTGAAGGCGCTCAAGTTTATTAAGTTGCTCTTCGGTGATATCGAGATAGCTGACGTCGGCATAATCTAGCAAGGGAAGAAGCAGAGATTGAGCGAGCGCAATTTTAGTGGCCGTTGGCAGGAAATTACGCAGACGGCGCAAGGATCCTGCAGATGCGAACAGTTTCCGACTGACTTCTTGCAGTTGGGGTCTCCAGGAAAGAGTGTCATGAACAAAAACGCCCAAATTCTTGACATTTGTACATAATATATAATAATAATTGCGACGGGGGTTTAAAGTATGCCACGGGCAAAACCGCGGTCAGCTAATTATTTATAAGTATGTACAATTTCAAAGGACGGAATAAAGTGATCCTATATAGGATTAGTTTTTTTTGTTTCGAGGTACGGAACCCCAAAAAAAAAAATTACATTGTTCACTTCACTTTTCTCCACAATAACTTTAATTGTGTCTAATTTCAGGTTTATCTATTAGCACAATTTTCTTAAAAAGAATTAGAATGTTTTCGCTTCACGTATTATCTGGGGGCCGAGTCTACTATTGACAAGCCGTAGAGTTGCTGTTTTTAGCTGTCTAAATGTTAGTAGACTATGCAAAAATGCAACTAAGTAGCAGCCACTGGCGCGGTACGTGTTAGTAGAACTCATCGGCCGACCGATAGAAGCTAGATATAAGTCTATTGGAGTACGATTGTCACAGTAGACTACGAACAAAAGTCAAAATTGTATCGGTGGCTTTCTATTGAGCGACGAATGCGATTCTTTTCTGACGTGATTGAAATCGTAGACTTTGCCCCCTGGATTCGCGAACATAACGTTCCAGCAACTAGTTATAGATATAACGGTTTTAATACCAGTCCTCATAAAGTAGATGGTGGTTAGTGAACCTGTTTACTATTTTACTTATGATTGCTCATGTTTCTGATTACGATAACGGCTTCCTTGATTTTATGGCAAGGCACTTACTTATTACCAAGTAACGTGGGAAGGTCGTATAGGTATTGGATAAATAATTTAATAGTGCGTGATTCGACAATTTTTTTTTTATAATTATTTTTAGTAAATGTTTTTTTAAAAATACTTGTTTTTTAATTAATAATATATATTATTTAATTATACTATTTAAGTTAAATTAAAAGGTATTTACAGCAAAAATATTTTGCAATCTGTGTTAATAAATAATAGAAAAGAGTTTTAATTTGAAAATAATTCGATCAATTCTACCCAAAAATTTACAAATGTAATTAATGTTTTTTTTATTATTAGTAGCGCTCGTGGCTCAGTGTTCTGTAAACGATGACTGAGTTACTCAACTTTCACTATGGCTGGTCCTCGGATAGGTGACCACTTTGTGGCATTTATATTTGTGGTTTTAGTTTTATTTGTGGCTCTTCAGCGTTTTCGTACTTCGGAAGGCACGTTAAACCATTGGTCCCGGTTGCCAGTAACATGGCAGTCGTTAAGTCAATTTGAAGGCCTTATGGACAGCTTGACAAAATTTCAACAGCAGGTAGCCATAACCTGGGTCTGTCGTTTTCAACACGGCAATGGGCTCACCACCTATTACGTGGGACAAGAATACACTTGGTGAAAATTGTTTGCCTCTGCCACCTCTTCGGGGATAAGGCGTAATAGATAAGTATAATAATATTAGTATCATTTCATTCTGCGTAGTCTGGCTATTCTCCGCTTGGGGTTTTTTGTTTGGATGGAAAGGAGATAGAGATATCGGTAAAGCTCTTCAGTATACTCGCTGTGATTGCCAGTGATTGATTCGGTGAAATGTAGCCAACTCGCCAACGCAATTTGCTCTACGGTACAAGGATTCTTCTTGTTTTACCGAACGTCGCGTGCGCTGAATGCAACAAGCTTGTGGCCGGTCGGATACAATAACAACTGGTTTAGTGAATTGCATATCTTGAGTAAAAACTGTAATGACAGTTATTAATGTCAACATTATGACGTTGTACGAGTATAGTTAAATAACGCATTTAACGGATAATAACCAGTAATCAGTTTTAAATACCTGAAATGATACACAACGATTTCTTTTTTGTGTTTTTAAAATCGGAATATGAAGAATAATTTTGTAATATGTAATTGCTATATTTATTATAACTGATATTAATTATATTTTAATTGCTTTATCTAATAGCAGTACTTAGTAATATATTTTAACGCAAGTATTATGCTAACTTTTTCGTATAAATTATTTTTAATATAGAAAAAGACTTTTTGATTCGTGACGGAACTTGAACCTGAGACCTTTGCCTAACTCGGCTAATTCTTTATTCTACTAAGATACTAGAACTGCACCGTATCAAACTGAATTTCTTCACTGTGTTGAAATCGTCATTTAAGAGCATACTCTTAAATGACGATTTCAACACAGTGAAGAAATTCAGTTTAAATACAACGGCATAACCAGATGGCTCTGGTCATAACCAGAGCCATCTGTCGAAGCTACTTAGCAACATTGATATTAATGAACAGTATTACAATCATTTATTAAAAAAATATTCATATTTTGTTGCTGTGAGGTAAGCAGATAGGTTAGAACAGGGGTCTCGAGTTTTCCTATTCTTTGTCATGACCTCATCTTTTAGAGCCTTTATTGTTTCTTAGATACAGTCTTTATAGATACAGTTTATACATTGTTGGTAGCAGGTACTAAAATTAGTTAGTCTGCGGTGGCCTTTGGGCTATTTATTAACTCTTTTTCAATAGACTCCTTAAATTTTAGGTTTATGATTAATAATTTAAACTTGATAAGATTAATAGTACTTAGATATTGAGCTTTTTGAAATGCTCGATCACTGCACTAACCAATTTTCGCTATGCCTGGTTACGGATGTTATGGATGGCTGGTATTAACATTTACGAGTGTTTCAGTGCGAAGTTGAGGGCCCTATGGGCGGCCCTAAAGGGCTTACCACTTACATGGGACAGGATTGAACACGATTATATGTGGGCGTATAATATGCCTTCGCCACCCCTTCGGGGATGAGGTGTGATTGATAAACATTTTTGAGTTTAATGTAACATAACGTAATGTTAAAGAAAATCTAGTGTTAAGATTGTATACTGAATAGTACCTTTACTTTTCTAACGAATGATGCAACAAAACAGCAAAAAAAGTTGTTGCACCATCCGCTAATAGAACAAGATCTCGGTGCCCGTTTATAAAAGTATGTAGATAGAGTTCAGTAAAAAGTGGTATTTACTGTATGTAATACACAAAGACCTATGTTGCCCTATAAAATGTTAGGCGTGACAGGTCTAATTATACTGACTCTTGGGGGGGACCTTTTCCCCGGGTTCAATAAACTGGAGTGAAAGAGACGAACTTATCAATTATCGGCAGATTGCATCTTTACAACATACAGTATGTGGTTTTTTATGCACTTGACTACCTACGTGAGTGAATGTTTTAATTCATAAAGACGGACGATATCAAATGGTAGGACATTTTTTTTGCACACCGAAGAGTCTTCTAAGTTCTATATCGTCCGTTCGTCTATTCATTCAGTCTACAGGTCGCATTTTTCATCGGATTTGCATACAACTTGGCATGGACAATCCTTGATATAGCCAAAAACTTTTAGCGAGGGGGTTTTTCGATCGGGGGGAAATGGAGGCAGGGGAGGGGATATGGTCCCGTAGTGGTTAGCAAGATCGCTGAAAACGGTATGGGGTGATATAGGCTTGAAGTGTGCTGCTGCACCAAGCGTTTTTATTTTTATTTTAAAACCACTTAGAAAAAAATATGTACATGGTACATCATGGGTGCGCAACAGGAAATCTATGCATGCTCTCTACTAATAATAATTAACACCTTAAACAAAAAAAAATGTTTAGTCTTTTCCTCAATTTACTCCGGAGTCTACGGTTCACAGAACCACTAGTAGTTTACTAGTTGACGCCCGCGGATCGGCACGCGTGGTGAAGTTTTCCCGTTCCGGTTTCCCACAGGAACTTGTTCCAGGGATAAAAAGTAGCCTATGTGGTATTCTGATGTGTAAGCTAAATTATTTTAAAGTTTTATTAAAATCCATTCATTAGATTTTGAAAGAAAATGAATGAGTAACAAAAATCCATTCATACCTACAAACTTTCGCGTTTATTATATTAGTAGGATATTTTGGTTGTAGGATGTAATTCTATTTCCGTATTTAAATATTATGACGTGCATATTATGAAATGATTGAAGAAGTATGCATGGATCGTGAAGCCTGGCCTCTCCTCTTGTTTAATATTAATAAAATCGGTTCTCGATAAACCAATTCCGAGGAGTTTTACGGAGCGCTCACTTCTAGACCGTTAGACAGGAACCACGTGGTTTTAGTCGTTTTGAGTCGGCTATGGCTACTATAGTGGAGATTTCCACAGATTAAAAATGGGAGTAATCCTTCAAAATTATATATTTTAAACTTTTCGTAAGAAACGTCAATCTTCAGTAAAGTTTACTATTGTTTTTCATACTTATCAGTCACTCCTTTATCCTCAAGTGGTTGGTAAAGACATAATATACGCCCACATTTCGCCGCATACATTTTTTTATCCCACGTAACAGATGATGAAATATCCGTTTTGAAATAGACAGACGCAGGTTGTGGCGCCCCAGTAATGTTATATCCCGCCGCCAATAAGAGCTTGGCTTAACTACTGTCATATTACTGACAACAGGGCTTAACGTGCAATTATGTATGGTATGGGGTGATATAGGCTTGAAGTGTGCTGCTGCACCAAGCGTTTTTATTTTTATTTTAAAACCACTTAGAAAAAAATATGTACATGGTACATCATGGGTGCGCAACAGGAAATCTATGCATGCTCTCTACTAATAATAATTAACACCTTAAACAAAAAAAAATGTTTAGTCTTTTCCTCAATTTACTCCGGAGTCTACGGTTCACAGAACCACTAGTAGTTTACTAGTTGACGCCCGCGGATCGGCACGCGTGGTGAAGTTTTCCCGTTCCGGTTTCCCACAGGAACTTGTTCCAGGGATAAAAAGTAGCCTATGTGGTATTCTGATGTGTAAGCTAAATTATTTTAAAGTTTTATTAAAATCCATTCATTAGATTTTGAAAGAAAATGAATGAGTAACAAAAATCCATTCATACCTACAAACTTTCGCGTTTATTATATTAGTAGGATATTTTGGTTGTAGGATGTAATTCTATTTCCGTATTTAAATATTATGACGTGCATATTATGAAATGATTGAAGAAGTATGCATGGATCGTGAAGCCTGGCCTCTCCTCTTGTTTAATATTAATAAAATCGGTTCTCGATAAACCAATTCCGAGGAGTTTTACGGAGCGCTCACTTCTAGACCGTTAGACAGGAACCACGTGGTTTTAGTCGTTTTGAGTCGGCTATGGCTACTATAGTGGAGATTTCCACAGATTAAAAATGGGAGTAATCCTTCAAAATTATATATTTTAAACTTTTCGTAAGAAACGTCAATCTTCAGTAAAGTTTACTATTGTTTTTCATACTTATCAGTCACTCCTTTATCCTCAAGTGGTTGGTAAAGACATAATATACGCCCACATTTCGCCGCATACATTTTTTTATCCCACGTAACAGATGATGAAATATCCGTTTTGAAATAGACAGACGCAGGTTGTGGCGCCCCAGTAATGTTATATCCCGCCGCCAATAAGAGCTTGGCTTAACTACTGTCATATTACTGACAACAGGGCTTAACGTGCAAGGAAAAGTTCGTAACTAAAAAAAAAAACTAACTATCTTCACGCTGTATCCCTGACGGGGTAGTCAGAGAGGACAGATCGCCAGGCTTTGCGATCCATACATACTTCTTTCGCTTCTTCGAGATTCATCAATCGCTTCATACACGCACGTCTGGGTATCCGAGTACTTTTGACCTTTCCGTTTTTGAGCAATCTGCTCACGTGGTCTTCATATGTAAGTCTCGGCCTAACCTGACTCCTTCTACCCTCTAAAGTAAGTTCGTAACTAGTAGTACTATAGTATGCCTATCTCACGTAATAGGTGGTGAACTTATCTGAGGACCGCTAAGCGAAAGATGCTTAACAGAGTAATCGTCTACAGAACACTGACTTAGCAGAGCTACAAGCGCCTTTTCTTTTTTACATATCATATGCCTTACTATTTTATAGCAATGATAAAACAATAACTTGATCAATAAAACCGCATTTCTATTGAAAGGGCGCTATTCTAAATGTTCTTATCCCTTTTATTTTTTACGAAAACTGTCTTTACGTACTTTGTATAAAAATCACAACAGGTGTAGTATTACGATTCGAGAAATGTTATCGTGCGAACACAAGTTTTACGATGTACTGAATTGATTTTCTACACCATGTATAAAGAGGTTGTCTGATGTCGCATGTGAAGCGGAGAATCGAGTTTTATAGATACATTCTAAGTTCTAAATTAATAGAAAATTGTGAGTAAAACATTTTTTTATATACAAAACAACATGCTCATCACACAAATAGATTTGTCCCGAATGGGAATTGAATCCACGACCTCTAGTTTCTATGTCAAATACTCTAGCAATTTTTTTATGAAATAAAATATTAATTAGATATTTAACTGATTATAATTTAACATATTTACAGAACCCAGTACAAAAAAAGAGGTGGTGGGGATTATTACAAGACTGATAAGGTTTTTTTTTTGGCAATGACAATTTCTAGATATTTGATTAAGAAATCAGGCTTCCTTGATACATCTGTTAACATAACACTAACGGACGAAGTCATTGCGTTGAGAAGATAAATTTGAAACAAAACTCTCTACCAACCCATCTCGCCAGCGTGGTACATTAAGACATCCAAAATTAAAATTGATTGAAGATACCTACGTCTCAGTGCACTGTAATAGTACAGTCTAAAGATCATAGGTAAATAATAGATTTCTCTCTTAATACTGTGGTTATAGTCTGATTTGATTGATTGACCTTTTTGTCGGCTGAATCGATTTTGAAAAGACATATTTAATATGCAACCGGGGTCCCACCAAGATTTTCGGGACCCAAGCGACATTAACTGCTAGTGCATCTATAATACTGACTAAGGGATGAGGCAACGAATCTTCCTAAGGGTGGTTTGACGGCAGTCGCTAGCAACAATGCTTTCTTTATATCTTTGGTATAGATTGAGCTATAAAAAAAAAATTGCTCGAGTCCGTATTGTTGAATTTGCAAAAATTGGAATTCCAATATTGTTAAACCCAAAAAATATGTCCCACAATATTATTAATGTCGAAATCCAAAAACCAAACAAACCAGATAAATAAACGTAAACCCCATACTGCAAATCTAGATAGGGTTCGGAAGTAACTGAGAAAACACAAAAAGAAAAAGAAATGATTGGTCTTTTTGAACACTATGCCAAAAACAAAATAAATACCTGCTATATTAATGTTGTCTAGCTTAAATGAAAATAATCTATTATTAATTCTAGCTGCAACATGTGCGGTAACCGAACGGTACACATCCGTGCGTAGCACCTGCTCCCTTATTATTGGTTAGCAGTTTTCTCTACAGCCTGCTAAGATGCTTCAAGAGATCTACCGTTCGTAGTAGGTAATGAATTTTCAAACGTTCACATTGGTTTGAGAATGTCTTTGTATTGAACAATAATTGTATAGAATTTTCTTTGTATATCTTTTACTTCATATTAAGTGTATTCCAGTTCCTTTCATACACGGATTTGGAGCCTGGGGTTCACATTCTTGGGAGCAACTGTCGTCTGACCGGCCAACTCCAAAAGTACGCTAGAGTACCTTTATTAGCAGGTGCACAATCGCTTCAGTCGTCAAGCGATTGAGCTGCAATCTATACTAATATTATAAAGCTGAAGAGTTTGTATGGTTGAACGTGCTAATCCCAGGAACATCTGATCGAATTTGAAAAAAATTTTTATGTTAGATAGCCCATTTATCGAGGAAGACTATAGGCTATATATCATTACGCTACTACCCTGGAGAGCGAATCAGTAGCCATAAATGGGCAAATTTTTATTCAATATTGTAGAATTTATAAGCGACGGAATTAAATAGGTGCGACGGGAGTTCGAAGTATGTAACGGGCGAAGCCGGCGGGGTCACCTAGTGTTTTATAAACGTTTAGTTTCATTGTAAATTTAATATGGAACATCCAAGATGGCGTTCTAATTATTTTAATGTGCTACTACAATATGGGTATCAAATGAAAGGACTTTATAAAATAAATCGAAAAAAAAAGTCATGTCACTCTAAATCGTACTATAGATATCGGTCTACGTATAAAATGGCTACGTATTAAATTAAATGACTCGATGAAAAGCTTGTTTTAAAAAAAGATTCTAAACAAGAATCCTATCTAGGCTTTGGTGGCAATGCAAGTGAGTATGTTGAAGCGTGCAAGCATACCTTAATAATATTTTCCCACAGGCTCAATTCAAATATAGAAGCATAAATCGTTGTTGAACGCGTCTTGCACCTGGCATCGAAGAATGCATCCTTGTAGCTTGTGGTCCAAGTTATAAACTCCGTGCAAAACTGGTTATCAATAGTTTTGTTAATAGGAGTTATGTAATTTTGGTAATTTGAATATGTGCCAATCTCAAAATCGCCAGTAAGATACTACGTTTAACGATAAGAATAGAATAAAAATAAACTTTATTACTGGTTGAGCGGCCGAGATAAATAAATTCAAAATGGACTGTATTTGCGGGGAAAGACTAAAATGAAATTTACACGCGATTGTCGCCGGAAAAAGTAATGGAAAAACAGGAATGGGCACACTACCTTGCTGCTTGCTGCGAGATGCTGAGTTGGAGGCTGCCGGCGTCCCTGGACTTGAATTCCTGGTTTCCTTGCACGAAAACGCTATTTATCCATGGAAAACACAATTATTGCGATAGTTGGTGCGGGCACGCGAGGGGCATTGTAGGACAGACTGAGCGTCTTCAGTCGTGGTCGCTGCCCGTGAGAGGCTAGCGGCGCGAGCGCAGGTACTTGCGCGCGTAATACAGCTGTCTCGCTCTTCCTTTATGCGAGACAAGGTAGGTGCGAAAGAGAAATGGAATAAAGGGGAGCGGGGGGAGTGTCGACAACTAATTAATTAAAAACAAATGCAGATAAGCGATGCAACATAGAAAAAATAACGCGGCTACTCTTGAATCGCATGCCGGCGCAACCAATTACACACAAATATAAAACACTCACATAAAGAGATTACAGTTTCATAAATGTAAAGACAAGATAAACATTTGTATATATTAATATGTTCAATCCATAGTATTGAGTATTATCCATATCCATAGGTTTGTGTACAATAAAGAAACATTTTCTTAGAGTATACATAAGTATGTATAATCTAAGAACATTTTCTATTCTGTAGTTCTAATAACTTTGAAAAATGAATCAACTACAAAATGATCAAAGTGCAAACTTCTTGATATTTTTGGTACGGGAATATTTAATGGGTTCACGTCGAAGAGCCGCGCAGCCTTCTTTGTTATTGTTTTGTACATACATACATAAATACATGTAGTTAAACTTTTATCCCCGAAGGGGTAGGCCGGGTAGGTATAATTAAACGCCGACATTTCACTGGATGAATATTTGTCCCACGTTACAAGTGGTTAGCACATTGCCGCATATAAATAAATTATACCTGAGTAATATTTGACCGGAATTATTTTATCAATTTATCTTTATTTACAATATGAACAAATAAATTATATTTTTAAGTATATCTAAAAACAAATACATTTTAAAATATTAAAAAAATAGTAGTATCGGCTACAGCAGAGGCTCCCAAACTTATTTTGTCTACTGCCCACTTTGAGACTAAATTTTTAGCGCCCCCATTTTTTCACCTACTTAAAAACCACTATAACTTCAAATTAAATTAATTAATTGTTGTGAGCTATATTAACGGAGATTAAACATTCATTCTAAAATAGACTTTTAATATAATCCGCAAGAGTTAACTTGAGATATGAGCACAATAGGTAGTACATAACGACGCTCAGGTCTCAAGTTAACTCTTACGGCCTACACCTACCAATGAGAATTATTATTGAAACGCAACTTTTTAGTATTCAGACAGAGTATCTTTTATTCAAAATAAAACAAACATAATCGAGTCATATATAAAAACTAATGTGAAGGATGAATCTGATGCTGTTTAATAAGTTTGTTGATATCAGGTTCCAATTTACTCAAGAACAGCCGCAAGTCGCCACGTTCGGTAACATGCATTTCTCTTTTTAGTAAGCAGCGTTGCCACAGCACTAAATCCACGTTCACACAAATATGACGATAGGAATGCTATCAAGAATCGTTGAACGATTGACCACAATCCAGGGTACAATTGGGATTCGGGATCGGTTTTTGTAGCCAAAATTCTTGATAGCCATTTTTGAACTTGATTTTTATTTGCTCGTTTGTTGTCAATTCTATAAGTTCTTCTTCCAGCTGAGGTGAGATTGCTGTGTTGACATTTGAAAACGAATCTAACACCCAGCCTGGTATTTCTAAGTTCAAAATGTCCTGGTATCGTTCGGTGAAGTCAGTGTGGAGGTTTTCCAAATGTTGGCAAATGTAGGCAAGGCAAACCAGTCGTCGTTACTGCAGGATACTGATAAATTCGGAAAATTGTGAAAATCATGTCTGCCCATATTCTTTTTGTATAGAAGCAGTTTGGCTGCGAAAGCAGCAACGACATTTTTTGTTTTAATTAAATTTAGTTCATCGCCTTGCAGTTGGAGATTCATGTCGTTGAACAATTTATACAGGTCTGTCATGTAAGCTATATAATTTTTTGATGTAATGAGTTCTGTATCTTTAGTTTACAAGAACTCTATCACAAAGTCAAACAGGTTGTAGAATCGAATCAGACAATTGCCTCTTGATAGCCAACGAACCTCAGTATGAAGCAACAAACGGTTGGAATCTTCGTCATTAGTAACACAAAGCTGATGAAATAATCTATCATTTAAAGAGCTGGTACGAATTTTATTGACTGCTTTGATGACATATTGCAGTGATTGAAATAGTCGTTCACTTAAGTTTCTAGCAACCAAATGTTGTCTATGAATAACGTACTGTACAGCAAGTACATCTGGAATTTTATTTTTTAAGTACGCTATGAAGCCTTTATGGCTCCCTGTCATAGCCGGAGCGCCATCCGTAGCAACTGATATAATATTTTTCAAGGGAATCTCTTTCTCATCACAATACTTTTCCAATGTATTGAATATGGTTTCGCCTTTTGTATCGGTCTCTAAATTTCTAGCAAACAATAGTTCTTCACATATTTTCTCATGTTTAATAAACCTCACGTAAGCACAGAATTATTACTCAAAGGAATTTTTTGGATAATATCTGCGGCCGGTTTATGAAGCACACTAGTTATTACTTTCTTTATTGCTGGCAAAATTAACTCTTCTCCGATGTTGTGTGGTTTGCTTTTTTGAACAATTAACAAAGAGATAGATCATTTATTCAAATGATCTTGCAGTCTTGAAGGCTTCATTGCTTCATTCGCAAATGTTTTTAGACATAGAAGGCACTGAGGCGACGATGGGTTTGTGGGATTTTCAATGAATCCGAATTAAATATATTCCACAGAGTATTGCCGTCTCTTCTTTTTTACTTCCGACATTGTTTTGTTTTAAGAAATACGTAAGTAAGTGTTGAACTTAAGTACTGCTTATCTATTACGCGCGAAACCGCAAATGAAAATAAAATAAATATTCCGTTGTTTATATAGGATTGCATAAGCAGCACGCACCGACAGGAATAAGACAAACATGCATTAACTCGTTTATCTCATTCGACGCTCAATTGTACTCAACAAGTATTCTATGAATTAGCCGATTTATACAGGAATGCTCAAATCGGGTTATTTAACAAAAACTTGTTAAAACATGATTGCTTGCGGTCATCGACGCTCATTCGACGCTCAATTGTACTCAACAAGTAAGAACAAGTATTCTATGAATCAGCCAATTGATACAGGAATGCACAAATCGGGTTATTTAACAAAAACTTGTTAAAACATGATTGCCCGCGGTCTATTATCTACGAAAATTACCTATCTAGGAATACTAATAACTATTAAAATGCGAAAGTGTGTCTATTGCCATTTTATTTGTTTGTTTGTTTGTGTCTACTTTCATTTCGAAACGGAGCGACCGATTGACATGATTTTTCTTCTATTTATTGAATTAAACAGGACAGATACATGAACTACGCGGAGCGAAATATCGAACCGAGTTTGACCAATCTCTTAATTAATATTAGTTGATGTTCACAAGTTGTAGCCGAGTTGGCTATGGTTCATTATATTATTATTATTATTAATATTGATTATTAGTTATTGACGCTGCCGGTTATAGAACTATGCGACTAAAGATCGCCACAACATTTTTTATGATTGTTACCTTATAGTACCACACACATGACATTAAGCTCATCACCTTATAACGGTTGACGGGCTTGGTAGGGGTGGTGCACACTAGGTAGCAACAACACACCTACATACACCCATCAGGTACGGTTGGTAATCCCTGGAGATGTGTAAGTAACACTATCTCAAAGAATCACCGGTGCACCAGCTAGCAGAGCATGTGTATAGGGAGTGAGTATGGACCAACCTGGAGCAGAGAAATATCAGAATTTATAAAAAGAGGGCGCCAGGTATCTCTCCATCAAACGAATGATGCAATTAAAAAACTCACGTCATCAACTTATTAATTATATTTATTTAAACTATATTCATATGTAGACATGAAGATAAGTAAAAAGAAATGGCTTAGTCGTGCATAGTGGGATCCATATATATATGGTCACTTAAAAATAAGTTTATATTTAGTACAAATAAAATTTTTAACCAAAGTATGGAAATGGGCGTGGCCTAAAATGACAAATATTAAAGCAGTTGTCAGATGCCTTAAAAATATCTAAATTATATACAGACATACATTTGAACTATCTCTGAATTTTGTTAACACACAACACCGCTTCCTATCATCATCATCATCGTACACTACAACATAACAAGGTAAAAATAAAGTTTCACATTAATATTCCTTTGTGATAATAAAAAGATTATAAAATATGTGTAACTGGAACATCACATCGGTAGTCCAGTATATTAAAGTAGTTGAAAGCTACATATGTAATAGAAAAATGAATATTTAAGGTTAAAAGTTATTCCTTTTAAACTATCAACATCAGTCGGCCTTTCCCGGTTATTATTCATAGAAACTAATTAAAGATTACTACTTCTCTGGATATAAATCCTTCCCATCTCTTCCTATTCTAGAAGTCCAGGTAGTAGGTAACCAGAGTAGAGAAAAATATCCTCTTTGCATATTGTCTCAGCTTACTTTAAGTCTTCTTACAGACATTCACAAGGAGTAAAAAATGTAGAATGCAGAGAACGTGAAACACGTTAAACTCAATTATTATGTAGATATAAAATAAAGAACATTAAACAAAAAACCTAAAACATAAACATAAACCTAAAACCTAAAACATAAAACCCGTGTAACAACAGAAAAGTTACAGACATTAGTAATTTGTAATAAAAATCACTTTCACCCTCAACATTCTGTTAAGGAATGCAGTCTAAGAGATTATATAGTTTTAACTTACCACTTATTTCAGTGGGTTTTTAACTAGATCATTCTATCATCATCCTTTTTCATATTATTTGCTAAGTCTCTTGAAAAGCAGACTGAAAAGTAACGCAAAGGCCAAGTAATCTTACCGATTACGAAGAAACAAATATAAACAAATATTCTCACCTCAGCAACAACCATTATGTCTACATATTTGCTAAAAAGACTTCGGATATTAATCCGAATTAAATCACCATGACAGGTAGCAAAAAAAGGCTGAGCTCCTTTCTTTTTTCGCTCGATTACGGCAGGCCAAGCCATACAGCCTTGACAAATAATCAAAAAATAAATAAACAAAACCAACATGAAAACCTTACTATTTCTGTTTGTCACACCTCACGCAATATATTATGGGTGGATGTGAGTCAGGACAGCCAATCTATCTAAGTTCAATGTCCAGCACCAAACTGAAAGACACCATAGACGCACGCGTTAATTTTAGAACGCGCCATAAGAGTCGAAACTACCGTGACAGTTTTGACAACGTCAAACTCATGTCATTCAGAACAAAAACAAACAATGTGAAATATTTATAAACTTTTAAATAATTAGACAAGTGACTTTAGAGTTATAACTAAAGTATTGTGAAAATTGAGTTTGTTTCCACTAAAGGGATGTATATAAAAATAAGGTTAGTAAATCAAATCCCATGAATATGTAACCGACACTCAGAAGTGTTACAACCTATAACGTTGGGCATATTTTAACAATTCTGCCTACCACCCAAGGGAATAATCATGCTCTTATTTCCATGTGTGTTTGTCAGTATTCCGTGCTTCATTTGTGAATCAATATCCTTGATATGGTACTTCGCATTATTTTAATTCATCTTAGCGTATTCCCAGTTGCTTCCAAACCTGAATTTGGAGTCTACTTTTATTTGGCTGACAAGAGCATTTATGTTCTGCTTTTTATTTTAGCGTTGTTTGGAGTCACTCACTCACACACATCTAAGGCTGTCTACACACCTAAGCCGCCGGTCCGCCGGCCTTATTTTTATAACCCATCCTTAAAATCTGACTAGTGTCTTATCTAGGGGCCGAGTCCACTATTTCAATGGTGTCGAAATAGAATCGAAATCGTCGCTTTATATAGTAGTCGCAAATAGAAAGCCACCGGTACAATTTTGACAGTTTTTCGTAGTCTACAATTACAATCAAATTATCTGGAAGATCACTCCTTAATAAACGACCGGCAATACGGATTTAGGCCGAAACGGTCAACGGGTGATCTTCCAGCATACGTTACACACCTTTGGGGTGAGGCTATGGATAAGCATGGCGAATTCTTGGCTATCAGCCTGGACATCGCCAAGGCTTTCGATAAAGTCTGGCACGCATCACTTCTTTCCAGCCTTCCGGCATATGGCCTACCACCTCAACTATGCACATGGCTCGCCAACTTTCTGCATGAGCGCCGTATTCGGGTCCAATGCGACCGTCAGGCTTCCGACTACTTGCATATAAATGCTGGCGTGCCACAGGGGTCCGTTTTGTCGCCCACTCTCTTTCTTCGGCATATCAATGAAATGTTCTCCCTGGGCAATATACATTGCTATTCAGACGATAGTACACTACATGGGGGATATATTAGTCACCCGGCGGTAAAGCGGACGGATGTTGAGGCCATGAGGGGACAAATTATGGTGGAACTCGATCGGAGTCTGGACCGCATTTCTCGGTGGGGTCTCGATAATCTGGTCGAGTTTAATGCCAGGAAAACGCAGGCGTGTGCAGTTACTGCAAAATTATTCCCTTTCCTTCCCCTTCCAACTCTTCAGAGCACAACCCTACCGCTGCAAAACTACCTCAGCATTCTGGGGTTGGACGTTCGTCGAGAGCTCAACAATAAAAATTATATCGAGGGGTGCATCAGCTTGGCCTCTTGCAAGCTTGGAATCCTGAACAGGGTGAGGCGGTTTTTCACGCCGGAACAGAGATGCTTATAATATAACTGTCGGATTCGTCCGTGCGTGGAATACAGCTCACATCTCTGGGATGGCTCCGCCAAATACCTGCTTAAAGCTCTCGACGCATTGCAGCGACGTGCCATCCGCATCATAGATTGTCCAGATGTTACTGGCAATCTTGAGCCGTTGGAGATGCGCAGAACGGTCGCCAGCTTAGCTGCATTTTACCGCATCTACCACGGTGAGTGTTCTGAAGAGCTCCCATCTTGCCTAGAACGGAAAGATTCCGTAGGTCCTTTTGTCGTACCATAAAAATATGGAACTCTCTGCCGGCGCACGTGTTTCCCTCCTCTTACAATCCTGGGTCCTTTAAGTGAAGCGTGAAAAGGCATATTTCTGGGCCGTCAAGTTGAGGGTCGCTATCCTAGACCTGTGGGTTAGGGTAGCGGCCCAAAGTTACGGGGTCGTCGTCTTTGCTTACCATCAGGCGGGAGATGCCATTTTGAAGTGTCAAATATAAAAAAAAAACAATCCTACTCCAATAGACTTCCATCGGTCGGCCGATAAGTTCTACTAACACGTACCTCGCCAGTGGCCGCTACTCAGTTGCATTTTTGATAGTCTACTAACATTTTGACAGCTAAAAACAGCTATTCTGGTTCTATTCTACGGCTTGTCAATAATAGACTCGGATCCCTGGTATAACGCTAGTAGATGAGCTCGATTGAGCCCTAGAGGTCTTGATGGATCATAATCGATATCGCTACCTCTTATAACTTGTACCACTGCCACTCACTTGATTGTAACCAACTAGCATAATACAGCATCGCTAGCACCTTATGAATTGTTATGCTATCACAATAAATTTTACACATTGTTCGTTATGTCGGTATACGAACTTAGCGGAATAAGATATAGTTAGGTTTATGTGTAATTTGTTTGTTTATGTAACGTGAAACCGCTATATGTCGGGCTTGTTTACGATAATATCGTTATAGGTATTAATAAAGTTCATGAAACAGCAATTTGTTGGTTTCAAACGATTCTAATAATGTCATAATTGAAATAATGAAGTTACTATTGTATTACTAGCTGAATTCAACGGCTTTTCCAGTAACAAACTTCAATCACCGTGGCATCCGTTTAATTCCGTTGTTTATTTATAATAGTACGAGTACAATGTAGGATAATATTACCGATTTGTTTACATTTGTAGTTACTGCTCCGCTCTCATGGGTAGTTGTATAATTATTAGCCTTCCTAGATAATCAATGTTATCATTCAAGCCTATATCCCCGAAGAGGTGGCAGAGACATCCTATACGCCCACATTTCATCGTATAAATTGTTTGTCCCATTCAAATATATTTTTATACTTATTTACTGATATCAGCGCGTTCAACCACACTTACAAATTTTTCCGTTTTATTATATTAGTATTTATATTATAGTCCCCAAGAATATTTACTGAGCCGCCCAAAGACATTTGTAGCGTTATGTCTTTGAGTCTTATTGCATAGGCTAAACGGGCCCATAGCATATTTGTTTCAGAGCTTGGGTGTTTTCTATGTATATTATGTATGTATTTAGAAATATATAAGTATGTTTATCAGTCGTCTAGATCCCATAACACAAGCTTATATTAGCTTACTTTGGGCTAGACGGCGCTGTGTAAAAAAATGTCCTACAATATTTAGTATATGTTTTCTTTTCTATACAAAGACTAAAATTGTGTACTTTACGTGGCGGATATCATCAAACACAGCCGAACAAGGTTTTGGAGGGATTGGTGTAGGTTGTGGTTATGGTAGGTTTAATTTTAATAAATTATTAGTAGGCTAATGATATCAGAGTTCGAGTGAAAGGAACAAACAAAAATAAGCATTTAATATGACGCGAACTAAATAGATTTTGCTCATATAAATAGCATCCAATGTGCACATTGTAAAGACTGTGTAAACACACTGTGTAAAGTTTATAGGTACTGCGAACACCATTTCAGCTCCACCTACAAAAAAAAAAACAAGATTTTGCTTCAAAAAGGCAAGACTTGTTTCGTTAGAAATAAATATATAAAGCATAAATGTACACGTGTTTCAATTATAAATTTAGTTCACTTACATCCATTAAAAATTATCATGAAAAACACAAAACGTTACTTTGCAACATTAAAAATTTCAAAGAATGTTTCATATTAATTTTTCCTTTTTATATTTGGAACGGTTGAATAGCTTATATTTTTAATTAAAACTTACTTTTGAATGCCAATAGGCTGTGTACAAGCTTTTCATTAAAACAGTATATTTTATGTTCAAATTGTGGTAAAATTTTGCTGTGAGAAATATATTGGCGGCTATATGCTATATGAAATATATAATGGGCAAATATGTAATCATAACGTAAGTACTTTTAAAGTGGCAACACTTAGGAGTATTATTTTTTTAATTTAGTTTTTTAGTAGTTACACTTTAATATAATGCCTGGTGAGATTTAAACGATAAAATTTTATTTAAATTGCTTGACAAATTTGAATTCCACGAGTAATTTGAAATTTAAATGTAACTAATTAGGCTAATTAGTATGGACATTTGTCACGAAATATGTAAATAAATTAATGTTATAAATGAATTTTGTGTTACTGAGCTATAAAGTATACCACCTATTAAGTAAACTGTGATATCACCACAGACAAAAAAAAGTACGGACGCACTTTAATTTATCTACAAGCCTTTATCCGCAGAAGAATAATGTGGTACGTTTTTACACATGCCATCTAGTCCAAATTAAAATAAAATAAGCTTATGTTATGAGATCTAAGCAACTGATAAACCTATTTATATAATATATTCTTAATACATAATTAATCCAAACTCCGAAACTAATATTGACTGCCTCTGTGGCGCGGTGGGAGTGCATCCGACTGCTACGCAAGAGGTCGTGGGTTCGATTCCCACCCAGGATAAAACTTTGTGTGATGAGCACGATGGTTTATTCTGTGTCTGGGTGTTATTTATCTATAATATGTATGTATTTAGAAATATATAAGTATGTTTATCAGTTATCTAGATCCCATAACACAAGCTAATATTAGCTTACTTTGGGCTAGATGGCGCAGTGTGAAAAGTGTCCCACAATATATATATATATATATATATATAATATTTGAAAATCAAGCAAATATTTATTTTGAGTCGGACAACGCAGCATATACAGGGTCATTTGTAAAACACCAGCAACCTGCTAGGAGTGGATAGCCAAGGTCATAACCAACAACGTTTATTCTACCACTGCAGGCAATTCGTTACACAGCGAGTACTATCGTACATTGAAACTCCGAGGTTCGTCACAGGTTTTTGCTCTTGGATTCGCTTAAAGAACTCCTGGGTCTCTTTTTCGTCCCGTAATGCATACCTCGATGAAAGATGGACGTGCGCACATCAATGCGGTTGAAAAGGGTCAAGGTCAAAGGTGTTATGACCGGTCCACCCCCATCCCCTGTGATTTTCACGAGTTGCGTATTACTGTAATTCAATCAGTACATTAAATTAAAGTAAAAATTGAAAAAGAAAATTAACTAAAAAAACGAAAAATTAAAAAAAACATCGTAAAACATATTTTTATGATGTTAGCTACCTATTCCTAACAGGTTACTGGTGTTTTACAAATGACCCTAGTATACATACATCGGTAACGCTTTTATCCCCGAATGGGTCGCAATGGCATTCTACGTATATATGCCCATATTTCAATATAAATAAGAATATACTTCATCTCTGAGCAATGAATATCACTTTCTATTCGAATAAGAGCCTAAAAATAAAACACGTAACTCAATACAATCCCCTGATAAGGCGGCCATTGTGTTGACATCACGGTGAAAATGAAATTTGTCATCATCTGAACCAATTGTCTAAAAGGGATCTGTTGAGTAAGTATCATTGTCGCTTGGCTAGCTTGTATTACTTGACTTTATCTTTTTCCTTATAAAAGGAATCTATCAACCTTCGATGCGTTAAATTGTATAGGATGCCATATTTGTTATTTATTTTTAAGAACAGTCTAAAAGGCTTACACAATAACTTTATTTTTTCTTGAACCTGTATGACATTTGTTTTACGCTACCTCTATTACAAGCTCCCACGAGATGTGCTGGGAAGCAATTTTTGTATATAACTAAGGAACACTCGCGGTTCATCGGTCTGAGGATTAGCAATAGCGGAAATTGCTTAAAGCAGGGATCGTCTAAGCACTGAGTTTTTCATGACCGGGAGCCTGAGGATGGCGGATGGACTGCTCGCCGGCCTTACTGAAGCAGGCCCAAGACGTTGGCATGACTTGAAAAATTCACGTACGCCTCACGCCTCAAGAAACAGGATAAAACTAGGTGAGGCCGCGGTGGTATTCAAAGTCTGCCAGGAGCACTGGGACATCTTTTCGAGGCGGGGCGTCCGGCAATAGACAATTAGGCGGAGACAGTGTGAGCCGAGGTTCGAGTCCGGCATTATATCCGAGGGGATTTCCACACGTTCAAAAAAGACCTACTGGAAGACATTTCTTTAGAAATAGGTAGTGCCGAAGAACGTAATTTAAGTTCTTTATCTTTCATGTTCTTTGTGTGTACACACATAAATAATTAAACATAAAATAAACATTATTTTGAGAAATTAAGCCTGCGGGTTGCTATTTGATCTATGCAGAACAATTTTATTCAATTCTGGAATTTCAACTTTTGAATTTAACATGTAAATAATTATACAGTAAAGTATACTCACATACTTTATCTGTGTTATATATGAATATTTGAAAAAAGAAATTTATATTGTAATTTGGCATCCATTTTAAAAATAAATGATAATACCCGCACAAATAGCGTCTACAAAATTGGTCTCAACAGGACTAAGAAGAAAAGAATTTATATTTAGAATTGGACTAAAGTGAAGTTAGTCTTGACTTTGAGACTAGAAAGTTTTTTAATAATATCCCTCGTGACAACTAGAGATCGGACTACGCATAAAGAATAAAAAAACTTTTAATGTAAAATGTACTGGAATCTAATAGAAAAAGATAGCTATTTTCACTTATTGGTAAGGTCACACTTATTAACTTACTTTTTTACATAATGCAATCTCCCACGAGCTTCACCTTTTTTTTTAAATTGAATATATCTTTAAATTTGCTACCATAGTCAGGCTATTTAAAAAAAATCGAATGACAAAAAATCGGTGAATACAGTTTGATGTTGCAGCTATATTATATCTATTATCTCCATCCAACCTGCGTCTGTCTATTTCAACACGGCAATGGGCTCACCACCTATTACGTGGGACAGGAATCCACACGGTGAAAAGTGGGCATATAATATGCCTCTGCCATCCCTTCGGGGATAAGGCGTGATGGATATTTATTTATTTATTATTTATTTTATCTCCATCCAAAATTCAACTACACTATTACATGTATTGCTAAAGGATCAAAGAATTTTTAACCAACTATCTTCACACTGTAACCCTGACGGGGTAGACAGAGAGGACAGATCGCCAGGCTTCGCGATTCATGTATACTTCTTTCGCTTCTTCAAGATTTATCAATCGCTACACGCTAATACACGCACGTCTTGGTATCCGAGTACTTTTGACTTTTCCGTTTTTGAGCAATCTGCTCACGTGGTCTTCATATGTGAGTCTTGGCCTACCCTGACTCCTTCTACCCTCTACTTTTGAACAATATATATTCATCGTCAATCGTTCGTCACTCATTCGAATTCAAAAAATTATTACGCTAAGTAAATACTGAAACACTGCACGCAGCGTAGGGGAAGCGCTTCCTCATTCGTGTCGACATTTCCATTGACTAAAACTCAGAGAAGTTACGACATTCGTTTAAGTTTCACGTTCAAAGAGACTTATTCACGTACAACGCATGTCCTTGTCTATGAGACAGCCAAACCGTTTTTTAATGGGATAGGAATTAGTGAGCCATTATTTTATACAAACTTCGTTGGACGATAACTCAAAGTAACACGCCTTTCTTCTTTACAACCAACTCTGTCTCGGTGGCGTAAGTGATGGTTTATACGACTACCGCGCTAAGTTCGAATCTTGGGTCGGAACAATTATTTATGTGATCCGTGTTTCAGAGTTTGGACGTTTTCTATACAAAATCTAAATGTATTTTGAAACGTAGTATGTTTGTAATTGCCAGTTGTCTAGAACAGTTACAGTTACAGTTACAGTTGTCACATAACATTGCTCTACCAGAAGCAGGATAAGTAGGCGACACGATATACCTCGCGCCCACCTTTTCAAGGGGTGACTACACCCAAATCCCAAACAGTGGTTGCCAGGTAAAGCTAGCCGCTCAGGGCCCCTAGGGATATTCTCACTAGGGCACACCCGGGCGCCCTGAAATATAGGTGCGCTGTGTGGTTTTAGTCGGTAAAAGTCCAACATACCCACCCCAGAATTTCCACACGGATATCAAAGAAAAAGATGACATAACACAAGCTAATAAAAGATTGATTTGAGCTAGATGGCGCTGTGTAAAAAATGTCCCCTAATATTTATTATATTTACTGTGTATATAAGTCCTCAAAACTGCCCTAGCCGCAAGTTTATTTTACCTTCCCATAATAGAGCTTAGAATTAATAAGGAATATTATTTCTATTAAAAGCATAGTCCGTTTTATTATACTCTTTAGCTTAAGTAAACTTACTCTAGATAGCTCTATTAACCTTTCTCTTTGCTTCATAAAATTCTAAAATATTACTACATAATTTATTTCTCTACATAAAATTGTAATTACATTTAGTTGAGGATTTACTCATTGTGGCGACTGGCACAACATAGCGAAGAGGTATTGAATAACATACATACATATTATCACAACTTTATTCCCGAAGGGGTGGGCAGAGGATTACTATACGCCCACATTTCAACGTATGCATGTTTGTCTCACATGGTGAGCCCATTGCCGTGATGAAATGGACAGACGCAGGCCGTGGTGTTGAAATTTTTCAAGCCGCCGATAAAGCCATCAACAGGACTTAACGACTGCCATGTTACTGGCAACCGGGACCAACGCCTTAACGTGCCTTCCAAAGCACAGGAATGTCCGCAAATGTACAAATTTCAACACTAGGTAGCCACAACCTGCGTCTATCTATATCAACACGGCAATGGGCTCACCACCTATTACGTGGGACAGGAATACACATGGTGAAAAGGTTGCAAACAATATGTATGCCTCTGCCACTCCTTCGAGGATAAGGCGTGATAGAATTACTATACTAAAAATGAGAGTTCTCAAACTGAAGAATGTCAACTTGTCTGGTTTAAGGATTTCCCTGTACCTCCATAATCATGAATTTCAACATCATAATAATCTTTATTTATCACTTTAAAAATAACACATGAATTTGTTATCTGAAGTAAATAAAAATTACACACCTATTCTAAAAATCTAAGAAATGGTTTTAAGATGTAATTTTTATTATTATATTTAAATAAGAAAGAATTTCTTAATATTCCACTGGTTGAATGGCTAGTTTTAAATATACATTAAAACTAGCCATTTAAACAGTGGAATTTTGAGATTTTTTTTCTTAGTAGGCAGGTCGTTAAGCCTGGTTGAAGGCTTGAAATAATTCGCCTCAACCTGCGTCTGTCTATTTCAACATGGCAATGGGCTCAGCACCTATTACGTGGGACAGGAATCCACACGGTGAAAAGTCTGCCACCCCTTCGGGAATAAGGTGTGATGGATATTTTATTTAAACCCTAAAGTTTAGAAAAGTATTATAAAACGGCTCAGTCTGATGTCTGTCTCTCCGTCTTGTACGCATCTATTTCTCAGGGACCATAAGAGATGGAGACAAACGGTTTGAGGGATTCGATTCAGAACACTATGAATACATGCATGAATACGTGCATAGACGGTATTAAATTCTCTACCACTTGCGGTATTGAAACTGGTTTCGGTTTAGAAGTCGTCAAATTCCTTCACTACAATAGTGATGCGCGCGTTACTTGTTGCTTTCAGAAGATCCTCGTTTTAAAATTCAGTATTGAAAAATAAATTGACAATGTGTAATACCCCATTTACACTCTCGTTTGAGCCACTGAATGAGCGAGACGAGCCGCGAGTTCGAATGTAAATGTACCACAATATTGCATTTACACTCGCGGCTCGTCTCGCAGCTCGTCTCGTGGCTCAAACAAGAGTGTAAATGGGATAATATAGTAATAATTATTAAAAAAAACTTGTTGACAGATGCTATTAGTACTCCGGCTATTTAAATATTTTTATGAACGACGTTACGTAATTAAAACTCGAATGATTTCCTGTCATAAACAATTTTTATCACTGAAGGATGTATCGAAGATGACATCTGTTCATTCCAAAAAAATGGTTTTCTAATATTTATTTCAGAAAAATAACTAAATTACAAGTTTAAAAAATAATAAGACTTGCGCATCAAATAAAAGCAAATAAATTAAATTGTCAATGATCATTTTAAATTTCCGGTCCAGTAGTCATGATTTATGCCAAATTAGAAACATAAAAAAAACAAATTTTAAAAAGAATGTGCTGTGTGTGTGTGGGTTCACGAACCTGCCAGTAAGGAGAGAATAAAATTTTCATGTTTGCAGTTTCCAATATGGCTTCTTTTAATGGCATAACTTATATAAAGTCTCTTCATTTCACAGCATATGATTAAAAAAATCTACTATTTTAATTTTTACCTTGTTGAACTGATTTTGGCCAAATGCTTTATAATGAATAAATAGACAAGTTGACAAATAAGTATGTTGTGATCCGAAATCAAAAGTCTTTTGCCGAAACGGCAATGGATTCACAGAGTATGTAGTATGTAGATAGGTATGTAGTCTGTACCTATGGATAAACCGACCAAAGTCTTCAATTCCACGCCCATCCACCTAGATAGATTATAACGCATGTGTCAATAGAGGGGTTGGTATGTAAGACGGCAATTTCCTTTCGACAATGTAGACAAAAATCTAATCACATCAAGTCCTAGCAGGTAATTGTAGCTGACCTATGATTCAGAATTTTGAATGCAACCGGGATATACGCCAAGATAATTGAGACATTTGAAATAACATTTTTATTTGTTTACTAGAAGCAGCTATCGTTTTTGTTTTTCGGCATTATAGAGAGGGATGCTGTCTGATCTCCTAACTCTATAAGAGCCCCTGTGTCGCTGTCTCATTCTTTAGTCAGTGAGTGCACCGCTAGTATTTGAGGACGCTTAGCCCCCAGAGATATAGGTGGGATGAGAACCCTTTCCTAATACCACTTACGAAAATAGCCCCTGAGACATGTATTTTAAGCTATTCAACTAGTATTCGGATATTCTATTCATGAATGTAATCTATGCAAATAGCGAAACTCAGATAATTAAATTGAGCTTCCTATAGAAGCTCTAAATTAACTAAAACTATTCAAAGAATCTTGGGAGGAGAGCGTAGATAGTCTTTCAGGATTATGTCGAGAGCTGGTTAGCATGATAGCAAGATGACATACGAATGATTAGTTTGATAAACTTTTTGTTTACTGTATTTACTAAGTCATACCGTAACTTACATACATACATATTGTTACACCTTTATCCCCGAATGGGTAGGCAGAGGCATATTAAACGCCCACATTTCACCGTATGCATTTTAGTCCCACGTAACAGGTGGTGAGCCCATGGCCGTGTTGAAATGGACAGGCGCAGGCTGCGGCGACCTGCTGTTGAAATTTTTTAAGCCGCCCATAAGGCCTTCAACTTGGCTTAACGACTGCTATTTTATTGGCAACCGGGACCAACGGCTTAACGTGTCTTCCGAAGCACGAAACTGATTTTAAATGTATCAGATTTAGCATGCCTAATGTGCGGTACAAATATAACATTGAACGGTTATACCCTTAATCTTGTAGAATCAACTGTATTTTTGGGGATCACTTTAGATTAGACGACTCTTTTACAGAAATTGGCGTACGCTTATATAATAAAATTCCTTTAGACATTATGAACCTGCCGTTACATATATTTAAGGCGGAACGACGCACCTCTTGAAAAGGGCTTATTACACAATTAATGTTTATTTGAATGATAAAAATAAATGGAAATGAGTTGCTTGCTCTTCGCTCGAGCTATTTAGGATTCGAATGAATCTTGTGTTATATTATCTACTTGTCTTGAATCTGCATATATATGTTGTTTTTTTTACATTATGTTTTTTTACATTCTCCAGTATAAATAATTTGAAACGCCAGGCAACTAAAGGTATGGCTGCGTTTAGTCCCGGTAATAACTAATATACATAATTATATGTAATTTGACTTTGTTATTGTGTGAGCACTATGTAGACTTATTTATTATTTTGAAATTGACATGATAGTTGCTGTGTAGTTTTTGGGTATGTCATGCGCGCCTAAGTGTCCTGGCAGTGGTGGCGTATATATCGGGTCGCCTTTTTCCCTACAATACGGTTGAGTAAGGCGATGGCTGATATATGCGTCATACCCGTGAACGGGTGCAGTCTGTTGGGACTGGTCAGCTCCTATGAGCTGTTATAGCAATTGATACAAATAATATTATTTAAATTTAAGGCAAACTAAGTTTAGTCGACTGTTCTCACATAAATTCAAAGGAACTATGTAAGTGTAATTTTAATGTACACAACATTTATTTTGTTCTTTTTTTTGTATTAATTCATTACTGTATAATTGGTCAAATATCATGTTAATCAAACTGTGTCAAATGGCGGTGAGAAAAGAGTGGCCATGAGTTTTATTGCCAGGTTCTTCCTCTGGCTCTACCTACTGCTTTGCGAATCTGGCAGTAAATGTAAATGTAGAAGCAGTAATCTTGACGTTCATAAGTGTTACTTTGTGACCTACATGAATAAAGATTTTTGATTTTGATTTGATTTTGGGGTGGGTCTAAAGGGCCGAAAAAAATTAATAAACAAAATGTTACTATTTTAGATGTTAAATTTGGAAGAAATTTTGAACCCGTTGTCTTTTTAGTGAGGTGGTAACAAAAAGGCTAAAAGGACTTATGTGCTAGACACTAATTAGCACGACCAATTAAAGTCCTGGTAGTCTCAGACTTGATACTTACGTAGATATTTATCAATTGTTTGATAAACAATAACATTGCTACTTTTCTTAAATCTTCAACAATTCAAGCAATTTACGATACGAATGATTTCCAATGGCGGTTCAGTAGTTTTTAGTTCGAGTTGTTTTTGAGACTTTATTTTATAAGATTAACACATATACGAGTAAATATTAAACCAAAGTCCACTGCTACGTCTCTATGGCTTTCGAAATATCATAAGGCTAAAAATAACTTATAGTTCTCCACGCTATAGCTATAAAAGCAACTTTAAATTAAACACTGTGCGTAATTTCACTGGGTAGTGAAGTTACGTACAGTCTTTGCTTTTATGTTACTTGACACTTAAACTAAAATGTTTTTACGTCTTATTTATATTATATATAATTCTCCTTTTTAAATGTTTACTCAAAGCACAATATCATAATTCAAGTTCAATATTAAAACCAAGGGCCGCTTCATGTGTCTCGAAATTCACGAAATATATTTAGATTCGTCAACAAAGTAGGTATGTACCAATAATGTATTTATGTAATAACGTGTCACAAAAATAAATTTGTACATAAAATGAAACCAAATCCAAATTTAATATTCATTTTATGTACAAACTATATACAAGTATTTTATTTAAGTAACGTATTTACATCAAATGAGTTGTTTAAAGTTACCAACTTAGCTTGCAAAACTTTCTTCCCGTATCTCACACTATGTAAAACTTAAGACGGAGACAGCTTCGTACTCCACGCGAATTATCTTTCTGAATGGATCTGCCATTTTCAGTGCTGAGCCATCTCATCGAGAACTGTAAGCCTTTTGCCCACCGGCTGGTTTATAATTTGCTTTGTTCAACTTCTTGTCTTGTATATTCATATTACTATCTTACCTGCGTTATCATCATCGCATTATTTAGTAATATTTCCTAGAACAATTGTTTTTCAAAGTCTAAGGCTTTTGCTTTGAGATTAAATATGTAAGCTATTATTTTTCGTGTTTTGTTATTTAGTATTTTATTAAGTCTTTATAGGCCAGCAATGTAATTTTAAAATGAAATGAATTTTTCAAAACCAAACCTGATGAATAAAAAAGTACCTCACTATTTTTTAAAATTTTGATCTGGTACGACCTTGGTACGACTAATACTTACGGTGTATTACTTGAGTTTAAAGAAAATCATTGTTTTTTGTACGCTGACTTAGGTCCGTATTCCAGAACGTTTTTAAATACTCAATCGACGCTTGAGAGTAGATTTTATAAGGCAAAATCTAGCCTCAAGCGTTGATTGAGTTCTGATAAACGTTCTGGAATACGGACCTTAGTCCCTCTGCGATGCGTACGTTGGTTGCAGCGTGGTACACAAACTTACGATTGTCCGGCAATGCTGCAGCTGTGGACAGCGATATTACTATATTATAAACTAGATGACCCCCACGGTTTCGCCCGTGGCATAGTTCGTACTCCCGTCGCACCTAAATATGTATGTATCTACATTAATAAAATTACGTGTGACTCACTCATCTATCAACGCCCAGCCGAAACTGTTGCACCTAGGAAATTCCACCCTTACAGGGGTAAAATAAGGCATAAACGGTTGTATGAAAGTTCGTCATTTTCAAAGTTAGAGACATGAAATTACGCATAAGTACCTATATCTCATTAAAAATGAATAGACACGTGTATCGCAGTTTTGCTAATTTTTACCCTTAAAGAGGTAAAATGGAGGTTGTCTTTTATTGATAATATTATTGGGTGACTCATTTTTATAATCAACCAGACGAAGCCCTTAAACCAACAAACTTAAATTTTTTAGGGTAAGCTACCCTTTTATATAATTCCAACCCTTACGTGGTAAAATAAGGGACTAAATTTTGTATGATTGTTAATCATTTTCAAAGTTATAAACATAAAATTACGTATACATAAAATTATATACACGTATTCTTGGTTATAAATAAATGGGTACGGCTTTCGCGGTTTTGCCTAATTTTACTTATAAAGGGGTTAAGGTGGGGGATGTAAGTTTATATAGGAGATACCTCATTTTAGTTTATTTATTGACATCTGACAGTGTCTGTTTTTAATATTCGTATTGTTTTAAGACCCAATTATACATAAAATTTTAAGTACCTATACTACTGCTTCCAAATTTATACTTTACTTATATTATAAACACGAAACTATGTAAACAAACTTAAAACAAATTATTTACAGGATTTGAAGGTAAATAATCCCTCTTCCAATACCTAGTTTTTCTAACAATATTCCGTTTTAAATCTGATTAAATGATTTTGGTTATTATAACAACAGGAATTCGTACCTCGACTTCTAAACAACGTATGATGAACTGCACATAATTTATACAACAAATATATATCCCCGAATAAACATTCTACCTATTCAATAACTGAACATTGGTTTCGAACGTTCCGAGTTTAAATCGACATCAAGAATCATTAGTAGCTTCTAGATGTATTCTATTTCCTTTCCTTCCGAGGACTATAAACCGGTGCACTAGAAATTGCCGTCTTTTGCAATGCTCCAAGATGATTTATTCATAGCATCCCCTTCTATAATACTGTATGGTTAAGACATATTTATGTTATCGTGTACCGTACAGAATTTTGAAAGCGTACATCTCGTTTCTAGTTATTTATGGTTATGGACTAAAGTTGTAGCAACGTGGAAACTAGTTTTCTTTCCATTACCAACATATTTTATATCATGTCTTAGCGGCGGATGTGCGAAGTGATTATGTTTAACTGTTATGGCTGTAGAGTTTTCTTGAGTAAATCTACTGAAAAATTTGCAAAATATTTACTATTGATGCTTAAATTTAAGTTTATATTGAAGAATAATAAAAAGAAGAAGCTTAATTATAATAGATGATGAATGAGGATGAAGAGTAGAAGCGTGCACGTCGCCATCCCTGCCAGCTACGGCTGCAATTCTACTCCAACACGAGTGCCACCAGGGCGAATGATGCTAGGGCGTGCCCCCGAGGCGACGCGCACCAGTTCGTCCCCGCTGGTGCGAAAAGTGTGTGCCAGAGCGGCGTAGGGGACCGCCACCCTACACGCGCGGCCCGACACGGCGGGAAGTGGAGGATGGAGTGCAGCGTAGCTGCGTGGAATGTTAGGGGAGGAATGACAGATAAGATGAATGAGTTGATGGATGTTATGAATGAGAGTAAGTTAGATGCAGTGTGCTTGACAGAGACCAAGCGCAAGGTCAGCGAAGTCTTGGAGCTCCCAGGTGGGATGCTCGCGCTTTGGTCTGGAGTACCAGAGAGCGAGCATGGCAGTCGGGGGGTTGGAATTTTGCTGTCCTCGCGATTGGCCTCCGGTATGTATGAGTACAAACTGGTAGGTCCTAGAATCCTCTGGATTCGTGTAAAACTTGGTTTGACGAAGATTTTCCTGGTAGCTGCTTACGCACCAGTATCTTCGTCGAACGCGAGTGAGCTAGAGGACTTCTGGGAGAGTATGAGAGAAGCTCTAAATGTGATAGAAGGAAATGAAAGACTTATAGTATGTGGAGACTTGAATGGATGGGTGGGTACCGCTCGCGATGGTTTTGAGTCGGTACTCGGGAAGTATGGGGATAAAAGGGTGAACGACGCTGGCAAGCTAATACTGGCATTTTTTAAAGTAAAGGATTTGTTTGTGGCGAACACAATGTTCAACCACAAACAAATTCATATGTATACGAGGAGATGTAAGTCAAAGAGAAGCATGATAGATCTATTCCTAATGGATAGTCGGCTCCGTAAACAGGTGATGGACACAAGGGTTTATCGAGGCGCTGAGCTAGGATCAGACCACTACCTAGTCATAACTAGGATTAGGGGTCTGTTCGCGGGTTGGCGTCATTGTACCGAGTGTCCTGAACCTGAGCCGACTTATAGCATCAAAAGCTGGAAGCTGCAGGATGCATCCATTAGGGATGAATATAATGAAAGGGTAGCCGAAAAGCTTGGCGACGTCAATGTAAGCAGTGAGAATGTGGAAAGTGTATGGCAGAACCTTAGGGACAGTATGATAAATGCCGCTGTGGAAGTGTGTGGAGAAACGAAAAGAGGCAGTAGTAATAAGCGTGATGCATGGTGGAATGAGGAAGTGAAAGAAGCAGTTCGAATGAAGAAGACAGCATGGTTAGACTACTTAGCCTCGCGGAATGATTTTAATATGAAAGAGAGATACAAGCTGCAGAAAGTTAACACGAAGGCACTGATAGAAGAAGCTCGTGAAAGGTGCAGAATGAAAGCGGATGAAAGGTTGTCGTCCAATTTCCGGGATAATGCCAAGCTCTTCTGGAAAGAGGTAGGCAAGACCCGGAGTTGTTCGGCAATCTGCAGTATGAATAAAGTGCTTAGTGTTAACAATGACGTCCTAACAGACCAAAGTGACGTCCTGCAGAGATGGAGTGAATATTATGGAAAGATGTATGCAAGAAAAGACAGAGATGCCACGTCGGGAAGTGGAGCTCACTTCGATGCTCCGGATCCCGATGTCATTGAAGTCATTAGTATGAAAGAAATAGAACAAGCGATAAGAAGTATGAAATGTGGTAAGGCTGCGGGAAAAGACAGAGTTACTGCTGAGATGATCAAGTACGGTGGGTCGCGTGTCTGGGACACACTATGTCTGTTATGCAACTTGTGCTGGCGGACGGGTGAGGTCCCAGATGACTGGCGAGTAGCGTAGTAGTAGAGTTGTAGTACCTATTTACAAAGGGAAAGGCTCGCGCCTAAACTGCTCTAGCTACAGGGCGATCAGCTTGGTCAGCTTAGCTAGTAAGGTGTATGCAAAGGTTATAACGGCACGAATGCAAGAAAAGTCTGAAAGGTATTTATGGGAGGCTCAATGCGGATTCCGACGTGGAAGAGGTTGCATGTATCAAGTGTTTTCTCTCCGCATGATCGCGGAAAAGTTTCTGGCTCTTAGCCTCTTTTTGATATCTGTACAGGCGTCAAACAGGGATGTGTCATGTCCGCCTGGCTGTTCATAGTGTATCTGGACAGTTGCCTGCAGAAGTTGAAAGATTTTAATATGGGTGTGAATTTGGGTGACTTTACAGTAAACTGTCTGCTGTACGCTGATGATGCGGTGCTCATGGCCTCATCAGAAGCCGACCTACAGGCATTAGTCACTAATATGAAAGAGGGGTGTGAAAGTAAGGGTCTCCGCTTGAATGCAAGTAAAACTAAGGTTCTAGTATTTGAAAGAGGTGACGTAAGAACTAAATGCGAGATTAGGGTAAACCAGGAACGTCTAGAGCAAGTGAATGAAATTGTGTATTTAGGAAGTATGTTTAGCGTAGATGGAAGATGTGATACGGATGTAGAACGGCGAGTAGCTGCCGGAAACAAAGTTAACGGTGCTTTGTCCCAGTTAGTAAAGCGACAAAGCATCGTAAAAGCAGCACGAATGGCGATTCATAACGCAGTGCTAGTGCCAACTTTGCTTTACGGTAGTGAAACCTGGGTATGTCAGCAGATGCATGAAAGTAAATTGAATGCTGTGGAGATGCGATCACTTCGAAAATTGTGCGGCGTTACCATGGCCGACCGAATACGTAACGAAGTGATAAGCAATATGGCAGGTTTGAATGAAAGTGTCAGCGTTAAGCTGGAAAAGGGCGTGCTCCGTTGGTTTGGACACGTCCAACGAATGAGTGAGGAACGATTGACGAAGAATATATATTGTTCAAAAGTAGAGGGTAGAAGGAGTCAGGGAAGGCCGAGACTTACATATGAAGACCACGTGAGCAGATTGCTCAAAAACGGAAAGGTCAAAAGTACTCGGATACCCAGACGTGCGTGTATGAAGCGATTGATGAATCTCGAAGAAGCGGAAGAAGTATGCATTGATCGCGAAGCCTGGCGATCTGTCCTCTCTGACTACCCCGTCAGGGATACAGCGTGAAGATAGTTAGTTAGTTAATTATAATAATAATAGATATCTATATGAAAACCATGAAATTTTTACTTTTCAGTATTTACTTCTATATGAAAAGGTTTAATCAAGTAATACATTTACTTCATGTTATTTTGTTTCGTTTTGATCTTCTTTAGTTATACTGATTTTCACACTATTTATAGTCTGACTTAATTTGGCTACAATGCTTTTCAATTAATATAAGTACTAATAATATTTTTTGTTTTGTTTCAGATGCTGGCCTTAGAACTACATTTCACTAAAATCGTGAGACATTGTTATCAACATCAATGGTTAAATGCACATTAACCTAAAATGAATAATTACAAATCTTGTAAATATAGAAATCTAAACTGTACTAAAGTAGATTATAAAATGAATAGTAATAAAAATAGGACAATAAATACTAATGTAAAAGATGATATAAAATTAAGCCTAAATTGTAATATTAATTGTAGTAAAGCTAAACTTGATTTGCAAGAAGTGTGTGATAGTGCTAAACACAAGTCCCGGATAACAAGTAGAAGTGCCAATACATTGTTTTTATTATTAAGGATATCAAAGTTTTCAACGAATTTAGTAAAGCAGTGGATGTTACTATTGGTGTGGATCAGTTGTGTAAGTGCATTTAGAGAACAGAGATTTGCAATCGAACCTCAAGATCAGGTAAGACAATTTTCAATAATAACATACAAACTGTCAAATACACATGCTATTTATTGTTGGTGGTGATTTTATAAAAGGTCCAGCTACATATATAGCCATACATCATAATAATATCTGTATGCCAAATTTGAACCAAATTGGTTTAGCGATTCAAGCTGTGCGTTGATTGATGTTAAAATGATTGAACTCTTAGGTAGTGGGTTAAAAAGTTCCAAACGTTCAAATTTTATTACAAATTACTTGCAACTAATTAATTTCCTAAATTATTATCACTAATAAATAAAAAATATAGAATTTAAAGTTAATATTATTTTACCACGCTGCATTATTTGGATATTTCAAATTAATTCAACGCTCATTACCGGTCATTGGTGTTCAACAAATGAAAATTATTGTGCAAACAAAATGCATCAGAAAATTTGAGCTAAGGTATTTCGGTAATGGCTATTGTATTAATAGCGAATTTATTGAGAATACCACTGCAATTGTTATTTTAATCAGCTTTGTTTTATGAAATAATATTAAGGTGCACTGTGTCCGGTTCATGTTTATGCTAATTATTGGGCGTTAGTTTTGTTATTTATTCATGCTGCATATTTAAACAGGAAACCGTTGTATTTTGATAAAGGAGAGGGTTTTGCATTTTCATAATTCTATTTAATGTGATAAAGGAAATTTTGCCTGGCAAATATTTATACATTTCGAACAAATTGTTAGCATACTCTACAAAATAACTACGAAAAAGTTAAAAGATTTTTAAAAGTTTTCATCCATAAAAACATTTACTAAAACCGATGAAGGAAAAGGGTAGGAATTTTTAATATCACAAGTTATTCAATACAAGCCTTTTCTATGTCAACTGAGTAAGTACTTGCTTACGCAAAGAATAATATCGGGCTACGTCTGTTGCTCCAAGGATTTCACGGGGGAATATTTGATTTACGGAACGGAACCTAAATTAATGTTGCGAAAATGTGAAGTAATTTTTGGAATAAAGATTTTTCTTTGTCGGCCTACCGTAGAGTTGGTATGAATATATCAGAAAGGAAATAGAATTTGTTGCTCGTGAAATGAGACTGAGCATAATTTAAGACGTTAAATGGAAAACATGTTTTCCTTTATACTGTTTAAAGATTGGTTCTGTGGATTTCTTTTATTAGTTCCAGTTTCACAATTTTTTATTTACATTTTGGTTTAAAATGCTTTCAATACATTCTCATAAAATAAAGTGAACGTTTCTCATTTTTAGATACTTTATTATGAAAATATATATATGAATTATCATAATAATTAATAATTAATTAATTTATAATTGTCATGCTGTATCCTTTTATAGTTTTTTTATTTTTTATTATCGGTATAAAAGACTCCTTTTCTTATTGATAGTAGACTGAAAGTAAATAAAAAGTAGGTTTTTATTCATTTTCAGTGCTTTTAAAATAAAATTAAAAATAAGTTTTTGTTTCAATAAAACTGAAAGTGGTGTTCAGTTTTATTAAACAAAAACTTATTTTCAATTTTATTTTTACTCTTGCAATATCTACGCTACAGAAATTGTGCCGGCATTTTTTAAATCGATATAATCACATTATCTAGGGTAAAAAGTTATCGATACAATCTTCATATAAGAAGAAAATTGTATGATTATTTTTCATCAAAACGTATATAAATAACAAAACAGACGAGCTTGAACTATGCATGCGAGAAACCAATTCCGTTTTACATTATCTATGCATTAGCGAACACTTTCGTAACCCGTTGCTAGCTTCCAGAACAAGCTTGTAACTTTCTGATTTGATAATAGGAATTTGAAAAAATGTTACATCTACGAACTTTGTTACGTTTTGAAAAGTATCAATGTTTACTGTTACTAACTCTTAGTAATCTATAAACTAATTAAATGCGATTTACAATTCGTAGCCTTCGTAGTTGTTACTTATATTGAAATGATAATCTTTCAAATTTTCCAAAGCAATAATTGCATTATGGAGGCCTGAGAACTGAAATGTTTCGTTATTTGCAATCTGGTCCTTGACAAAAATCTGTTATAAATAAATAAATAAATATCCATCACGCCTTATCCCCGAAGGGGTGGCAGAGGCATATTATATGCCCACTTTTCACCGTGTGGATTCCTGTCCCACGTAATAGGTGGTGAGCCCATTGCCGTGTTGTAATAGACAGACGCATGATGTGACTACCTGCTGTTGAAATTTTTTCAAGCCGCCCATAAGGCATTCCACCAGGCTTAACGACTGCCATTTTACTGGAAACCGGGACCAACGGCTTAACGTGCCTTCCGAAGTACGGAAACGCTCGCAAATGTAAATGCCACAAAGTGGTCACCCATCCGAAGACCAGCCATAGTGAAAGTTGCGTAACTCAGTGATCGTTTACAGAACACTGAGACCGCGGGGCCACGAGCGCTTCAAAAATCTGTTAATGTTGATATTAACTATTCCTACAAAGTGATCTCAAGATTTTAGGGATTTATCCCGTCACACACGTGGCTATAATATATATTAATATGCCGTGCAATAATAAATATTATAGTAAGCTACCACACACGCAGACAATGATATCATATATATTTTGCCTTCATTCATTGATGATCGGCGTAGGGTTCGTAGATATATTAATATGCGATAGTATAGATTACGGTATACGTTGGTGACGTCATAGAAATATATATTATGCTGCGTGTGCGGTCACTTGAATATTTGTATACAAAATATATGGTAATATGCCTTGTTATAATTTACATTAATATATGTTATGGCTAAGAATAAATTAATAATTAATTATTAATTTATGTTATGTTATGGGGAAGACCCAAGAAGTGCTGGCTTGACGTCGTAAGGGATGACATGCGTGCCAATGGTCTCACTACAGGGGATGCCGAAGACCGTGCGAAGTGGAGAAGAAAATGTAGGAAAGCGGACCCCGGGCGTCGCGAGACGCAACTGGGACAGACGCTCGGATGATGATGATGATGATGTTATGGCTAAGTGTGCGACGGGCTTTAAAGTTGAAGAATGTAACATTTTTCAAATCTTATCACAGCATAATATTTGTCAGAATTATGTTTTTCGATATACTTATTTTCATGTCTCTGCTATGAGTATATTGTTGTAAATAGATGTTTCAAATATAATACTGATATTAACGTTTATTTTATATAGAGTGCAGTAGTTGGATCAAGAGTAACTTTACCATGTCGAGTAGAAGACAAGGTTGGGCAACTGCAATGGACAAAAGATGACTTCGGTCTCGGCATACATCGGCACCTCAGTGGCTACGAGCGCTACAAGATGATTGGTAGTGATGAAGAAGGTAAATGTAGTTTTAATATGTCGTACATTTACATAGGCTACAAACTTATTATATTTATCAATCACGCTGAAGGGGTAGCAGAGGCATATTATACGCCCACTTTTCACGGTGTATATTATTGTCCCACGTAATAGGTAGTGAAAATGTCCATTGCCGTGTTGAAATAGACAGACGCAGATTGTAGCTACCTGCTGTTGAATTTTTTTCAAGCCGCCCATAAGGCCACCAGAACCAACTGCTTAACGTGCCTCCCGATGCACGGAAACGCTCACAAGTGTATTTGCCATAAAGTGTGTACTCATCAGTGACTAGCCATAGCGAAAGTTGCTTAACACAATGATCGTACAGAACACTGAGTTAGCAAGGCCACGAGCGCTTCCCTTCCTTTCCTTTTCTCAATGTCGACTAAAATTAATAATTTTAAGATTAAGCAGTTGTTTACAGCAGTTCAAGGCGTAAGGGGTTGAAATCAACATCTCTGTATCGTACACTTTGACTAACAGACAAGGATATGGAGATGGCGTCTGTAAAAGGGATAGAAGTTCAAACGGCAATCGCTTCCAACGAAGCCGAAAGCAGAATTTGGGATACAATGACGAAAGCTTAATTAACTTTATCTCTAAGGATCCATTGTTAGCATATTTACTGTAACTAGTAAAAGAGAATTATATAAATAATGTGGAATAGTACAAGTATTTTCATTACTAACTATCTTCACGCTATATCCCTGACGGGATAGACAGAGAGATACTTCTTTTGCATTTCAAACCAACGAATGAGTATTTTCATTCAACGCATTATAGTTAAGTGGCTAGTATGAACTCACTGATGCAAAATTTCGAAAGTGGTTATGCTAAAAATGATGCATTAATTTTTAAAATGGAGCGCTTATAGCTCCTCTAAGTGTTTTGTAAAGCTCACTCCGTTAAGCAACTTTCGCTATGGCTGGTCCTTGGATGAGGGACCGCTTTTTGACATTTCTATTTACTAGCGTTTCCGTACTTCGCAAGGCACGCTATGCCGTTGGTCCTGGTTGCCAGCAACATGGCAGTCGTTAAGCTAAGTTGAAGGAGAGTCAGCAAGAATCTTACGAGCAGCTTATAAAATTTCAACAGCAGGTCGTCACACCTGCGTTTGACTATTTAATGACGATAGGCTCACCTCACCACCTCTCATGTCGGACAAAATGTGGGCAATTGCCTCTGCCTATCGCTTCGGGTATAACGACTATATATTAAAATAAATAGTTTTTTTTGTAAAATGAAGTATTTATTATTAAAGTAATTTTTTTTATTATCGTTGGGACAACTCACACAACGCCATCAGATTCCAAACTAAGCAGAGCTTGTACTATGGCAACCAGATAACTGATAAACATACTTATATATTTCTAAATACATACATATTATAGATAAATAACATCCAGACACAGAATAAACCATCGTGCTCATTACACAAAGTTTTATCCTGGGTGGAAATCTAACCCACGACCTCTTGCGTAGCAGTCGGATACAGAGGCAATCAAGTTATTAAGCAATGTTAATTAAGTTATTTGTGTTTTTTTTACAGGAGACTATTCTTTGGATATAAGAGAAGTTACGCTAGAAGATGATGCATTATATCAGTGTCAAGTCAGCTCTGGGCCAAGAGGTACGTTAACAATTTACTAGTTTTAGCTTTGCTCGCGTGGCTAGTCACATAAAATAAACGGACGGTGATTGCTGGTCTTTTTATGAAAGAGTTCGTTATTTGAGAAAGTCCCTTTCTCAAGTATATTTAAGCTTCTTAAGTTTTTAAATAAGATAAAGCACTCTTTCATTAATAACCGAGCATAGGTTCTCAGTTCTTACGTAGGCACGTTAAGCCGCTGGTACTGGTTGCCATGGCAGTCGTTAAGTCATGTTGAAGGCCTTACGATTTTTTTTCTTAAGGCCTTAAAAAATTCTTTCAAATTTATTTCAACACGGCAATGGGCTCGCCGCCTATTACGTGGAACAGGAATACACACGGTGAAAAGGGGGCATATAATATGCCTCTGCGACACCTTCGGGGATAAGGCGTGATAGATTAATAAATAGTTTTTTTTTCAGATTTCGTAAACAGTTACAGTTTTTATTCATATTACTTCTTTTTGTGTTATTCAATTCTGTTATCAGCGTTTTAGTTTAACTAGCAATTTAACTTACGATATCAAGGATTATTTACAAACTCGTATTTTCTAATGGAAAATATATCCCCATCAAGTAGAAAACTCCATGAAATCTATCAGTATTATTAAGCACATTCTAACTTGAGATGGCATAAAGCACCAGTAAGTAACACTCGGCGATTTAATAGCTAACTTAAAGTTTATTATCAAAGAATGTTTGCTCAAACTCTGCTAAATATTTGTAACTCATTATTTGCAGTAAGTGCTCGGTGTAACTTTTACCGAATCAATATATGTATATTATCTTATCGTGTTTTAAATTTTAAAACTGCAGATGGTCTCATGCGTTCCGCATCCACTCCCTCCCCGAATATTTATACTTTACTTAATATTATAGAGTTAAAGGATTTGTATGTTTGTTTGGTTGGTTGAACGCGCTAATTTCAGTAAAACTGCTACGATTTAAAAAAAATGTATTACATAGCAGATTTATCGAGGCTATAATATCATCACGGAGCAGAATTCATAAATGTCAAAAAACTAGACGATATTTTTATAAAATTAATAAACGACGCGATTAAATGGGTTTGAAGTGTGTCACGGATAAAGCGGAGTGGTTCAGTTAATTAGTGGTAAAGTTCTACCAAGTTAATAAACATAATGTTATTGTAGTGTCGATTACGCGTACTGGCAAACTGGTTAAATAATTAAAATTAAATTAACGATCTTTACGCTGTATCCCTGACGGGGTAGTCAGAGAGGTCAGATCGCCATACTTCTTTCGCTTCTTGTAGATTCATAAACCGCTATAAAATAAAATTGGTTATAAAATAATATATTTTTTGTAAAGCGCTTTGTAAAGCGATTAAATTTTTGGCATAAAAATAGGACGTCCATTTGTAACATTTATATTTACGAGCTTTTTTCATGTAGCGCTCATCACCTATGAATGTACGTGAATACCTCAGTCTACCCCTCCAAAAAATATTTATTTTCTACTTTATGAATATTTTTCAGCTTGATTCGACTAGCAGCTTCGCTGAGTATTTTCCACTAATAAACACTAAGAATAAATTACTATCTCTAATTTAAATATTTGGAATTACGTAGCTAATTTTGCGCCACATATATTATGCTAAACGTAAATTCGTCCTCCCCGACTACCTAATAGCTGCCATGAAATGTTTGCTGTCTGTTTCTGAAATTGAGCTGTTAAAGCAACTAGCCGCGGCAAACTAAAAACTTTTAATTATGATGTCGTGAACTTTGCATTTACTGCTTTGGGTTTTTAGTAGTAGTTGGATATGTTATAGTTCTTTTTCTTGGCGATGGAAATTTTTTATTAGCTTTAGTAAAGAGTACGAAACATAAAAAAAATGTATTAAATTATAAGCTCACTACTAGTTACGTGGGACAAAAAATGCGTACGGTGAATTATGGGCGTGTAGTATGCCTCTGTCTACCCTTCCGGGGATAAAGGCGGAAATATGTAAATTATAAAAATTCCACTTCTGCCATGAGCCATAATTCATTCCATTCAAAGGACAGATTTTGCCGACATGACGTTAGTATTTGAGATTTTATTATATAAAGGAAGTTTAGAAAAATACTTTAGGACCATTGAGTTGAATTCGCATAAAGTTGCATTCTCAGCAAGTAGATATCCCAAAAATTTTAATCCCATCAAGTTGAACTCCCAACATGTTAAATAATCATTTTCCAAAATGTTGATTTCTCAGAATGTTGAATCCCATATAGCTAAATTTACAGAAAGTGGTTTGTAGCGACTGAGAGTACCTACACTGGGATGCAGAAAAGAGCTTAGTTCTTTGAAATTTTGAAGAGTAAAGATACTAGGACTATCAAATATCTCTAAAACAAATTAATTCGTTCCTTTGGAAACGAATCAAAAGGAATCTTATAGCTACATTTGTTTTATTTTGTGCCAAAGATCAAAAGCAGACCTAAAAATGTCATAACCCGTCAAAGAGAATTGCAAATAAAATAGAATACATAAAATACCTACATTGCGACAATTTTACTACAAAATAAATATACAAAGCTTATCTCCGGATAGTGAGGGTTATTCCTTTGAGTCAACGGCCAGGCCGCTCTGTAAGAAAACAGAGGATGAATAGCGCCCCAGGGGATGCATGGATGTTAGAAACCATAGATACGATACCTATATCATTGTAGTACTTGTTAATCGTAACCTTTTAACCTTTCCATAGATTTGGTTTGAGTTATATAAATTATAGGTATAATGTATCCTATTAATATCCTACTATTGAAATTATGAAAGCAAAAATATGTGTGGATGTGAAGATGCATGTTTGTTATCCATTCACTCAAAAACAATTCACAGGGTAGTCAGAGAGGACGGATCACCAGGCTTCGCGATCCATGCATACTTCTTTCGCTTCTTTAAGATTCATCAATCGCTTCATACACGCACGTATGGTATCCGAGTACTTTCCGTTTTTAAGCAATATGCTCAGTGGTCTTCATACGTAAGTCTCGGCCTACCCTGACTTCTTCTACCCTCTACTCTAATCTTAATAAAACAATATGTATGACAATGAACACATAACAGATGTTTTGATGAAACCAGTTTCATCAAAAGATAAGTAAGAAAAGATCCAAACTTAATTCTTTTTCAAAAAAAATACACTAATGCCGCATTCATTTCATGTACATCCACAACATCATAAATGGCAATTCTTTTAGTCCCTTCCCATATTGGGGAAATGAAAACTATTGATTGAAGAATGCGAAGGACTCGTAGTGTTTACTACAAGTCGATATTACTAGAATGTCTCTTAGCATCTATTTATGAGTGCATCCCGATCAATCACGGGTTATATGAGGGGGCCCTTCATATAAACTCCCGGACCCAAGCGACTTTAAATGCATGCGGTGGACCTGGGGGCCAAGTGTACTAATTCAATCGCGACGGAAGAGAATAGAAATCGTCGCTCAGTAGAGAGCCGACAGAAAAAATTGACAGTTTTCGTAGTACACTGTTAAAATTGCGCTCCAATAGAATTCTATCGACCGGCTGATAGAATGTTATCAACCCGTGTATTGCCTGTAAGTAGCTCTTAATTTGCATTTTTGGTAGTCTATATTAATATTTTGATAGATAAAAGAGATAAAACAGCTATTTTGTCTCTATTCTGCAGCTAAGAAGTGAAATTGTGGGACACTTTTCACACAGCGCCATCTAGCCTAGTTATGGGATCTAGATAACTGATAAACATACGTATATATTTCTAAATACAGACATATTATACATAGGGAACACCCAAACTCCGAAACACACATTTTTGGATCACACAAATATTTGTTCTGACCCGGTAATCGAACCCGGGACCTCTTGCGTAGCAGTCGGATACACTCCCACCGCGCCACAAAGGCAGTAAATAAATAATAATAGTTTTAAATAAAATAATTAATAATTTTAATTTATGAAATATATAATAGTTTTAATAGACTACCTAGTAGTTTTGGACTAATCGTAATAGAACCGCTATAGAATAGGAATAGAACGGCTTTCTATTGGAAAATAGTAGACTCGGCCCCCTGCTGACTAACGGGCAAGACAGCTAAAAAGACGGTATGGGGTTAGAAGGTGAGTCGGTAGTGACTCCCAACAATGCTAAAATGATAAGCCAAAGCTGAAACTGCGCCATTGAAGCAGTTTGTATTTTGTCTTTTTGTTGTTGATATGGATGTATTATGAGACTAAGGTCCGTATCCCAGAACGTTACTCAATACTCGATCAACGCTCGAAACTAGATTTTGCCTTATAAAATCTACTCTCAAGTGTTTCTTGAGTGTTGATAAACGTTTTGGAATACGGACCATAATGTGGATGAAACTATTTGATAGCGTGTCGACATAGTCCGACGCATCGCCACGCTATACAATGGTATATACATTATAGGACGAGTCCGAGACTACCGGGACTTTAATTGGTCGTGCTAATCGGAAGGCACGTTAAGCCGTTGGTCCCGGTTGCTAATAAAATGGCAATCGTTAAGCCAAGTTAAAGGCCATATGGGCGGCTTGAAAAATTTCAACAGCAGGTCACCACAGCCTGCGCCTGTCCATTTCAACACTGCAATGGGCTCACCACCTGTTACGTGGGACAAAAATGCATACGGTGAAATGTGGGCGTTTAATATGCCTCTGCCTACCCCTTCGCGGATAAAGGCTTGATAAAGGCAATATGTATGTATGTATGTATGTATGTATGTATATATGTATGTATGTATATATGTATGAATGTATGTATGTATGTATGTATGAATGTATGTATGTATGTATGTATACATTATACATATTATACAGTGTTTGCGTAGTAGTGTATACAGAGTGTCGACGCATCGCCAGTTTATACGATGGTATATAAATTTATATATACAGTCAAGTTTACAGTGTGAATGTCTGTATACACTGTATAAGGTGTGCTAAAATAAAATAAATAAATATCCCCGAAGGGGTGGCAGAGGCATATTATATGCTCACTTTTCACCGTGTGGGTTCCTGTCCCACGTAATAATAAGGCCTTCAACCAGGCTTAACGACTGCCATTTTACTGGCAACTGGGACCAACGGCTTATCGTGCCTTCCGAAGCACGGAAACGCTCGCAAATGTAAATACCACAAAGTGGTCACCCATCCGAGGACCAGCCATAGTGAAAGTTGCGTAACTCAGTGATCGTTTACAGAACACTGAGACCGCGGGGCCACAAGCGCTTCTACGAGAGTGTATGTCTGTATGCACTGTATAAGGTGTGCTTGAAATAAATATTTGCAACTCGAAATAAATATTAAAATTATTATTACACTCGATGTTTCACATGAAATGAAATGATCTCATGATATCTTTATTCATGTAGGTCACAAAGTAATACTTATGAACATCAAGATTATTGCTTCTACATTTACATTTACTGCCAGATTCGCAATACAATAGGTAGAGCCTCAGGAAGAACCTAGCAATAAAACATCTACTAGGCGTCCCGTGACGGCGTACTTCATTTTATATTTTTGTTGATATGCAAGGGTGCCATGAGGCCCTACCCTATGAAGGTTATGGATAGAGCTTGACTAAAGAACAAGGTCATGGACGAAGCTAGATTTGTATTTCCGTGATCGTTATCATCATTTGTCATTGTCAGTAATTTTTCTGGTCCTATCAATCTTTTCAGTAAGGTTAAAAGAAATATAAACATCAATTCAACCATGTTATTTGTATTTTAGATGTCTAAGAGAAGATTTTATTCTACTGATGGTCTGATTTTTTTTATGTCTTTACCCCGAATTTAAGCTAAAAAGAACAAATACTACACTTAAATCTTAACCAAAAGGCCGAGAGGCCTAAGAACCTGAGGATGGCGGGTAGGATGCTCGCCGTTCTTACAGAAGCAGGCCATGTAAAGTGGCGTGGCGTAAGGGTTACGTGCACGCCCTTAACCCCCTTAAGAAAGTGGTATAACATCCAAACCTTCCCCCAAAGAAGCGAGATAACACTCGAACCCTCTAAAGAGGCTGGATAACACCCGAACCCCCTCTGTATGACCCTGCGGTAGCGGACAAAGTCTGTCGAAAGCCGTATTCTTCCGAGGGCTTACCTGGGACTCCTAGCCATAGACAAATGGAAGGGAAACATGTGGTGTTAGTTGGTAGGAGTCCGGTATAGTACCCATGAGAAGTTCCACACAAAATAAAAAACCAAATCTAAGAAATAGTGCATTATCGGAAAAATCATTAAGAAAGAAGCATCACATGTTTTTTTTTTTTTTAAACCTATTCTTAAGGTGGCGATGGCAAAGTTAGTCGCATCTAATCAGTGACACTTGCAAAGATAATAATATAAATTAAAAATAAATAAATTATAGTAGCAGTACATACGCCACTATAATAAAAAACAAAATCAAATATTGCTTTTTTAAGAACATCAGATTAATTCTACAACTTTTTATTTAACTTGCAACACCTCGATACCGGTATCTCCTTTGATGTACATTTCAATACGTATTAGATCCAAAGATCTGCTGATAACGCACCGTTGCTCTTAGAAGGGAAGCCAAGCAAATAACACAATTAAACCTCATTATAATGATTCAGTAGCTTTGAAATGTACACGTGTATATCCATGTCCTTTATGACACCTGTAATTGAGTTACACAAGAGTAAACTTCCTTCATAATAGCAGTTCAATTTATTTTTTCAGTATTTACATTCAATATGAGCTTTAAGTTTTAAAGGTATAGAATCAATAAAACTTAAAACTAAACTATCTTCACGCTGTATCCCTGACGGGGTAGTCAGAGAGGCTTCGCGATCCATGCATACTTCTTGCGCTTCTGCAAGATTCATCTTATCTGCCATTCCTTCCCTAACATTCCACGCAGCTACCCTGCACTCCGTCCTCCACTTCCCGCCACGTCGGGTCGCGCGTGTAGGGTGGCGGTCCCCTTCGCCGCTCTGGCACACACTTTTCGCACCAGCGGGGACGAACTGGTGCGCGTCGCCTCGGGGGCACGCCCTAACATAATTCGCCCTGGTGGCACTTGTGTTGGAGTAGAATTGCAGCCGTAGCTGGCAGGGATGGCGACGTGCACGTTTCTACTCTTCATCCCCAATTAATAAAATATGTATTATAAAACTCTAGGTACTAGTTGACGCCAGCGGTTCTGCCCAAGTGATGAAGTTTTGCGGTTGCTGTTTCTTACAGGAACTTATTCCTGGCATAAAAATTAGCCTAAGTGTTATTCTCATGTGTAAGGCAAGCCATATTGTTGTAAAGTCACATCAAAATCCATTTAGTCGTTTTTGCGTTAAAGATTAAACAAACTTGGATCCATACATTTATACAAATTTTCGCTTTTATAATCTTAGTAAGAAAACTTTACAAAAATATAGCTTATATATCAGAATAACACACACTTATTATCCCGGGAACAAGTTCCTTTGGGAACCGGGAAACCTTCTCTACGCGGGCGTCAACTAGTATTAAATAATTGTGTATACACAATTACTATTAACTATATTACTATACTATACTATTAAATATATTAACTAGTATTAAATAATTGTTGTCATCAAATCATAAGTGTATTATCAAATCCCACACACATCAAATCATAAGTGTCACTTAGTAACCTACATGAATAAAGTTATTTTCATTTCCAATTAAGTAGTAAGTATAATATTAAATACCAAAAAATTATAAACTCATTTTGAGTTTCCAATAATGTCCCCGGTCTATTAGTCACTGTGCTTGTATAGGGAGGCACAGAAGCCATACAAATATGAAGTAATATTCCAACGAAGCCAAAAAATAATACCAAAATTCCAATACAGAGGGGCGGTACGATTGATGTAAAGTTTAGGTATTGTTCTGTTATGGAATGGGTAACGAAAATTATAATCATTATACTCGAATATTCTATTTTTGTATTTCTTAACTAGGAAACCATTCTGGTTTTGTTTAGTGTACCATACATTAAAATAAATTAATAGTCACAAATCTCTTTTTAAATATTCTTTTATTGAAATTGCACAAAAAATATTTTTGTATTGTTTGATACCCATATTGTAGGACTACATAAAATCTTAAGAAGTCCGCCATATTTAGAATGAAATTTTGGCAGATTCTTCTCCTTTTAAGATTCTATACTTAAAAATGTGGGATTTGATAAAAAAAGATGTTTTTTTTCTATGTATATATATACGCTTAATCATAAAATACGGGAAATATGACTTAGGAAATTTTAACATGATTTAAAATATTTTTGCCACATTGGCTCAACAATAAATTTATCTACGTTCATGGGATAATTATTCTATTTGGCTTAAGGGGCAGAATAACGTTAATCCTAGGTAGAATCATCATAAATCTTGTTTGTTATAATTTTGAATTATTCAGAAGGTGGTTGTAGCGTTGGACATACAATTAAGTTGATCGCCAGAGCAAGGAATGTTACTCTGGAGTTCTGACCTAGGTCAAATAAAGACGACAGCAATAATTTACCTCAGACTGTATTAGAAAATAGCATACGTGACCTGTGATTTACCTATTATTCCTTTGTCGTAATTAATGTGATCCTTAAACCTTTGATGAAACTCTACATATTTCGTAAAACCAAACGTGTATGAAACGTTTGGTTTTACGAAATATGTAGAGTTTGGCATCTCTGGTAGAGCAAGCGAGTGCCATTGATTACTTCCACTGAGTTTTGAATATTGGTGTACATATTATCATCCTCACTACGTGATTCAAGACTCAAAACTTTTAGGGACAACTTTTTCTTTCTGGATCTTCGTTGACGGTTGATGCCTGTAACGTTAAGAACGACTGAAGCCAGTTGCTTTCTAAGAAAATAAATACGAAATCAATCCTAACAACCTTTCGAAGTCAACCCCAGTCTCCAAAATTGAAATGTTGATTGCAACCAGGGCTTTACACTCAAATTTATAGGAAGAACATTCCAACTTAAGTTAACTATTGTTTTAACAAAACCATTCATTAACCGTGACATCTTTGCCCAAGCCTCTCCCAACAGATGTTTTTCACCTCAATTTTACAAATTACCAAGATAAGAACTTTGCCTCGCTCTCTCTAACTTTATTACAAACTTTAATCTCAACTCTTTAACGTAGAATTATTAAATGCTGAATCAATTTTTGTCGTCTAACTTTGAGATGGCAATGAGACTTCTAGGACTTTTGAAGAACAATTACTTTGATTTATGTTTGGGGTTACCTACTTTTAACACGTTAATTTAGTTAGGTGTTTTATAAAACTATATTAAATACAATAATTTCTATAAATTAAATCAATAAGTTTTTCAAACTATAAAACAAAGTGATTCTTTCATTCTTCAATTATTTTTTTAATAGAAGGTGGGCTACACAATTTATATTTGCGTCATAACCTTTTGAGGACTCTTCTAAAAGTAAATAGGGTGGAAAGAGATCTCGGAGGTACTCTCAGAATACTGAGGAATGCCCACCGCTATTTGACTATAGGTGAAGGTCAATCCCCTGAACCAACGCCGACGGTTAATCTTTTCTGGGGCACGAGTATACCCTCTGCGATGACGCGTTTACTCTCTTTTTGCCGCTATCATTTAGATTGTGAACGAGTGACAGCTGCCCAACGCTGTTGTTTGCCGTCTATGGCTTGTACCACTGCCGGTGGCGATAAGACACTGATAATGTCTGTGAGCGCAAAACGCTTTCCGTGTCCACAGCGCGATTTACTCAAAGATGGTATACATGGGTTTACAGTTTTACAGATAATTGGCAAAACAGCCAGGCCCTGTGTGCTATGTAAAGTGCTGAGTCGGTGCAATTAGTGCCTATTTCACCCATGGCAGTAGGACAGCCCGGTCGGACCTCATAGGCACTCTCCTCGCGTTACTCCATATAGTAACAGATATAAATAACTAATCGAAATTTAAATGGTGATAATCCATTGTAAAACTAAAATTATTTTCTCTTTTTATTTTGCAATATTCCGTTTTTTTAATGTCGTATGATATTTTTTTATGTAAAGCAGTCTTGATAATGCCTCGTGTGTGACACACGAGTCGACATCATACCATATTTAAAAAGCTGAATATTGCAAAATAAAAAAGAAAAAACAAAAAATAAATTAACAGAAGACAAAAATCAATGTAATAAGTTTTAATAGAACCACCCTGAGAAGAGGACGCAGTGGCAAACTGAACGGCAGACTGCCGAGAGCTCTGGAGTTATCCTTTCTAGGGTTCACTCGAAACTCGCGGCTATAGACAAGTGCAAGCACCGTCTGGTTTTAGTGGTTAGGAGTCCAGTATGCTAGATGCATGAGGATTTCTATTCCGTAAAAAAACTCATTCAGTGATATTTACCAAGCTTTTCAAAAATTGTTTAAACCACAATGTTATTTAAAGAAGTTTCACTTCATTATAACATTAATTTTGGGACCATGTTCAATCCTGGAAGTAAAACATATTACGAGAAAACAAAAAGTTAAACCCATTTTGAATCATACCATTTATTACCAATAGAACAGACTAAAATGAATAGTAAACCGTAGAACAACACCACATCTCATACATTGTATGTACAGCATGAGTTAATTGTGAACTAGATGTTCGTCAAACACGGGCCGGCAAAGAAAAAGCCACTATTGCACTGTCAAAGGTAAACATGCTCGCAAATTGTTAAACCGCAATGGCTTTGTACGAGTTTACACCTTGGTACAAGTTGTAAAATAAAGAGAAATATGGACGAATCGCACGCATTTTCCTAAAATTCGATTAGTAGATATTACTAGTGGTTCTGCGAACCGTAGACTTCGAAGTAAATTGAGGAAAAAGGCTAAACATACCGTTTACAACTCTCTTGCCAACCACTACGGGACCAATTTCCCTCTCTTGCCTCCAAGCCACCCCCCCCCCTCTATTGAAAAATGCCTAGTTGCGATGAAAAATGCGACCTGTGGACTGAATGCACAGACGAACGGACGTCGATAGCAGTTTTCCCGTACTAGTGGACTTAAAATGGAGACTTTCATCGTCTCGCTTTTTTCGCCTCCTCAGTCAATAAATACGTGTTTCCCTCCACTTTCAATTCCGAGTGCTTTTATGAAAAAAGCTTACTTCTGGGCCGTCAAACTGAAGGTCGCTATTGGAACCTTTCTGGATAGTGGTTCACTGTCGTTTTTACTACAAATTATGGCAAGTGATCCTGTCATATGAAAAAAATCTAAAACGGAAATTACATAAAAACAGAAATTTTCCAAAATTAATATCAAATCAAGTGTTGTAATAAAATAAAACAATATTGTAGCCACAATCTTTAAAGAAGATTTCCTAATCTATTAAAGTTAATAATTAGCAGATTTGATTTTTCTTTTCATTACACAGTAACTAATGTTGTGATTATAAGATTACAGCTTAAATCGCTGACTGCTTTTAATCAGTCCAGTAAAAACCAGCGCTGAATTTAAGCAGACATTCGTTGGTGAGTTAACCGACATAAAGTTGGACATTTTAATAGCTCTTACACAGCTGCTATGTTTGCCTTGGCCTTTTTTTCGTCAAAAACTACCTACGGATTTATTTTCAGTGCTTTACTGGATGTTTTTAAAGTGAGCTTAAATGAGTATTTAGAAGTATAATGTGTATTAAGGAAGTATGTTTAGCGCGGATGGCAGATGTGATTCGGATGTAGAACGGCGAGTAGCTGCCGGAAACAAAGTTAACGGTGCTTTGTCCCAGTTAGTAAAGCGACAAAGCATCGTAAAAGAAGCACGAATGGCGATTCATAACGCAGTGCTAGTGCCAACTTTGCTTTACGGTAGTGAAACCTGTGTATGTCAGCAGATGCATGACAGTAAATCTAATGCTGTAGAGATGCTTCGAAAATTGTGCGGCGTAACCTTGGCCGACCGAATACGTAACGAAGTGATACGCAATATGGCAGGTTTGAATGAAAGTATCAGCGTTAAGCTGGAAAAGGGCGTGCTCCGTTGGTTTGGACACGTCCAACGAATGAGTTAGGAACGATTGACGAAGAATATATATTATTCAAAAGTAGAGGGTAGAAGGAGTTCGGGTAGACCGAGACTTACATATGAAGACCACGTGAGCAGATTGCTCAAAAACGGAAAGGTCAAAAGTACTCGGATACCCAGACGTGCGTGTATGAAGCGATTGATGAATCTCGAAGAAGCGAAAGAAGTATGCATGGATCGCGAAGCCTGGCGATCTTGCCTCTCTGACTACCCCGTCAGGGATACAGCCTGAAGATAGTTAGTTAGTTAGTTTTTTTTAGAAGTATAATGTAATATTTTCTGAACGTTTCTGATAAAGTATTTAAGGATAGATTAAAACATTTTTTATTCTTATTAGCACTAAAACACACGGACAACGTATGGGTGAGGAACAATTGACGTAGAATATTTATAACGTGAACGAATGAGTCAGGGTAGACCAATAGCTTACATAAGTGCAAAGACCACGTGGGTAAATTACTTAAAAACGGAAGTTTCAAAAATATTTGGATACCCAGACATGTTAGCTTAAAACGTTTAATGAATCTGCAGGAAGCGAGAGAAGTGTGCATGGATAGTGAAGTATGAAGATTTGTCCTCCCAGTCTACAGCAGGTCAGGGATATACAATGTAAAGATAGTTAGATTTAAGATAAATAACACTAACGTAACTAATGCAAACCGCCCATCAGCTGGATACGATCATCGTTACCGTGACATATTTACCATAAATCTTATCTTTAATAATATTCATATAGAAGAACGATACATTATTCTAAACTCTACTCTAGAAACAAGAAAATTAAAAATATAAAATGTACATAATACTCACGTGTAACTTTAGGGATAGCCCAAACCCGACTGGTTTCGGATTTAACGGAGGTCTTATTAAGTAATAAACTTGAAAAAATTAAAAGAAGCGTAAGCTACGATGATACCTGCGTTGTTACTAATGAAATTACAAGTAATAATAAACAACGCTCATGAAAGTTATTATTCTTATTAGACATTTAGGTACGTACAGTCAGTGCAGTTGGTCTCAATGGTCTCACCACAGGGGATGCCGACGACCGTGCGAAGTGGAGGAGAAAATGTAGGAAAGCGGACCCCGGGCGTCGCGAGACGCAACTGGGACAGACGCTCGGATGATGATGAGTCAGTGCAGTCTACAGTACCTAGAGCGAAGCTAGGAACAATTCCTCAAAATACAAACCAGCTATAGAAAGTTAATCGAGTGCTAAAACACTCATAAAGTGGTAAACTTTCTCTAAAAACTTAATGATTCAATACCATTTGCAAACAAGAACCGTCGACAATTATCATAGGAACTTTCTCATAGCATCTTAATATTCCAATCGAAAAGTTGTGCGGATGTTCTTCAGGGTGTAAGATGCTGAGGTTGCAAAATAAAAACTCGATTAACTTTGAGTACGAAACGGAGAACGCATAAAAGATATCTACTAACCTCTTTCCATTTTGCTGGTATGAATAATATTTGTTTAAATGGACCTTTAAAGCAAACTATCAATCTACAACCCTTCAATAGCATGAGTGTTTGTAAAAACTCTTAACTTCAACAAAATTTGGAAACATTCGGTTCCGATAATAAAATAACTTTTCTGTCATACAATTCTTTATCCACACTGGAATTCTCATATTTGCAACATTCCTTAAGCGAACAACCTGCTCAGGAGAGTCGCTTTCGTTATTATATTTTGGACAGGCTTAGTGGAAAATAAGAACTTGCCGAGTAGCGTGAGGCAAAGTACTTAAATTTGAGTTGTACGACACCGCAACGTAGAGTAGCAGATTGTCTCACTGTCAATAATGCCAATATAAATCAGAAAAAGCGGTCAAGTGCGAGTAAAGCAGCAGCGAGTAAAACCATATAAAAGTTCTTGTACTTCGTTGTAACTTTGATGGATGTTTACGATTATTAACGTATTTAAAAACACACATTTTACCATTTTGGAAGTGTATCTCGCGCAAACTATTCAGTTTAGAAAAAAAAAATATTAGAAACCTCAATATCATTTTTGAAGACCTATCCTATTATGTCCATTTCAACAATGGGCAATGGGCTCACCATCTGTTACGTGGGACAAAAATGCATACGGTGAAATGTGGGCCTGCCTACCTACCCCTTCGGATAAAGGCGTGACAATATGTATATATATGTATGTATATATACATGGATAGGTCTATATAAAACCGAAAAAAAAATAAGACCACGTGAGCAAATTGCTCAAAAACGGAAAAGTCAAAAGTACTCGGATACCCAGATGTGCATGTATGAAACGATTTATGAATCTGCAGGAAGCAAAAGAAGTCTGCATGGATGGCGAAGCCTAGCGATCTTTCCTCTCTGACGTCAGGAATACAGGTAGCGCAATGATAGTTAAATAAGTGAGGGAGCTAAGCCTTGATACAATTAATTAAAATGTCCCATTTTAATCTGAATAACATCTCCAACGAATTTAATTGAATCACTCAGGAAGTTTTTTTGTTAAAACTATGATACAATACTAAAATTATATTATTAGTTAAAAGGAGTCTCTTTAGGCAAGGTTCCGAAGATACTGGTAGCGTTCCTCCTTTGAATAGCTAGACTAATTCTTTGTCCGAGATAGCAGCCAGCTCTTAAGTCTCCTGTGATGTGGACTAACTTTTTTGCTATTTCCTTAAAAAGCCTTGTTGGGCTAGGACACCACGGACCAAGAAAAAAAAATATCAAGAAAATTATACAACAATATATAGTTGTTGTGTTCTAAAACTTCACAAGCTAACATCGCATCGCCTTTATGGTTTAAGTCTGCTCAACTATAGCACTTCTGAAACACATTTATATAACAATTATTTTAGCTTTACAGCGGCTTTTAGCTTCACTTAGCTATTAAATGAGTTAGTTTCCCCGGTTATGTTGGTGGCGTGTAAATGTGATAAAGGAATTCAGTAATAATATACGGCGCTATGGACTGGTTTATGTGATGAAATTATATTGATAAATGTTGGGATTTTTATTTATTTATAAATTACACCTTATCCCCGAAGGGATGGCAGAGGCATGTTATATGCCCAATTTTCACCATGTGTATTCCTGTCCCAGTAATACAAGTGCCGTATTAAAATAGACAGACGCAGTTTATTGCTACCTGCTGTTGAAATTTCGTTCAAGCCACCCATAAGGCCTTCAATTTGACTTAACGACTGCCTTGTTACTGGCAACCGGGGCCACCGGCTTAACGTGCCTTTCGAAGCACGGAAACGCTCGCAAATATAAATGCCACTAAGTGGTCACCCATCCGTGGCCAGCCACAGCAAAAATTCCTTAACGCAGTGATCGTTTTCAGAACACTGTGTCCGCGGGATCATGAGGGCTTCAATGTTTGGATATCCTACTAATATTATAAACGCGAAAGTTTGTAAGTATGGATGTATGTTTAAAATTTACTGAATGGATTTTGATGGAACTTTACGATAATATAGCTTACACGTCAGAATAACTATTTAGCTACTTTTTATCCCGAGAACAATGTCCTGTAGGAAACGGGAACGGGAAAACTTCACAACGCGTGCGGAGTCGCGGGCGTCAATTAATATTCGTAATTAGTAGTCTAAAACTTGGTTTGACGAAGATTTTACTGGTAGCTGCTTACGCGCTAGTATCTTCGTCGAACGCGAGTGGCCTAGAGGACTTCTGGGAGAGTATGAGAGAAGCTCTAAATGTGATAGAAGGAAATGAAAGACTTATAGTATGTGGAGACTTGAATGGATGGGTGGGTACCGCTCGCGATGGTTTTGAGTCGGTACTCGGGAAGTATGGGGATAAAAGGGTGAACGATGCTGGCAAGCTTATACTGGCATTTTGTAAGGAAAAGGATTTGTTTATGGCGAACACAATGTTCAACCACAAACAAATTCATATGTATATGAGGAGATGTAAGTCAAAGAGAAGCATGATAGATCTATTCCTAATGGATAGTCGGCTCCGTAAACAGGTGATGGACACAAGGGTTTATCGAGGCGCTGGGCTAGGATCAGACCACTACCTAGTAATAACTAGGATTAGGGGTCTGTTCGCGGGTTGGCGTCATCGTACCGAGTGTCCTAAACCTGAGCCGACTTATAGCATCAAAAGCTGGAAGCTGCAGGATGCATCCATTAGGGATAAATATAAAGAAAGGGTAGCCGAAAAGCTTGGCGACGTCAATGTTAGTAGTGAGAATGTGGAAAGTGTATGGCAGAACCTTAGGGATAGTATGGTAAATGCCGCTGTGGAAGTGTGAGGAGAAACGAGAAGAGGCAGTAGTAATAAGCGTGACGCATGGTGGAATGAGGAAGTGAAAGAAGCAGTTCGAATGAAGAAGAAAGCATGGTTAGACTACTTAGCCTCGCGGAATAATTTTAATATGAAAGAGAGATACAAGCTGCGAAAAGTTAACACGAAGGCACTGATAGAAGAAGCTTGTGAAAGGTGCAGAATGAAAGCGGATGAAAGGTTGTCGTTCAATTTCCGGGATAATGCCAGGCTCTTCTGAAAAGAGGTAGGCAAGACCCGGAATTGTTCGGCAATCTGCAGTATAAATAAAGTGCTTAGTGTTAACAATGACGTCCTAACAGACCAAACTGACGTCCTGCAGAGATGGAGTGAATATTATGGAAAGATGTATGCAAGAAAAGACAGAGATGCCACATCGGGAAGTGGAGCTCACTTTGATGCCCCGGATCCCGATGTCATTGAAGTCATTAGTATGAAAGAAATTGAACAAGCGATAAGAAGTATGAAATGTAGTAAGGCTGAGGGAAAAGACAGAGTTACTGCTGAGATGATCAAGTACGGTGGGTCGCGCGTCTGGGACACACTATGTCTGTTATGCAACTTGTGCTGGAGGTCGGGTGAGGTCCCAGATGACTGGCGAATAGCAGTGGTAGTACTTATTTACAAATGGAAAGGCTCGCGCCTAAACTGCTCAAGCTACAGGGCGATCAGCTTGGTCAGCTTAGTTAGTAAGATGTATGCAAAGATAATAACGGCAAGAATGCAAGAAAAGTCTGAAAGGTATCTATGGGAGGCACAATGCGGATTCCGACGTGGAAGAGGTTGCATGGATCAAGTGTTTTCTCTCCGCATGATCGCGGAGAAGTTTCAGGCTATTAGCCAGAAGGTTTTCTGCGGTTTGGTGGATCTGGAGAAAGCATTTGATAACGTTGTGAGGGAAACTCTGTGGGATTTGCTGCCCGAATATGGTGTGAACGGCTCGCTACTGCGGGCAATACAGTCGCTTTATAAGGACTTTAAGGCTTGCGTGCGAGTAGGGGGGATGTGTCACCTCTTTTTGATGTCTGTACAGGCGTCAAACAGGGTTGTGTCATGTCCGCCTGGCTGTTCATAGTGTATCTGGACAGTTGCCTGCCGAAGTTGGAAGATTGTGATATGGGTGTGAATTTTGGTGACTTTTCAGTAAACTGTCTGCTGTACGCTGATGATGCGGTGCTCATGGCCTCATTAGAAGCCGACTTTCAGGCATTAGTCACTAACATGAAAGAGGAGTGTGAATGTAAGGGCCTTCGCTTGAATGCAAGTAAGACTAAGGTTCTAGTATTTGAAAGAGATGACGTAAGAACTAAATGCGAGATTAGGGTAAACCAGAAAAGTCTAAAGTAAGTGAATGAAATTGTGTATTTAGGGAGTATGTAATTCGGATGTAGAACGGCGAGTAGCTGCCGCAAAGAGAGTTAACGGTGCTTTGTCCCAATTAGTAAAGCGACAAAGCATCGCAAAAGCAGCACGACTGGCGATTCATAACGCAGTGCTAGTGCCAACTTTGCTTTACGGTAGCGTAATCTGGGTATGTCAGCAGATGCATGAAAGTAAATTGAATGCTGTGGAGATGCTATCACTTCGAAAATTGTGCGGCGTTACCTTGGCCGACCGAATACGTAACGAAGTGATACGCAATATGGCAGGTTTGAATGAAAGTGTCAGCGTTAAGCTAGAAAAGGGCGTGCTCCGTTGGTTTGGACACGTTCAACGAATGAATAAGGAACGATTGACAAAGAATATATATTGTGCGAAAGCAGAGGGTAGAAGAAGTCAGGGTAGGCCGAGACTTACATATGAAGGCCGCGTGAGCAGATTGCTCAAAAACGGAAAGGTCAACAGTACTCGTTTACCCAGACGTGCGTGTATGAAGCGATTGATGAATCTTAAAGAAGCGAAAGAAGTATGCATGGATCGCAAAGCCTGGCAATCAGTCCTCTCTGACTACCCCGTCAGGGATACAGCGTGAAGATAGTTAGTAGTTAGTTTATGTAAGGCATTTTCGGTGTATTTTTACTCGATTAAATGATAGAATTGAATTTGATGATTAAATGACAATTAATTGATATCTTCGACCTGATGCTGCAACCAGAATGATCTCCAGAGAACCCGACTTCTCGAAAACTTACAGCAGACATATAGTATTTAAGTTTAATAGTCTTTTTAAGGGTTTTAATTTTTAAAGTGGAGAAAAATTTTCAGTCATTATTTAATGACTTAAAATTTTTCGTTATAATTCATAATAAAATTTAAAGATTCGAACCAGCGTCTTCTGGTTCAACGCATACATACATACATATTTACACGCCTTTATCCTCGAAGGGGTAGACAGAGGCATATTATACGCCCACATTTTACCGTATGTACTTTTGTCCCACGTAACAGGTGGTAAGCCCATTGTCGTGTTGAAATGGACAGGCGCAAGTTGTGGCGACCTGCTGTTGAAATTTTTCAAGCCGCCCATAAGGCCTTCAACTGGGTTTAATGACTGCCATGTTATTGACAACCGGGACCAACGGCTTAGCGAGCCTTCCGAAGCACGGTCACACATCCGAGGACCAGCCATAGTGAAAGTTGCTTATCGCAGAGATCGTTTACAGAACACTGAGTCCGCGAGGCCACGAGCGCTTGTTGAAGCGCTCGTGGCCCCCACGTGCACGTGGTTCAATGCACCAGGCACTTTTTAACTTTTTAGAAAAACTAAGCTACAACCCTTAAAACAATTTTTAAAACGCAATTACAATAATTGCGTTTTAAAAATTGTTTTAAGGGTTGTAGCTTAAACAATAATTATTGTAGGCGAGAGGATTTTTTTAATATTAACTTGCGTTTTTTTTTTCATATGACTAAGTTAGGTGAAATGATCAATTTTATGTGGTCTATTATGAAATAAATAAATTTTATTGTCCATTATTGAATTTATTAAGAACAAATTGGGTTATATGGACAACTTCAGCAGCTTCATTCCATTTAATCCCGTCGTTAATTACTTTTACAATTATGTATAAAAATTTGCATGTTTTGTTAATATTTATGATTATCGCTCCTCTCTCCTGGGCTGTAGCGTGATAATATATAGCCTTCCTCGATAAATGGGTTATTCAATACGAAAAGATTATTCCAATTAAAACTAGTTCTTCCTGATACTAAAATTATGGGTTGCACTCGGGAGGTGAAAGAAGTGAAAATAAACTTATTAATAATTTATTTATCTAGACGCGTTTGCGGTCTGCTATATGTAATACCCGTACGTCTCGTAACGGTGTCGCAAGTTCAGAGATTTTATCTGATATAAAAGTTTTCACTTCAAAAACAACAATTTCTATGTTACAAACAAACAAAGAAACTTATTTGATTAGAAGACAAAAAAATAGAATATTTTGTAAGACAACAAGATTTTCTAGGCATCGTCGATAGAAAGTCTTATAACGTTTCATAAGTTGACTATTTTAAGAGTGAAAAGTAAAAAGTTTAGGCAAAATTTCTTAGATCTTAATACCCTAATCATAAAGCTCCCACAAAGTGGTCACACATCCGAGGACCAGCCATAGTGAAAGTTGCTTATCGCAGAGATCGTTTACAGAACACTGAGTCCGCGGGGCCACGAGCGCTTGTTGAAGCGCTCGTGGCCCCCCACGTGCACGTGGTTCAACGCACCAGGCTCTTTTTAACTTTTTAGAAAAAGTTTGCATAGTAATTGCGTTTTAAAAATTGTTTTAAGGGTTGTAGCTTAAACAATAATTATTGTAGGCGAGAGGGTTTTTTTAATATTAACTTGCGTTTTTTTTTTCATATGACTAAGTTAGTTAAAATGAACAATTTTATGTGGTCTATTATGAAATAAATAAATTTTATTGTCTATTATTGAATTTATTAAGAACAAATTGGGTTATATGGACAACTTCAGCAGCTTCATTCCATTTAATCCCGTCGTTAATTACTTTTACAATTATGTATAAAAATTTGCATGTGTTGTTAATATTTATGATTATTGCTTCTCTCTCCTGGGCTGTAGCGTGATAATATATAGCCTTCCTCGATAAATAGGTTACTCAATACGAAAAGATTATTCCAATTAAAACTAGTTCTTCCTGATACTAAAATTATGGGTTGCACTCGGGGAGGTGAAATAGGTGAAAATAAACTTATTAATAATTTATTTATCTAGACGCGTTTGCGGTCTGCTATATGTAATACCCGTACGTCTTATAACGGTGTCGCAAGTTCAGAGATTTTATCTGATATAAAAGTTTTCACTTCAAATACAACAATTTCTATGTTACAAACAAACAAAGAAACTTATTTGATTAGAAGACAAAAAAATAGAATATTTTGTAAGACAACAAGATTTTCTAGGCATCGTCGATAGAAAGTCTTATAACGTTTCATAAGTTGACTATTTTAAGAGTGAAAAGTAAAAAGTTTAGGCAAAATTTCTTAGATCTTAATACCCTAATCATAAAGCTCCCATAAAGTGGTCACACATCCGAGGACCAGCCATAGTGAAAGTTGCTTATCGCAGAGATCGTTTACAGAACACTGAGTCCGCGGGGCCACGAGCGCTTGTTGAAGCGCTCGTGGCCCCCCACGTGCACGTGGTTCAACGCACCAGGCTCTTTTTAACTTTTTAGAAAAAGTTTGCATAGTAATTGCGTTTTAAAAATTGTTTTAAGGGCTGTAGCTTAAACAATAATTATTGTAGGCGAGAGGATTTTTTAATATTAACTTGCGTCTTTTTTTTCATATGACTAAGTAAGTTAAAATGAACAATTTTATGTGGTCTATTATGAAATAAATAAATCTTATTGCCCATTATTGAATTTATAAAGAACAAATTGGGTTATATGGACAACTTCAGCAGCTTCATTCCATTTAATCCCGTCGTTAATTACTTTTACAATTATGTATAAAAATTTGCATGTTTTGTTAATATTTATGATTATTGCTCCTCTCTCCTGGGCTGTAGCGTGATAATATATAGCCTTCCTCGATAAATAGGTTACTCAATACGAAAAGATTATTCCAATTAAAACTAGTTCTTCCTGATACTAAAATTATGGGTTGCACTCGGGGAGGTGAAATAGGTGAAAATAAACTTATTAATAATTTATTTATCTAGACGCGTTTGCGGTCTGCTATATGTAATACCCGTACGTCTTATAACGGTGTCGCAAGTTCAGAGATTTTATCTGATATAAAAGTTTTCACTTCAAATACAACAATTTCTATGTTACAAACAAACAAAGAAACTTATTTGATTAGAAGACAAAAAAATAGAATATTTTGTAAGACAACAAGATTTTCTAGGCATCGTCGATAGAAAGTCTTATAACGTTTCATAAGTTGACTATTTTAAGAGTGAAAAGTAAAAAGTTTAGGCAAAATTTCTTAGATCTTAATACCCTAATCATAAAGCTCCCACAAAGTGGTCACACATCCGAGGACCAGCCATAGTGAAAGTTGCTTATCGCAGAGATCGTTTACAGAACACTGAGTCCGCGGGGCCACGAGCGCTTGTTGAAGCGCTCGTGGCCCCCCACGTGCACGTGGTTCAACGCACCAGGCTCTTTTTAACTTTTTAGAAAAAGTTTGCATAGTAATTGCGTTTTAAAAATTGTTTTAAGGGCTGTAGCTTAAACAATAATTATTGTAGGCGAGAGGATTTTTTAATATTAACTTGTGTCTTTTTTTTCATATGACTAAGTAAGTTAAAATGAACAATTTTATGTGGTCTATTATGAAATAAATAAATCTTATTGCCCATTATTGAATTTATAAAGAACAAATTGGGTTATATGGACAACTTCAGCAGCTTCATTCCATTTAATCCCGTCGTTAATTACTTTTACAATTATGTATAAAAATTTGCATGTTTTGTTAATATTTATGATTATTGCTCCTCTCTCCTGGGCTGTAGCGTGATAATATATAGCCTTCCTCGATAAATAGGTTACTCAATACGAAAAGATTATTCCAATTAAAACTAGTTCTTCCTGATACTAAAATTATGGGTTGCACTCGGGGAGGTGAAATAGTTGAAAATAAACTTATTAATAATTTATTTATCTAGACGCGTTTGCGGTCTGCTATATGTAATACCCGTACGTCTTATAACGGTGTCGCAAGTTCAGAGATTTTATCTGATATAAAAGTTTTCACTTCAAAAACAACAATTTCTATGTTACAAACAAACAAAGAAACTTATTTGATTAGAAGACAAAAAAATAGAATATTTTGTAAGACAACAAGATTTTCTAGGCATCGTCGATAGAAAGTCTTATAACGTTTCATAAGTTGACTATTTTAAGAGTGAAAAGTAAAAAGTTTAGGCAAAATTTCTTAGATCTTAATACCCTAATCATAAAGCTCCCACCACAAAATATTGAAATTCTTTGAACACGTTTCCAGAAATGAGAACTCCATTAGGAGACTTTTGGTGTAAGGCCGTGTAGAGGGTACAAGACCACGGGGTCCGTCTCCAAAACGCTGGATCGATCTTACCAATCCTCTATTAAATCGACTGCAGTAAAATGTACTCGCAATACAGTAAATAGGCATAAATGGAGACACATTTCACAATATGCAGCTACCCTTACAGCGACTAATGAAGGCAACCCGCCGCCATATTCATTAATCACAGCCATGACCACTCTGACAAGAGTATCTGGCTAAGAAGACTAAATATTATTTTACTTTATCGTTACAATTTTTTTTTTTATATTTATTTTTTGTTAACAGGAGAACCAGCAATTCGCTCTAAATCTGCTCATCTGTTAGTTTTAGTCCCACCAGAGCCTCCCAAAATACTAAACGGTCCAGTTATAGAAGCAGTTGAAGATAGAGAACTTCATTTGGAGTGCATATCAAAAGGAGGAAAGCCTGCAGCTGAGGTAACCGTTTCTAATATAATATTATGACCAAATGAAACTTTACTTAACCATGGATTCGTTAGCTCTATTGAAAAATATAAGTAAGCATATCTCCCTACGTACCTATTACAAAAGGCACCAAAAATAAATAAATTATTCATGCCAATCTATATTCTATCTATACTTCTATACTAATTTGAATTTGAAGTTTGTTTATTTGTTTGGCTGGTTCAACGCGCTAATCTCAGAAATTACTGTTCGGATATGAAAAAATCTTTTTGTGTTGAATAGCCCATTTTCCGAGAAAGGCTATAGGATATTTATCATTACGCTACTATCCTAGAGAGCGGAGCAGTAGTCATAAATATCGACAAATCGGGCAAATATTTATGCACTATTGTAGAATGTATAAGCGACTGGACTAAATAGGTACGACGGAATTCGAAGTACGGGGGAAGCCGTGGGGGTCACCTAGTAGAAATATATAAAGCTGAAGAGTTAGTTTGTTTGTTTGGTTGAACGCGCGAGTCTTAGGAACTACTTGGTCCGATTTGAAAAATTCTCAACTAATCGGAAAATTTACATACATTATAGTAAAATTTAAAACGACGGGATTAAATAGGAGTTTGAAGTATGTCACGGGTGAGTCTGCGGGGGTCAGCTAGTCGGTTATGTAATGAATGATTTTGATCATTGACGAAGTCGGATAGTTGATTATGTTGTTCCTGAGCTTTCACAAAATTCCTCAAATTCAAAATATCTAATTATGATTTTGTAAAGCTTCGAATCTTAAATGTAAACATCTGGGAGCAGGCACAATTTTCTAAAATAACATTTCCTTTCAGATAACTTGGGTGGATAACGACGGCGGTGTATTGACACAGGGAGTCAATTACACAGTGGAGGCTATGGCAGATGGGCGCAGATACACCGCTAGGTATATAGATGACCCATTTTATTTTATTTTTAAATACAGTGATGGATCAAAAGAAATTTTGAGCAGAGCTTTTTCAATGCTGTCGAAAAATTTTATACGGCTAAAATTCGTCGAGATGAGATGTTTATTAATAGTATTATTCTTAATATTAGAAAATAAATCTACGTAAGTACTGTTAAAATAAATATATACTTTGTAATGTGGTTTTATATCAGTAGATATCACTTAAAGAATTACAGACAGCTTTCTTTTTGAGCTACGAAGTAAGATAGGGATGTTATAACGGTCGGTACCGTGCCGTGAGAGCTAGATGAACGCCTTTCACCCCCTCAAGGAAGTGGTATAAAACCCGATCCCCCAAAGATGCGAGATAACACTCAAACCCCCCAAAGAGACAAGATAACACCCGAACACTCACTAAACGAGGCCGCGATAGCGGACAAAGTCTGTCGGAGGCCCTGGGGCTCTCCTTCCAAGGGCTCACCCGGGACTCCTGGCCATAGACAGATGGAAGGGATACGTATGGTTTTAGTCGGTAAGAGTCCGACTTAGCATCCATGAGGATACACCAATAAAAAATGTGGTGTCATAAGTTTGACAGCTATGTGTGTGCATGGATATGTGTTAGCTATATTTTATCAAGATTGATAAAGCAGTTTATTCGTCTAAGTTTGCGCCGTGACTATGTATTTTTTTCATTATGTATTGAAATTACATTAACTGAAGAATGTACATGATGAAAAGTTTGACACATTTGTACTATTTTTCTTCTTCACAGATCCATTCTTCGTTTGAGACCACGAAGGCATCACCACAATCAAACTTTGACATGTCAAGCGCAAAACACTGCTGACCGTGCCTACAGATCTGTCACTGTCAAATTGCAGGTTTGATGTTTTTTTTTCTTTTTATTTATAAAAGACCTTTGAGGTAGGTTTATGTCTGACAGTGGGCATCAATAAGTCAAAGGATTACAATATTAACAAATTTTATAAAGTGAAATAATTTATAAATAAATTGCCTAAATATAACAAAACTAGTTGACGCCCGCGAGGTGAAGTTTTCCCGTTTCCGTTTCCCACAGGAACTTTTTCCCGGGATAAAAAGTCGCCTATGTGTTTCCTGATGTGCAAGCTTATCGTAGTATTGTAAAGTTTTATCCAAATCCGTTCAGTAGATTTTGCGTGAAAGAGTAACAATCATCCATACTTACAAACTTTCGCGTTTATAATATTAGTAGGATTTGCTGTAGGTGTCGGAAAAAATACACCGCATGGGAGCTTTCAGCAAAAGCCCTTTGAGATATAACAGTATAATGTAAGATGGAACTGTGTGTCTTACATTGATTGTTTAAGGAGTAACTTAGTGTACATTTTATCTCCGTATTCCCACGGGAATGATCACTACGCAGGTAAAACCTAGGTTCGCTAGTACATAAATACAATGCAAGTTAAATAAAAGCTTTTATAACACAGTAGATAAACTATTATCGCAATGTATTAAGAGAGAAATTTTCATATTATTTTAATAGAAGTTTAGACTTCAATTTACTGAACCATGTAACTTTTAAGCTCTACGTGACTAAAGACGACAAAATGGAGCACGTATTGCTTGTTAGAACAATATAATGTAACTACTAAATAAATATAATGTATCTACTAAACTTTAGAAATGTATCAAACTATATATAAATAGGATTTTTTTAATATCAATATTGTGGGCCACTTTTAACTTCAAAGTTCATAGTATATCATATACAGGGTCATTTGTAAAACACCAGCAACCTGCTAGGAGTAGATAGGCAAGGTCATAACCAACAACGTTTGTTCTACCACCGCAGGCAATTCGTTACACAGCGAGTACTATCGTACATTGAAACTTCGAGCTTCGTCATAAGTTTTCGCTCTTGGATTCGCTTAAAAGAACTCCTGGGTCTCACTTTCATCACGTACTGCATGCATATATCCTTGAAAGTGTAGGCAGCGGCACAGAACCAAATTTCACCACGGTACAGGTGGTGAGCCCATTGACGTAATGAAATGGTAAGGCGCTGGTAGTGGCTACCTGCTATTGAATTTGTTCAAGCCATCAATTGGGCCTTTAACTTAGGTTTACGACTTCCATGTTATACATTACATACATTTCTTTTTACAATCATCTATATAAAGAAGCGCTCGTGGTCCCATGGACTCAGTTTTCTGTAAACGATTAAGCAACTTTCGCTTTGGCTGGTCACGGATGCGTGACCACTTTGTGGTATATACATTTGCAAGCGTTTTTGTACTTCGGAAGGCACGTTAAGCCGTTGCTCCCGGTTGCCAGTAACATGGCAGTCGTTAAGTCAAGTTGAAGGCCTTATGGGCGGTTTGAAAAATTCCAACTACAGGTAACCACAACTTGCGTCTCTCTATTTCAACACTGAAATGGGCTCACCACCTATTACGTGGGACAGGAATACACATGGGGAAAAGTGGGTATATAGTAGGTATGCCTCTGCCACCCCTTCGGGGATAAGGCGTGATAGATAAATAATAATATATAAGTAAAAATGAATCGCAAAATATGTTGCTAAGCGCAAAACTCGAAGACGGCTGGATTTTGGAATGAAGATTGTGGAATGAACTCCCTGCCTGGGTTTTGCCGAACGTCTACAGTATGGGGTTCTTCAAAAGGGTTCTTAGAAGGTTTATAAAGGGTCAGCAGCGCGAGTGCTGCACCTCTGGTGTTGTAAAAAATTCCATAGGCTACGGTGACCACTTTCCATCAGGTGGACCGTACGCTTGTCTGCCACATAAGTGGTATAAAAAAAACAGTGAAAAACGAATCCAAAGAGTTTAACTGATAACTGCGATTAGATAATGCGATATAAAGTGTAAGAAATATAAATTAATAATCATAAATCGTTTTAAGGAACAAGCGTTTTGAATGCGGTAAAAATAATAATTCTCAGATAGTCCTTTGTCAGTGTTCTGTAAACGATTACTGAGTTACGCGACTTTCACTATGGCTGGTCCTCGGATAGGTGACCACTTTGTTGCAGTTACATTTGCCAGCGTTTCCTTGCTTCGGAAGGCACGTTAAGTCGTTAGTCCCGGTTGCCCGTAAAATGGCAGTCGTTAGGTCGTGTCCTTATGTGCCAATCTGCGTGTGTCTATTTTAACAAGGCAATGGGCTCACCAATTATTACGTGGGACAGGAATACACATGGTGAAAAGTGGGCATACAATATGTATGCCTCTGCCACCCCTTCGGGGATAAGGCGTAATAGATAAATAATAATATATAAGTAAAAATGAATCGCAAAATATGTTGCTAAGCGCAAAACTCGAAGACGGCTGGACCAATTAGAGTATTTTTTTAAAAATATTTATTGCTTTAACTCAAAGGAAGGTTTTTATGGTGAGAAAAAAAATAATAATCGCACGGATGGGAAACGGGAACGGGAAAGCATCCCGCTGCATCCCTTACGGAGCAGTCGGAGTAAACAAAAAAAAAAGTATATAGTGATATTCCAAATACAAAGTAAACTAGCTAATGCCCGTAGCTCTGTCCGCTAGTAAACTAGTAAATGTCCGTGAAGTTAATGTCATTGAAATCTGTTCAGATTAATATATATGAAAAAAGTAAAAAAAAACTAAACTATCCGCTATATTCCTGATAGGGTAGTCAGAGAGGACAGATCGCCAGACTTCGCGATCCATGCATACTTCTTTCGCTTCTTGCAAATTAATCAATCGCTTCATACATGCACGTCTGGGTTTTCGAGTACTTTTGACTTTTCCGTTTTTGAGCAATCTGCTCAAGTGGTCTTCAAATTATGTGAGTCTCTGCCTACCCTGACTCCTTCTACCATCTACTTTCGCACAATATATCTTACTTGTCAATCGAGTAACTACAGCGGGAATTCATACTATTTTTGCCCCACGGCTTCGCTTGTGACGTAATTGGAGCCCCGTAGTACCTGCGTACCCCTTTCTTTCTGTATTTACAATAATGTATGGAAATCTGCCCAATTTGTTAACATTTATTATCTACCTTGGGTAGTAATATAAGTACACAAAACTTTGTTACTTCTAAATATCTTGTCTGCGATGTTACGACTGCCATGTTACTGGCAACCGGGATCAACGCTCGGAAATAGAAAATTCACATTGATCACCCTTGCGAGGACCAGTCATAGCGAAAATTGCTTAACTCAGTATCACAGTTAGCGTTGCTACTAGCGATTAATACAAGCAAATAATTCCTAAATCGAACTGATACATCTGAATCCATAAATTTGCAGTTACCTTAAAAGACAATCTTTTGGTTCCACAAGAATATCAAAAAGTTCCATAAAACTATTATAATACTTCAAAAGTTTCAGCGTATGTAAAATAATGACCACCCCGAAACCTGACGCACAAAAAATGGGATAATTTGATACGACGATTAAGCTGACATTTTGTTTAAGACTTTATGGTTGGAACTTCCCTTGGGCTTATCTTAGTCGTATAATTTTATATTAAAATGTATGGAAAAGAAAATGGGGAACGTTTGTTTCTTGTTTTCTGACGTACGTTATGCCTTTGAAATGCTTTTTTGTAAAATTACCATAAGATTCGTAAATTACATTGAAGATCTGTCCTCTCTGACTACCAGGTCGTGGTGTTCTGACGTGGGCGCTGCGATTGGCTGAAGCGCGGACCAATGGCGGACGACGATCCTCTCTTGTCGTCGATATTTGTAAAAATGGCTGAATTTTGAATAATCCTCGTAATATTCGAAGAGCTCAGTTTCCCAGTCATTGCAACTGTATTGAATTGTGATACGCCTATTGAAGGCTATCAAAATATACCTAATCTCGTCACTTCGACGGATTTAGTAGTGTGAATTGTTCATTCTACCGTAGAAATAAGAACCGCGTGTGATTGTTGATTACCATCAAGCATTGCCTGGACATCCGCAGTCGCTCCTACTGAAGGAAGATTGCAGGTTAGTGGTTCGCTTCATTATGTGTAGTAGGTGACTATCAGGATACAGCGTGAAAATAGTTAGATAGTTATTTACCAACAATTTAGTCTTGATGATGAAACACAGACGTGTAAATAGTCTGGCTACGTGGGCTTTATACCCTTATGTGCCCTAGGTTTCCCTATAACTCAAAAATAACAAGGAATAGAGGAGTCACCTACTACACATAATGAAGCGAACCACTAACCTGCAATCTTCCTTGTAATGCAATGCTTGATGGTAATCAACAATCACACGCGGTTCTTATTTCTACGGTAGAATGAACAATTCACACTACTAAATCCGTCGAAGTGACGAGATTAGGTATATTTTGATAGCCTTCAATAGGCGTATCACAATTCAATTCAGTTGCAATGACTGGGAAACTGAGCTCTTCGAATATTACGAGGATTATTCAAAATTCAGCCATTTATACAAATATCGACGACAAGAGAGGATCGTCGTCCGCCATTGGTCCGCGCTACAGCCAATCGCAGCGCCCACGTCAGAACACCACGACATACAGAATTAGCGGGCACTTCAAAATGGGACGAGATGCTTACCTAAATCTTATCGTTCTTTTGAGTATAGGTAGTATATAGTGCTAGTGGAGATAAGCAAAAGTATTGCCTAACCAAGTCTCGTGAAATAGGAAGGAAAGCACCGATGTCGTACAAAGTAAGTCAATCCCACTAGGAGCCATGGATCATAGTACTTACTATCCGATATCGTGTTCGGTTGTTTACCAATAGTCATACCTCTAGAACTATGAGGTACCAAAGACCCTATAACTTGTAAAAAACATGAACGTTAAGGAGGTTTTGAGACGCATTTGAGAAAAACTATTTTATCCTATTATTGTGCTTAGTTTCATAACTTATTCCTTAATATTATATTTTTAAGTTTTCTGTTAAGTACAGGTAAAGACGGTCTTAAAATCAATAAGCCTACAAAAACCGCTCCTATTTCTCGAGTCGTAACACATTGTTAAGGCACTATAATTGCATTAATGATTTTAGAAAAAAAATCCATTTTGAGAACATTTGAGCGTGGTTGAAAGATATGAAAATATACCGTCTACAATGCAAAAATTTTTAAGTTCGAACAATTTCATATAATTGACATGAAGCTCTCAGTCATTATATACAAAATTAAGCTTACATACATACTTTTCTGTGGCAACCTGCTCTTGGATTTTTCAAACTGCTTTAAGGCCTTAAAAATGCCTTTAAAGACTACCGTTTTACTGGCAACCCGGCCCACGGCTTACCCTACCTTCCGAAACATCGATTCGCCCGTAAATAAAAATGCCAGAAACGATCACCCATCTCAGGATCGTAATATACGGTTCGTAACGCAGTGCTTCCTTACAGAACACTGAGCTAGCAAGTCTTCGAACGCTTCAAAACTTCGCTATTCGTAAATTTGCTTCAAGATTTCCATTTGTATACACATAAATTTTTCTTAAGCCCAGCTTCCAATAAACGGATATAAAGAAAAGAGAGGCGAGATAAAAAAAACAGACAGATGATAAAAAATCCATGCTACAATTTTTGTACGTCTCCTTTTAGAAAATTCGCCAATTCGGCTTATCGACATGACCAGTTTCGTTTGGTCTATCAAAATCAACTTGTTTAGTGGTCCTGTGTAATGCTGAGGGATCAAGATATTTTGGATGTTGTTTTGTACAAAAAGGTGAAAATAAGCTGGGCTAAAAATAAGGTTCTAATTTTGTGGAGTGTTAAGAGTGTCATCAGGTCCAATGTATCATTGGTCAAATTTAATTTCTACGATTGCCTATTTTATATGTGCTGTTTATCTTTTTGGGTCTTATAATAAGTCTTAATTCTCAATTGTACTTTGGTTATTTATAAAATTTTTTACACATCATCATGCATGTGTAAAAAAAATTTCATTGGGGTAGGCAGAGACTATGGCTTTCCACTTATTACGACCCTGACATAGAATTTTCGCTTCTTCTACTTTCATAAGTGTTTGTTTGCCGCTTAAGGGTCTTCTTGACCTGGCCTTTTACGATTGGTCTAGAAATTTATTCACAATTATTATTATTTTAAACTCAGCTTATGCACTTATGTCACAAATTTTTACTTTATTTTAGTTAGTCAAAAATAAACACGTTGAAACTCTTTTGCAGACCCTTTCAAAAGGTTTATTGTCACTTCAAAAGGCTTAGCTAAGTTAATTATCCGCAATGTATGGCTTCGTCTAGACATAAAGCTTCATTGGTTACAAAATAAAGCTTGTGCTGACGGATTAAGAATGGATTTGCGTTTATATTCGACTAAGTAGTTTAAGCAAGACGATATCTTAAAGAGTTAGGTATTCTAGAATTCTTTACTAATAAAAAAATACATACTTACATACATATTGTCACGCCTTTATCCCCGAAGGGGTAGGCAGAGGTATGCCTTTGCCTACCCCTAAACGCTCACATTTCACCGTATGCATTTTTGTCCCACGTAACAGGTGGTGTGTGCCCATTACCTTGTAATAAATAAAAAAATAATTAATAAATATTGTGGGGCCTTTTTTTTACACACCGTCGTGTAGCCTAAAGTAAGCTAATATAAGCTTGTGCTCATATAGTTTTCCAGGGTTTCGTAAGTCAAGACAAAAGCTGTTAAGACCCTTTATCTCAGGAGCTCGTAGAGGTACCTAGTTTAAAATTTGAACTGTCAAGTGTACAATCCCCTAAAATCTGCGAGAAATTCAAACTTCTCAGTTTATCGTAAATAAAATATGGCCGTTTATAAAGCAAAAGAAACAAGTTTCTATAAGGAGTTCTCGGTGGGCGAGTTCGACACATGCTTGTCAGATTTTTAGGATTTTTAATTTAAACTACCAAGGAGAAAAGCGTACGAACCACCAAATGGACAGTGATTACCATAGCTTGTATAAATATATTATAAAGTGATAATCTTTTTTCACATAGGTCACAAAGTAATACTTATAAACGTCAAGATTATTGCTTCTACATTAACATTTACTGCCAGATTCGCAAAGCAATAGGTTTGCCTGAAGAAGAACCTGGCAATAAAACTCATGACCACTGTTTCTAACCGCCAGTAATTATATTTGTTTTATTTACATGATATTTCAACAAGTTTTGAGCAGCCCATTAAGCATGGCATAACAACCACCATGTTACTGGCGACTGGAACTAATGGAGTATAATATATGGCGTTATGTAAAAATGACTGAAATAGCTAAGGAAATTGTTAGGAAAATCTACATACTAGCTCCATCTGTAACCGACTTCAACGGCCTATCTATCTTTTACTATTGTCTAAAATAATGTCAAAATAGTTACCATCGGTACCTATTGACGAAAATTTCGGTTTCAACAATCAAAGATAGATAGAATTATTTACCTACGACATTGAACTATTTGACACAAAAGTTGGACATTTGGCGGGAAGAGTGACAAGTGCGGACGCTTGCTTTATATTATTTTCTAAAACTAGTGCATTTATCTTGTTTTATGTGCGGGAGTGGTGATTTCTTGGACATAAAAGTTGTGTTAACGTGCTATAGTGAAAGACAATGATATATATGCAGTGAAATGCTATTTTCTCTCTTGCCGCGAAACGTCCACTGACAACCTTAGTATAAGAATCACCATTATACTGAGGGCAAGGACCAGGACGTAGCTTGAGGACACGACATCGACTGGACAGGACTAATTAGAAGATAAGATTGAAGAAATATGATATAAAAAATAAGATTTGGCTAAAAGGTCTTAGGAACCAGGCCATTAAATAATTATTAAAAAAAAAATGACACAAAAGTTAAAAATTCAAATGTTTATCTGTGGTAGCGATTTATGTTTTACTGAAGATAGAATATTGAAACCGGCCATAAATTTTAAAAAGTACAAAATATATCCCCGGGTAAGGCTTTTGTCATATTAAGTAACGTTGTATTGCAGAAACTTACTCCAAACAATAAATCCCCAAGGGAAAGAAAAATAAAAGACAAAACATTACCGACACCAAATTGTACCCGGAAGAGAAAAACTGTACGACGGACCGAGCTATTGAACTTTTCCTCTACAAGATGCGCGGCGTCTGTACTTATTTTATGTTTTACTTTTTTACATTGTAGGTTTTGTTTCATCTTTCCAACAGTTTGAAAATACTATTGCTGTATTACACTGTTTTGTAATGGTCGACTTTTGTAATTTATCTTTTGGAAGATTAAAGTTAACATTTCGAGTCGTTTTGTTTGAAAATTATAGACATAGACATATTGTCACGCCTTTATCACCGAAGGGTTAGGCAGAGGCATACGATACGCCCGCATTTTACCGTATACACTTTAGTCCCACATAACAGGTGGTGAGCCCATTGACGCGTTGAGAAGGACAGGCGCCGGTTGTGGCGACCTGCTGTTGAATTTTTTAAGGCCTTCAACTGGACTTAACGACTGCCATGCTACTAGCAACCGGGACCGACGGCTTAACGTGCCTTTCGAAGCACGGAAACGCTTGCAAATGTCAATGCCTCAAAGTGGTCACCCATCCGAGGACCAGCCATAGTGAAAGTTGCTTAACCCGGTGATCGTTTACAGAACACTGAGTCAGTGAGGCCACGTGCGTTTCTTTGAAAATTATACATACTTGGGACTTATGTATGGGACAAAAATGCATACGGTGAAATGTGGGCGTATAGTATGCCTCTGACTACCCCTTTGGGGATAAACATTTTTTTTTTATTAGAAATAACCCAGTTCTTAATAAACAATTACAATCTAACCCCTATGCACGTCTTGAGGCTAATAAGTAATTTTAATCTAACCTAATTTACGTATATTATTTTTCACTAGTCTTTAATAAAGTATATTTCTATTCTATTCATTTTCCTGGATGTAGATAATGCCTCAATGGATCTGTATTCTTATTTAACTGTAGTAATATTGTATTTGATTTTCCATCGAAACAACTTACCTCAAATTAATTACGATAATTTTTGTGGTTAGGCATAATAGATTTATATGCATGAAGTACCTATCAATAGCGATACATATATGCGAGCTTGTATATATTGCAATAACGATATTCACTCGATTCAAATCTAGCAGCTCACAGTACATTCCATGGAATGAATTTCCAACAATTGTAAAATTGAGACTGGATTTGATAAAATAGGAATAAGTTTTTATTTGAAAAGCACTACCGCCTATTCTAAGAGTAAATTGATTTTCAATGTTACCTCTTATCTAAGAATAAAGCACTCAAGATTAAATATTTAAAGAGGTTAGTAAAAGATGTTACCAAGTGTTATGATATATTGTGACATTTCCTCGATTTCAGTTTCCAAATTCTGTGCTGAAAAAATGAAAATATCTTTATGTAATAAGTAATGGTGAAAATAAAAAATCTTAATTCATGTAGGTCACAAAGTAACACACATGAACGTCAAAATTATTGCTTGTACATTTACTGCCAGATTCGCAAAGCAACAGGTAGAGCCTGAGGAAGAACCTCGCAATAAAACTCATGACCACTCTTTTTAATCGCCAGCAATTACATTAGTTTCCTGCTGCTGCTCACAGCTGAAGCTGTTGGTCACAGTTATTAGTCACATTGGCGTTGGTTAGCCAAATCGAAGGCCTTATAGGCTTGATAAATATCAAAAGCTGGTAGCTGCAACTTTCGCCTGTCCATTTCTACACAGCAATAGGCTCACTGCCGTATACATATGTATATAGACGTCTTTATCTCGGAAGAGGTAGGAAGAGTCATACTATCACCGCTTGTATTTTGCCTATATATATGTATGTGATTCCTCACACCTGACCTCAATTTTATTTGACACTAGCTGACCCCCCCAGCTTTGCCTGTGACATACTTCTAACCCTCGTCGCACTTATTTAATCGCGTCGCTTATAACTTTTACTAAAAATGTTTGAAAATTTGCCCGATTTGTTGACAATTATGATTATTGCTCTGCTCTCCTGTGTAGTAGCGTGATGGTATATAGTTTATCACCTTCCTCGATAAATGGACTGTACAACGCAAAAAAGAGTTTTTCAATTGCAACCAGTAGTTTCCGAGTTAGCGCTTAGCAACATAACACGTGGTTCAATAAGTCCCGAGACTAAGTACTAAAACAAGGTTTTTTTTATAAAATTATTTTTTATTCATCAACGTAGTCTCCTCCAAGAGCTATACAATCCTTCCAACGCTTTTCTAACTTTTCTATAACATGCGTGTAGAACGATTTGTCTTTGGCTTCAAAATAAGCCTCCGTTGCCGTGATAACTTCACTATTTGAGTCAAATTTCTTACACTGGAGCATTTTTTTGAGATTTGCAAACAGCCAGTAATCGCTGGGGGCCAAGTCTGGCGAATAAGGGGGATGAGGAAGCAATTCAAAGCCCAATTCAGTTTTGGCCATCGTTCTCACAGACTTGCGACAAGGCGCGTTGTCCTGGTGAAACACCACTTTCTTTTTGTTCATTTGAGGCCATTTATCCGCAATTTCGTACTTCAATCGCTCCAATAAGCACATGTAATAGTCACTATTTATATTTTGCAAATTTTCAAGGTAGTCGATGAAAAGTATTCCATGCGCATCCCAAAATATAGACGCCATAACCTTACCGGCCGATTTCTGAGTCTTTGGCCGCATCGGGCGGCTTTCACCAGCCGCTCTCCACTCCGCTGACTGCCGATTGGTTTCCGGAGTAAAATGGTGTATCCATGTTTCATACATTGTCACATACCGACGTAAAAATCCTTTTTATTACGATTTATCAGCGCCAAACATCGCTCTGAATCATTGAGACGTTGTTCCTTTTGATCAGTTGTAAGCAAACGCGGCACCCACTTGGAAAAAAGCTTCTTCATGGCCAAATTTTTACGTAAAATAGTGAAAACACTACCAGCTGAAATCTTCACTATCTCGGCTATCTCGTGCACTTTTAACTTCCGATCTTCCATTACGATTTTGAGTCACTGCTTCATTTGGACGACCTGAGCGTTCCCCAACATTTGTGTCCATGCGAACGCGTTTGAAGTCGGCATACCACCGACAAATGGTTGCTTTAGAGGGAGCTGATCCCGCATAACATTTTATAAGCCATTGCTGTGCTTTAACGGTATTTTTTCCCATTAAAAAACAATGTTTTATCAACACGCGAAACTCGTTTTTTTTCATTGTATCGAAACTACAAGCGTAGCGTCACTTAAATGTCAGCAAAATCAATATTTAAAGGTTCCATTTTTTTAAATTTGACACATATCTTTTTTGAAGGCCAGTACTTTTTAAAAATCAAAAGAGCTTTTAATATATACGCCATATCCAAGTTAGTCTCGAGACTTATTGAACGATCTAGTATTTTGCGATTAATTTTTATTTATTTAGATTTCATTGTATTATCCTATAAAATTGTATTAATTCTAGTCAAAACATACATTAATTATTTTTAAACCATCAACTATCTATATAAAAATATCAAAATCGAATGATTATTAAAGGAAGAAGGAAGCCATGGGGTTTGTTGAGAGCGTTGGGGTTATCCTTCCAATCTTTCCAAATCGATTCCTATTACTATTTAAGCTGTCGTGAAAACGTATGAAAAATTTATACTATACTGTACTGTACTGTATTGTACTGTACTGTATTGTACTGTACTGTACTGTACTGTACTGTACTGTACTTTACTGTACTAAACTGTACTAAACTGTACTGAACTGTACTATACTATACTATCGCCAGGCTTCACGACCCTTGCATACTTCTTTCGCTTCTTGCAGATTCATCAATCGCTTCATACATGCACGTCTGGGTATCCGAGTGCTTTTGACATTTCCGTTTTTGAGCAGTCTGCACACATGGTCTTCAGACTCCTTCTACTCGTACTCGTAATACTTTCGCGCAATATATATTCTTCGTCAATCGTTCCTCACTCATACATTTGACGTTGTGTGAAAGTAAATTTCAAATTAAATAAGTTTTGAATTATTGCAGGTCCAATTTGCTCCAAAAGTCCGTATGTTCATCAAATCTGGAGTACTGAAAGGGACTATCCAGGAAGGGGATACTGTGGTATTCGGTATGTGAATTTTTATTTCCTTTATTTAGCACAAGTGGTTTCACAAGTTTCATCTGCGTATTGCTCGTCACTCTGTTGGAGTACGGGCATAAAATGTAGCCTGAGATACTCTTTATAACATCAGCTCTCTGCCAGTGATAATCCCGTTAGAATCGGTGCAGACTTTTCAGAGATTTGCCGTAGTAAACAGACAGACAGAGAAAATTTTTAATATTTGTTTAGCTTTTTGTTTTAATTTAAATACCGTATATACTTTTACTATGCACTTAGTGGTAAGCTGTTAATTTAGAATTACAAAACAGACTTCAATTTAATTTACATGTATTAATTTCATATTGATTTCATTATGTCCAGTGTCTATTTTTTTTATACCACTGAGGTGGCAGACAAGCATACGGCCTGATGGAAAGTGGTCACCGTAGCCTATTTTTAGCTACCTATGTCATGAAACGTTTCAGCTAAATTTAACCTACTTTTCAGTTGAATTTAGCTGTAATTATGCGCATATACGTAAATTGGATGTCACTACAATGATATCGTAAAGCAGATTTAACTTTGAAACTGGAGGGTAGTCCAAATAACACTGTAACAAAATGTTGCATTCTCGTCGATTAGAGCTTGTTGGATTTGTTATAAATTTTATTTATTTATTTATTTTTCTATCACGCCTTATCCCCGAATGGGTAGCAGAGGCAAACATATTGTATACCCACTTTTCACCATGTAATAGGTGGTGAGCCCAATACCGTGTTGAAATATACAGGCGAAGTTGTGGCTACCTGCTGTTAAAATTTTTCAAGCTGTCCATAAGGCCTTCAACGTGACTTAATGACTGTCAAGGTACTGGTAACCGGGACCAACGGCTTACCGTGCCTTCCGGAGCACGATAACGCTCGCAAATGTAAATGCCACAAAGTCGTCACCCATCCGAGGACCAGCTATAGTAACTTATTGAAAATAGAAAAATAAATAAAAATTATGTAATTATTATAGTAAGCTACCACACACGGAGACGATGCTATAGTATATATTTTGACTACATTTATTAAATTACATTAAAAAAGTAATTTAAAAAGTTGCCTTAATTGACTGTAACACTCCTTTTATTTTACAGGTTGTCAAGCCAGTGCCAACCCTAACATTTTGACATATAAGTGGTATGTCAATAACGACCATATTGCTGGAGATGTCAAAAATGAACTGGTAACTATGTTTCTTTATCAGTAGTACAATTTCAACTGATTGACGCTCACTTAAGGCCTACGCAGACTAGCTTCTTTTACTATTTGCAACCGGCGACTTAGCTTTTTAGAAACCAGATGCAGCTACCGAGCGCTCTCCTCGCACACTTAAAAATGCCAGAATCGTCGACTGTATCACTTTTGAAATAGCAAAACAGTATCCGAGTAGTCGCCAAGACGCCAGATACCGATGCTGCGCCTGGATGCCAGGGGGCCGTGTCTAATATTTTCGAATAGAAAGCGGTTCTAATTCTATTCTATAGCGGTTCTATTGCGATTAGTCCAAAACTAGGTAGTCTACTAAAACTATTATATATTTCACAATCACACTTATCAAGCTGCAGAATAGAGACAAAATAGCTGTTTTTAGCTATCAAATATAGACTACGAAAAATGCAAATTAATAGTTACTTATGGCACTACACGTGTTAATAACATTCTATCGGCCAGCGGATAGAATTCTATTAGAGCGCAAATGTAATAGTAGACTACGAAATGTGTCATTTTTTTTCTGTAGGCTCTCTATTGAGCGACAATTTCTATTCTCTTCTGACACGATTGAATTAGTAGACTTGGCCCCCAGAGAGTCGCCCAAACGCGACGTAACATCGACACAGCCATAAAATTGCCAGTTGCGAATACTAAGGGTACATTCTCTATTGAGCGACAATTTCTATTCTCTTCTGACACGATTGAATTAGTAGACTTGGCCCCCAGAGAGTCGCCCAAACGCGACGTAACATCGACACAGCCATAAAATTGCCAGTTGCGAATACTAAGGGTGGATTGCACCATCAAACTATATTCATAACCAAAGCCAAACCAGCTTTTAACAATGACGTCACAGCTGACGCTAACTTTAACAAGCCGATAATTGGTGGTTAAAGTTGTAGTAACAGTAATCTGCAGGAAGCGAAAGAAGTATGCATGAATCGCGAAGCGATCTCCACCCCGTAAGGGATACAGCGTGAAGATAGAAAGATAGATAGATAGAAAGTAGTAACAGTAACAGACGTAATGACATAACAGTCTACTTAACACTATATCTACAATCAAATATATTCAAATATAAATAATGTAGCATTCTGCGAAACATCGTTGTTGAATTTTATTGCTACCGTTATTGTAACTGCTTAAGTAAATTTTAACGGAAAATGTAACAAAAATTATGGTGCAATTCACCCTAAAAGAAGATAGTGTGCGGTGACATTTACTGGGCATAATGGTTTCTGGGTGTATAGCTATTGCGCTTCTTCTAGCTCGTAGCCCCGTTAACACAATGTTCTAACAAAAAGATCACTATTTTAAGCATCATTCGGTCCTCAGATGGGTGGCAGTATTGTGGCATTTCCGTTTATTTGCTTTTCCGTGCGTCGGAACGCACGTTAGGCCGTTGGTTTCGCGTGCTGGTATACGACAGGGCTTAAGGCTTGAAGGAAAAATTTCAACAGCAGGTCGCCACAACCTCTTTATATTGTGTTATACTAACACAATCCAAACTTAATGAACGGGATAGGAGGTCAAGCTATTAGACGATATTATCTACTGCATATTATTAAAAATATCATGTAAAATAAAATATAATTTGGTGATTTTTTAAATTTCATTAAAAAGGAAAACAACTTGGTCAGAGATCAGTTGGAGGAGGTGGTCAAGTCCCGTCTGAATAAGCTATCTTTATCACTTTAAAAAAGGCAATTTAAAAAAGGCAATATAAAAAAGCATACCATTCTCTCTAAAACTATATCCATAAAAAAAAAAACAATATAAAAAAGTCAGCATACCATTCGCTCTAAAAATTTATTCATAATTATTATACTTAATTTAAAAATTAATGTATTTTTAAATTAGGAACACTTAATTTTTGTAATGTGCCATTAAATTTACAAAACAGAGTACCAATCTTGTACCTGGCATCTTTTCAAGTGTCGTCCTCTCCATTAATTCGGTACACCATATTAAATTTTACTGACCTTATTTGCATGTACTGTGAGAGGCGTCCACGAAAAATACAAGAGAGAATTTTTAAGCTCCAAATAGGATCTGTACCTGCAAAATGCATTTAAAATCAGACCTTTTATGAGAAAATTAAAAAAGAGGTTAAAATTAAGTTGCAACGTAATTCCTAAGTTTTGTTTTTGAAACATTTCTAGTGGATATACATATAAAACTAGCGGACGCCTCTCAGTTTCACCCGCAGAGGTCCCTTTCACGTGGGAATACGGGGATAAAATGTAGTCAAAATTACTTTTTATAATATCACCTATCGGTAGTGAAAGTCCAGTTAAAATCAGTACAGCTGTTTTAGAGATTAGCCGGAACAAACAGACAAGACAGAAAGACAAAAGACAGTAGTATTATTTACAGTATAACTTGTCAAACTTACAAGCTAATCAAACAAACACGCCTTATCCCCGAAGCGGTGGCAGAGGCATACGGGTAAGACATACATAGGTGATACGCCCACTTTTCACCAGCTGTTGTAATTGCAAGACATAGCGGCAAGCCGCCCATAAGGCCTTTTACTTGGCTTAACGACTGCTATATTACTGGCAACCGGGACTAACGGCTTAACGAGCCTTCCGAAGCACGGAAACGCTCGCAAATGTAAATACCACAAAGCGGTCACCCTTACGTGACCAGCCATTGCGAAAGTTGCTTAGCACAGTGAACGTTTACAGAACACTGAGTAAGCAAGGCCACGAGCGCCTCTACATAAATATGCATTTAGTGAAAAGCTGTTAATTTGGTATTACAAACAGACACTTTATTTATATGTATGTACATTTATGAATTATATTTTTTTTAGTTTTTGGATTTTTTCTTTTTTTTGTGCTTGACCTTGCTTTTTGTCAAATTTCGTGATTCCAGGTATACGGGAACGTTTAGGTATTAGGTAGACCCAAAACATATATGTTACTTCCGGTTGAGCTAGAATTATCATTTTGGTTAAAAGCAAGGTCTTACAGCACAAGTAAAGGGAAAAATCCGACCAATTTTCATAAAGAAGGTAAATTTTGGTACTTACAAGTTTTAGCGTAATTCTTAATTTGCTCATATCTTTTTATTGTGTTGACTCAGAACCTTGATTTTTATAAATCTAATAGGGACTATAGACTTCAGTATTTAGTAAAAATTTCAACTTGCTTGGTTCACCCGTTCTTGAGAAAATCGATGGTGACAGACGGACAAGAATGTAATCTTATAAGGGTTCAGGTTTGTTTCTTTTTGAGGAAGGGAACGCTAGAAAACTAAAAATCTTTTTTTTTTCATAGGTACTCTCCAACATATCTCGCCAGTTCAACGAAGCGACCATCAAGTGCGAAGTGCACAACGCCGTCGGTAAAAGTGCTGACACGAAAACCATAGAAGTGGTCTGTAAGTAGAGCTTTAAAAAATGATTCGTTGACAGTCTTTAATATACTCGTAACTAGATACTATACGGTGTTAAATCAGAATACGTTTTTTTTTATAAAACAAAACAAAAACCGACTTTTTACTGCCTCGGTGGCGCAGTGGTAGTGTATGTGACTGTCGCCACTGAGGTCCCGGATTCGAATCCCGGGTCGGACAAATATTTGTGTGATCTACCAATGTTTGTTTCGGAGTTTGGGTGTTTCCTATGTATAATATGTATGTATTTAGAGGTATATAAGTATGTTTATCAAACGTCTAGATCCCATTACACAAGCTTATATTAGCTCACTTTCGGCAAGACGGTGGTGTGTAAAAAAAAATGTCTCACAATATAATACAGTTATTGCTTCTAAGCTACCTATCGATCATGTAATAAGGTTCAAAATGCCCTAACTTTTAGGTGCGTGAAATAAAAGATATAACCGATTGTACTTTTAAATTGGTTCAGGCCCTGAAAGTATTGTTGGATGATGAGCTAACCTTGCTAACCACACATTACCTACTTAAAATCTAAACTAACATCCTTACTAGGAGCTGTACGTAAAATAAGAAACTGTATTCCGAAAAAAATAAGCGCGTTGATATATAACTCCTTAGTAAAACCACATGAGATATCCAATTGAAGTGTGGGGTTCGGCTGCCAAAATGAACTTAAAATCTTTACAACGAACTCAGAATAATATTATAAAGTCACTATCACTACCTATCTCCAACTAATCAAATAGATCACGAATCAAAATTATTAAACATAAAACAAGTATACATATACACTACTAGCATTTTAGTTAAAAAAAACAACAAACTCCATTCAAACAAATACAGAGCTACCTAAAAAAGTAAGTATCTTCTAACTTCCTAAGAAACAGTGTCAAAATACAGTTATTTCACCCACGCACTATGGCAAAATGACGATTTTGTTTGATGGAGCACAGCTTTACAAAGTCAGAACTAACTTTAAATAATTGAATTAAAAAAAACAATCAGGAGAGTACTCTAAACAAACAGACAAAACGTTGTAAGTGTGAATACCTTGTACACATTTATACGTTTATTGCGCAAAGTAACTGTAATACTATACAGGGCGTCCCACGGATATGCCAAATGGAGGGAAAGTAACTTGTATATTATAGATGGAACATTTAACTGAAAGAAGACATTATTTGAATTTAAAAAAACAATTTAATCTGCTAATAAAGGAGGGGAGGAGGATCCCACCACACACCCTCGATTCTTCAATTCTAACGGTCAAGGATCATCATCATCATCCGAGCGTCTGTCCCAGTTGCGTCTCGCGACGCCCGGGGTCCGCTTTCCTACATTTTCTCCTCCACTTCGCACGGTCGTCGGCATCCCCTGTGGTGAGACCATTGGCACGCATGTCATCCCTTACGACGTCAAGCCAGCACTTCTTGGGTCTTCCCCTCTTACCGGGACCCGGCGGGGCTGACATGGCCAGACATTTGTTACCTACGTAGCCCGGCGGTTGCCGCAAGACGTGACCATACCAACGAAGGCGACACTCTTGCAACTTGTCTGCAATGTCACGGACGTGAAGGCTGCCGCGGATGCGAGAGTTCCTCACGCGGTCCATCCGCGTGACTCCACATATCCACCGCAGCATCTTCATTTCCGTGACACGCAGCTCCTGCTTGTGTCGCTCCAATATCGGCCACGTCTCAGTGCCATGTAAAAGGACAGGTCTAATAATGGTTTTGTAGACCTGTCCCTTCAACCGGATCGGCATTTTAGGGTCACAAATGACACCGGTCATCTCCCGCCATTTGGCCCACGCGGCAGCAATTCGTGACTTGACATCGCAATCGATGTCACTGGACGTGTGAAAAACAGATCCCAAGTATTTAACCTGGTCCGTGCGCTCGACCAAATCACCGCCTATGCGGACGGATGTGGAATCTGTCGAGTTTAGTGCCAAGTACTCGGTCTTCGCCACATTTAGTTTCAGACCGCCGTTCTCAAGCGTCTCCTTCCCTTGGAGGCTGCTCATGCGGGTTTCTGATGCTGTCCGACAATTCGTCTAATATTACACTGAACAGAAGCGGACTTAGGACAGAACCCTGGTGTACCCCGACGGTGATGGGGAAGGGTTTCGTGTCGCCAACAGCAGTCCTAACCATTGAGTCGGAGTCACAGTACATGTCCCGGATAGTGTCAATATAGACCTCTGGAACCCCTTTGGACCGCAGTGCCCACCAGATCATCGCACGAGGAACACAGTCGAAGGCCTTCTGCATATCTAGAAACAAACAGTGCAGAGGCGTGTTCTTCGACCTGTATTTCTCTGCGACAACCCTCAGGGCAAAAACAGGGTCCGTGGTCCCATGACCAGGGCGAAACCCATATTGACACTCCGAGAGAGTACACTCCTGCCGGATCCGAGAGTCTATAATCCTCTCGAAGATCTTCATGGTGTGGGACATCACCTTAATACCGCGGTAGCTCCCGCACTCCTGCACTGACCCCTTACCTTTGAAGACTGGAGTAATAATACTCAGTCTCCATTGGTTTGGGATCTGCCCGCTGAGGAGTATACGGTTAAAAAGGTTTACTAAGATGCCCACACCGCGAGGACCCATCGCCTTCCAGGCTTCGATGGGGACTCCATCGGGTCCGACAGCTTTCCGATTCTTCATGCGGCGAAGCGCAGTCAGGATAACGGTCAAGGATAACCTCCACTAATTGTAACGGAAAAATGACGAACCGAACTCCTCAATGAAAGGGATGTAGGATATGGAAAAGGAAACCTTACCCTCCAGATTGACAAAATCGTGCAATATTCCGCTTTACAAGGTGACACTTAGTCGACAATTCGACACGCGTTTCGCCTACACACGAGACATCCTCAAGACTGCTTGACAGAAATTGTGATCTACGATGGATTTCCTCCATGTAACGCCCGATTCAATTAATTAATTTAAATTGCATTCATATATATTTAAACAATTACATGGTTTTGAACCGGGAATCGCACCCGTTACACGAGGGAAATAATCACCTGTAACTTTAATATGCCGACCGAAAAGCTTCAAAATAAGGATTATTTTTTGCTAAATAACATAGTGTCAGAAATAAAAGGAAGACCACGAATTTTAACATTGATGTGAAATGTTGTTCAAAAAGACATTGCAAAAAGAATTATTTATAAAAAAGCATCAAATATTGCAGAATCTTAATCTAGATTTTTTTTTAATAATATTTATTACATTTAATAATGATATGTACAAAAATATATTTAAATACTTGATTATATCATAGGTTCGTTAAATAATTAAACTAAGCTAACTAAATATAATAATAATCTTATAAATTTATGCCACATGTGTGGACACCCTGGCACCTTCGCATATTCCTGGCACTGCTAGCTGTGCGGGAGCTGCTGCTGGGTCCGCTGAGGCACTCAAACGGCGCAAATACACAAATCTTGCAGGAAATTATGTATTTGAGCCGTTTGCGGTCGAAACTCTTGGTCCGTGGGGTCCTAGTACAAAGCTTCTTTTCAGAGCTCTATCTAAGCTTTTGGTCGATGGTTCTCATGATGAGAAAGCTGGCTTGTACTTGGGTCAAAGGCTCAGCATTACAATTCAACGTGGCAATGCTGCCAGCATTCGGGTACGGTTGTGGCTGACAGCGATGTGGAAGAGTATTTTGATGCCTAAATATTTCTTATATTTTTTATTTTTGATATATAACATAAGATAATAATATATATATTTAAATATAACATATGATAAGCCCTTTGAAATATAACAAAATAATGTACCGTGGAACTGTGTATCTAATATAGGTCTACAAAAAAATTCGGTATGGTATATGTCTATCTCTTAAGGATAACATACTATATCCATATTAATACTTAAATAAAACATCAATTATAAAGTGGGAATTTAAAGGCTATATACACAAATTATTTGTTAATCCTTATCATTTTTAATATGTCAGTTGGCTTCAACATTTTATGAAGATTATTTTGGCCCTTCACACCTTGCAAATTAAATGTAAATCTTAGAATATATGGCAAAATGAAAATAAATGCGCTAAGAAATTAATACCGTGTATCCAAATTCGACCGGGCCGTGCGGGCGTGTACTTGATAGAGGAGAAGTAATCAAGCAATTTGGAAATTGTTGTTCATACATTATTGTGAAATTAATAAACGACGGGATTAAATGGGTGCCACGGGGTTCGAAATATGTCATGGGCGAAGCCGGGCGTGTCATCTAGTTGAAGATAAACCATTAAATATAGTTTTCATCTACTTAGCAGAACTAACAAGGCTTTTGAAACTATATACATACATACATACACATAATCATGCCTTTATCCCCGAAGGGGTAGGCTACGGTACGCCTACATTTCACCGTATTCATTTTTGTCCCACGTAACAGGTGGTGAGCTAATACATTAATAACACAATAACCTATGTCTAAATTATAGAATATGTATTATACTGGCGCATGACTATGGTTTGAAGTCAATCAATCGAGATGGACTAGCTTGAGCAAGCAAGATGATTAATTAATCCTCTCTATAGACAAAGCTATGAGCTGATTGAATGTACCTTACACACTATAATATGGTGCTACTCACAGAAATCTAAATAATTACTTGCAAAGTAGGTAGATTTCTGGGGATACGCTATTTTGTATTAAATATAATTGTTTATGACGGATGAAGATAAAACTCAAATTCATTGAAATCAAGCCATGTATAGATAAATGGGTAGATATTTTAAAATCATGTTTAGTGTTTTTAAGTTACCTATTTGGAACTGTCTAAAGATATTGCAATTTAAAATTTTTGTAAATTAATTAGTGGCAACCAATTTAATTGTAGAAGTACAAACTGTGTTTAAATAGGATAACATTGGTGTTGCTATGACTAAAATCAGCAATTTCTTATCAGGCAGGTCAGAAGGGAATAGAAATCGTCGCTAACAGAAAGCCACCGGTACAATTTCTACAGTTTTTCGTAGTCTACTATTACAATCGTGCTCCAATAGACTTCTATCGATCGGCCGATAAAATTCTACTAAGACGTACCGCACCATTGGCCACTAGCCAGTGACATTGTTGATAGTCTACTAACATTTTTAGTCGGTTAGTTAGTTAGTTAAAAACAGCGATTCTGTTTCTATTTTATGGCTTGTCAATAGTAGACTCGGCCCCCTGGTGTCCATCACACTGCCGCTGTACAGGTAGTTTTGATAAACTAAGCACCCTACATTAATGCTTTACCATTTATTATAATACTTAATTATACGTAGGTCACACTATAAGTTTTGCGTAACTTAAGAGAACAACATGTTATAACCAAAATATTACGTTTATTGCTTTTCAAAATACTCTCCTTTACATTTAAAAAAAATTTTTCATGCGATCGAACCATTTTTTTATACAGGAGGACCACAGATCTGTAGGCATGTTTTCTGAGTGCTGATTGAACGCTATCACTGCCTCTTCGGAAATGGTAGAAGTTAAACCTCTCGTCAATCTTTAATTTTGGGGAAAATACTGAAATCACAGGGTGCTAGGTCGGGGATATGCGCAGGATAGGTGACAAGTTATACTTTTTCGGAAGCTAAAATGACTTTGTTTTGTTGGCCGTGTGGGAAGAAGCGTTGTCATTATGTAGGAGAATGCGGCTTTTTGGTCGTCTTTCGCGAACTTTTTCTAACACCCTGGGTAAAAAAATGGTAGAATACCACTCGGCATTAACACTTTTTTGTCTTCAAGTGGAATTGTACAGACGGGACTCGTAGCTGAGAAAAATAACGCAATCATTTTTTTACCAACGTTTCTCGCCTGCCTCACTTTTGTTGGCCTGTTCTTATTTTCTAACACCCATTCACAAGATTGCTGTTTTATTTCGGGTTCAAAACAATAAATCCACCTTTCGTCTCCTGTGACAATGTCATAAACAGCATTAGAATGTCCGTGGTCGTACTTCAGTAGCATCTGTAAGGACCATTCCACGCGAGCCCGCTCTTGCTCCGCTGTAAGTTCATGAGGGATCCAATGACAACAAAGTTTCCGAACTTTCAATTCATCATGTAAAAATTTCTGAATTTGGCTCATACCAATCCCCAATAGTCCTCGAATTGTCTCATAGGTAATCCGCGGGTTTTCTTCAATTAGCCGCTTAACAGAAGCCACATTACTTTCGTTAACGTCAGTTGAAGGCCGCCCTTCACGAAATTCGTCATGTGAAGAAACTCGACCTCTCTCAAATTCAGAAAACCATCGACTCACGGTGCTCAAACAAGGTGCTTCTCTCCGAAAAGCATTTAGAAGACGAGCGGCACAGTTTTGAGAAGAACTTTTAAACTAATAAAAAATCATTGCTCTAAAAATTTTTCGACTGAATTCTATTTTCGTTGCGTACGTACAACTTCAATGTGTGATAAATGATTTCCCGCCAATCGTTTTTTTCTTATTACTAAGAAGGTTGCATAGTTTCAAAAAATATAATATTCGAAATTCAAATACTCGTAGTTCCGATTAGCTAGAAGTGCAAAATTTTTATGTGCCCCATGTAGTAAACTAGGGAGGATTACAAAAGAGATATTAAAACCGAAATAAAGTGAAGACGTTACTTACAATAAAACATTCAAATCTATTAGCTTTTATCTTTTTTTTACATTATTTTGACTGCCTCTGTGGCGCGGTAGGAGTGTATCCGACTGCTACGCAAGAGGTAGTGGGTTCGATTATCATTAAGGATAAGACTTTGTGTGATGAGCACGATGGTTTATTCTGTGTCAGGGATACAGTTTGAAGATAGTTAGTTAGTTACTTTATTTAGAAATATATAATTATGTTTATCAGTTATCTGGTTACCATAGTACAAGCTCTGCTTAGTTTGGAATCAGATGGCGTTGTGTGAGTTGTCCCAACGATTTTTATTTTATATTTATTATTTATTTATTTTAGCTTTATAAAAAAACTTAATTAATATTTGTGAGAAAGTTTTTGTGCACAGTACCTAAATGCACGTATCTAATAAAGGAATACTAATACCACATTTCAATAAAATTCCCGATATTGGAAGGAAGGAAGGGTGTTGGTAGAAATTTCAGCATGTAGGGCAGATTTTGATAGACAAAGGAATGTGGCTGCGCTGCACCTTTGATTTTACCACAGTGTGATTGGGACTTTTGGCAAAATTCAAACTATTATAAAGTGTTATAGGAAAATGAAATCGATTTCAATACTATTCCTATTATTTTATATATTTGACGCTATTCTCTAATAATTAAATTTTCTTTTCTATTATTGAATTGCTATTATTTAGATCCAGAGCTGATTTCTTTAAAAGTTTCAGGTAGGTACCTACTATTGCGGTGAATCACTACTTCGAACTTTAAAACTACGCAACAAATTACGATGCGGTGTTTTTCAATAGTTAGAGTGATTCATATAGAAGGTTTTTATGTAAAATTTGTTGTTTTTGTATACATTGCCTAAATTATAATGAAATTTGTTGAGGATGTTGGAAAAAATAAGTCATCTGGGAGCTTTCACCGATAACGCTGCCTAAACCCTTTGAGATATAACAAAATAATTTAAAGTGGAATTGTGTATCTAATGTAGATCTACAAAAAAGCCCGCGACGATATATGTCTATCTCTTAAGAATAACATACTATATCAATTTTAATACTTTTAAAAACCAACAATTATAAAGCGGTAATATGAAGGCTATTTACACAAATATGCTATAAATCCTTATCATTTTTCTACGTTAGTTGGCTTCAGCATTTCATGAAGATAATTTTGTCCATTTATTTACACCTTGCAAATTAAATGAATTACTTACAAGCTATAGCAAATTAAAAATAAAGCGCAAAGAAATTAATTTGGTGTAACCATAATTCGACCTGGCCGTGCTGGCGAGCGGAGAAGTAATCAACTAATTTTTTGACATGTTCATACATTATTGTGAAATTAATCAACGACGGGATTAAATGGGTGCCACGGGGTTCGAAGTATGTTACAGGCGAATCCGGGCGAGTCAGCTAGTTTCTGAATATAGGTTTACTTACTATGTTTATCAATTACACCTTATCTCCGAAGGGGTGGCAGAGACATATTATACGCCCACTTTTCACCATATTTATTCTTGTTCCACGTAATAGGTGGTAAGATAGACAGACGCAGGTTGTGGCTACCTGCTGTTTCAATTTTTCATAAGGCTTTCAACTTGGCTTAACGACTGCCATGTTACTGCCAACCGGGACCAACGGCTTAACGTGCCTTCCGAAGCACGGAAACGCTCGCAGTGCTTAACGCAGTGATCGTTAACACATTACTTCTACTTTATTCAGTAATAAAGCTATATGAGAAAAGCCTTTTTTCTTCGTTAGAAAATGCCCAAAACTTTACATGCTTCGACATATGTCCATTAGTTTTCAAGTACCTAACTAGGAGATCTATCTATCGTTCTGTCGTTTCTAATAGTTCCCCATTAGCCCCAGCTTTCAGAATTGTGTTGAATGGACTACCTCATCTCTAGACATTCTTATTAGAAAATTTTGAGATTTAGAGATATTGGTAAAAACACCCTTGGAAAGAAATAGTACTTCTATTAATTGAAGATAATCTAATAAAATGTGATTCTATTGTTGATTGGTGAGAAAAGTTTTAGCATATTGATACTAGAATTACTGTATTCTACTCTACTGTACTGTACCCTACGGTACTGTACGGTACCATACTGTTCTGTACTGTACGGTTCTGTACTGTACGGTACTGCACTGTACCGTACGGTACTGTCCTGTACCGTACTGTACCGTACGGTACTGTCCTGTACCGTACTGTTCTGTACGGTACTGTAATGTACGGTACTATACGGTACTGTAATGTAATGTATTGTACTGTACTGTTCGGTACTGTGCTGTACTGTACTGTAATTTTAAAGCTGTTAAAAAATATCTTATGGTAGTTTCACTTCTTACATGTATTTTTTTTTTGATTGTGCATGGCTTTCACAGATGGGCCTTCGATAAAAGTTAAACCACTCAACGTAGAAGGTGAAGCAGGATCTACGGTAACGTTGTTGTGCATCGTTGATGGACATCCTCCGCCGAAGATACAATGGTTGCGGTACGAAAATGAAAGGTTTATTGTAAGTATATTTAAAAGACTGTAGATTTAGAGTTAGTTTAGTTTTATTATTATTATTTTATTTTTTATCTATCTATCTATCTTCACACCGTACCCCTGACGGGGTAGTCAGAAAGGACAGATCGCCAGGCTTCACGATCCATGCATCCTTCTTTCGCTTCTTGCGGATTCATCAATTGCTTCATACGTGCACGTCTGGGTATCCGACTACTTTTGACTTTTCCGTTTTTGAGCAATCTGCTCACGTGTACTTCATATGTAAGTCTCAGCCTACCCTGACTTCTTCTACCCTCTACTTTCGCACAGTATATTATTATATTCTTCGTCAATCGTCCCTCACTCATTCGTTGGAAGTGTCCAAACCAACAGAGCACGCCCTTTTCCAGCTTAACGCTGATACTTTCATTCAAACCTGCCATATTACGTATCACTTCGTTACGTATACGGTCGGCCAAAGTTATTTATTATTATACATTCCAATTTAACATTTAGTTAGTAAAATGAGTCACAGTAACACACAGTTTAAACAGTTTGTCTGTGAACTTCTTAAAATCTCGTTTCTACTTACATGTTAACAAAACGATTAATAGGCATTATTATAATGATTCATTCAAAATAATTTTTAGAAACAATTTTGAAAAGCAATTAGTATGTTATAAACGTTTCTGCCATACATATTACTGGAACCAAACATAGCTCACATAGGACCCGTAATATACTATTACCGTGGTGCTTCCCTATTTCTATAGGATTTTCACCTAGTTGCTTTCCAGGTCTCCCGCTTTCCAATGGAGGGAAGAGGCATTACGTTCATTTCTTACTTCCTCACATTATCTTCTGATTAATTTCGTTGCGGGTTCAAGACATGCTAACTTCTCCTGGGACATCACCGAGATCGAGCTCGGTGTAACTTTTCTGGTGTTTTGGTCATTGCTGTAGATCCTGGTTTACAGGAGTCACAATAATGGGAATGCGGGTGGGATTAGTTCCAAGAAATTAGTATGCTAATTGTTCTAAATTTAAAATTTAAAGTGGTTCCGTGCAACTTTGCAAAATGCCTGGTGATGGTGCCTTACGTCGCCTGAGAGATGTAAAGGGGTGGATTAATTCGTCAGAATCGAGCAGGTCACGGTTTATTGAAAAATAGGTAGTACATTGCATACAAAGTAACCTTACATATTTAAAACAATAAAAGAAACACAGCGGTTTAGTTGGTAAACGCGTCTGGTGCGTTGAACCAGAAGACGCTGGTACGAGTCCAGCTCGTGACTGAAAATTTTATTCCACTTTTAAATTTAAATTCGTAATAATTATTTTGTAAATGCACAACAGTTCTTGTAATGTTGGCTTGTCAAGTAGTACCTAGTAGTTCTCGATTTACTAAAATATAATGCGACTGATACGATGTTACTCGTACTTATAAAATTTACTGAATTTTATAGTAGTTTATGATTCAAAAGACATCAAAGACCTTGATCGAGTGAACGCAGTTTACTGTTTGAATTCCTTCATTAAAAATCTCTTCAAATGATTTCTAAAATATTCTTTTATTTTATTTATAAAATTGATTGATGTCACTTGGTGAAACTTGCTACACATATTAAATAACACCGTTTGTACTGTTCCACAACAATTACTCTGTAAACCTAACCGGTTTCGCCTCACGGCATTCTCAAACACACCCAGGTAAGTGAACCTTTGAGAATGCCGTAAGGCGAAACCGGTGAGGTTTACAAAGTAAATGTTGTGGAACAGTACAAGTGGTGTTATATGTATGTATGTATATGTATTCTTTTATAAATGAGCTTTTCTCCACAGCGAGTCGGCAAATCATCCAACCTGACCGTCACCATTACACCACATTCTGCGGGGCAGTATTGGTGTAAAGCTAGTATTGAAAATAGACAAGATGTTGAAGCACTTTCTGTCGTTTACATTAAAGGTATGAATATTTTTTTTTATTATTTGTGTTCATAACTTATTCTAGTTATGAACATATCAGATTTCATCTTATCAGATTCTACATCCAACCATGTTTAACATTATATATTCTCATTCTTAAATAGATAAATAGATTTTGAGTTTTGTCCAGTCCTAAAGGTCTTGTAAGAACCTTAATTCTGCGGGACGGGGCTCAAGATATCCATCTAGCTATTGCACTTAAATTACATTGTCTGATTCTACGGCTATTAAAAAATTACATGATCTAGACAAGAGCAAAAGAATCAGTACTTAGAAATTTATTGCTGGGTTCCCACCTCTAATTACCGTCATTCTACCCCTCATTACAGACAGGGTAATGCAATATAATTTAATATTATGCTTTGTGGAGAGAGGTCTTTACGTGTATGCTTATATTATGTTGAGCACCTCGGTTTTCCCAGAATGCAACAGCGTGTAACACCTTTGGTGTTACAGATGTTCGTAGCCTACAACGATTACTTATGATCAGGTGGGGCGCATCTAATTACACTGCCTTAGGGGTATCAAAAATAGTTTCAAATATTATCTGTTTTCTTGCAGGGCCTCCTAAAATATTGTCCAATCAGACACAATATGGCGTCGAAGGCGACAGTGTAAGGATAGAATGTACATCATTTTCAGTGCCAAAGCCTGACTACATTGTGTGGACTTTTGATGGCAACGAAATCAATTCATTTCATAATCAGGTAATATAGAGTCCTGCACATAATTAATAAAATATAAAATATTTTATACAGAGTACATAAATAAATGTAGTTTTATATTAAAAAACCAATAAAAATATTGTGCATTAATTTATCAACATTATTCTAGTAATCTGAGCGTTAAAGTATAAAAAGCAAAAAGTAAAATTTTCGTTAACTATACTAATATAATAAAGCAGGACAAATTGTTTGTTTGGTTGGACGCGGTAATCTCAGAATCGTAAAGAAGAAAAAAAGGTAACGATTTGAAAAATGGTTGTTTTATTGGATTGTCCATTTATCAAAGAATGACATAGGTTTAGGACATTTCTGACTACTGAGTTGCGAAATTGGGCTACTTTTCATACATTATTATAACAATCAAAAGTACTGGGATACCCAGTCGTGCATGTATGAAGCAATTAATGCATCTACCTACAGGAAGCGAAAGAAGTATGCATGGATCACGAAGCCTAGCGATCTGTCCTCTTTGAATACTCCATCAGCGATACAGCGTGAAGAAAGTTATTGTAACAATAATAAACAGGATTCACGTCACAGAATGGACGTCACGAACCCCCGTGCCGTCCATTCTATGACGCTTTGACAAAGTTGAAGGGCTCAGCTGGTCATTATATAAGTAAACTTATAGTAAGGAAGGTGAAATCTTAGCATCTTTAGTTCATCGAGATACATGCGACGTTTTCTTTCAGGAATATTCGTTTTTAGAAGAAACTCACGCTGACAGAATAACTAAATCCACTTTGGTTATAAGAGCAAGTGAAGCAAAACATTTTGGCCGATACAATTGTACTGTGGTAAATTATTACGGCATGGATAGTATAGAGATAAATGTAATTCCAGACAGTAAGTATCTTAGATTTACTTTCACAGGTACCCTGACATTTCTTCTAAATCATTTTCTAATGTAATATCAAAATTACAATATTGTAATAATACCTAGTAGATATTTTAACCACAATTTGTTTAACAGTATTCATTTACTTCAAGGTATATTTTCTCTCAGATAATAGGTTCCACAGGTTCCTATGTTATTTAGTGGTAAATTATAACTTTTATCATTCTGAAACCTACTAGACTTAATAAACATTGACATAAATTAAGGTTATCTAGCTTAAAACAAAATATTTCCACTTTTTCACCAATTTTTCTTTTTTTTGGAACATGATTTATGAATAGAATATAATAGAATAAAACTTATTGCACATCAATAACAACCACTCGTGTCAAGAGATTACAGTCTTATAAATGTACAAAGGGTGGCCTTATCGCTAAAGAGCAATCTCTTATACCTCAATATCTTATAACCTTTTCCTTTTTATTAATGAAAAGTAAGCTTATACAATAAAATGTAAAAAAGTACACTATACAAATTTATTAATTTTCAGAATCATTACCTTTGGTACTGATCGTCTCTGGCGGAGCCTGTATGGCTGTCTTCATCTTAATCGTTATGTTATTTATCATGCTCTGCCAGCGAAGGACCAAAAAGACCGACAATAAGAAATCAGACCTAGACTTAGGCAAAAACTGTGCAGATCAGTTCAAAGACTGTGACAAAACGTCTAATATTAGTGATCTCAAACTAGAACTTAGACATATAGAAGGAAGCTGTAATTTGGTAAGTAGTTAAAATCACTTATTGACTACTTTAGAAATAATACCTACTTTACAAATCTTAATCTTAATAATATTATAAATACGAAAGTTTGTATGGATGTTTGTTACTCTGTCACGTAAAAACTAATGAATAGATGTTATTGAAACTTTACAATAATATAGTTTACAAACATCCATACTTACAAACTTTCGCGTGTAGGATTGAGAAAAAACAACAATAGAAATTCTACTCTATGGTTTTAATTGATAATAAATTGTTTGATATTAAATCCCCCTTTTGCGCCCAGTTGCCACCCCTATAATAATCAATTCTATAAATAATTTAAGATTTTTGAAATTCGATCGAGAAATGTCACTATAGCACAATAAGAATACACAAAAGAAAATTTGTCTCTCTGAATATGGAGTTAGTATAATCCCTTGTTATATTTTGGTTCCAAAGTATTGCTTCAACTGTTTTTTTATGTCGTTTGAGTGCGATTGATGATTTGATTTTTATGTTCATTTTGCCATCTACTCCTCTTAGGTCTATATTCCAGAACGTTTCTCAATACTCAATCAACGCTTGAGACTAGTTATTGCCTTATAAAATCAACTCTCAAGCGTGGATTAAGTCTTGAGACACGTTCTGGAATACGGGCCTTAACCTTTAGCTACCGACGTGGTTTTTTTGTCACACTAGTACCAACGTGGGGCTTGAGTGGCCGCCTATACAACACTGAGGTTAATAGAAAATACGTATAATATTCATCAAATTATAAGTTATGTTGTTAATTTGGAATGTATAATGTAAAGAATAGATAATTATAATAATTTTTACTTTCACTCATTTTATTAACTAAAAAATGGCACTTAGAAACAATTTTGAAAAGCAATTAGTATGCAAAACTTTTTCTAAATTCAAATTTTAAAGTCGAAAAATTACGATGCCTTAAGACGTAAAGAGGTGGATATATTTTTTTGTCAGATTTGAGCAGGTCACAGTGGTGAAGTTTGTAAACGCGTCTAGTGCGTTGAACCAGAAGACGCTGGTTAGAGTCCAGCTCGTACCTCAAAAATTTTTTCACTTCAAAATTTGAATTAAAAAAATGGAACTTGACAAGATTAAAATCATTTATAAACTGGGTTGATAGGTCAACGGTCGTTAGTAAAAGTATCTCAGATTATAATAATATATTTGAGTTAAAGTATAATAAAAGTATCGTAGGATTGTTAATTCACTTTTGAACATCTGTAAATATTTTTCTTAGGAAAATTCCAACGCTGGATCTGAAACAGATTTACATCCCACCCTTCATCTTACTTCAAACCTTGGTCTACCCCTCGCTGGACCAGTACCCATAACAGAGACTGGATATGACAACGAGCTCATGAAACACTACCAGAGATATAGCGGTGACTTCAATCAACCTATTAAGGTAATTTATGATAATTTTAGTGTATACGCGATAGATACCTACTATGTTTAATCTGTGTGTCTGTGTATTTTCGCTCTGTCTGTGGCATTAGTTTCCGAAAGGGAGAACGAATTTTAATGTTGAATGTTTTTTTTAAAGTTTTTGTGATCGAGATGGTTTTAGCTAATAATTTTTCATATCATCACCTCACTTCATAGTTTTTTTTTTATAATTTTATTTAAGTAATCTGTTGCAGTTTATAATAACCCTGCCTCTTAAACTAGGGTGACCTGTATCATAGGAGGCAGTGATCGTCGCTAATATGTTTCTTAAGATTATTTGTTCATTTAGAGTGGAGTGTTACGCTTCATTTGTTTGGATTAGTAAGTGTGTAAGAGAACTTTAGAAATGCGTGTCTGTGAATGTATGGAAGAACTTGGTATGCTAGTGTGAAGATGTACGTGGGCGTGCGCCCGTGCTGTGTGTGTGTGTGTGTGTGTGTGTGTGTGTGTGTGTGTGTGTGTCCGTGTGTGTGAGGGTGTCAGAACGTGTGCTTATATGTGGGTCCATGTCATGTCTGTCTAATGTTATGGTAGTTTTGGATACTATTATTAATATTAATTTATTGGTTGATGGAGAAATCTCATTAAAATCTTTAAATCCGATTGATATATAAAATTTGGTATACAGTAAATACCGTCAAAATAGACGGTATTTCTTAATCTCATTATTCGAGAACCTGGAGCTTGCTGCTGCAGCAAGTAGTCTGCGGGATACTCATCTCCTCCGAAAATTGCCACAATTTACCGTATTAGGGGTTATTACAACAATCTCAACGAGTTATTGTGTATGGATCGGGGATTTTAATTTTTAAAATATTCTTCGGTTACTATCATTGTCAGCCTAGGCTGCAATTCTACCCCAACTACTACGAGGACCAATTATGTTAGGGCGTGCAACTGAAGCGACGCGCACCAATTTGTCCCCGCTGGTGCGAAAAGTATGTGCCAGAGCGACGTAGGGACTGCTACCCTACACATGCGGCCTGACAAGGCGGGAAGTGAAGGATGGAGAGCAGGGTAGCTGCATAGAAAGAGGCATCTGCATCTCTGCATCGAGGAGAAATGGAAGTTAAATGAATGAGTTGATGCCTGTAATGATTGAGAGAAAACTGGATGTTGTGTGTTGGACAGTGACTAAGTGCAAGGGCAGCAAAGTCTTAAAGCTCCCGGGTGGGGTGTTCGTGCTATGGTCTGGAGTACCAGAGAACAGTGTCTTCGTCAAACGCTAGTGAGCTAGAGAACTTTTATTATATATTGTGTGAAAGTAGCGCGTAGGAGTCAGGATGAGCTAAAACTAATAAATGGAGACCACGTAAGCAGATTGCACAAAAGCGAAAGAAGTATGCATGGATTACTAATTACGCCTGGTGATAAGTGACACTCTTGACTGTCTGGGATCCGCAATGATTGGCTATTTTTTTGGGCACTGATAGAAGCGACTGCCGTCTGAAAACCTCGATGCGTCACGTGCATCAGAATTTCATCCATTAATCAGCAAGTTTACCAATTATTTAAATACTTTGTGAGAGCTAACAACAAAAACCTTTATTGAAAATTTAATTTATATTATTTTTCATACAGGCTCAAGGTCAAAGCAACGGATACGTCCCTTACGTGGACTATTCCAGAGACTACGCACCACCTGTTCCGTCGGATTCCCTTTCTGGATCGTTATCTAGAAGCATCGACGGTACCACGTATCCCAGTCATTGTGAAGCGCTACATAGGCACACCAGCTGTGGTAGATTAGGTGGACTTGTAGGACCTGATGGTAAGTGACTTTGACGTTTTATATTTTTTGAAATTCACTGTTTTTTGTTGTTCGTATTCTATTAACCAAATCGATTACAAGTTTAGTATAAACATTTATATCGATAACAGATAAACAATAAATTCTTCATGAACTTATTTTCAAAGGGTTGTAACCATTACAACAGATAGGTGACGAATAAAATTGTGACAGTTCCGATGTGATGATGGTAGTAAAGGAAAGAGAAATCCTTTCAAATTGCGAGTGACTGTTGAACATAGAGCCATCGCACACTGGCTTCTTTTAGTATCCGCAACCAGCGACTTTGAGACTTTGTCGATACTGTGTCGCGCTCGGTCGCTGCGTCTGGCTTCCACAAAGCTACTAAGTCGACGGCTGCGGATACTGAAAGGAGCTAGTGTGCGGAGGCCCATAATGATAGTGGTGTACTAATAAACTGAGCAAACTGCCCACCTGATGTGTTCACCGTAGCCTATGGACGTTTGCAACACCAGAGGTAATACACGCGCACTGTTGAACCTATTACAGTGTTAAAAACCACCTGATGTTGAAATATTTCAAGCCGCGAATAAAGCCTTGGCTTATCTGGACTGATCGTGGCGTAAATGCCAACCGCAGTAATCACTTCAAATTTTGAAACAAAGTCCTCCACCGCATCTGTCTGTGTTCGCGATAAACCGTATGCTTGTCTGCCACCTCATTGGTAAAAAAAAACACCCTAAAGTTTGTTTAAATGACAGGATATTTGAGGATGATAAATAAATGCAAACAAAGAAATCACTCATATAATTGTTTATTTTGAATGAAAATGCATAATATTAGAATCAATCTAAGCTGCTTGGTCACCCTTCAAAAGTAAATCGTCAAGAGGGTAAACTTTTAAGAATTTAATAATATTTTCCACGAACATATCAATGAATGTGTTTATGACCGGATTTAGAAATATCTTTTCAATTATCTTCGATTTTTTTTGAACAGCTGAAAAAAGTCTTATTTATTAATATTCTAAATATATTAGACATGGATTTTGAATTAGTATACAATAACCACTTCTTCTTAGTTAGTAATCAATCGCGATTACATTATAATTGAAGGTTAGTAAAACAAGCATGTTATTAAGAATCTTTCTATTTATTAAGGATTTAATTTTAGCCAAAATTATACATACATACATATTGCCACACCTTTATCCCCGAAGGGGTAGGCGGAGGCATACTATACGCCCACATTTAACCGTATGCACTTTTGTCCCAAACAGGTGGTGAGCCTATTGCCGTGTTGAAATGGACAGGCGCAGGTTGTGGCAACTTGCTGTTGAAAATTTTCAAGCCGCCCATAAGGCCGAAATTATTGTCAACTAAAATAACTAACTTCACGTTGTATCCCTAATGGGGTAGTCAAGCTACGGGGAAGAAAAACCAGCAGGTCTACATCCAGTCCACGTTATTGCTAAAGCTGCGAGCTTCGACTACTTTTCATCTAAGGGTAGGTTAAGGACCCACTCAGGACATCGCTTAAGACATTGATGAGTCGCAGCAAAATTGAAGATTATACTCTTTTTATCGACTGGTATTTGTCAAAGCATTTCAGTTTTTAGTTATAGAAACCATAGGCAACCTTGCTCATATTACGATACTACGCAATGCTTCACAGCATCTAGCAAGTTTAATAACATGTTGTACAAAAGTACACAGCAATGGTGACATTCAATACTTTACATTGTATTCAGACAAGTGAGAATAATGAAAGAACTAAAAAATATATATTGAAAAGGGCATTTTAAAGTTTAGTTGTCTCAAGTTTATAATGACAATTAACGACAGTGACAGTACGATATCGACGATAATGACAGTTTTCGTAACGACATTGTAATAACTCATTATCACTCTTGCGCGAGCCACGAGACGAGGTGCGAGACGAGCCGCGATTGTAAACACAATAATGTAGTACATTTTTTTCGAGCTCGAAGCTCGTCTCCTGGCTCATGCGAGAGTGTAAATGGGGTATAAGTATACTAGACAGTTTTTAGATCTTACCATTTCCATTTTCTCCAGAAGAAGCTTCAAATATTACATCTCCCATCGTTTTAGTTTGTAATTGGTGATTTTTCCTAAAAAAACGAGCTTTATTGTCCTTTTCATCGATACGCTTCTCATAATCTCCTTTGAATTCCAAAATGTAATCATCTGAAATAATAATATTATTGAATATAAACGCACATTCTACTCAAATGGACCTGGAATTAATTTATAGCTTTAGATGTTATGGAGGTAACTTTTATTGAGTATCTTTTGCCAAATAACAATAATTTGTGTAGATATAGATAATATTATATAAGATTTTTTTTTAAATATTGAGATAAGTATAATGATACATTACAAAATAATCCTTGTAAGTATTAAACTTAACATTTGATAATTTTTTTCTCAAATTAGTTTTTTCTTAATTTCAAGTTTACTCGGTAATATAAAAACTAAAGCTGTGTGAGGGGCTATGTTTTATTTTTCTGATGTATTATTATATTATTGAAATTGTGACCTTAATTGTCTTATAAATTCCGTAAAAATAATTTATAGATATACTTACTGATAATCAAATTAATGTTGCCTTTGCCTTCAATTTTTACTGACTCTAAACTTCCTTTCACCTCACCGTTACCATTTAAAACTAACTGAGGGCATCTTAGGAAGTATTCATAGTTTAATGCTTTTTGGTTAGCTCTGCAAGACAAGAGTACAACAAGTTCCAGATTAAGAGATTGTTTTAGTTGAGAGATTGTCCCAATTATTTTGTCAGCTGATTTCTTTTGTCTAGTGGTCACTCATTGGTCGAAATTAAATCATAATATTATAGTTAATTAGTTAAAACTAGTGAGTAGCTATATGCACTACTTCTCCATTTAAACATTGTCTGTGTCATATTTTCGTTCATTTATTTACTCAATTTTCTTAAAAAATTAAATAATAAATTTGGCGCCATAAAACTTATTAGTTAACTCACATGGTACTCTTATAGTCAAGTCATTATAAGAAGCCACATTTGACACTTCATCAAAAATTCCCAACGTATCCTAACCCGTAAGGGCGGGTATAAAATACTATTTAATTTTTCGAACTTAAAACTACACAATTTCTGAACTTTTCTCAGTTACACACATACATATTTTATTGTCTAAATGCCCAAAAAAGGCTATTTTACTATCTACTTTCACATATAAACCATTGTAAAGAAAATAAACAATTTATATTCTAAAGAACTGAACGTGGGGGAACAGGGGTGTAAGGGGCCCCACCAAGATCTTCGGAGCCCAAGTCAACCTCCCGTGCTAGTGCGTGCTAGTGCGTGCACCTGCTGATTAACGGACGAGGCTCTGACGCTGGCTTTCCCCTCTGGGGTTGGGAGGTCTGAGGGCGTCGCTCCTATAAAAGCCACCCGCCGAAACAACGTATGAATAGAAATAAAAGGAAAGTTGCTAGGGATAGGGCGCCGCCGCAAAACGACGCGCAGGAGCCCCGCCCGACTCCTGTGGCTAGGGCTGCCGTGTGTCGGGCCAGCACGGCTAAAAAAGTTAGCCCCAACCCGTATCCGCTTCGCATCGTGGAACATTGGCACGCTGACTGGGCGTGCGGTAGAGTTGGCCGAAGTACTCTCCAGGCGGAGGGTGGACGTGGCGTTCCTGCAGGAGACTCGGTGGAAGGGCAACAGAGCCCGGCCTTTGCAGAACGGCTACAAGCTGTATAATACGGGTGCGCCTGGTGGGGAGAACGGGGTGGCCGTGGTGCTCTCCGAGAGTCTGCAGAGCGGCATCTTGGCGATGCAATGCTGTATCGACCGGCTTTTGATCGTGAGGGTGCTTATCGATTGGATTATTATCCACCTGATAAGTGCCTACGCGCCACAGGCCGGTTGTAGCGACGCCGAAAAGATGTCGTTTTGGGGCCAACTCGAGGGAGTGCTTCGGAGCATTCTGTTGTCACAGGGAATCGTTTTGGGCGGTGACCAAAACGGTCATGTGGGTGAGAGGTGTCCTTACACGCTCAAACTCCTTAGTTTGAGCGTGTTCATGGTGTATTTTGGATACGTCACCCTCAACGCTGAAGGAGAAACTATCCTCAGAACGTGTGCGGCTGCCGATCTGGCCATTGTGAACAATCGATTTCCTACTCACTAGGCGACACAGCATCGGCAAGGTGGCCAACGGCAAGGTCATACCCGGAGAGAATCTTACTGCACAACACCGTCTCCTTGTCATGGACCTCTGCGTGAAGCCCAAAGGCAAACGCATCGAACGGTGCCAGCGCCGCATCAGATGGTGGTTGATGACACTAGGTCCCAGGAGTTCGTCTCAGCTGTCGGTAACAAGTGCACCGACACTGAAGGCAAACCAGTTCAAGATTACTGGGACAAAGTTCAGGCGGCGATCCTTGGAGCGGCGAAGGTGGTGCTCTGTGTGTCTAAGGGTGGACGCAAATGTGACAAGGAAACTTGGTGGTGGAACGACGCAGACCAGAGGGAGACTAGGGAGAAGAAAGCCAAGAAGAAGAAAGACAGGCGACCGGATCTCCCGAAGACCGCGACGCCTACAGGGATGCCAAGCCCGCCACAAAGAGAGCTGTAGCCAGAGCCAGACGAGACCACTTACAACCTCTGTATGATAAGCTGGAATCGTCTGAGGGGCAGAAGCTCATCTATAAGTTGGCGCGCTCCAGGGTCAAAGCGGCACAAGATATATCCAAGTGTCGCTGTGTAAAAGACCCTGAGGGCAACCTGTTAAGCGAAGACTTCGCGGTAAAGGAGAGATGGCGCTAGTATTTCCACGAGCTGTTTAATAAACAGCATAAAGAGGTGCAGCCTCCGGACCTCCCTCCGAATCAGGGACTAGTGCCACCGGTAACGCCTGGAGAAGTCCTGACTGCACTTCGCCGCGTGAAGAATCGGAAAGCTGTCGGACCCGATGGAGGCCCCATCGAAGCCTGGAAGGCGATGGGTCCTCGCGGTGTGGGCATCTAAGTAAACCTTTTTAACCACATACTCCTTAGCGAGCAGATCCCAAACCAATGGAGACTTATTACCCTTACTTGACTTATTATGGAGACTTATTAGAGTATTATTACCCCAGTCTTCAAAGTTAAGGGGTCAGTGCAGGAGTGCGGGAGCTACCGGGGTATAAAGGTGAGGTCCCACACCATGAAGATCTTCGAGAGGATTATAGACTCTCGGATCCGGCAGGAGTGTACTCTCTCAGAGTGTCAATATGGATTTCGCCCTGGTCATGGGACCACAGACCCTGTTTTTGCCCTGAGGGTTGTCGCAGAGAAATACAGGTCGAAGAACACGCCTCTGCACTGTATGTTTCTAGACATGCAGAAGGCCTTCGACTGTGTTCCTCGTGCGACGATCTGGTGGGCACTGCGGTCCAAAGGGGTTCCAGAGGTCTATATTGACACTATCCGGGACATGTACTGTGACTCGGATTCCATGGTTTGAACTGCTGTTGGCGACACGAAACCCTTCCCCATCACCGTCGGGGTACACCAGGGTCCGCTTCTGTTCAGTGCAATATTATACGAATTGTCGGACAGCATCAGGAACTCGCATGAGCAGCCTCCATGGTTGACGATATTGCGCTGGCAGACGCGGACAGGGGCAGATTGGTGCGACGTGTAAAGCCGTGAAAGGTGACGCTTGAGAACGGCGTTCGGAAACTAAATGTGGCGAAGTCCGTGTACTTGGCACTAAACTCGACAGATCCCACATCCGTCCGCATAGGCGGTGATTTGGTCGAGCGCGCGGACCAGGTTAAATACCTGGGAGATGTTTTTCACACATCCAGTGACATCGATTGCGATGTCAAGTCACGAATTGCTGCCGCGTGGGCCAAATGGCGGGAGATGTTCGCTGTCATTTGTGACCCTAAAATGCCGATCCGGTTGAAGGGACAGGTCTACAAAACCATCATTAGACCTGTCCTTTTACGTGGCAGTGAGACGTGGCCGATATTGGACCGACACAAGCAGATGCTGCGTGTCACGGAATGAACACGGATGTGTGGAGTCACGCGGATGGACCGCGTGAGGAATTCTCGCATCCGCGGCAGTCTTCACGTCCGTGACATTGCAGACAAGTTGCAAGAGTGTCGCCTTCGTTGGTATGGTCACGTCTTGCGGCCTGACTACACACTGGCTGCGTAGGAAACAAATGTCTGGCCATGTCAGCCCCGCCGGGTCCCGGTAAGAGGGGAAGACCCAAGAAGTGCTGGCTTGACGTCGTAAGAGATGACATGCGTGCCAATGATCTCACTACAGGGGATGCCGACGACCGTGTGAAGTGGAGGAGAAAATGTAGGAAAGTGGACCCCGGGCGTCGCGAGATGCAACTGGGACAGACGCTCGGATGATGATGATGATTCTAAAGAACTGAACGTTGTTACGGGACATGATATCTTTAGGAGCAAATTACATTCGTTTAAGCTGGTTGAGTCACCGTTCTGTCAGTGTTCAACCGCCAAATATGATCAGACCGCCCATCATATACTTTGGGAGTGTAGCATTTGGCAAAATGAGCGATATAATATGCTTATTTGATTTTTTAAGAATTTTATTATAAAAGTTGACGAAGCGAAAGTTGTATGCCAGAATCGTAGCAAGTGGAAAGCCATAGTCTCGGCCTACCCCGATGGGAGACAGGCGTGATGATATGTATATGTATGTATTTGTTTACAAGTAACGTCGGGAGTAGTTTACTATGCGGATCTCGTGGCATCGAGGGTAAATTTTCGTGCTTTTAAACGTTTCTGCCATACATATTACTGGAATCAAACATAGCTCACATAGGACCCGTAATATACTATTACCGTGGTACTTCCCTATTTCTATAGGATTTACACCTAGTTGCTTTCCAGGTCTCTCGCTTTGCAAAGGAGGGAAGAGGCATTACGTTCTTTTCTTACATCCTCACATTATCTTCTGATTAATTTCCCTGCGGGTTCCAAGACATGCTAACTTAACCTGGGACATCACCGAGATCGAGCTCGGTGTAACTTTTTGGTGTTTTGGTCATTGCTGTAGATCCTGGTTTACAGGAGTCACAGTAATGGGAATGTGGGTGGGATTAGTCCCAATAAAAAAAAATGAACGTTGTTACAACGTTGCGGCAGTGGACCCTTTTCCTTATAAACACTAGGGAGGTTACCAATCCGGAGCCCTGGGGCTCTCCTTCCAAGGGTTCACCCGGGACTCCCGGCTATGGATAGAAGGAAGGGATACATGTGGTTTTAGTCGGTAAGAGTCCGGCATAGCATCCATTAGGATTTCCACACGAAAAAAATAAAAAATAAACGAAGCTTACCAAGAAGATCAAAAGTTTATTAGCAGAATCGAATGAAATGAGACCTATTTGAAATAGTCCAACACTTTTAAAGTTATGTTTTAATCATATCTACTCATTTTTCATCATTCTTATATAGTACTAGTTGACGCCCGCGGCTTCGCCCGCGTAGAAAAGTTTTCCGTTCCCCTTTCCCTCAGGAATTTGTTCCTGGGATAAAAAGTAGCCTATATGTTATTTTAATGTATAATCTATATTATTGTAACGTTTCATTAAAATCCATTCACTGTTTTTACGTGAAAGAGTAACAAATATGCATACTTATAAACTTTCGCTTTTATAATATTAGTAGAATATATTCTTTATTTTCATGTTTCTTTAACATACTTTTCTTTGACTGAAATATTTCTCTTATTTTGACAGGTTTACTGATTTTTGCCAGTAGCATGGTAGTCGTTAAGCTCAGTTGAAAGGCTTAAAATTTCAACAGCAGGTCGCTACAACCTGCACCTATCCATTTCAACAAGGCAATGGGCTCACCACCTGTTACGTGGGACAAAAATGTATACGGTGAAATGTGGGCACATAGTATGCTTCTGCCTACCCCTTTGGGGATAAAGGCGTGACAATATGTATGTATTTTTGCTGATTAGATCTAGTGCTCTAGAGCTCCAACGTATGAAGGTCCGGCGTACAAAACAATCATTTTTTTTTCTCTAAATGCATACCTACTCCAGGACATTACCTAGCATTAATTATTACTTATTATTATATTGAATTGGTAATTATATATTTAACATACTTTTTATTTGTTTCGTTTTCAGATATTGTTCCTAAATTTACGATAGAAAAAGTATAACAATAATTAGACAGGGATTTAACTGACATACTATACTACTTTCTTCTTGATAGCTTACTTTTTTAAAATAACTTATTTGATTCATATATGTTTGAAGTCCGTATCGGTTCGTTCACATTAATCGATATTATTAATCATGTCGTCTCACTATGAAGCAAAAACTGACACTTGTCAAATGTGGCCTATTATAATGACTCGACGAACACTAATAGAATTTTATATAATTCTTACTGTGACATGGCCATTAACTAAATTAATTATGTAATCACGAGTATTACCTTTTAAACTAAAAAAATAAAAATTGTACATCTCATAAGAAAGTATTGGGGTTCATATTATATGCATACTTTTCACTATGAGTAAACGCGACGGGCGATTCAAAACGGTGGTGAGCCCATCGCCACAAATAGAGAGACGCAGGTTGTGGCTACCTGCGGTTGATATTTTACAAGCCGCCCATAAGGCCCTCAACTTGACTAAATGACTGCCATGTGACTGGCAGGATTTATAGCAACTGGGAAAACACTACGTAAAAAATGTATTAAAGTTGCGTTGTTCCTTAAAAATCTATGGTAACGTTATGTTGCGTCAACGTTGTTCAAGTGGTCAAGTTATTAGCATTTTAGAAAGTGGTTACATTTACCTAACTAACTAACTATCTTTACGCAGTATCCCTGACGGGGATGGTTACATTCATCCCGTATATATTTGTCTATTCCATATACTTACACGACTCTTGAAACTTCACATTTTGACAAGCCTGTCATGGTTATGTTCAATAAATGGCATTTTAGTGTTGGTGATTCCTGTACAATTTCGTCTTTAAACAGTGGATCAGATGGTTCTACTACGTCTTTAATCCCCAACGTAAAAGGTTTAAAGGCCCAATTTGATGCTCGTGTCACACATTCCATATCTGATAAGTCACATGTGCGTACATCTGAAAAAAAAAATTCCATACTACTAATGAATCGAACCCAATTACATTGTCTTACAAAAATTGCATTTTCTGGTTGTTTCCAAAAATTTTTTGGACAATTCAAGTATAAATCTCTTTGTCGAAGTCAAAACATATAAAAAAGCTGTGTATAAGCTAGCCGTATTAATTCGAATCATCATTCGTAAAGGTAATTTATGTATTTACTATTACGGTAGCTTCATCTACGTTACACATATATCCTGATTGTACTGCTCCAATGCTTTGCTTCGGCTTGTTAGTTTCCAGCCATTCTATCCATGCCTTCATACATTTTACAAAGCGTTTGCTAGTCCAATATCATTAGTTACATGACGTTACTTATATGGTATGCAGGGTTTTATCTGATACAAACTTTATATACGAGTCGAGACGTGAATATCTTCGAGTGTAGTACAATTAATATTATATATGGAACGGGAAATTCACAATGTGTTATTGCAATTTCCAATATTTCGGCCGTTTTGCAAACGCCACGATCAATATAAAATCGCCAGTACTTCATCCATGATCATGCCGTTTGCAACAGTGCCCAAATATTGGAAACACTAATAGCAAGCAAGTTTAAAGTCTCCTTGAGGTATGTATTCCGAAACGGAGTTCTGCGTCAAAATTTTTAACGGTCCTTACAAAGATGACAGATTAAAGTGGTAATGGACTACCTAGATCTGTCGAAGAACTATATAACTAAGAGAATATGACACTGTTTCATGCAACTGTAGGGTAGGATGCCGATCTTGAAATGGGAAAAGGGAGAGACTGGATGCCGAACGCATCGAACTGTGTATTACAGTAAGAGTTGATAAAAACCCTGCATACAGCAGTAGACTTTGATTGCCTAGTTTAATTTATTGGTATACTTCAAGGATACCAGAGAAAGATTTCGTACAGCCTGACTTTTGAGAAAGATCCCGTGATTCAAAGTACTTTATTGGTAACACTACGTAAGTTGTCACGATTGAATACATACTCGTAATAATTCAAAGAAAAAAGTAATGTATATTTTAAATACATAAAAAAATGAAAATTATTTAGTAATGTAATAAAAATATAAAGTATAAACCGAGTCACTTACTTTTCGCAAAATATAATAAGAAAAATATCCTCCACATCCAGTGTGCTTGACAAATCATTTTCTTAAGAAAAAGATGAAACAATAGTAGTCAAACCTGCAAGTAGTAACTTAAAACACTGATTCAAATCATAATAAAATCGTTTTTATACTAAAACTTGTATAATGTTAAAATAATAATGGGTTCTTTAGTAAATAAGGCATTGGTTCCGTAGTATTCCGTGCTTTTTCTTTTAGGATGCTTTGTCTCACTAAGGACAAAGCACCGTTTACTCCATTTTTGCCAGCTACTTTCTGTCGGGAGGTAACACCAGAGTGCCAGCACTGTACGGACTGCAGCGAGGATACGGCTCTGCATACACTGGCAGAGTGTGCAGCGTGGGAGATGCAGCGCCGAAACCTCGTAGCGGGTCTGGGCGTGGACATTCTCACGCTGGAGACCATGGTGAGAGCCATGATCTCCAGCGGGAGCAAGTGGGACGCCGCTGCGTCTTTTTGCGAGCAAGTCATGCTCGCAAAAGAGGCGGCGGAGAAAGAGCGAGAAAGAACTCTCCCTCCCGAGTTCCGCAGTCTGCGACGAGGGCGCCGCAGACTTGTCTTCGCCCTAGACTACCGGCCTCCGTGACCGGGGGCCTGAGTACGGTGGGCGGGCTGCTCGCCGTGCTTACAGAAGCAGGCCAGGGAAGGTGGCGTAGCGTGAGGGTTACACGCACGTAGTTCACTTCATCAAGGTAGTGGTATATAACCACCCAAAGAAGCGAGATAACACTCGAATCCCCCAAAGAGGCAGGATACACACCCGAACCCCCCCTGAAGGAGCCTGCGGTAGCGGACAAGGTCTGTCGGGAGCCCTGGGGCTATCCTTCCGAAGGCTCACCCGGGACTCCTGGCCATAGACAGATAGAAGGGTAACGTGACACATTTTTTTAGAAGACTGTCTAAAAATTGTGTCAGGTACACAATTTTTAAATGGTTGACGGTAATAGGTTATAAAAATTAAAAAAAAAATAGAATATGTTGTAAGTTACACAAATCTGCGCTTATTCGTTACCTTTTGTCTTTAAATCAGTTTTACTTGCATTCAAGCAAATACCTTTTTTTCACACTACTTTTTCACGTTTGTGACCAATCCATGACGGTCGGCTTCTGTTGAGATCGTCAGCTCCATAACATCAGCTCAGACAATTTAATGTTGAATCACCTGATTTAATATCCAGTTAACAATCTTTCAACTTCTGCGGGTAACATATTCTGGCGAACTACTAAAGACTATGTTATTATGCTTTCCTATAAAGGTCTCATGAATTTTTTATTTTTTTTTTCTATAAAGTTGTCAATTTTTATTTATTTGTTCATGTACACACTAATAAAAAAGAAAATAACAGTATGAGGAAACATAAGTACAATGGTACTGCTTATTTCTATAAGAAATATCTCCCAGCAGACCGGTGAGAGGAGAACGTGAAAAGTCAAGTAAAAGTGTGTAAATAGAAGAGTAGGATAGGATTTAATTAGCACACATACCTAAGAGCGTAGTATAAATAAATAATTTATCAATAAACTTACATACTTACAAAAACATAAAATATCAATAAAATTACATACACACAAATATATAAAATATCAATAAACTTACATATATAAGTAATTAGGTTTACAGTGAAGAGATATAGTATTCACGGGCTTTCCTTTTAAACGTAGAAATAGTTTTACTGTCTCTGATAGCAGGCGGAAGAGAGTTCCACAATCTGACCGCATGTACTGTGAAGGAGTAGGAGTAGAAATCGGTCTTGTGTTTAGGAAATTTGAGATTCGTGCATAGGTTTGATCTGCAGGGAGCGTCAGGAGAACGAACAAACGAGAACCGATCCCTCAGATACGAGGTGAAGATTGATTGTAAAGTATATTAAAAAGGAGGCTGAGAATTCGAGTGTTCCGGCGAAGACGGATCGGGAGCCACTTGAGTTCTTTGCGAAGATGAGAAACGTGACTATACTTATGAAGATTGAAAATAAAGCGTATACATAAATTTTGCAACCTCTCAAGTTTATCTAGAAGCTCCTCAGTGGCGTCCAAATAGCAAGCATCAGCGTAGTCAATAATGGGTTGAATAATGGCTCGAGCAAGATTGATTTTCGTCCGCAAAGGCAAGAAGCCCTGGAGGCATCTCAAAGAATCAAAGGGAAAATGCACCTTCTTGCTGACATTGTTGATATGGGCGCTCCAAGATAGCGTGGTGTCCATAATCACCCCTAAATTCCTCACGGTGTCTGAGTATGGTATTTGAGTACCAGCCAAAAGTACGGGATTTAGTCCAGACACCGGAAGATTACTACATTGGTATTTACTACCAATACTATAGCTTGTGACTTCGTCGGGTTAATGCGCAATCCGACCGTTTTGGCCCAGTCGCTAAGTCTATCCAAATCCCTGTTTATAGATGATATCCCAGAGAGGGCGTCTGTAGCCGAAAAATGTCGGTATAGCTGCAGATCATCAGCATAGAGATGGAAATTGTTGGAGATAAGACTCGTAGCAGAGTTTATAAAGATGGAAAATAAAAGAGGAGATAGAACACCGCCCTGAGGAACGCCCGCAGATAGCCCACACCAGTTCGAGGATGTCTGACCGATACGAACGCACTGGGAGCGCCCTCGAATGTAAGAGTCAAACCAGGATAAAGCAGAAGGAGAAATATTGATAGATCTCAATGTACCAAGAAGTATATCAAAATTGACGGAATTGAAAGTACTACTAAAGTCGAGAAGAATTAAGAGGGTTAACTCTTTCCGCTCCATAGCCCCACGGATGTCATCTGTTACTTTGATGAGCGTAGTGACAGTACTATGCCTAGTACGAAATCCAGACTGAAATGGGCTAATGTAGTTAGAAGATAACAAAAAGACGAATAGCTGACGATGAACAATATGCTCAAGGACTTTAGAAAGAAAATGAAGAATCGAGACTGGTCGATAATCAGTCAACAAGAAGGGATTGGTAGTTTTGGGTAAAGGTATGACATACGCTGACTTCCAAACCGCAGGGAAGGAGCCAGACAATAATGAGAAATTGTATATGTGAGTGATGACGGGAAGTACTATAGGGAGAATAGGGAGAATCATCCTTGAGCAAATGCCTTCGATACCCGAAGCAGATGCTGAAATAGAAAGAAGAGATCTCTTAACGTTGGCCTCAGACACCGAGTGAAACTCAAAGAAGTAGTCCGTGGTTCTGGCACACTCGAAAGTTTAAGCAATGTGTCGCTTTTCACATCGGCATCCAGTGAGACAGGTGGCCGTGAAAAGTGATTGTTTAGGGCATTGATGTCGATATTCTTGTTTTCTGAAACTGGAGATTTGCCTATCCCAACGGATCTAAGGAACCTCCAGGTGTCTGCAGAGTTTCGACCATTAAGAGAATCATAGAAGTGGCGTCTCCTTGCATCTCTACACATCCGACTGCAGCGATTTCGCAATAACTTAAAAGCTACAAAATTTTGTTCCGAGGGCTGCGTACCATTAGATTTTTTATGGTAGCGTTCAACCAGGGAGTAGGGTAATGTTTGATTCGGATTTGTTTGACATTTCTGTCTTTTTTTTGCATGTCGGTCGAACAACGCACTAACAGTAGAATTAAAGATGTTAACCATATTATCAACATCAGTGGAGTTGAATACCAACGACCAGTCAGCTGATCCAGCGTCACTTTGTAATGCCTCCAGGTCCATACCTCTGAAATTGCGAAGGAAACAGATTTGCGGCTTGGACTTAGTAGGACGAACATGGTAAGAAAGATAAAGCAAGTCATGAAAAGAGAACGGAGCAGGCATCTGACCATGTGTACATACATCGGTTGGAGAGGATACTAAGATAAGGACAAGTAATGATGGATTGCAGTTAGGGACATTATGAGTAGAAGAGAGTGGAAGGACATGTAGGTAATAGGCAGACAACAAAGATAACAGTTTGCGAGAGCGGGAATTATCTTTTAACAAACACGTGTTGAAGACTGTGAAGAAGGTTATCAAAAGAGTTAAAATAGTCAATGTGCAGATTAGGGCTATAGAAGATGCCAAGTTCTACTTAGTGTTAGTGTGGTGTAGAGTCAATTCAAGGAAAAGGTGTTCTGCTGACTCAGTGTAGGCAGAAGGAGATGCACTAACAACCTTATGAGGTATGCTAGCACGCAGGTAGATACCTACACCGCCACAACGTATTCCCGTTCTATCGTTACGTATTAGTACGTATCCTGGAAGTGAGCAAAGTGTAGAAGGTATAGAAGGCTTTAAGAACGTTTCAGAAATTAAGAGCGTCTAGAGAGGAGTAACTAAAGGACGCCAGAAGATCAGAGTAGTGGCCGGTAACACTCTGAGCATTAATATGTGCTAAATTGAGATTTTTAGGATAGTCTTAACACAATATACCTACTTACTGGAGTTAGGTGCAATATGTAATTTGACCTAACTCCATATTAGCATTGTATTGTTTCCTTAAATATTTGCACAAATGTATTTTAGTTTTACCTACATTTTACCTAATATTTTAAACTTATTTGTTTGTAGTTTGTCTAGTGATGAAGGACAGTGATATACCTTTATTGTTGTGTAAAAATGTTATCACATAAGTGACAAGTGTCTTTCGTAATAAAAAAGATCTATAAACCTAAACCTAGTTTGAGGAGAAAGAGGAGAGACTATCGTGCCGGCGTATCAATTTAAAGGTTTGACTGAGAATTATTCTTTTTGGTACATTTAATTTAAATCTTGTTATTTAAAGCAGATTTTTGAACATTTATTTATTTATTTCTGAAGTTATTATAAATTTAATGATAATAAGCATTCGATATGAGTGATATCGATATGGGTGACTATTTCATCTCGTGCATATTGCATGGCGGACGATGAATAACACTTTAAACATTTTTGTTTTTAAATGTTACATTGTTTTTGTTTAATTAACATAGGCCTGCGTTAGATTTTTGTTAGAAATGCATGAAATTTTGAAAATAAAAGCCAAAATCTAATCACCGTCCGTGTCCCTTTTCCCAGATTTTAGTAAATTTATGAGTCTTTCTAAAAAGTCTATTGGGAGAATGAATTTTTTTAAGGCGTTTTCGTTTAATACGTTAATTAATCCATATTATATTTTAGTAACGTTTACGAAAGAACAAATTTAAGTGGTATCATACCACTTAGAAAAATGTCCTTATACTCACACATAATTAACATTCAAAGACATTCACGACCCAATATTTTCGCATTTTCGCACGGTTATGGACTAGATTAAACATAAAAGATTCGCTAACCATCACCGCATTACGTTCGTGAACAACACACCCCTAAAAGAAAATTTTATTACTATGTAATTTACAGTTCTCCTGCTCGAAAACTGGTTTGGTTTAAAATATTTCTAAATACCATGCCTTTTAAAAGGTAATTTTTTTATGTATTTTACATAATTATTTGCTAGATATATCCAATAATATCCCTCTATACAGTGTTAAACTTAACAAATCGTTACGTATTTAAAATACCCTTTTATTTCTGAAATTATTGAAAATCTCATTGCCATTATTATAATTACCATTAATTCCCATTCTTTTTTACAATGGAATGGTAATTAGAAGAAACAAACGGTAATGATTTTTTATTGAGTCTGATTGACGTAGCAATGACACAGGTGGTAATCTTCCCCATCGTGGAGGCCAGCGGCTGTCCCAGTGACCAGGAGAGAGCCAAAGCTAGACGCTTCGGCTTCTGCCCAGCGAGTAAAAAACAGCGGACGAACAGAACCTCTTCATTGGGACTTCCGAAAGACCAAAGTGTATCTCCTACAGTCCTGGGAAACTAGGTGCTACAGGTCTCTGACCGGAGGGAGTGTAGGGGTGCAGTGCACAGTGAAAGTTACCGTCAGGAACCATTGCTTCCGCTGCAGTTGGTCCTGTCACAAAGCAAGCTTTTACCGCTGTTTCACCGCACTACTTTAGTTGCGTAGGGCTAAAGTACAGACCACCTCGAGATAGAGGCCCGTCAGGTATAGGTAGTGGTTGTTACCGGTCAAGAGCGGCCATGTTGTTAAGCTTTGGGTGTTGACGCGGACACACCTCGCGCCTTGCAATTATTGCTGGGAGCCGATACTGCGTTGCAGCTGATTGCAGCGGAGTGGTTAACGTGGCCGCTTATTTCTCGCCAACTTGTGAACAATATCAATTCGAAGTATGGCTCGCAGAGCAAGACGTCATTCTTACCGCATTTCGTCCCAGTCCTGGAAAATTTCAACGCCTGGGGGTGACACTTGAGGCTCCCGAAAAACCACTGGTAGGGGAAGAACTTCGGCGGTCTGGTGACAAATCCATGACCGGAATAATATCACCACCTGGGTGTGGCGTGTACGCGGTTCGACCGTAGATTTATCGTTTGCGACTCCTGATCGCACACGCCGCGTCCAGGCCTGGCATATGGTGGAAGGAGGGGTCGTTATTCGTCCATAGTTATATTTAGTTTGACGTTTCTCCTCCAACTAGCTACCCACTGGCTATCCTAAATACTTCGGCATACGTTGGGCTGTCAAACGCCTGAATCAAGGGCTCTCCGGGTTGCAGCGATCGTGCAGGCCTGATTCCCGGTGGAGAACGTAATGTGCACGCAGCGTGCATCTGCTATCGGTACACCAGGCACTGAGGCCCGAGAGACGGAGCACACGAATGTTACAAGGGTGCCGAAAGGTCCCTCTAGGACCATTAAGTCAGCCAAGAAATTGGCCCGAAAATAGCTCCTAGAGAATCTGGAATGGTAAGGCCATCCGCTGGCCGAAACCCCAGCCAATGTTAGAGATTACGTCGAGAAAGACGTGCCCGTAGTCACCAAAGGTGACCTAGAGGTGCTGCGGCTATGCCCCGTAAGAGAACCACTCGCGACCCAATAGCATTCCGGGGTGAGTATGACTCCTGGATCTCTATGAATGTTGACTATTAAGGTTTTGGCTCATCCTTTAATAAAGACTGGTTTCCCAAGGTGTCGTATACGGGGAAATTGGTCCTTATCCAAAACGAGGGCGGCCAGTGGCCTCGCCTTCTGGCTATTGGTCGCTCGTATTGCTCGACGAGGTATGCAAGCTCTTTGAGCGTATCATTGCAGAGCAATTCGTCGCATATGTCACAGTTATGGGGATCTGGTACATAAGCAGTTTGGTTTCCATCAGTTTGGTTTCCATCAATTTGGTTTCCAGGTATTCATGGCGGTGTCTAATGACATAGTCTACGCCTTGCCCTGGCAATTAAGAAGACGCTTATTTTCATATAGTTCCTCCCTGCATCTAGTGCATTGTCGGGGCTTATCTTTCCGCGAGAGCCATAGCTTACCAAAGCTAGAGCTGGCATGGCGAGAAGTGTTGTGTTTCCCAGGGATCGGTCCTAGGACTACTTCTGTAGAACATCGGTCTAGGTATCCGAGTACTTTTGACTTTGCCGTTTCAGACCAAACTGCTCACGCGATCTTCATATGTATGTCTCGGCCTACCCTGACTTCTTCTACCCACTTTCTTCGCACAATATAATTTCTTCGTTAATCGTTTCTCACTCATTCGTTGGATGTGTCCAAACCAACAGAGCATGCCCTTTTTCAGTTTAACGCTGACACGTTCATTCAAACCTGCCATATTGCGTATCACTTCGTTACGTATTCGGTCGACCAAATTACGCCGCACAATTTTCAAAGTGATCGCATCTCCACAGCATTCAATTTACCTTTTGTTACACAATGTGAACTGATCATCAACATTAGATAATAATACCTATTATTAATTGTTTTAAGCACAGTGTAGTAACAAAGGTCATTTTTCGCCATTGTTAGAAATCTTATGTGTTAATGTTATTTGTACAATTAATTATGGCTGTCCTTGAGAAGATTTACTATATAATTTATTTTAAACTAGCTGACCAAGCGTACTTGTTTTTATATAGAAAACATTAACATGATAATAATAGACATGGCCAAACTGGCGTCCATAAAACATACAGTGCTTGACCAACGCGAATCACTGCCCTGGGTAATTCCTTATTAGCTAGATTGCTTTTGCGCAAAAGTACTGTATTGTGGAGCAAAGCAAGTGCGGTCACACATGGAGTACTGTACTATATTGTACCACCGGCTACTTTCTATCATCGACAGCTTACCACAGATAGGATGTCCATCTAAACTCTGCGTCTGGAGCGCTGGCATGCATCGTCTGATGGGGGCTATCTTCAGCGTACGCTTGGTTTGTGCAATAAACTGTCTGCCTCGATTTTTGTGAATGTCTACAGAATGGGGCTCTTTAAAAGGGGTCTCTGGAGGTTTTAGGTCTGCAGCACCGCTGGTGTTATAAAAGTCCATAGGCTTCGGTGACCACATTCAATCAGGTAGATTGTACGCTTGTCAGCCACTTCAGTGGTTTATAAAAAACAATAAAACTTTTACGAATCTTCGGTTGGTGGAATTAAATTAATATGTTTCTCTTGTACAGCAAATTATGTGACACACCGACAGCAACGTCACCTGGCAGAAGCCAGCATTTTTAAACAATCGAGTAACCCATTGAAATATTCACACAAAATTTCATCCAAATTCGGTCTGGTCGTTTAGGAAGAGTTAGGTAACAAACACACGTACAGGAGAATTATATTTTATTTTATATTATTAATAAAAAATATAGATTGTCTTTTTTCGACAACTGACACTTTTTTTTAATAACAATTATATAAATTACTGTTTTTTTTTTCATATTACACTAACTGGAATAATTCTCTGGCCACCTATAAACTTTACAGTAAATTATTAATTTTTATTTTATAAATAATGTTTACAACTTACAGCAACTACTTTACACATATTAAAAAAAAAGGAAGGCAAGGAATATTAAAATGTGATAAAAATTAATGTCTTAAATTCTAAAGTTAAAAAAACTTACAACCTCTTTTTGTAAAATTTTGAGGTAAAAATATTACAGGATATTTTTAGATTATTGTTGGAATCAATGATTATATTGAAGAAGATTCATATTATTGTACATACGAGTATACTTTTCCAATCGAGTAACAGAGTCGCAACCGCCGCGCAGCAAAAAGCCTACTGTACAATTTTACAGTTTTGTAGTGTACTATTACAATCGTGCTCCAATAGAGTTCTATCGGCTGGAACTATTTATACGTGGTGCGCCAGTGACTGCTCGTAAATTGCACTTTTGGAAGTTCACTAAGACAGCCAAATATAGCAATTCCGGTTATATTCTTCAGCTAGTGCTATTGTGATACCTATGAAAGTTTTATTAGACTACCTAGTTTTGGTAATCCGCAATCAAATCGATATTATAGAATAGAAATAGAACGGAATTTTATTGTTAAATAGTAGACTCGGCCACTTGTTTCGTTTTGATACAAGGCATTATGAGTATGACTGCGAAAAAATTCCGTCACGAGGTGGTGGAGCCTATTGTTGCTCCGCTCTGGTAGCAAACGGGTGAAGATTTCGTATTTATGCAATACATGCTCGCGCACATACCACAGGGCTGGTGCTGTAGTTTTTCGTTAACAGGATATCACTGTCCTAGACTAGCTTCCACAATCGTATGTCATGAACAATCTGTTCTATAGAGCATAGGACTTGCACAAAAATATATCGTTTAAAGAATTGCTTGAAAAATCGGGTTATTCATCATATAGCACACAAAATGTGTTATCTCACCCAATCAAGCAAGACACATTTTGAATTTGTGTATATTATTTATGACGTCTATTCGCTCGCATTCGCAAAGAACGATCAAATAAATATATATCTTGGACAAAATTTATTTCAACAAACTGTAAGACATACGGTAAGGTAAAGGCACCCAATTTCGAGAGATTATATAAATGGCACTTAATTTCGATGTATTTAGAATATCAAAATCAAAAATCTTTATTCATGTAGGTCACAAACTAACACTTATGAACGTCAAGATTACTGTTTTTACATTTACATTTACTGCCAGATTCGCAAAGCAATAGGTAGAGCCAGAGGAAGAATCTGGCAATAAAACTCATGGCCACTCTTTTCTAACCGCCATTTGTCACAGTTTGATTAATATGATATTTGACCAATTATACAGTAATGAATTGATACAAAAAAGAACAAAATAAATGTTGTGTTCATTAAAATTACACTTACATAGTTCCTTTGAATTTATGTGAGAACAGTCGACTAAACTTAGTTTGCCTTTAATTTAAATGATATTATTTGTAACAATTGCTATAACAGCTATGAGCTGACCAGTCCCAACAGACGGCAACCGTTCACGGGTATGACGCATATATCAGCCATCGCCTTACTCAACCGTATTGTAGGGAACAAAGCGACCCGATACATACGCCACCACTGCCAGGACACTTAGGCGAGCATGACATATTCATAAACTGCACAGCAACTATCATGTCAATTTCAAAGTAATAAATTAGTCTACATGGTGCTTACATAATAACAAACTCAAATTACATTGTATACAATGTAATTTGATAAGAGATTATATAAATGGCACTTAATTCCGATGTATTTAGAATATCAAAATCAAAATCAAAAATCTTTATTCATGTAGGTCACAAAGTAACACTTATGAACGTCAAGATTACTGTTTCTACATTTACATTTACTGCCAGATTCGCAAAGCAATAGGTAGAGCCAGAGGAAGAACCTGGCAATAAAACTCACGGTCACTTTTTTCTAACCGCCATTTGACACAGTTTGATTAACATGATATTTGACCAATTATACAGTAATGAATTTTTACAAAAAAAGAACAAAATAAATGTTGTGTTCATTTAAATTACAGTTACATAGTATACAATGTAATTTGAGTTCCTCACTATCTTCTTATTTCCGGTATTAACTAATATATTAGTTAATACCGGGACTAACATTTCAAATTATTAATAATGTAGAGATGTAAAAAAAGTACAACATTATGTAGATTCAAGACATGTAGAATATAACAACACAAGATTCATTCGAATCCTAAATAGCTCAAGCGAAGAGCAAGCAACTCATTTCCATTTATTTTTATCATTTAAATAATCATTAGTTGTGTAATATGCCCTTTTCAAGAAGTGCGTCTTAATTTCCGCCTTTAAATTAATGTAACGGCAGGTTCATAATGTCTAAAGGAATTTTATTATATAGGCGTACGCCAATTCCTGCAAAAGAAGAAAGAAAGAGTCGTGAATTTTTGTAAACGATTATGCGTTCCAATTAATTTATGCTTATTTCTAGTATTTATAGAATGTATGTCAGTGTGTTTATTGTATAAATGTATGTTCTGTTTAACTAACATGATATTTGCAAATATATACTGTGATGCAACAGTTAAAATGCCAATTTCTTTAAATTTCTCTCTAAGAGACACTCTAGCACTCAATTTATATATGGCACGTATAGCTCTCTTCTGCAGTACAAAAATTACTTGTATATCAGCTGCTTTGCCCCACAGCAAAATGCCGTAAGACATGACACTATGAAAATAACTAAAGTATACTAGCCTGGCATTTTCTACATCAGTGAGCTGCCTGACTTTACTAACGGCAAAGGCTGCCGAGCTGAGTTTACCTGTAAGACACGTTATTTGGGCGTTCCACTGCAGTTTGCTATCTAAAGTAATATCGAGATTATTATGCAATTCATAGGGTGTTTTAGTGTACAATATAAATTATTCAAAACATAATTTATCTATCCATGGTATATGAGCAAGAGAGAGCTTAGTTGCATTATAAAATAATGGCTAAGTTTGACGCCAGCAGCCGACTCGTGCGCGCTCTTCATACAGGACCGTATATATGCACGTGATTAAATCTTTAAGTTGTTTTTACTCGCAATTAGAAAGCTTCATTTAGTTTTGTAAAACTCTATTGACATGAAATGAAAATTTTCATTTCATCACCGAATTTAAACATATCAATACCATGGAACTAGGTACTCATATAACCATATTCCGCCCAAAATACTTTGGAATAAATGAAATGAAAATGAAAATTTCAAATTCGGTTCTTTATTTTGCCTAGTTTAAAGTGTACGTTTGTATTATGAGGACTCCCTTTCCAGCTTAACGCTGATACTTTCATTCAATATAAAGCTACACTGCGTGTCACTTCGTTACGTATTCGGTCGGCCGAGATTAATTTGGTAGTGTGTTCAGGTGTGTGCAGGTGTTCAACGTCAAACCAAGAGCGTGGATACGCGTGACTCGCCTCAGAACTTGTCCATTGATATTATAGGGCGGGGTGGACTATCGGCGTACGATGACGGGTAAATGTTAACGTCTTGCATTTGAAGATATTAAGGTTGATTGAGTTCACTCCAATCTTTATATCCCTATGGAGTGCCTAACAGTCCGCAACACTTTCTACACCCAAGTATAGTTTACAACTTAAGGCACTTAGCTGACCTGACGACATTCGGCAAGTCATTTACCATGTATTAGAACTGGGTTGGCCCGAGGATACTTCCCTGGCTTACTCCGGCTGTAGTCGCATATGGGTCTGAACGATATGCAAATAACTATACATATTAAAAAAAATATGTGGTGTCGTGGGACACCAGGTAGGAACGAAGTTAACAAGTTCACGATTCAATTAATCATACAAAAAGTCACCGTTTGTACTAGGATTCGAACTCGGGCCTCTTGCGTCTCAGCCAAGCAGCATACCACCCAAACCACACAGCTACGTTACTGCAGTTTCCAAATTAGTGTTCACTTCACTGAAGTAAATAGACAGTTTGAAAATCGACACAATTTGCAAAACAAATGACTTTCGCGCCTGCGCACGTCTCATTTAACGCTTTTATTCCACGGAATTTTTCTTACCGTTTTTTGGAACGAAGTTCCTTTCGGCAGGCTTGGAGGAGATGGGGATTTTGCTGCGCGACCAAACTGAAAAATATGTGATAGCAAAACCGTAAGAAAAAAAACGGTAATTTAGAAATTATGTTGTTTGTGACGAAACAAGGCACTCTGAATGTATCAGTGTATAACTCAATTACTAAAATTCTTTAGAATTACGTGTCACGCATTTGATCCATGCCCCTTATGAGTGTTCAAATACTTTCATACAAACCTGATCCCATGCGATTGAAGCAGTCAAACTCTCTTTTAATTAATTATCTTCAGACTGTAATCCTAACGGGGTGTTCAGAGAGGACAGATCAGTCAGGCTTGATCCATGTACCTAAATTTCTTTAGCTTCCTGATATTCATTAATCGTGTCATACATGCACGTCTGGATATCTGAGTCATTTTGACCTTTCTATTCAATCTATGTCTAAAAAAATGTGTGTAACAGAGTACACAGGTAAGAAGTGAAACTTCTGTACGACATATAACTTTTCAACCAACTTTTTTTTAATAACTTTACGAAAATTGAGTACCTATATAAGGCTTAAGCCTTAAGAAAAATCATACGTCTATAAAAAAGTTTCACTTCAACATAGGTCAATAAAGAAGTAGCAAGTTCCCTTCATAGAAAAAAAACAACACGGTGCGAAACTGAAACATGTGACGATATTTTTTACAGCTATAAAATTTATTTAATAAATCGATAAAGAAATTTCACTTGAATTATTTGACTTTTTTTAATTGCAGGCAAAATATGATGCTTTGTTGCAATGTCCTCAATTGGTTATTAACACTATTGGTGAAGTGAAAGTAAGTATGGATTCAGTGAAAATTTAAGGCAGTGGCAATATTAATGTAATCATTGGTTAGTCCTTTAATTTTTTTAATGATTCTCTTGTTATAAATTTACTAACTAACTCTCTTCAAGATGTATTTCTGACAGGGTAGTCAGAGAGGACAGATCGCTAGGCTTCGCGATCTATACATACTTCTTTCGCTGCCTGCAGTTTTATTAATTATTTCATACATGCACGTCAGGGTATTCGTGTACTTTTGACCTTTATGTTTTTAAGTAGTCTGTTAACGTGGTCTTTGTATGTTAGTCTCGGTCTACCCTGACTCCTTCAACCCTTTACTAAAAAAATTTACAATGAATATTCTTCGTCAATCGTTCAATCGTTCATCAAAGCACACTCTTTTCCAGCTAAATGCTGACACTTTCATTCAAACCAGCCACATTGCTTATCACTTTGTTACATATTCGGTCGGCCAACGTAATGCCGCACTGTATTCGATTTGGTCGCATCTCCATAACATTCAATTTACCTTCATGCATTTTCTGACATATCCAGGTTCCACTACCAAAAAGTAATGTTGGTGAATCGCAAGGTGTGCTTCTTTAACCATGCTTCGTCTTTTCACGATTTATAAAAAAGAGAAGAAAGAGAAAGAGGAGAAGAAATAAAAACAAGCAGAAATTAGTAATCATAATCATTTATGGTTTTTTCATCACAAAAATTTCGTCAACTGGAAACGCTTTCAAGAATTTGCTGAAGTTAGTCTGAAGTATTTCGAAGAATACGTTCAAGACTGCATTTTTGAATATCTTCTCAATTGACTTTGATTTTTTTTGAATAGCTGCAAAAAAGATTAGTAGAATTTTTTATATAATTTTATAATTTTCATATCTATGCTTACATATACTAATACATAAAGTTAAAGAGTTTGTTTGGTTGAAAGCTTTAATCTCAGAAGCAACTAGTCCAAATTGAAAAATTCTTTTTGTGTTTCGAAGCAGAAATAAAATAATTGTCAACAAATCGAACAAAATTTCATACATTAATGTAAAAGTAATAACCGAATGAATTAATTGGTCGCGACGGGAATTCTGGGCTGGTGGGCTGATGTTAAATCACGAACCAGCAATGTAGTCTAAAATTGAATCATACGAGCATAGCGAGTGATTGGCAATTAGACTACGGAGCGCAGTGAGTAAATTAAAGGCAAAAGTTAAAAAAAAATTGCTGTCGTGTGCAACATAGAAACGAAAATACTGTTACCTAAAGTTAATCACAATTAATCATAAATGCAAGTCGAATAATCAAAACCATCTAGATTTTTTAAATTCTCGCTTTGTCCCCATATTATAAAGCCGCCAGCGTGATGAAGTTATCTCGTTCCCGTTTTCTAAAGGAACTTGTTCCCGGGATAAAAAGTAGCCTATGTGTTATTCTGATACATAAGCTATATTATTATTAAGTTTATTTAAATTCCATTCAATACATAGTTTTTATATGTAAGTATCATCAAACATTCATACTACATATATACAACATTCAAACTTTCGCGTTTATAATATTAGTAGGAGTTAATGATGATATATTTAATAACAAATTTATGCTTTATGTACAAGTACCAAACAAAATGTCCTATACTCATTATATTCTTTTTTTTTTTTTTTACCTAGATTAATACAAAAAATCATAATGTTATGTCCCTGTCTCAGGCAGCTAGTCGCCGTTGTACTTCAGAAGACATCTTCCGTTCGCGCTAAACATTCTCCCTAAGTATATAACTTCATTTAATTGCTCTAAACGTTTCCGGTTTACCCAAATCTTGCTATTAGTTCCTACTTTTTCTCTTTCAAAAACCCAATTCTTAGTTAAACATGCAGCGAAGACTTTCATATTAGTGATTAATGCCTGGTCGGCTTCTGATGTTACCATCACTACCGCATCATCAGCGTACAACAGACAATGTACTGTAAAGTTTCCAATTTTACACCACATCATAATCTTTTAACTTTTGCAGCCAACTATTAAATACACTATGAAAAACACAACCAAGGTAGACATAACACAACCCCGTTTGATGCCCGAACAGACGTCAAAAAGAGGCGCCAGGTGAACATCCCCCTTGGTCGCACGCAAGCTTTACAGTCCGTATAAAGTGACTGTATCGCCCGCAGCAGCTGGCCGTCCACACCATATTCTAGCCGGATATGGTTAGGACGCCAGCCAGGCCACACGGAGGAGTACCACAGAGTTTCTCCCACAACTTTATAAAATGCAGCATTCTTCAGCTCCACTAAAGTGCAGAAAACCTTCGGGTTAAAATGTTGGGATTATTAATTATTAGTTACATGAAATGTTTTACATTTTTAAGGCTACTAACATAAAGTAAAAATATAAACATAAAAGCGCTGGTAGCCCCACTAACTCAATTATCTGTAAAATATCACTGATTTAAGAAACTCTCTCGAACTTTGGATGGTTGACCGCTTTGTAGCATTTTCATTTACCAGCGTTTTCGTCCTTCGAAGGACACGTTAAGCTGTTTGTCCCGGTTGCTAGTAACGTTGCAATCGGCACTCGTTAAGTCAAGTGAATACCCTCTCAGCGAATTAAAAATTACAAAGCGAGGGTCCACAATCTGAGCCTGTCCATTTGAACACAGGCATTGAGCTCACCACAATATGCTTCTGCCACACCTTCGGAGATAAATTCGTGGCTAATCTATATATATAAAAATGAAACCCGTTTTCCGTTGTCACGGCATCACGCGTGAACGGCTGGACCGATTTAGACAATTATTTTTGTATTGGATAGCCCTTTTATTGAGGAAGGTTCTTAGCCATATATTATCACGCCACTACACAGGAGAGTGGAGCAGTAATCATAAATGTCAACAAATCGGGATAACTTTCATGCATTTTAGGAAAAGTAATAAGCGACGGGATTAAATGGGTGCCACGGGGTTGGAAGTATGTCACGGACGAAGCCGGGCCGGTCAGCTAGTAAATTTATAAAATAACTTAAATAATTTATACTTCAAGTATAAAACAATGGTCTTGGATACAATTTTAATAATTTATGCGAAGCGAAGCTTAAATATAACAAATGCACTGATCACTTCAGCCAGTGGCAGTCGGTATGTTAAAGCTTCAGAATCTATTGATAAAATTTGTTTAGAACCAAATTGAAAGTATACGTTATACAAAAAAAAATGAAATTCGTCAATAGTTAGCGGAAATATAGGTTTGTTTGTAAAAAAAAACATACATTGAACAGCCCACTGGCTTAGTTAATTATATAACTGCCTTCTAACCTGTGGGTACCGGGCTCGATTTTATTCTACTTACAGGGATAATGCTAACGCTTCTGTGAAGTGTACGTAGCTCATTTTATATTAAAACTCTCATATACACTATACAAAGCGAACTCCGGGGGTCGCGAGATGCAGCTGGGACAGACGCTCGGATGATGATGGAATGCTTACTGCTCTGATAAATATACTGTGCCATTGCGAAGAAATAACAAGGGGAGCGCAACGAAAAAAGCTGACACAGGTCCTACCTCAGTAAGCGCCAGTGCGCGACTGATCAGGCGTCAGCGGCGCGAATCTGGTATTATATAAACATTTGTACTATAAAAATCACTGTATATAGTCAAAGTAAGCGATTATGTCTATAAATATTTAGTAGCTATAGTTAGGTATAAAAGTTTCATGAAAGTTATCTGTAGTTTAGATTTGGCATTGAAAAATCATTTCGAAAGGACCTTTGGAATAATTGATCTGTCAAGTGAAGTTTATTAGATTTTTTAACAGAAAGCCATTTTTACTAGATTAAATCCTTAACTATCATTTATATTTTTTTCAGAATCAAAAACTCTTTTTCTACGACTCAAGACTGTTTTAAAAAAACTCAAAAGCGTGGGCTCGGCAGGAATACCAAGCCTTAAAAAGTTACTTTGCCTCACAATCGCAGCAAAAGTGCTCTTTTGCTGCTGGAGAGGTGAAAAATCACTTTACTCTGACTTCTCCAATATACAGCGATTCTGTAAATCAGAGTTCAAATTCTATCTATAAGTAATTTTCTGCAGTACTTTGCAGATTTTGCTACAACATGCAGCATTCAAAGTAAAAAAAAAAAATTGAAAAAAAATTCTGTGTTTATCGCCTCAACCATGAACAAAGAAACAGAGACGTAAAAAAACAAATCATGGTTTCTTAATTAGAATCTCATGAATCGTTATTTGAGTTGGTATTTTCAAATTATCACGGCTCATCATCATTACCACGGCTATTTTTAACCCCGGACGCAAAAAGACGGGTGTTATAAGTTTGTCATCGATGTTGGTGTGTGTGGGTGTCTGTCTGTGGCATCGTAGCTCTCAAACGGATTTCAATGCGGATTTTTTATTTAAAAGTCAGTTTCCTGGCGATGGTGCTTAGCTACGTTTGGTTAATATCGATCCAGCAGTGTGAGAGTATCAGCAATTTTCCAAAATGATGTAAGGTCTTAAAAGGTTTATAAAGGGTCGGCAGCGCCAGTGCTGCACCCCTGGTGTTGCAAAGGTCCATTGACTACGGTGACCTCTTTCCATCATGTGGACCGTACGATACCCTGCCACCTCAGAGGTAAAAAAAAATGGTGTACGATTACTTGAATAACAAGTAATGTTAAATGACAATTAATTAATAACTTCGACCAGATGCTGTAACTAGAATCATCTCCAGAGAACTCATCTCTTTAAAATAAATCACAGCAGACATAAAATCGTATTTAAATTCAATAGCACTTAAGGTGGTTCCTTAAACTATAATAATTGTGAGCTTTTTTAAATTTGTATTTTTTTTTTACAATTTTTTCGGTAGTAATGATATCTTAAGTTGTATAATCAGACTATAGATTATATGCATCATGCTATTTCTGATATATGTTAGTTATTATATCTATTAATCGGTATTAGAACTTACCTTTTTTATCATCTCCAATTGCTTCAAATTTTACATCTCCTACTGGTTCAGTTTCTATGTTTGAGATTTTTTTCTCCAAATGATCTTTATTGTCCTTTTCATCAATATATTTAGAATATTCACCATTGAATTTTATTATATAGTCATCTAAAATAATAATAGCCATGAATAATAATATCAATATGTATGATATTAATTCATTGTAAGAACTTTACTACTACTGTCTTTTTGTTAAAGAGTGATTAGGCATAGGCAAGCTTCATTGTGCAAATGTAGAGTGTAGAAGGAGTCAGGGTAGACCAACACTTACATACGAAGATCACGTGAACAAATTACTCAAAAGCAGAAAGCTTTGTATTACTCAAATACCCCGACGTACAAATTAAAAAATAAAATTGCTAACATTCAATAATAAATATTGAAGCGCTTGGGCCCCGCGGACTTAGTGTTTTATAAACGATCACTGCGTTAACCAGCAACTTTCGCTATGGCTGGTCACGGATGGGTAACCACTTTGTGGCATTTACATTTGCGAGCGTTTCCGTGCTTCGGATGGCACGTTAAGCCGTTGGTCCCGGTTGCCAGTAACATGGCAGTCGTCAAGTCAAGTTGAAGGCCTTATGGACGACTTGAAAATTTTCAACAGCAGGTAGCCACAACCTGCGTCTGTCTATTTCAACACGGCAATGGGCTCAATTGCGTGGGACAGGAATGCACACGGTGAAAAGTGGGCATATAATATGTCTCTGCCACCCCTTCGGCGCTAAGGCGTGATAAATAAATGACAAAAATCACTAACCAATGATCAAATTAATATTGCCATTGCCTTCAATTTCCACTGAATCCATACTTCCTTTCACTTCACCTACAGCGTTAATAACCAACTGAGGACATCGCAACACAGCTTCATATTTTAATCCCGTGGTATCAAGCCTGCAATTCGATAAAATCAAATATTTTTTTCTACGGAATACAGCTTTTTTCAATAAAAAAATACTTTACTTAGATGAACTAGATAAGTTTAAACATTGGAAAACTATAAAAAATAAAACTAAATATATTTCAATTTTACTTAACATCTACAAAAGGAGTTTGAGAAGGTTTTGCGGGATCACAGTGTGATTGTAGCACACTTGATTGCAATATTAAATCCCATTTATTAAAAAATAATGCCATTGTCTTTGAAACTTTCACAAAGAAAATGAATGACATTTTTTTTAAAGATTGTTGTATGGCAGTAACTTGCAGAAATGTATAATATTAGAATTGAGGTCATGATGGTATTTAACAAATTTAGATATTCACCATTGAGTTAATATTGTACTACGTACATAGTACAGTATTAACTCAATGATATTCACAGACAATTTTGCAAGTGTTTGAAATTACTTACTTGGATGTAAGAGACCAGTACTGATCTCCGAAACTAGAGCGACCTCTTTTGCTAGCGGTATAGAATGGGGAGTCAGGCGGCAGTCGCTTTTTACAATGCCGAAACCAAAACCAATTAATAAAGTGAACCAAAGGCCTAGCCAGGGGGAGTGTTTTTGGTGTTCAAACCCCCCCCCCCCCCCCCCCACAATGTTAACGATATTAACAATCATCATCATCATAGCGTCTGTCTTAGTTGTGTTCACGGCGCCGGGGGTCTGCTTTCCTACTTCTTTTCCACCACTTAGCACGGTCATCGACATCCCTAGTAGCGAGACCGCGGATGCGTGAGATTCCTCCACATATTTACCGCAGTATTTTCGTTGCTGCGGAACGCAGCTCTAACAGAGGCTAGAGGTTTTATAGACTTGTCCCTTCAATCTGAACATGCGGTCTATCCAAACATTTACAAATTATTACAACTATTGGAAAACCCTCCTGAAACTAAATAATGGCTACGCCTGAGAAGTGAACCCAGACTCCAAATCTTGGTAGAGTTTGGTAGCAACCGGGAGTACATTAAGATGAAGAGAGACTTACTTAGTTTTTTTTACTTCACAATTTATGAGGCCTTTCATTGTCACATTCTTCAGGTGGCACTTCATATTTGGTAAATTTTGTATAATTTCATCTTTAAACAAAGGGTCAGCCGGTTCAACTACTCCTTTTATTCCAGTTATAACTCCTTTATAAGCCCAATTTGAGGCTTTTGTTACACATTCCTCGTCTGATAAATCGCAGGTACTTACATCTAAAAAAAATGCGTATATACCAGACTACATGGGTAAGAAGTGAAACTTCTTTACGACATTTTTTTTCCAGCTATAAAATTTCTCGCAATGTCGATAAGGAAGTTTCACTTTAAAAAAATTGGTATTCTTTTAATTACAAACCACTAATTTTTGCAAATGATCTGATCAGTCACGTCGGAAGGGGTAGGCTGAGGCATACTATACGCCCACATTTCACCTCATGTATTTTTATCCCACGTGACAAGGTTAATGATGATGATGAATGATGAGCCCATGCCGTATTGAAATATAGACAGGCGTAGGTTGTGACGAACTGTATTGAAATTTTAATATAGCCTGGTTGCTTCACATTCCCAAGTTAATGACAACCGGGAGGAACTGCTCAACGTGCCTTCCAAAGCACGGTAATGTTTGTAAATGGAAATGTTTTTTTACTTTTGGAATTCTTGTAAAGCAGTGTATGGCACAATTTTGACAATCTGGAGGGTAAGGTTTCCTTTTACCTATCCTACATGCCATTCCTTTTATTAGTTCGGTTCGTCATTCCTACGTTACAATAACGAGTACTAGAAGTTATCCTTGATCGTTGTGCGTTAGGATTGACGAATCGAGGGTGTGTGGTGGGATCCTCCTGTTTTAGATCAAGATCAGTTTAGAACGATAATAAAGGGGGACGATAATAAAAAAGAAACGACCGTACTGTACCTAACGGGACACAAAACACAACCAATGAAATCTGGGCGAACGCATTCACCTATCGTTTCGGGAAAATAGGCGTGACAATTTTTATGTGTGAGCTCAGACCTAAAATAACAATTTTATTATAAAAGAAATTCACTTACTTTTGGCAAAATACAATACAAACAGCATTAACCATAACCGCTGTGATTCAACAACCATTGTGTTTTTAAAAAAAAACTTTTTATATAAAGTTGTAACTTCTTCTATTGGTGACTTCAATTTGTAACTTACTTAATTACTTATGTGGCTTTTATACTAAATCTTGTAATAAAAAAATCCAACACGAACTTAATATTTATAAATAGGATGAGTATTTTTAGGGTTACTTGGACGGGATCCTTATTGATTCGACACGACAGTCCAGGCGTCTCTCTATATGCCCAGCTAGAGTCTAAGACTGTTGGTAATACAGAGTTTTCAGTAGTACCAACAGTCTGTCCAATTTAGCATTTGAAAAAGTGTAATATGTGCTTTTGTGTGTGTGTGTGTGTGTATATGTGTGTGTTTGTGTGTATACTTATGTACGCACACGTTATACGTATATTACAGAACCTGGCTTGACCTAATTAACTAAAATCGTGATATCTTGGAAACTATAATATCTATACAAAAAATTTAAACTACTGAAAAATCGTAAAATATATAAAGATAAAACTATTTAATAATTAACTGATATATTAAAAAAAAATGTTATTTTTCAGAAATTAGCCACTTACACGAAAAACTAATAGAAAACACTATTTTTTTTTAACATAATTAAATTCCTGGAATATGACACTAATAACTTATAATTATTCCAACTAAAACGAATAAAATGTTAACCCATTAAATATTAATCCAAAACTAAAAAAATGGCGGGAAAATGGCCGCCGGCAATGTGTATATCGCGTTTACTTTGAATTTTGATATTGTTACATGTAGATATTAATCCTCTAATACACGGGCTTTTTATCCACGATTATAATGGTATAAAATTTATACATTCAAACCAAAGACAGCATTGTTTAAAACGGTTTTGAAAGGAGTTCAGTACAAAAAAAAAGCAATAAAAGTCAGCTGCTTTAGCAGCTTGAACGTTTGAGTGGATCTTTGCGGGTGGCCGTTGCGCTCCTTCTGGGTTGCAGAATGTGTGAATTCCACAGATGCACCTGTCGTTCCACGGTGGAAGCCGATGGTCATCACGCATTAGGTTGTCGTAGATGCGCAGGTAAGTTTCCGAGGCACCATGTTCTCAAGGACATAATCCGAAAGGCCTTAGTTTCGGCGGATGTTCCTTGCTTGCTTGAACCACATGGTCTGAGCAGGGCTGATGGCAGGAGACCCATAAGGCCTTTAACTTGGCTTAACGACTGCCATTTTATTAGCAACCGGGACCAACAGCTTAACTTGCCTTCCGAAGCACGGGACTGGAGTGGGTCTAAAGGGCCGAATAAATTTAATAAAATAAAATGAAATGTTAGTAGTTTTAGTGTTAGTAAAAGTTTTAAAAGCAATATATAGGTATTCATACAAATTAGTGGCTACGGAACATTGTGCGTAAGCCGTGGCACGCACATGACTGATTTTTTTTTATATCAGAGTGTGTTGATTTGGAGGTTGAAAAACACAATGTTATGTCTGAATTAAATCTTAAATTAATGCAGCCTACTTAAGTAGTCAAATCTTTATAATTAAATATTATTATTATATGTTACACGTAGTTAAAATAATTTATACAAATTTTGTTTAGTTATATTTTTAGTTAATGATTATTTATGTTGATTTCGTGTGTTGTAGTATTCACACAAAGAAACTACTAACTTTTTTAACGTCTGGAAATCCCGACGGTTGCCATTTCGGACTCGAATCTAACTATAACCACATGTTTACCTACTACTTCTCTGGAGGCCCCGGATTCTCAGAAGAAAGATCTCAGAAGAATGCCCAAGGAAACCCGAATTAGCATGGCGAAATCACCTTAGCAACCCGGCCCGCGGTCATGAAGGCCAATTAGTCTTAGGTGAAAATAATGCTACGGCCTCAGATTGCAGACCTCGGGTTCTCCCTCGCTCCCTTTCTTTCTTTATTTAATAATTTATATAATAGATGGCACTTATCGTTTAAAATACGGTTTAGGTTGGATTTCAGTGGAAGCATTATTTATATTACTTATAGTTATTTATTAAACTGCCGCTAGGCCTCACCCAAGTAGTGAAGTATTCCCGCACCCATTTCCCAGACATGTACCAATCACGAATTTATGTATGAATAAAAAAAAATCTATGTATATTGTTATCTCTCAGCGTTTTCTTTTAAATCTCTCAGTTGCCTTGAAATTTTCCGACATGTTGAACAATTAGCTTAACATATTAAACAATTTACGCAAGACCTTGACAAATTATATGTTAAAATTATCCTGATGAATCACTCTATTAGTAGAACTCGCATAATAATAGTTTTTAATTTTATAGCGAACAGACAGACGTAACAGTCGACTTTGTTTTATAAATATCTGAGGAAGAAGACAGTATTTTATGTTGTCTGGCTGCAAACGACCACGTGAGCATATTACTTAAAAACGGAAAAGTCAAAAGTACTCGGATACCCAGATGTGCTTGTATGAAGCGAATGATAAATCTGCAAGAAGAGAAAGAAGTATGAATGGATCGCGAAGCCTGGCGATCTGTGCTCTCCGACTACCCCGTCAGGGATGTAGCGTGAAGGTAGTTAGTTACTTAGGAAATAATACAAACTATTATATTCATGGTCGTTTATTTACAGCTAATTCGCGATATGCACAAAACTTTCCCAAACAGCCTGTTTTACATTTTGAAAATCTTATTCAACTAGAAAAGCTGGTAATAATGAACTTTCTGAAGCATCGCATGCGCCTACATCTGAAATTAAGATAATGAAATTAAAGACAAATAAATCTAAATCTATGACTACCACTGTGTCGCGATGGGAGTCTATCCGCCTGCTACGCAAGAGGTCGTGGGTTCGATTCCCACCCCAAATAAAACATTGTGTGATGAGCACGATGGTTTATTCTGTGTCTGGGTGTTAAATATCTATACTATGTATGTTTGTAGAAATATAAAAGTTATTATATCATAACGCTACTACCCAGAAGAGCGCGACAGTAATCATAAATCTCAACAAACCAGGCAAATCGTCTTATGAGTAAGGAACGATTGATGAAGAATAATTATATTGTTTTTTTTTAATACAATTGAGGTAGTAGACAAGCTTATCTGATGGAAAGTGGCAGTGGTCGCCTTAGCTTATGTACGTTTGCAACACCAGAGGCACTCGCGCTACCGATCCTGTAAAGACCTTCTAACCCCTTTAAAAAACCTCATATTGCGTTTGGGAAAACCCAGGCAGGGAGCTCATTGTGCGAAAGTAGAGGGTAGAAAGAGTTATGGTAGACCAAGACTTACATACAATCCGGTTAGGTTAAAAGTACTCGGATAACCAGACGTGCACGTATGAAGCAATTAATGAATTTGCATGTAACGAAAGAAGTATACATGGATCACGAAGCTTGGTAATCTGTCCTCTTTAACTACTCCGTCAGGGATACAGCGTGAAGATTGTTGTTAAATTTTAAGTAATTTCTAAACTATTATTTCTACTATTTCTAAACTTTATTATTAACTTTGTAAAAAATAAAAATATCTTTTTTTTATATAAGTCATGTTGGACGTCGAAATTCATTGCTTCTGAATTTCGAAATTATTGCTTCTTTTTAATATGTGGCACGTCAAAATGGCGTCGCCCGCCTGATGGTAAGCAAACACCACGACCCGTAATTGGGGGCCGCTATCTCAACCCGCAGGGCTCCGATAGCGACCCTCATCTGGACTTGACCAGAAATTTTCATTCACGCTTCTCTTAAAGGACCCAGGATCGTAAGAGGAGGGAAACATGTGCGCTGGCAGAGAGTTCCATGTTTTTATGGTGCGACACAAGCAAGATCTATAAAATCTTTCGGTTCTAGGCACGGAGGCTTCTGAATTGACATTTACTGTTAGGTTCACACTGTAATAGGTAGAGCCTCATAGAAAAGGGCTATGAAATTCATGGTCCGCTCTTTTCTAATCAGCAGTAATAACATAAGTTTACATAATGTATCCATCCAGTAACCAACTAACGCGAAGGAATAATAATTATAAGGAAATGGTTGTAATGATTTTTTTGTTCAGCAATCATGCCTTATCCCCGAAGCAGTGGCACAGACAACTTTTACGCCCACTTTTCACCGTGTGTATTCCTTTCCCACGTAATAGCTGGTGAAAACATTGCCATTGACATATTTTATTAGAGACTCCCGGCCATTGGGGGCCTTCTTATCCATAAAACCCCGGGGCTTTCCGCCTTCTTCCCAAACAGGTCGCAGAAGAGGCCTGAGGGCTATTCATAGCGACAATGGTTTTTTATAGTATGTCTGTCTGGATGGAATATATTTGTTTAAACTATATGTATTAAAAAAAAAAGTTACATTCGCATTGATAATATTAAATTAGGGATTAAAAGTTTACTTACAATTCTCAGAATATATTACAAGACTGAATATAATCCATAACCAGTGGGACATTTTGATTTATAGATTCCGTAAAATGGTGAGTGCAAATGGTTTAACCAACTATATACGAGTATATCAACCTCAGCGTAATTTTGTTTTTGTACTCAAAAGGTAATGAATGGTTTTAATTCCTATATTCTTAAATCTATACAGATGAGTAGAATTGTATTATCTGTTTGTATTTCCAAATTAACAGTTTTTCACCAAATGGAAAAGTTTCTTACGTGAAATATGTTTTTTTTTAAAGTGAAACCTATTTATCGACGTTGAGAGAAATTTTATAGCTGTTAAAAAAATCGTCAGGTTTTTCGGTTACGCGCCAAGTTGTTTTGAAGTAAAACTTCTTTATTATATGGAAAACATCTTAATCGACGTATGAGATATTTTATTGCTGTAAAAGAAAAGTTCAAATGTTTCCCTTCTTACCTGTGTACTCTGGTACACACATATTTCTTTTTATATTACATGCCCACATTTAATCATGTGCCATTTGGTCAGCATATTTTTGTCCATTTATATGTATGAAAATATATTTTTTCTGTCTTCCTCTCTGGTCCGGCTAATTTCTAAAACGGCTTGACCAATTTTAACGGGACTTTTAAAAGCAGATAGCTGATGTTATAAGAAAATTAGGCCGCATTTTATATACATTATAGATTTCTTTAGCGTAAGCGTAGATTGTTGAATAAACTCCTCGCCTGGTTTTTTCCGAAATTCATCAGTATTCACCATTCATCAGAAGGGGTTCTTCAAAAAGGATCTTAGAAGGACTTTACAGGATTCGTAGTACGAGTGCCGCACCTCTGGTGTTGCTAACGCCCATAGGCTACAGTGACCCATCCATCAGGTGGGTTGTATGCTTGAATGCCACCGCAGTGATAATAAAAATCGCCGTATCTCACGGGAACGAGCACTACGGGGGGAAAACCGCGAGTCATGTGCTAGTACATTATAAAAAAAAATGTTATTGTTCAATCTAAAAACTATTATTTATTATGAAAAATTATTTATCCGTGGGAAATTGATGTTACTTTCGATATTCAAAAACAGAGTCATAAATAAAAACGTTTTAGCCTCTTTGTTATGTTCCCACCATTTTGTTTTTTGTTCAAAGGCAGTTAAATATTTTTGTTTTGAGATTAGTATTCACATATTATACTTCATATTAAGTGTATTCTCGGTTGCTTTCAAACCCTTCTTGTGTTTGAACTCTGGAGTTTACTTTTATTTTACTGTTACGAGTAGCTATAGTTAGTTAGCTAGTAGTTTGTCTTCGGTAGTTTTCGGCATTGTTGGTCACTGTCATGTGACCTACGTTGTTGCTTGACCTCGTGAGGCAGCTAGACCCTGGAGATCTTAGTGGGGCCTTTTACACCCTTAAACTATTCTTATTCATTTCATTCATGTTCTTACACAATTCCTTTTGTACACAGTTATACCTCTATCAACTCCTGGAGTGATATTAGTTGGAGAGGACGTGAGGTATGCAGCTACTTATGGAAACCCCTACTTAAGAGGTAGTGCACCAGTTGGTAAGTCTTCTTTTTCATATTTTTTTATTCCCAGTTACCAAACCACACCTGGATTTGGAGCGTGGGGTCTTCCTTTACAGAGTCCTGGAATCAGTTTTGATTTGGCTATATTCGTCATATTTGGAAGCGACTGTCGTCTGACCTCCCAACCCCGCAACCCCATCTGCAACGGTATCTCATCCGTCGATCTGCAAGTGCACCTCTCTCTAGCATGTGAGATTGATTAGACCGCGGAAATTGGTTACCCTTACACTTATACCCAAGTAATTTTATTTAGTTTAGTTGGTAGTATTGCAAGTATTCTTAGGTTATACCTATGTGTGTACCTATTTATGTATGTTTATTGTATCAATTATGCGGTATGTATAAAATAGTGTAGATATTTCTACCTACTTATTTAAACCTTATGTTTAGGTATTATAAGAATTAAGCTTTAGTCGTCATCATGCATTTTCTACATAAATTCACACAAATTCATTGAACGATGTCCGTTTAAGGTTGTCTAGAAGAAATCACGCCTTGCGATAAGACTGCCGATCGTACCCTGTAATCTAGAGTTCATAATATAACATTGTTGTGATTTCCTACTTTTAGCATATTGTATTGTATTGTGTTGTTATTGTAATTATTTACATTCTCTCATGACTTTTCTATGATTTTTTTTACCATTGTTATTCTGATCACGCGTTGCAGATTTTGGATTTTCTTTACTATTTCTAATTATAGTTCTTACTTTGTGTTTCCTTCCCATTTACATTATTATTTTCCTTTCTGTTTTCAGTGTACCTAATTATAGTCTTTATTTTTATACATATTACAACGGGTAAATAACTTTACTCTGTTGTATATAGTATGGTAATCGATAAGAAAAAGCAAATATCCGAGGAGATTGTGCCTCTAGGTTCTAATGAAAAAATGCCTAACTTGCAACTATTCGCTTTGTTCTAGTTTAGATTCATTTAATTTCACTAGTATTTACTTTAATAATATAATATCTTATTAAAGTAAATACTAGTGAATTTAAATGAATCTAAATGAATCTAATTAATACGTGATTCATTCATTAATCTCTAATTTGGCTACATTTTTGTGTTTGTACATATTTTCCACCCTTAAAGAATTTGGTAAATTCTTGTTATTTCTTACAGATTATAAAGCATTCTAATATCCTACTTCTGGAAGTAAGTTTACTATATTGATGTCATATTTGGAAGCGCTCGTGGCCCCGCGGTCTTAGTGTTCTGTAAACGATCACTGAGTTACGCAACTTTCACTATGGCTGGTCCTCGGATGGGTGACCACTTTGTGGCATTTACATTTGCGAGCGTTTCCGTGCTTCGGAAGGCACGTTAAGCCGTTGGTCCCGGTTGCCAGTAAAATGGCAGTCGTTAAGCCTGGTTAAATGCCTAATGGGCGGCTTGAAAAATTTCAACAGCAGGTAGTCACATCCTGCGTCTGTCTATTTCAACACGGCAATGGGCTCACCACCTATTACGTGGGACAGGAATCCACACGGTGAAAAATGGGCATATAATATGCCTCTGCCACCCCTTGGGGGATAAGGCGTGATGGTTATTTATTTAATAATAAAAGGGGCAAATGAAATTAAATAAATTACAATTTTTAGAAAATTTTAATTATAGAACATCATACACAAAATAAATGGTTACGAGTTCTTAGACACCTTGACATGGATGTCAAACTTGAATCACTCAAACACTTTGAATACCCTCTCCCATCCTTTTATTTCTCTAAATATTTTTGCTTAAGTCTGTTTGCATTTTAGTTTCTTTAAATGTACTACAATATTGAATGTTGTCAACAGCTTATTTATCTCCAATGAATACGGGCAACTTGACTGGCAAACCTGCTCCTCCACCATACTATTCAGTTCGAAATGCTGGCGCTCTTCATCAAGGTAAATTTAAAGAAAACAAATATATAATTAATGAAAAATAGACGATACATCGATCGACAATGGTTTCGGCTTCATCAGGATCATGAGTACGCCATCGCGTCCCAAAATCCAATTTATGTGTTTTACAATGTGCGTGTTTTTTAATAAAATTAATAGTAGGCAACTACCAGATTTTCGTCTACATCTGGATGTAAATTGGCACTCGGCTCTGTGGGTGTACTAACATGGCAAAGATAAGGATTACATTCTTATGATATACCTTCTTATTACTTTTATATCTTTGCATAGCTTCATCTACATCGCCGTCATCGTCATCATCAAGACCAGCAACTAGTCCAATGGCGTCATCGTCTTCAACTACTAGCGGTGCACAGCCTCAAGTAAGTTTTTAATATCATAATGTATTTTTTTAATTTATTTATTTAGTAAAACCTGTTTTACATAACATGTAGGTACATAAATTTGTCCCCCAAAACCGAGTTGATGGTTTGACTGCGGAATCTAGTCTCCGCACATGTTTTAATAAGCTTATTACTTAACATACCTAATTATATATTCTTACTATAAAATATTATAATATATCTAAAATATAATTTATAAGTATTTCTTGAATAAAGCTTTGTCTGCCTAGCGCGCTAAAGTAAATGTTAGCAAATAAAACAATTAGCAAAATTACCTTAATTCAACTCGTTTTTCAAATCAGTAAAACATTCATGTACCTCCCTAGCGTGTTAAGTCTTTCTTAGATATTCTGAGCCAAGCCATCCTCACCTAAATGTGGTGCACCTGCTGATTATCGGTCAAAGTAATGAAGAAGAGAAATAAATCTTAAAACAAAACCTTGTACCAACCCTTGTAGTCAGCATGGTACAAACGGCCAAATGATTTGAAGAAGCCTAAGTTTTGATTTAGATCTTAGGGTTGATTATGTCATCAAAGTTGGATGACATTCGAATTTTGAGGCGGGCTGCGATTGTAGTCAATCTTATGTTTTCAAAAGTTTGTAGTCAAAAGCAGGTAGGTAAAGCCTGCGCAGTTAAATCGGTTTGAGTCCGGCAATACCATTATGTTAAAAGAAATGATTGATTTTGTGGATCATGAAACAAATATACACAAGTCAAATTACACGTAGAAATAGCATTTTCTCATTTAAGGCTACTTCAAAGGTTTCCAAGCTAATACTCATTGTATTGTATACTACATTATGTATATTGAGTCAAAATTGTTTCTAATGAAATAATAGACGAAATAATGGTACTTGAAAAGGTAATATGTTTTTGTTTTTACTCTTGTCTATAAACTGAAGCAATCAAAACCAATCCGATGGTTATTGATTTTGTTTATTTCACAGGTGCCAAAACTGTCTTCACATTCTGCAGGCGCTCTTTATATTTTGCCACCGTCCAGTCAAGGAAACTTGCAATCTAATCAGATAACAACCAAAGGTACGTCAATACTATTCCTATGCGTCTAAATTGTTAAAGCGTATCTTGAATTTACGTAGTTTTGACATCGTGCGCTTTTTTTGTTACAGCTAGATTAAAAAGCCTTAGTTTATAAATTGTTTATATTGTCGGTTATTGACTATTTAGTCAATTTATGTCAAATTAGTGAAAGATTTCAAGTATTTTTATTAAAATTTACTTTTATATTGAATTGTAAATGTTTTTTCATTTAAAAGAAATGCAATTAGTCAGTCAGATTTGCTTAATTAGTTAATTAATTTTAATATATTATGCTTAATTGTACACTTGAAATACGAGTATTATGACATTAAGTTTGATTTGATGCAAAATCTCTTAATACAATATTACATTAATGACAATTATAGTGACGATCAAGATATTATCATCGATCAATGTTAAAAAGTATATCATTAGGGTATGAACATTATGATTTTAGTTTATTATTTATAAACGTCATTTCTTTAACAGGTAGCGGCATCCAGCTTACTGGAGGAACACATGTGTAAATAGTGATAATATAAATATTAGTTAGACAATTTATAAAATCAAATCAAATATATTTAGGTGTCACTCTGAAGCCTAAATATCCGTTTTTACCCTTTGGGGGGAAAACGATTCTATTTGGTGTGTTATAAAATAATGTGTCGTAAGATTTTTTTTAAATACTAATAGATTTTACTAAAAGCACTGGTGCTGAGAAGTAAAGATAAAACAGGAGTCTAAAGATGAATTTTATTAATCCAACGCATATTCGTTTCAGAATACGTCCACGTCGTAATTTGATTAACAACTTCACTCATTATTTGTTTTAATTCTACTGTCATCAAATAAATCTTTATTAGTCACTATTTAATATTATTAAAAACTTAGAGAAGTTTTACCGTTCCCGTTTTCCACAGGAACTTGTTCCCGGGATAAAAATAGACTATGTCCGTCTCCTGGCTCTATGCTACCTACCCACCAATTTTCAGCCAAATCGGTACAGCCGTTGTTGAGTTATAAATAGTGTAACTAACACGACTTTCTTTTATATATATAGATAAGATATACTTAAATACTTTAATTAATTCAGTGTATTGTACTGTTCCCAATTTATACGTAATTCAATGGGCACTTTTACTATATAATTAAATTATAATTTAAAAAAAATTAACATATAAAAAAACCCCAACTCAGAAAAATACTTATAGTTTCAGGATCAATCTTTACAAAGTACTAAAGAACCCAAATTCGATATGTCTTCTATCTAAATCTATTCTAATTAATTAATAACTTCGACCTGATAATGCAACTACATTATCAGGTCGAAGTTATTAATTAATTATCATTTAACAATTATACTGGCACACCATTTTGTAAAAGAACTCTTATACTGCTAGACCGATATTAACCAAGAACGACTACTACTGTAGCTAAGAACCACTGCCAGAAAACTGACTTCAAATGAGAAAAAAAAAGGAATCCTAATTGGTCCATCCGTTTTACACACACACACACACACACCGACATCGACGTCAAACTTATAACACTCCTTGTTTTGCGTCGGGGTATATTAATGTATTCTTGCTTTTCCAGACACCAGTGCAAAATAGTTATTGTTTAGTCAAGGATCTCATAGGTTCCTTGTATTTGGTATACATTTCATGGCTTTAATTACCTACGTCACGTCTAAGATTTGACAAAAATAAGCCTAAAATATAAAAGCTTTAAGAATTCAAAGAAAAGTAATTTTATGCTGCGTTTAAGAATTTTTTGAAATAAGTGACTTTGTTGTCAATTTTAAGTGTAAAATTGGTATTTTTATTTTTATTAATTTTTATAAACTTCTGAAGATAACTTTGTGTTATTTTTTTGTGAATTTTACTTTAGTTATAAGAACTTGATTTGTAATTTAAATGTTTTTGTAATTATGTATAATATTTTTTAAAAACAAGACCTTATAATTTTGGGTTATATATTATGACTTTTCAGTCAGAACTGAGATTGATGATTAATCTAAATTAGAGTTTGTGTGAGAGAATTTATAAGCAAATTTTTAATAATGATCCTTGAAAGCTCAATTTTATGGTTTTTGCAAATAGCACATAAATAATAAATATTCTGCGAGGGTTTTACCTTTACCATTTTTTTTCATAAAATCGTATGATCCATAATATGGTTTATGAATCAAAATTTTGTAATATCAATAACGTGAATTAGTTTTTGTGCAGTTTGCTGAGAGGATAACTATTATCAAAATCTGTTTGTAAAATCAACTTACCGATTTCGCTTTAATACAAGTGAAATCTTTTAATGCTTCGCATTCGGGCTGCAGACTCAGAATTAAAATAATAATGTCATCGGAATTTCAGCTATTGGCCTGTACATTTTTATTTCAAATTTATTTCAAGAATTTAAATTTCAGAGATGGTAAATAAAATTTTGTTATTTTTTTGTTTTTAAATACTTATGAAACTTGTTAGATCAGTTATTACTTACACGTATTATATGCCTTGTTTACTATTAAGTCTATTAGGTAGTATGATCGCAAAGCCTCGCGAGTCCTCTCTGACCACCCCATCAGAGATTCAGCGCGAAAATGAATAGATAGATAGATTGGTATTTATAAAATCGTAGTAAAGATATATTGAATTATTTTCGATTTAAAATCATTCAATTTCCCTTTGCATATTGACTGAAATTGTCCTATGATTTAGATATCATAAAGTTATTCCTGAATTAAATTGTTAGGCTAAATATTTGAGTTGATTGACATCGGCAAAAGTGAAATAAAAAATAAGATTTAACAACTTTGTTTTATTTTCATCACAGGTTCATTCTCTACAACTCAGTTGACTCATTAAAGTTTGACTGGTATTGAAAAAAATAATGGCAACCTGGAGGAACTCCTTTTAGTAAAAAGACAAGTCTTATATAAAATTAGGTTCAATAGACTCTTTCTTATAAGATTCCTGGAAAAATGCAAAGGGCCTAACAGTGTTATCCTATCGATAACGCGGTCACTATGTTTTAAATTTGAATGGGTGTCCATAAAAGGAATAGACCTAAATAATACTATACTTAAGTTCTGACTACCATCTTGGATGTTAAAGTGAGATCACAATTATCTTTAAAGTCAACATCTTCTCTAGGTTTATACGTAGGCATACCCCTACTCTAATTTTCGTGTTTTTGTAGTTTCTTTACTGTCTATTTTAACTCTGCATTCGATTCAACAGCGTGAATGTAACACCTCTCTGGTTGCGTCTATAGGCAAAAATAACCACTTTCGATCTGTTGGACTGTATGTTGGTCTATCATCTCAGTAGTAAATATAAAAATGACAATGATTGTTTTCACAAGAACGCGCAATATGGTAGCTTTGAATAAAAGTGTCAGCATTACAATGGAAAAGAGCGTGATCTGTTGATTCAGAAACGAATGAGGGAAGAACTGTTAACGAAGAATATCTATAGGGCAAAAGTAGTGGAAGAAGGAGTCAGGGTATATCGAGATTACTAAAAAAGAACTAAACTATCTTCACGCTGTATCCCTGACGGGGTAGTCAGAGAGGACAGATCGCCAGGCTTCGATCCATGCATACTTCTTTCGCTTCTTCAAGATTCATCAATCGCTTCATACACGCACGTCTGGGTATCCGATGAATCTGGGTATCGAAATAATATATACATACGAAGACTTTCCGTGCTTTGGAAGGCACGTTAAGCCGTTGGTCCCGGTTGCCAGTAAAATGGCAGTCGTTAATAGCAGGTCGGCACAGCCTGCGCCTGTCCATTTCAACACGGCAATGGGCTTACCCCCGATTACGTGGGACAAAAATGCAGAGCATGACTCTGCCTACCCCTTCGGGGATAAAAGCGTGATAATAAATATGTATACGAAAACCACGTGAGCAGATTGCTCAAAATCAAAATAGTCTATAGTACTCTGACACCCAGTGCATGTATGAAACGATTAATGAATCTGAAGGAAGCGAAAGCAGTAGGTACCTATGTATGGATTGCGAAGTCGATCTGACCTCTCTGACTACCACTTCAGATATACAGTCCCTGGAAACCATATTTAAATTCAGAGTGAGACGAATTAAAAAGCACGCACGCGATTCATAACGCTGAATTTCTGGAAAGTTTCTTGTTTTGGTTCTAGCGTCAACGTCGCTATTCAATAATGAAACCTGAGTTTATTAGAAGATGTATGAAAGTAAATTGAATGCTGTCTTCTCTGACTATGGGTTACAAAATATAAACCTGTAATTAAAACTGACATCAACCTGAGATGGATAGTAAATAATAAATTCCTCAATTATGACTTTGAGGAATTTATTATTCGCATCATAAATTTTAAACCACCTTGACCTACATACAATAATCTAAGTCTTTCTGCGTCAAACGAGGAGAGACTCTTGAACCACGAAGTGCACAAGTGCTTATCCCAAGCTATTATTTTGCCTGTGTTCGCCTTTTAAAGATAAGTGCTGCTTGAGATGTCTTTGAAAATATTACATTCAAAATTTACATCACATATACAATCAGCTTTCAAAAATGGAGGAAGTTCAAATGACATTGTGCTGAATTTGTGCTTTTTTACTACTACTTATTGGTCCGGATTTCGTGAAGTAATGGAATAATGTACTTGGAATTAAGGTTAGTTACTTAAAACTGCTGATTTCATGCAATTTCCAAGTCTCAATTCTTCTGTCAGAGTTCACTAAAATAGTTATGTGTATTAAGCAAATGAGTAACCATGGAAGCTTCTCTTCGAATCCGTCTATCCTACTTCTAATTATAATAATGTACATCACGCTAAGATGAAATTGAAAATGTTATATGCAACTATAATCATAAAAATACATATAATTGAAATACCTACTGTATCATCTATATTAATACTTACTTAACTTATATAATTAGTATATAATAATCTTAAAAAATAAGATATATATAACTAAAATTTATTAGTAAAATGAGTTCCTTTAGGCAAGGTTCCAAAGATACTGGCAGCGTTCCCCCTTTGAATAGTTAGACTAATTCTTTGTCCGAGGTAGCAGCCAGCTCTTCGGTCTCCTGTGATGTCAACTAACCTTTTTGCTATTTCCTTAAGAAGCCTAATATGCTTTATAACTTTATTAATTTCTTTTCTTTCACAAAAGTTACTTATGATAAGCATTTATCACATACTTACTACTAATGCTAGGACCCCACGGTCCATAGGTCTCGACAACGACTATAATAATTATAAATATCTCTCTTTTACGCAAAAACTATTAAATAGAATTTAATGAAACTTACAGTAAAACAGTACATATATTAGAATGGGCTACCTATTATTCTGAGAACATGTTGCGGTAAGAAATAGGGAATATTCAGGATACGAGTGGAGCCGCGGGTATCAAACTAGTATAGTTATAAATTATTTCTATTCTAGTAGAATAATATAGTAGAAAACGAACGTTTATAAGACTGCCGCGCTGAGGTCCCGGGTTCGATACCCGGGTCGGATCAAATATAATAGCAGATACTGGGGAAAAGGCCTGTGGTTTATTTGCTGAGTATTTTCAGTCAAACTTTCAGATACCAAATATTAATAGTAAGGTAGTCTACTCTAGTGCCTTCAAACATAACCCGTTCTGTATTGGACATATTCATATTAGTGAATCAGAGGTCCTATAGTTGCTCAGAACTGTTTGCCTGACTAAAAGTGCTGGGCCTGATCATATCCCCTGACATATCCCCTTTGTTTATTTCAAATTGCGCAAAAGCTTTAGCCGTTCCCCTCTGCTTGCTTTACACACGATCTCTAGATGAAGGGTATGTGCCTACAATTTGGAAAGCCGCGTTCATAACACCTATTCATAAAGGTGGCGATAAAAGTGAAATTAAAAACTACAGGCCCATATTTAAATTGTGTATATTTGCAAAAATTTTTGAAAAAATAGTACTCAGACAAGTTTACGCTGCTTTATCATCGTGGTTCATACCAGAACAACACGGTTTCTTAAAAGCGCGATCGACAGTTTCAAATCTGGTGCTTTCGAATGACTTTATCGCGTCTGTAATGGAGTCAGGCGCTCAAGAAGACATGGTGTACACTGATTTCAGCAATGCGTTTGATCGTATAGACCATCCAATATTACTACATAAGTTATACTCCGTGGGTATCCATGGGAGTCTTTATCGTTGGTTCTCCTCATACATAGACAACCGCTCTCAGGCTATAGCTTTGAATGGGTACGTGTCCGTATGGAACTCAGTGCCTTCCGGCGTACCACAGGGTTCTTTGCTCGGTCCCCTACTGTTTGCTGTATTTCTTAATGACATATCTTCGTTTTTTAAGTCCTCATCATTTCTATTATATGCTGATGATACTAAAATCTTTAAACAAATAGAAACGATTGATGATACTCTCCGTCTGCAAGCTGATCTAGAGAGATTTCAATGCTATTGCCTTGGAAACAGATTGGATTTAAACGTGTCAAAGTGCTGTGTCATGTCTATCACTCGTAAAATCAATGTAATACATTAAAACTATGTTCTTCAAAATCAGTCATTAAATAATACTAATAAGATGAGAGATCTTGGAGTTATAATTGACTCAAAAATAATGTTTGACGAACATGTGAACAATGTTGTAAGCAGGGCATCAAGAGCACTGGGTTTTGTTATTAGATCGTCTGCACAAGCTTTAAAGACTTAAAGCCTATTAAAGTTATCTACTGCTCTTTCGTGCGCAGTATTCCCGAGTATGCTTCTGAGGTGTGGAATCCAAGGTACGATGTATACATCGATAGAATAGAGTCCATTCAGAAGCGTTTCTTAAAATACTTACAATTCAAGAGTAAAATATTTCTTCCCGATTATGACGCCAGATGTGGAAATTTCATTTCCTTCCTCTAAAAAATCGTCGTAGTACTGCTGACATTGTATATCTAAGTAAAATAATTAATAATTTTGTAGATTGTCCTCAGCTTTTAAATGAGATCAAATTCTGTGTTCCACTTAATCATCACCCGCGACGTTACCTGCCTTTTCACATTACTCTTCACGTCCCCACTTGTAATACGAATTATCGCCAAAATTCGTTTATTTGCAGAGCTAGCGCAGAGTTTAATGAATTGCTCCTTAATGACCAGTCAGTTGATGTATTTAATACCCTGGCAGTCGCACTCAGGCAGTTAATGGCCAACCAGTATTTTAATGCCTAGGATAGTTCTTAAATATTGTTCAATTAGTTTTTATATAATTCATCTTTTATTGCTATATTGTGGTAATGACTCAGTCCTGTTTATGTAGTAATATACCTAACTAAGCGTTTGTAGAAACTTATTTGTGAAAACACTAAAATGGCTTTTAGTAGTTAATTTTTAACATATTTTTAGTTTTAATAAGCTGTATGTTTTCCTATGTACAAATAAATAAAAAATAAAATAAATAAATAAATTATTCAATTAAATTCGCTGATTTTGGTTCACTTCGAACAATCAAACAAACATGTCAACATTTCATGATTATGAACTTAAAATCCTTTATATAGTTAATTTATGTGTATTATAAGTATTTTATGTGTCAGTAGGTATTTTTTTCATTGTTCGCAAGATGTAAGTATTAGTTCATGGGGGAATTCGGTTAAAGTTTAAGCTTGTTTTCTAACATTGACTTTTTTTAAGTTTACTGTTTTTTAATTCAATTTTATTCTGTTCCAGGATATTATATATTTCAAATTAGTGGATTATGACAAAAAAGTTGGTGATGACCAAAAAGAACATGCTTATATTAAAAATTATCAAATAGATTTGAAACCTAGAGAAACTTTCGTATTTAAATTTGCAAATGTTCAAAGCGGTGATGAAGAACAATGTAAGTTGACTTAAAAATTAATATATTTCTTAAAAACGAATTCATTGTGCAACAAATATCAAAGAAACAAATCTTTTCTTGGAGCACCTTGTGATGTATTGCGTCAGTGAGCCTTTGTACAGTGATTTTGTCAAATTATGTGATATATTAAATTTATTCCTGCTTACAGCTAATCTCTTACACAAGTTTATCAATAAGAATTGGAAGTATATGGACAAAGTAATCCGATTGCCAGTTTGAAATAGTTTTATGGATGTTTTCATACTCGTAAACCACCTAAATGATTTTTTAAAAGCTGTTCTGATAGAAGAAGTATTTAAAACTTCATGCCAAATACTTTAAAATTAATGAAGTCTTTTCAGAGAGTTAGTTACTTATAATTTAAAAACTTACTCTCTAAAATAGCTTTTTTTAAAATTTATATTATAAGTGTATATTGTATAGTGTATAATTCGAGCGTCTCTGTTGCGTCTCACGGCGTCCACGGGTCCACTTTCCTACGTTTTCCCATCCACTTAACAAGGTCAGGACTTTCCATTTTGGTTTCGGCAGATGAATTTTAAGAGAGCGACTACCCTCAGACCTATCGACCCCAATAGGGGAAAGCCTACACCAGAGCATTGTCCGTTGTTTAGCAGGTGCACAAGCTCGCAAGCGAGGTTGATTTGGGCCCCAGGGTCCCAGTTTGCAGCGTGGGATGGTCCACGTGTTCAGCGTCTACAAAACGAATTTATGGCTATTAGCCGTGATGCAAGTACGGGTGTAAGGGGCACCTCAAAATCACCAGGGCCCTATCGACTTCTAGAGTTGTATGTTGCAAAGCACGGGTTGAGAGGGTTGAGGAACGGCAGTCGTCCCAGCAATGCAGAAAGTCGTGCGACCGCTAGCTCCCGCTTAAACAAATTTGACATTATTATTTTAAATGGCGGCAAAGAGACAGGAGCTGCGAGAGCAAAACCGTGCCAACCATACGCACTCCCTGCCATTCAGTCAGTCACCAAATGACGGCTTCATGAATTTTTTTTATTTCAAATTCTCGTTCTCGTCTATGAATATAGAATAGAATAAAATAATATTTTATTTGATGTAAGATTTGGTACAAAAGTAGTTACAGAATTTATGCTGGTTAACACATCCACCCAAATTATTGGCATGCAAACAGTGAATAATAACCTTTTTTACTTTGTCAATCTACAGACTTAGCAATCTTCAATCCTATCCATCCAATAATCCAATCCTTCCAATGAAAAGGATGGGAGAAGGCAAATCTGCATATATATTTGTTTGTTTATATTTTTGAAGACATGAAGCAACGACAATCAATAACAGATTTCTTGCTTCCCTAATTAATTTTCTCTACAAAAATGTGTCAACAACGAAATAAATCCTCTACTGTCCAAATTTTGCCATTAAAACTAGCTAATTGTGGAGGACGTCGGCTAAAGGAAATTTGGCGAAGTGACTTTCCTTGTTCTGTAGGTAATTGTAGACAATAACGGAAGCAATGGCGTGTTTTGCGCCTACTATGATTATTATTAGGGTATAGTGTAAGTAATAGACTTCTGACTTCTTTACTTACTAATCATTCACGCCTTTATTACAGATGGGGAGGTACAGAAATAAATATGCTCATCTTTTACTGTAAGCATTTTTGTCCACATGTGAAGAATAAATTGGTGGTGAGCCCATTAACGTGTTGAAATGGACAGGCGCAATTTGTGGCGACCTGATGTTGAAATTTTTCAAAGTGCCATGTTACTGGCAACCGGGACCAGTGGCTTAACGTACCATCCGAAGGACGGAAACGCTCGTAAATAGAAATGCCACAATGTGATCACCCATCAGAGGACTTTAGATAGAAGTTACTTAATGCAATGATAAATAAAATAAAAATAAATATCCATCACGCCTTATCCCCGAAGGGGTGGCAGTGGCATATTATATGCCCACTTTTCACCGTGTGGATTTCTGTCACACGTAATAGGTGGTAAGCCCATTGCCGTGTTGAAATAGACAGACGCAGGTTGTGGCTACCTGCTGTTGAAATTTTCAAGCCGCCCATAAGGCCTTCAACCAGGCTTAACGACTGCCATTTTACTGGCAACCGGGACCAACGGCTTAACGTACCTTCCGAAGCACGGAAACGCGCGCAAATGTAAATGCCACAAAGTGGTCACCCATCCGAGGACCAGCCATAGTCAAAGTTGCGAAACTCAGTGATCGTTTACAGAACACTGTGTTAGCGGTGTTACTTACATATCCCCCATGTAAGCCACCCGGCGGCAAAGCGGACGATTGATGAGGCTATGAGGGGACAAGTTGTAGCGGAACTCGATCGAAGTCTGGACCGCATCTCTTAACCGTTGCAACGACGTGCCATTCGCATCATAGATTGTCCAGCGGTCACTGGCAGTCTTGAACCGTTGAAAATGCACAGAACAGTCGCCAGCTTAGCTGCATTTTACGGCATCTAACTCTTTCAATTAGTCCCACCCTCACCCTTCCATTCTCAAACAACACGGGCGGGCAGCGATGTCATCCTTACACTGTGGATACCATCTTGCCCAGAACGGAGAAGGAGCCGGCAGGTCTTTCTTTTTTTATCATCAGGCGGGGTGGCGCCATTTTAACGTGCCAAACATAAGAAAAAAGCACTAGTGCAAGATTTGAGAAAACCAGAAACGTGTAGTGCAAGTGAATGAAATTGTGTCTTTAGGGAGTATGTTAGCGTGGACGGAAGATGTGATTTGTATATAGGACGGCGAGTCGCTACCGAAAATAAAGTTAACTGTACTTTGTCCCTATTTGTAAAGTGGTAAAACATCGTAATAGAATCACGACTCGCGATTGATAAAGCAGAGCTAGTGCCAACGTTGCTTTTTTTTAGCAGAACCAGGGTATGTCAGAAGATGTATGAAAGTAAGTTAAATGCTGTGGAAATGGAATTGCGATCAAAATTGTGCGGCGTAACCTTGGCCAAATACGTAACGAAGTGAACGTTTAAATGAAAGTGTCAGCGTTTAGCTGGAAAAAAGTGTGCTCCGAACGAAACGAATGATTGAGGAACGATTGACGAAGAATATATATTGTGCGGAAGTAGAGGGTAGAAGGAGTCAGGGTAGGCCGAGACATATATACGAAGACCATATGAGCAGATTGCTCAAAAAGGGAAATGTCAAAAGTACTCAAATACCCAGACGTGCATTTATTTATTTATTATTGTGCATGTATGTATTAATGAATTTGCAGGAAGCGGAAGAAGTAAGCATGAATCTCGAAACCTGGCGATCTGTCCTCTTTGACTACCCCGTCAAGGATACAGCTAGTTAAATGAAGATAGTTAGTTAGTTAGTTGAAATTCTTTAGAGGTAATTAGGTAAGTCCATGATATTCTCGGAAATTCTGTTATAGAAACCAACACCTAAGCATACCCGCAAAAGAATTACGAACTCCTTGCAGTCGGTGGTTAGTACTGCCAATTTATGCTTATTTCTGGTATTAATCGAATGTTTGTCACTAATCTTTCTATTTAAATGAATATTTTGTTTAAAGTACATTTTGCACAAGACGCCGAAGATTTTAAAAACAAATTCCGTCCTACAGGATTATGAAACAATCTGGAGCGATATATATAAACCTTACTCATCCAGTAACATAGGACAGTCAACGAAGCCCTTGCGGCCTGGCACCCTGGCTACACAGTGTATAAGCACAGTAAAATTTTAGTCAGTACGATACCAACACAGCTAGCGACGGAGTACCAGCAGTTAACCACTTTTGTTTTGATTTAACCCTCTAAGAGAAACGTGAATATGTGGTGCCCTGCTGGCTATGATAGCGACCATCAATCACGAGTCGTCGTTTCTGCTTGACATCACGTGATCAGCGCCATTATGTCACAACAAATAAAAAAGTAATAATTGTTGCACCAAATAAATGACAATTTGCATTAAATATAACGTTGAAACGCTCGTGGCCCCGCTAACACAGTGTTCTGTAAACGATCACTGCATTAAGTAACTTCTAACTAAAGTCCTCTGATGGGTGATCACTTTGTGGCATTTCTATTTACGAGCGTACGTTATTATAGCGAGCTTCGGATGGTACGTTAGGCCACTGGTCCCGGTTGCCAGTATTATGGCATTCGCTCAGCCAAGAGACTTATGTACACTTTGAAACTAATTGTGGGACTAATTGAAAGAGTTCTTCAGACCACTCGCCGTGGTAGATGCGGTAAAATGCAGCTAAGCTGGCGACTGTTCTGTGCATCTCCAACGGTTCAAGACTGCCAGTGACCGCTGGACAATCTATGATGTAAATGGCACGTCGTTGCAACGGTTAAGAGATGCGGTCCAGACTTCGATCGAGTTCCACTACAACTTGTCCCCTCATAGCCTCATCATCCGTCCGCTTTGCCGCCGGGTAACTTACATATCCCCCATGTAATGTACTATCATCTGCATAGCAATATACACCATACATCATTGATATGCAGAAGAAAGAGAGTGGGTGACAAAACGGAACCCTGCGGCACGCCAGCATTTATATGCAAGTAGTCCATGGCTTGACCGTCGCATTGGACCTGAATATGGCGCTTATGCAGAAAGCTGGCGAGCCATGTGCATAGTTGAGGTGGCCGACCATATGCCCGAAGGAGCGATACATGCCAGACTCTATTGAAAGAATTGGCGATGTCCAAGCTAATGGCCGAGGATTGGCCATGGTTGTCCATAGCCTCACCCTAAATGTGTGTAACGTATGCTAGAAGATCACCCGTTGACCGCTTCAGCCTAAATCAGTATTACCGGTCGTTTTTTAAGGAGTGATCTTCCAGATAACGCATGAGCCACTTACAGATAACTGAGGTGACGGCTATGGGGCGATAGTTGCCTGGGTCTAACCTGTCCCCTTTTTTGGGGGTCAGTTGCACGTTAGCCTCCTTCCACGCACAGGAGTCAAGAGGCTTAGCACAGGAGTCAACTCCGCTGCAGACCTCTTAAGAACCACCGCAGGAATACTATCGGGGCCACTGCAAAATGCAATTGCAAGATATTGTTTTGACATACCAAGACGTGAACATGTCACACCGTATCTCAATGATCACAATATTACTTTTAAAATAATAATATTACTTTTAAATACAACAAACACGCACACCCTGACTTCTTTATTACAGCAGTCCTCGACAATAGATCACAAATATGACGCATGGCCTGGACGGCATATTTGCGTCTCCGTAAAGAACAGTAAACCAGGCCGCGCTGTCCCAAGATAGTGGTGGACGGAGTTGAGGTGTGTTTGGAGTCCACAGATGTTTGTGTAGTCAAAAAGCGTACGTGTGGGATTTATGGCGGCCGCTGTAGAGAATCGATTTATATTTTGCACTGCTATGTTGATGGAGAAAAAAGAAGGCGTGAAGTGTATTTGACGCAGCAGTGAGTGACAAAGCGAAGGTGCTACATTTGTCCAGGGACGTGTGGTTAGGCGGAAGCCGATCCGCCGTACGGAACCCCTTTGAGTGTGGTCGAAGGGACCACACATCCGGTATGACGAACCACATCGGGATTATACACTACCGGGTGGGGATGCCTTCTGAGATGGCAAGTCCCAATTGGGCCCCTGTACTATACCGCGGGTGGCCAACGGCACTACCGTTTCTACAGGTCTCCCTTGCCGGCGGGACGACTCGCGCCACCCACACTAGACGCCACTTAACAACCACTGGTCCCACATATGCTGCATCAAATCTCGCTCCAAGCCCGGCTTGCAACTTGCAACCGCAGAACCTGAACATAATCCAAGAGTTATTTGGGGGGCTTTACGCGGGCTGCCTCCCCGGTTTATAGTTTAACATTCCTTTTCCTTGCAAAATGCCAGTGTAAGCTTGCCGGCGTCGTTCACTGTCAACGGTGGCGCTCGTGGTTCTCCGGATTCAGTGTTCTGTAAACGATCACCAAGAATAACTATAAAATTATTTCCAACATAAAAATAATAGATAAATAGTACGAGTACATTTAGTACATGTTTTATAAAAGTTATAAAAACGTAGTTTAAGTTAGTCAATTATTACATGAAATGAAATGAAAAATCTTTATTCATGTAGGTCACAAAGTAACACTGAACGTCAAGATTATTGCTTCTACATTTACATTTACTGCCAGATTCGCACAGCAATAGGTAGAGCCTGAGGAAGAACCTGGCAATAAAACTCATGGCCACTCTTTTCTAACCGCCAGTAATTACATTAGTTTGAGTTACATGATGTTTGACCAATTATATAGTAATGAATTTATACAAAACAAAATCAATGTTGTGGGTAAAATGAATTTATACAAAACAAAAAAAACAAAATCAATGTTGTATTTAAAATCATATCAAAATTAGAGCTATTCTAGTTGCCAGTTCTAAGGGCAGCCTACATTTTAAGAAGAAGAATCTAGCAAGAAAGTCAATGGATGCTCTTTTCAAAAATGTAGGTATGGCTTACAACATTAAAATCACACTTACATTGTTCGTTTGGATTTATGTGAGAACGGTCGACTAAACTTAGATTGCCTTAAATTTAAATAATTTTATTTGTAACAATTGCAATAACAGCTATGAGCTGACCAGTCCCAACAGACGGCACCCGTTCACGGGTATGACGTATATATCAGCCATCGCCCTACTCAACTGTATTATAGGGAATAAGGCAACCCGATACATACGCCACCACTGCCGGGACACTTAGGCGAGCATGACATACCCAAAAACTGCACAGCAACTATCATGTCAATTTCAAAATAATAAATAAGTCTACTTGGTGCTCACACAAAATCAAATTACATATTTTTATATTAGTTATTACTCGGACTAAACGCAGCCAATTTAGAAACCTTTAGAAGTCAGACGTTTCAAATTATTCAATATGTAGAAATGCAAAAATACAACATATATATGCAGATTCAAGACAAGTACAAAATAACACAAAGTAGTTCGAGCGAAGAGCAAGCAACTCATTTCCATTTATTTTTATCATTCAAATAATCATTAATTGTGTAATAGGCCCTTTTCAAGAGGTGGGTCTTAATTTCCGCCTTAAATTTATGTAACGGCAGGTTCAAAATGTCTAAAGGAATTTTATTAAATAGGCGTACACCAATTCCTGCAAAAAAGTCGTTAACCTTTTGTAAACGATGATGCGTTCCAATTAATTTATGCTTATTTCTAGTATTTATCGAATGTATGTCACTGTCGTTTTTACAACAGGCTTCCCTGTGACCTGAGAAATTTACAATTAAATAAATTTAAAAAGTTAATTAAAAACAAGCTTTGTGAAAAAGGTTTTTACTCCGTTACAGACTATTTGCAGGACAGGGACGCCTGGGAATAATCTGCTGGCAAAGTGAAATAATATTAAATTGTAAATAGGTCATCAAAAAAAAAGCCTTCCTAAGTTTCTTGCCGGTTCTTCTCAGGTGGGCCGCGTTCCGAACCGGTGGTCGCTTTAAATATTTTAAATAGTGTATGACATTTTGTAAGCGCCGTTAAAATTGTCTATGCAAAATAAAGATATTTTTATTATTTTTTTTTTTATGTGTCTATTGTATAAATGTATGTCCTGTTTTACTAACATGATATTTGCAAATATATACTGTGATGCAACCGTTAAAATACCAATTTCTTTAAATTTCTCTCTAAGAGACACTCTAGCACTTAATTTATATATTGAACGTATAGCTCTCTTCTGGAGTACAAAAATTATTTGTATATCAGCTGCTTTGCCCCACAGCAAAATGCCGTAAGACATGACACTATGAAAATAACTGAAGTATACCAGCCTAGCAGTTTCCACATCAGTGAGCTGCCTGACTTTACTAACGGCAAAGGCTGCCGAGCTGAGTTTACCTGCAAGACACGTTATTTGGGCGTTCCACTGTAGTTTTCTATCTAAAGTGATCCCCAAAAATACAGTTGATTCTACAAGATTATCTGTTATATATTATATTAAATTATATAATGAAGGGTATCACCTTTCAATGTTATATTTGTACCGCATTTCCTGACATTAGGCATGCTGAATCTGATACACTTTTTCTTCTTAGCGTTTTGTAGCAAATTATTGGTCATAAACCAATCTACAACTTGGGCAAGTGAACTATCTACGCCGTTAAAATCAGTAAGCGTGCGATCAACTTTAAAAATAAGTGACGTATCATCAGCAAATAGAACAATGTCGCACAAGTTCTGTATATAGAATTGCAGATTGTTAATATAAATTAAAAATAGAAACGGACCTAGAATTGATCCCTACGGTACGCCCATAGCTACAGAGGCTCCAGAGGAGCTAATTCCATTGACATCAACATGTTGTATTCGATCATTTAGGTAGGAGGCAACAAGGTCCAGTGCAGAGTCTTTGACACCACAATAAAATAGTTTTCGCAATAGTGTTTTATGGTCAACGCAATCAAATGCTTTGGAGAGATTGCCGAATACACCAATAGCATCTTGTCTATTCTCTTTTAGGCGTTATATATAACGAACTAACTCACTATCTTCACGCTGTATCCCTGACGGGGTAGTCAGAGAGGACAGGTCGCCAGGCTTCGCGATCCATACATACTTCCTTCGCTTCTTCGAGATTCATCAATCGCTTCATACACGCACGTCTAGTTATCCGAGTACTTTTGACCTTTCCGTTTTTGAGCAATCTGCTCACGTGGTCTTCATATGTAAGTCTCGGCCTACCCTGACTCATTCTACCCTCTACTTTTGAACAATATATATTCTTCGTCAATCGTTCCTCACTCATTCGTTGGACGTGTCCAAACCAACGGAGCACGCCCTTTTCCAGCTTAACGCTGACACTTTCATTCAAACCTGCCATATTGCGTATCACTTCGTTACGTATTCGGTCGGCCAAGGTAACGCCGCACAATTTTCGAAGTGATCGCATCTCCACAGCATTCAATTTACTTTCATGCATCTGCTGACATACCCAGGTTTCACTACCGTAAAGCAAAGTTGGCACTAGTACTGCGTTATGAATCGCCATGCATGCTTCTTTTACGATGCTTTGTCGCTTTACTAACTGGGACAAAGCACCGTTAAATTTGTTTCCGGCAGCTACTCGCCGTTCTACATCCGAATCACATCTTCCATCCGCGCTAAACATACTTCCTAAATACACAATTTCATTCACTTACTCTAGACGTTCCTGGTTTACCCTAATCTCGCATTTAGTTCTTACGTCACCTCTTTCAAATACTAGAACCTTAGTTTTACTTGCATTCAAGCGAAGACCCTTACTTTCACACTCCTATTTCATATTAGTGACTAATGCCTAAAGGTCGGCTTCTGATGAGGCCATGAGCACCGCATCATCAGCGTACAGCAGACAGTTTACTGTAAAGTCACAAAAATTCACACCCATATTAAAATCTTTCAACTTCTGCAGGCAACTGTCCAGATACTCTATGAACAGCCAGGCGGACATGACACAACCCTGTTTGACGCCTATACAGACATCAAAAAGAGGTGACACATCCCCCCCTACTCGCACGCAACAGCCTTATAGTCCCTAAAAAGCGACTGTATTGTCCGCAGTAGCGAGCCGTCCACACCATATCCGGGCAGCAAGTCCCACAGCGTTTCTGTCACAACGTTATCAAATGCTTTCTCTAGATCCACAAAAGCTCAGAAAACCTTCTGGCTAACAGCCAGAAACTTTTCCGCGATCATACGGAGAGAAAACACTTGATCCATGCAACCTCTTCCACGTCGGAATCCGCATGGAGCCTCCCATAAATACCTTTCAGACATTTCTTGCATTCGTGCCGTTATAACCTTTGCATATACCTTACTAGCTAAGCTGACCAAGCTGATCGCCCTGTAGCTGGAGCAGTTTAGGCGCGAGCCTTTCCCTTTGTAAATAGGTACTACAACTGCTACTCGCCAGTCATCTGTGACCTTACCCGTCCGCCAGCACAAGTTGCATAACAGACATAGTGTGTCCCAGACACGCGACCCACCGTACTTGATCATCTCAGCAGTAACTCTGTCTTTTCCCGCAGCCTTACCACATTTCATACTTCTTATCGCTTGTTCTATTTCTTTCATACTAATGACTTCAATGACATCGGGATCCGGAGCATCGAAGTGAGTTCCACTTCCCGATGTGTCATCTCTGTCTTTTCTTGCATACATCTTTCCATAATATTCACTCCATCTCTGCAGGCCGGCAGTTTGGTCTGTTAGGACGTCATTGTTAACACTAAGCACTTTATTCATACTGCAGATTGCCGAACAACTCCGGGTCTTGCCTACCTCTTTCCAGAAGAGCTTGGCATTATCCCGGAAATTGGACGACAACCTTTCATCCGCTTTCATTCTGCACCTTTCACGAGCTTCTTCTATCAGTGCCTTCGTGTTAACTTTCTGCAGCTTGTATCTCTCTCTCATATTAAAATCATTTCGCGAGGCTAAGTAGTCTAGCCATGCTTTCTTCTTCATTCAAACTGCTTCTTTCACTTCCTCATTCCACCATGCATCACGCTTATTACTAAATAAATAAATAAATAAAAATATCTTTATTTTGCATAGACCATTTTAACGGCGCTTACAAAATGTCATACCCTATTTAAAATATTTAAAGCGACCACCGGTTCGGAACGCGGCCCACCTGAGAAGAACCGGCAAGAAACTTAGGAAGGCTTTTTTTTTTGATGGCCTATTTACAATATAATATTATTTCACTTTGCCAGCAGATCATTTCCAGGCGTCCCTGTCCTGCAAATAGTCTGTAACGGAGTAAAAACCTTTTTCACAAAGCTTGCTTTTAATAAACTTTTTAAATTTATTCAAAGGTAAATTTCTCAGGTCACAGGGAAGCTTGTTGTAAAAGCGTATACAGTTACCCTGGAAAGAATCGCCAATCTTATGTAGTCGACTGTGGTGGACTGAAAGATTATTTTTATTTCTAGTGTTTATATTATGTTTATCACAGAGTTTAGAAAACTGTGATAGATTTTTCTGGACATACATAAGATTGGCAAAAATGTATTGTGATGGTACGGTTAGAATATTTACTTCTTTGAATTTTTCTCGGAGAGAAACTCTGGGGCCCAAATTATAAATAGCGCGTACAGCCCGCTTTTGTAGAACAAAAATAATATTTAAATCTGCAGCACTCCCCCAAAGGAGAATACCGTAAGACATAATACTATGAAAATAGCTAAACCATTCTAGCCGTATCCAAATCTGTTAGAGTCCTGATCTTTTTTACAGCGTATGCAGCCGAACTTAATCTAGAGGCTGTCTTTTCTATGTGTGGGCCCCACTGCAAATTGGCATCAATAGTTATACCTAGGAACACAGTTGATTCTACAAACTCTAACACTTGTCCATTCAGTTGAACATTGGCCGCAACTTGTTTTACATTTGGTAGAGTAAATTTTATACATTTAGTTTTATTTTCATTAAGGCAAAGATTATTTGAGCTGAACCAATGAACTACTCTTGCAATTGCATTGTTTACATCGTCTTAGTTATCTAATTGTCTTTTAATTTTAAAAATTAATGAGGTGTCATCTGCAAACAAAACAATCCTATTCCTGTCCCCTACATAAAATTGTAAATCATTAATATAAATGAGGAACAAGAATGGCCCAAGTATCGAGCCTTGCGGCACACCCATTGTAACCATGGATCCTACAGAACGTGTACCATTAATATCGACCCTCTGTATTCTATTGTTCAAATATGAAGACAGAAGGTCGGGAGCTTTGCCTCTTATTCCATAGTGGTGTAGTTTCCTGCACAGCGTTTCATGTTGAACGCAATCAAAAGCCTTTGATAGATCGCAAAATATACCTAATGCATTGTGCTTGTCTTCCCATGCTTCATGAATACATTTTAATAACTCAACACCAGCATCGGAAGTTGAGTGCCCTTTCGTAAACCCAAATTGATTCGCATGGAGTATTTTATGACTATTAAAATGGGATAGCATTTGATTCAAGATTATTTTTTCAAATACTTTGCTCAAAGTTGGCAGCACTGACACTGGTCGGAAATTAGACGGCTCTGTAGCGCTGCCAGCCTTGAACAAGGGAACGACTTTGCTGTGTTTCATTAAATCAGGAAATGTACCACTAGAAACACAGTCATTAAACACAGTTGCTAGATGGGGCGCAATTACCTCAATTATACATGATGCAGTTTTGACCGATAATCCCCAAATTTCCGCGGTTTTCTTAATTTCGATACATTTAAATGTTTTTACAATGTCCTGAGCACAAATATCTGTGAATACAAATGCATCCCTGCAACAAAGAACAGATTCAACAAAGAGCACGCCCTAGCAGTATTCGCCCTGGTGGCACTCGTGTTGGAGTAGTGCACGCTTCTACTCTTCATCCCCCGTTCTATATATGAATCGTTAAATATATGATTTAGAAGTGTCACACCTGCATGAATGGTAGAACGACCCTTTGTGAACCCATACTGCTCTTCATGTAATAGCATATTTGAATTAAAATGAGCTTGTAATTGTTGAAATATTTTTTTTTTAAATTTTGCTAATGGCCGGTAGTATTGAAATTGGTCTGAAATTACCAGGGTCGGTTATGGATCCAGATTTGCCGGCCAAATGGCGGGAGATGACCGGTGTCATTTGTGACCCTAAAATGCCGATCCGATTGAAGGGACAGGTCTACAAAACCATTATTAGACCTGTCCTTTTACATGGCAGTGAGACGTGGCCGATATTGGAGCGACACAAGCAGGAGCTGCGTGTCACGGAAATGAAGATGCTGCGGTGGATGTCTGGAGTCACGCGGATGGACCGCGTGAGGAACTCTCGCATGCGCGGCAGCCTTCACGTCCGTGACTTTGCAGACAAGTTGCAAGAGTGTCGCCTTCGCTGGTATGGTCACGTCTTGCGGCAACCGCCGGGCTACGTAGGTAACAAATGTCTGACCATGTCAGCCCCGCCGGGTCCTGGTAAGAGGGGAAGACCCAAGAAGTGCTGGATTGACGTCGTAAGGGATGACATGCGTGCCAATGGTCTCAATACAGGGGATGCCGATGACCGTGCGAAGTGGAGGAGAAAATGTAGGAAAGCGGACCCCGGGCGTCGCGAGACGCAACTGGGACAGACGCTCGGATGATGATGATGGTTTTGGATCCAGATTTAAATAGAGGTATTACTTTACTGTGTTTCATTGAATCCGGAAACACTCCTTTATCAACACATTTATTAAATATTTCACCTAGATGTGGTGATATATTAACAATAATAGACTGTATCAATTTTACAGAAATACCCCACAAGTCAGCTGTCTTTTTTGAGTTAAGCGACTTGAATACTTCAATGATATCGTTGGGATTTACATATTTAAAGCTAAATAAGACACAACACTGATCCACGCTGCCCCCAAGCATACGTTGAGCTTTTTTGGACAAGAATTTAACGAGCTAGTTGTTTTCGCGGGTATGTCTGTAAAATAGTTGTTAAAAGTTTGTGCTACATCTAATTTATTATTATTCACTTTGTTATCCATAATTAACTCAATGTTATTATCACGAGGTAGTGTACGGCCGTCATTTTTACCTTATTTTATGAATCTTTAATTTTATTACTTATATGTAACGACTTGGCAGCAGCACAGGCCTTTTTGAAGGTTTTAGAATACATTTTAACATATTGAATAAAGGCATTTATGGGAGGTATTTATGGGAGGCTCAATGCGGATTCCGACGTGGAAAAGGTTGCATGGATCAAGTGTTTTCTCTCCGCATGATCGCGGAAAAGTTTCTGGCTCTTAGCCAGAAGGTTTTCTGCGCTTTTGTGGATCTAGAGAAAGCATTTGATAACGTTGTGAGAGAAACGCTGTGGGACTTGCTGCCAGGATATGGTGTGGACGGCTCGCTACTGCGGGCAATACAGTCGCTTTATAGGGACTGTAAGGCTTGCGTGCGAGTAGGGGGGGATGTGTCACCTCTTTTTGATGTCTGTACAGGCGTCAAACAGGGATGTGTCATGTCCGCCTGGCTGTTCATAGTGTATCTGGACAGTTGCCTGCAGAAGTTGAAAGATTTTAATATGGGTGTGAATTTGGGTGACTTTACAGTAAACTGTCTGCTGTACGCTGATGGTGCGGTGCTCATGGCCTCATCAGAAGCCGACCTACAGGCATTAGTCACTAATATGAAAGAGGGGTGTTAAAGTAAGGGTCTCCGCTTGAATGCAAGTAAAACTAAGGTTCTAGTATTTGAAAGAGGTGACGTAAGAACTAAATGCGAGATTAGAGTAAACCAGGAACGTCTAGAGCAAGTGAATGAAATTGTGTATTTAGGAAGTATGTTTAGCGCGGATGGAAGATGTGATTCGGATGTAGAACGGCGAGTAGCTGCCGGAAACAAAGTTAACGGTGCTTTGTCCCAGTTAGTAAAGCGACAAAGCATCGTAAAAGAAGCACGAATGGCGATTCATAACGCAGTGCTAGTGCCAACTTTGCTTTACGGTAGTGAAACCTGGGTATGTCAGCAGATGCATGAAAGTAAATTGAATGCTGTGGAGATGCGATCACTTCGAAAATTGTGCGGCGTTACCTTGGCCGACCGAATACGTAACGAAGTGATACGCAATATGGCAGGTTTGAATGAAAGTGTCAGCGTTAAGCTGGAAAAGGGCGTGCTCCGTTGGTTTGGACACGTCCAACGAATGAGTGAGGAACGATTGACGAAGAATATATATTGTTCAAAAGTAGAGGGCAGAAGGAGTCAGGGAAGGCCGAGACTTACATATGAAGACCACGTGAGCAGATTGCTCAAAAACGGAAAGGTCAAAAGTACTCGGATACCCAGACGTGCGTGTATGAAGCGATTGATGAATCTCGAAGAAGCGAAAGAAGTATGCATGGATCGCGAAGCCTGGCGATCTGTCCTCTCTGACTACCCCGTCAGGGATACAGCGTGAAGATAGTTAGTTAGTTAGTTGAATAAAGGCAGGATCAAAATTTAATTGCTTCATACCATATAGTTCGTACAACTTAGCCCTACTTTTGTAAATTCCTGCAGTTGCCCACTCACAAAATTGCAAGTTTTTGATTTTATAAAATGTTTTTGATTTAAAAATGTTATTGTACTCAGCTTTAATGGTATTAAAGAAGGAGTCATATAAGTCGTTTGGATCTTCCTGATAAAAGTCAATATTAGTGACTTTTGCTGAAACATTAACATTAAATTGTTTAAGTCGATATGCACTCATTGGCCTACATACAATTTTATTCCCTTTAGAAGTGACATTAATAGGAAATGCCGCTTTCTGACCAAGATGATCTGATGGAAAGTTACTTTGTATCTCCCTTGTTGTTGATGCACAGTTGCAGAATATATTATCTATACATTTTCCAGAATGTGAGGTGATTCTAGTTGGCACAAAATAAGTTTAGTAAGCCAAAAGACTTAAACAAATTTATAAATCTAATACACTTCGAAGACTGCACAAGTATGTCCACATTAAAATCCCCACATACTACAACATGTTTTCTACTAGTGAACAAACGCTTCAATGCATTTTCCATTACAGTTTCTAATAAATTATAATCCCTATCTGGAGGATTGTAGACACAGAGGACAATGAGTTGCTAAACACAGGAAAATTCTGCAGTACGCTCAATAGAAAGTGCCACAATATCTTTACGTTCTTTACATTTTAAATTATTAGAAACGAATATAAGAGAGCCACCACGAATAGCTTTCTTTCTTGAGAACGCACTGCTAAGTGAATAAAATTCATTGTTAAACAATAGTTCATGACTTTTTAACCAATGTTCTGTAACACAAAAAATGTGAACATTGTGTTCCTTTATAAAAAGAACTATTTGTAGTAGTTTTTCAGATATGCCTTCAATATTTTGGTCTAGTTTTTTGGGATAATCCCAAGTTAAGTTAAAATTATGCTCAAAAGGAGCTGGTTTATAAGCCAATAGTTTGGCTTGATTCAATAAAAAATTGGATAACAATACAGCTATCTGACGTCGTAAAAACTTCGATAGTATATAACTATCTAATGTCAAAAAGTATTTATTCTGTAATAAAGGATTACAGTCAAATAATTCTATATTCCTACAATATGTGGTCAAGGTATGTAAATTTCTATTTTTATTGTATCTAATATTGTTTTCAATTTGTGTAAAAGATTTGCTATATGGCAGTGTAGATAGTATAACCTGTTTAACTTGCAAATTTGACAACTGTTCATAAAACTTTATGATAGTTCTAATGTTCACACTATCTCTTCTGCCAATAAGTATCACTATTGTTGTTTGTGGGCAATGTGTACTGGTTAATACGTTATTAATTATTTGAGAGTAGGATGTCCCAGGAAATGAAAGGGTCATGACCGAATTACCCAGATGTTGAACTAAATGATAACCTAAACTCTTGCCTATTTCATCACAATAAACAACAGTCTTTTCAACGTCTAAACGTTGTGTAATTTTTGTTACAGGGCTATTACAGCAAGTTTTATTTGTGTTTATAATATTGTCACATATACTGCCCACAGAGTCAACCATTGGAGAAGTTGACTCGGCCCGAGATGTTATTGACAAGGAAGAACATGGTAGGGATTTTTCACAGTCAGGTGTTTGATTATATAATTTTTCAAGTGAATAGAACCTTTGTTAATTGCTGTGACAAGACTCCACCAAGCTATTCAATGCCTTAATACTCCAATTTCTTTCTGTGATGTTTTGTATTTTAAAGTTATGGAATCTAAGGAATCATGTAAACTCATAATTTCTGTCTGTAATTGATGTATATCTGTCTCATATTGCTCTGTTTGGGTATTTTATTGTTTTTTACTTGTTTCTATTAGTTGCTTTAACTGTACATTTGATTTACAAGTCCTAAGATATTTGTTCGCTCTCATTCTAAGCTTTTTATGTGTTTCTGTGATTTAGAAATAAATTTATTCCTGCTACTACTAACTAATTTTATTGATGTGTTGGTGTTAGTCGATAACAAGTGGTCACCAGTTTTGTCTACTGCTATAATAGGAATATTCAATGCTGACTTATCTATTATGTGCGAGGTGATGAGCTCATCAAGACAAATTAGATCTAGCTCTGACCTTGTTGGAGATCAGAGCTAGATCTAATTTGATGACATTAGATGAATGATGAATGATTAGAGAATGTTACTTGTTCATGGGTGTTGCTGCACTCTTTTAGACCCTTTACTGTTGACTGAAGGTGATCCCGCTGAACGGTGAGCTCGATGACATGTGTATGTAGCTCAGCCAACTCTTGTTTGAGTTGGGTGTTATTCTCAATTACATTAATTATTTCTTTTTCACTATCATCCCGTTCCTCTAGCAACTGTTTGTTGAGATTTTTGCAAATCTCCAGTTCCTTTATAGTGAGGTTGAACTTCTGTTGCAAGTCACGGGATACTGCACTACGGGTCATCATTTTTATTTTATTCCTAATAAATACCAATATGAAATCTATTATAAATCTCAACACACTATTGACAAGATTATAAAATAGCTAAATAAAAGTGCAAGTATAACTATGTCTTCAACAAACCTAGTATATTTGAACCATATATTGAACTTTGATATTTTATTTACATATTTAGGTACAATTTTTCGATTAATATTCCAATATATGATAGGTGATGTTCGGTAGGGTTTGTGGTATGTTTGTTCAGTAAAGATTTGAATTGATGTACCCTACTATAATGTACCCTACTTTCAATTTTTATGTTCGAAAGTTTTACAGATTAGTATTAGGTAAGTATACTTTTCTTATGTTTAAGTTCATTTCATGTCACAATATTTGTTTGTTTTTATGAAGATTGTAGGATCACCATTAACAGTTTATTATAGGTATCGTTCACTTAATTTTTCACAACGATAAAAGTAAATTCAAAAAATTATGGCTGATCACTAATTCACAAATAACTCCGTCGTAGCCTTGTGCATGTATATTTCTTGTGCATGTGTATTTACGGTATATTTCTGTGTGTTCATTTGCACTTTTAACACTTTTTTACTGTAGTATACTTTAATATTTATAAATTTCCTTAAATGTAACTACTACTGTATCTATACTACTACTACTGCCAAAGACTTTGTATATGTAGTTATTATACGATTTTCAATCAACACTTTAAAAGATACTTGTTTTATGTTCATAAAAGTATTGTAAATTTGTGTAATACATTTTTGGCGTCTGAACTAGGAATTCCTGTGTTTGTAAGCCTCAAACACAGGATTCATTTTATTCTTAAAGTGCTGTAATTTTCAGTTATTTATTTTATTGCATTACAATTTTTTTTAAAATTTTATAATTGTAATTTACTATAATTGTAAATCACTGCGTTAAACAACTTCACGAATAGGTGACCACTTTGTGGCATAGCGAGCGTTTCCGGGTTCCGGAAGGCACGTTAAGCCGTTGGTTCCGGTTGCCACGTACATTGGCAGTCGTTAAGTCAAGTTGAAGGCCTTATGGGCGGCTTGAAAAAGTTTTCATGTAAAAACGTTAAAATGGATGTGAAATGTTTAGAACATAATATTAAGCATCTAAGGCCAAACCTACCCATAAAACAAAAGTAACGTGCTATATCTCTAGATTCTTAATTTTAATATCTACGTCAGAACTTTTAATTTGAATGCTATCTTAATTTAAGTGCTGTAAAAGCCGAAGCGCTCGTGGCCTCGCGGTATCAGTGTTCGGTAAACGATCACTGAGGTACGCAACTTTCACTATGGCTGGTCGTCGGATGGGTGACCACTTTGTGGCATTTACATTTGCGAGCGTTTCCGTGCTTCGGATGGCACGTTAAGCCGTTGGTCCCGGTTGCCAGTAAAATGGCAGTCGTTAAGCCTGGTTGAAGGCCTTATAGGCGGCTTAAAAAATTTCAACAGCAGGTAGCCACAGCCTGCATCTGTCTATTTCAACACGGCAATGGGCTCACCACCTATTACGTGGGACAGGAATCCACACGGTGAAAAGTGGGCATATAATATGCCTCTGCCACCCCTTCGGGGATAAGGCGTGATGGATATTTATTTATTTTTATTTTTAAGTGCTGTAAAAAAAACAATTCTTCATAAATTATGTCTTGTCTACCTTTTTGACTTAATTTGAAGTACAAATTCACGTTGCAACATACATATGTTTAAAATTTATTTTATATTTTATAGTGTAAACGGTTCGCTAATAATGAGTTACAATAGCTTATTTCAGTTATTTTTTATCATTAAATGAATTTTAGGGATCATCATCATCCGAGCGTCTGTCCCAGTTGCGTCTCGCGACGCCCGGGGTCCGCTTTCCTACATTTTCTCCTCCACTTCGCACAGTCGTCGGCATCCCATGTAGTGAGACCATTTGCACGCATGTCATCCCTTACGACGTCAAGCCAACACTTCTTGGGTCTTCCCCTCTTACCGGGACCCGGCGGGGCTGACATGGCCAGACATTTGTTACCTACGTAGCCCGGCGGTTGCCGCAAGACGTGACCATACCAACGAAGGCGACACTCTTGCAACTTGTCTGCAATGTCACGGACGTGAAGGCTGCCGCGCATGCGAGAGTTCCTCACGCGGTCCATCCGCGTGACTCCAGACATCCACCGCAGCATCTTCATTTCCGTGACACGCAGCTCCTGCTTGTGTCGCTCCAATATCGGCCACGTCTCACTGCCATGTAAAAGGACAGGTCTAATAATGGTTTTGTAGACCTGTCCCTTCAATCGGATCGGCATTTTAGGGTCACAAATGACACCGGTCATCTCCCGCCATTTGGCCCACGCGGCAGCAATGCGTGACTTGACATCGCAATCGATGTCACTGGACGTGTGAAAAACAGATCCCAGGTATTTAACCTGGTCCGTGCGCTCGACCAAATCACCGCCTATGCGGACGGATGTGAGATCTGTCGAGTTTAGTGCCATGTACTCGGTCTTCGCCACATTTAGTTTCAGACCGCCGTTCTCGAGCGTCTCCTTCCACGCCTTTACACGTCGCACCAATCTGCCCCTGTCCGCGTCTGCCAGCGCAATATCGTCAGCATACATGAGCAACCATGGAGGCTGCTCATGCGGGTTTCTGATGCTGTCCGACAATTCGTCTAATACTACACTGAACAGAAGCGGACTAAGGACAGAACCCTGGTGTACCCCGACGGTGATGGGGAAGGGTTTCGTGTCGCCAACAGCAGTCCGAACCATTGAATCGGAGTCACAGTACATGTCCCGGATAGTGTCAATATAGACCTCTGGAACCCCTTTGGCCCGCTGTGCCCCAGATCATCGCACGAGGAACACAGTCGAAGGCCTTCTGCATATCTAGAAACAAACAGTGCAGAGGCGTGTTCTTCGACCTGTATTTCTCTGAGACAACCCTCAGGGCAAAAACAGGGTCCGTGGTCCCATGACCAGGGCGAAACCCATATTGACACTCCGAGAGAGTACACTCCTGCCGGATCCGAAAGTCTATAATCCTCTCGAAGATCTTCATGGTGTGGGACATCACCTTAATACCGCGGTAGCTCCCGCACTCCTGCACCGACCCCTTACCTTTGAAGACTGGAGTAATAATACTCAGTCTCCTTTGGTTTGGGATCTGCCCGCTGAGGAGTATGCGGTTAAAAAGGTTTACTAAGATGCCCACACCGCGAGGACCCATCGCCTTCCAGGCTTCGATGGGAACTCCATCGGGTCCGACAGCTTTCCGATTCTTCATGCGGCGAAGCGCAGTCAGGACTTCTCCAGGCGTTACCGGTGGCACTAGTCCCTGATTCGGAGGGAGGTCCGGAGGCTGCACCTCTTTATGATGTTTAAATGAATTTTAGGGATGTCAGATACGAATTTAGTGCTGTTTATGATATCACTAAGTTTAGTTCGACTTAATAACAGAATAGCATTTGGTATTACCTTTATAAAATACTAGCTGATACCCGCAGCTTCGCCCGCGTGGTGAAGTATTGCTATTCGAGATTTCGAACGGCACCCTAAACTATTTAAAAATCCAATATAGTCTGTGTTACTACCGAAGAAAGTAGCTTTCTAATGGTGAAATAATTCTTAAAATCTGCCCAGTAGTTTCTAAGCCTATTCATTACAAGAGAGAATATTCATAACAAGAGACTGTCAAATGCTTAACATACATACATACATATCGTCACGCCTTTATTCTCGAAGGGGTAGGCAGAGGCATACTATACGCCCACATTTCACCGTTTGCATTTTTGTCCCACGAAACAGGTGGTGAGTCCATTGCCGTGTTGAAATGGACAGGTGCAGGCTGTGTCGACCTGCTGTTGAAATTTTTCAAGCCGCCCATAAGGCCTTCAACCAGGCTTAACAAATGTTTAATGTTTTAGCAATTTTTATACTACTTAATCATAGTAAACTAGAGAGGATTATAAGAGATATTAATGATAAAGTAAAGCCGTTACTTACAATAAAACATTCTTATCTATTAGCTTTATAAAAAAAACTTAAGTAATATTTGCGAGGAATTTTTCAAAATGCGCGTAATAAAGGAATACTAATAACACATTTCAAGAAAATGCCCGATATTGGAAGGAAGGAAGGGTGATGGTAGGAATTTCAGCGTGTAGGGTAAATTTCGATAGACAAAGGAATGTTGCTGCACCTTTGATTTTACTACAGTGCGATTGGGACTTTTGGCAAAATTAAATTGATTTCAATACTATCCATAATATATGGCCCTATTCTCTAATAATTAAATATTCTATTCTATTAGTTAATTTCTATCATTCTGATCCAGAGCTGATTTCTTTAAAAGTTTAATGTATGTAGGTATCTACTAATGCGGTGAATTTCTGAAAACAGGTTCAATTATTTTGTTTCTGTTATAAAGCTATATGTTTAAGAACTGCCTTGTTTCTTTGTTCAAAAATGCCCAAATACTTACACATGCTTCGATGTGTCCGTTATTTTTGAGTAACGAAGAGGAACTCTCTTTCTGTAGTCCCTAATAGTTCCCCATTAGCCCCAGCTTTCAGGATTGGGTTGAATTTACTACTTCATCTTTAACATTGTTATCGGAAAAACTTAACATTTTAGAGATTTTGGTTAAAACGTTTTAACCAAAATCTCTAAAATGTTAATTTTCAAAATCGCGGTCCAGGGTCACGGCGTGGAGCACTTCTTTTACAATGTACTTCAACGTTATCCACCTTTATTGATCATTTGATGCATGCTTGTGAGCCCTAAACTGATGAAAAACTACTACACGTCTTGCGCCAGTCTTCAACATCTTCACGGTAGTCACGTACTCTTCTGCTGCTCTTTCTCTTGGGGCAACTTGACTGTATGTGCCCTCGTTTGCCGCAATTGTAGCATCGCGGTCCAATCTCGCGGCGAGGGGCAATCGGCTCCTTGGTAGCCACTTCTCGCAACATGAAAGGTCTCGACGTGTCCTGCCGTACAGCCTTCATTTTCAGTGCGTGGGCAACTGCATCTTTAAGACTTCCGTGGTGCCCCAATCGCACTGCGGCTCTTACCTCAACGTCCCGTATCCCGTCAATAAAGGCCTGCATCAGCATGCTGTCCACCAGAGACGCTAAGGCTCGTTAATCAGCCTTCCTGACCAATTTCTCTATTTCTAAGGTCCACTTTTGTAAGGACTCATTACGCCCCTGGCTTCGGTCTTTCAATTGTGCTCGATACACATGCTCTAGGTGACTATCGCCGTAACGTGCTTCCAAAGCTTCAAGAATATGGTCGTACGTCCTGTCGTCTCCCAGGGCCTCCAAGATGGTGAGGGCCTCATCACGTAGAGCCAACGTTAACGCCGTTTTAGCTTGCTCCTTACTCCAGCCGTTAGCCTGGGAAACGGACTCGAATTGTAGCTTATTTGCAGTCCATGAAGACGTACCATCAAAGGGGGGTGCTTTGAATCTTCTGCCTCTCGACGTGGTAGTCTCATGCACACAGGAGCTGTTAACTGTTGTTGCCTTGGTCTCCAACTTCTGCAGGCGGTTCTCGTGCGTGTTCACATTTTCATTCACGTCGTGAAATCTAGTCTCAAATTTGACGTCCATGTCGGTAACTTTCTCCTGAACCTCCAGCATTTCTTTTTTCCACGCTGCAGTATTCTCGAGAACCTCGCGCAGCATTCCAGATTGTTCCCTGACCTGTTCTTCGTGTTTTCTCGATAGTTCTATAACCTGTTCTTCTTGTTTGCTAGAAAGTTCTTCAACCTGTTCTTCCTGGTTTCTAGCCAGTTCTTCCTGTTTTCTAGCCTGTTCGTCCTGTTTTCTAGCCAGTTCCTTTAACAGGACTAGAACGCTGCTCAAGTCCGCTTCTTGCTTGGGTGTGGTCCGCGGCTTCGATGTTCCAGCAACAGGCGTAGATTCCCCACTAGCTCCCGTTTGACTTCGGGTTTTAACCCCCTTGGGCTCGGTTTCACGTGGCATAATCGGCATTTCCTATCCCACTTCTGACACCAAATGTTACGGTCGTAGGGTGGGTACTAATAGGAATTGCACTAATACCACAAATTTAAAAGAAACACTTTAATTACTCTAAATAAAAAAAACAAAACCAAAACTAATAATCGCCACTAAACACACTAAACACAAATTCTTCGCTTAGATAATTGCACTGTAACAGTATCGCACAATTTAGCTTCTTCGATCACTTCGATTCGCACTGTTCGCTTCCACAAAGGAGACTGTCCTGTAGCCGCGAGCTCGGCCCTTTATATACGCCTAGTAATGTTCTGGAATATTCGGGAGAATTCGTTCGGTACCTACAATCGGGTACATCTCTAGAATGTTCCACACGATACTAGTTGCTCCTTCGGTATGTGCCGGAAGGTTCTCGACCTATTGCTGTCCCTTCTGGTGCTATCTCTATCACATAGTTCTAGAAAGTTCTCAGTGTAGCTATCTCTTAATAATAGTGCTATCCCTGTCTAATAGCTCTGGAATATTCTGAATGTAGCTCTCTCTTTAGATATCGTCACGTTTTTCGGTTACGCGCCATGTTGTTTTAAATTGAAACTTCTTTTTCATAAGTGCAACTTCTTTATCGACGTATGAGAGAATTTTTTATAGCTGTAAGATACTAGCCGTATTGAAAATAGACATGATGTTGAAGCTCTGTCGTTTACATTAAAAGTATGAATAAAAAAAATCCAAATAAAGAAAAAAAATATTTGTATTCGTAACTTATTCTAGTTTATCAGATTCTACATCTAAACATGTTTAAAATTTTATATTCTCATTCTTACTTAGATAAATGGATTTTGAGTTATGTCCAGTCCTAAAGATCTTGTTAGAACTTTAATTCTTACAAGACCTTTGATACCGGACTCACGATAACCATTTAGCTGGTGCACTTAGATTACATTGTCTGATTCTACGGCCATTATAAAATTTCATGATCTAGATAATAGCAGAAGAATCCTTACTCAAAAAAATGTTGCTAAATGGGTTCAGACCTCTAATTTCTGTCATTCTAACCCTCATGCATAATAGCAAAAGCAAGCATAATAATGAATGATATTACATTACCCTCACAGAGAGGGTAATGTAATATCATTCATTATTATGCTTTGTTTACAGAGGTCCTTTCGTGTATGCTTATATTATGTTGAGCACCTCGGTTTTCCAGAAGGCAACAACTTGGCACCTTTGGTGTTACACGCTGTTGCCTTCTAATCATATGTTCGTAGGCTACAATGATTCCTTTTGATCAGGGGAGGGGCGCATCTAATTCCACTGCCTTAGAGGTATCAAAAATAGTTTCAAATATCTATTATTTTCATTTATAAATAGGAATGTTCATATTTTTTTATACCACAGAGGTGGCAGACAAGCGTACGGCCCACCTGATGGAAAGTGGTCACCGTAGCCTGTGGACGTTTGCAACACCAGAGGTGCAGCACTCGCGCTGCCGACCCTTTATAAACCTTCTAAGACCCCTTTTGAAGAACCCCATACTGTTCATGTATCAAAAAAATAGAAATGATAAGTGGAAATAATTTGATTCAGGCTAGATAACCTTAATTTATGTTAGTGTTTATTGAGTCTAGTAGCACAGATAATATTATATAATTCTTGTACTAGTAGGTTTGAAAATAACAAAGATTATAATTTACCACAAAATAACATAGGAACCTGTGAAACCTATGTATTTTCTTATTTATCTGTTTTCTTGCAGGGCCTCCTAAAATATTGTCAAATCAGACGCAATATGGCGTCGAAGGCGACAGTGTAAGGATAGAATGTACATCATTTTCAGTGCCAGGCTTTGGCACTGAAAATGATGTACATTCTATCCTTACACTACATTGTGTGAACTTTTGATGGCAACGAAATCAATTCATTTCATAATCAGGTAATATAGAGCTGCATAGTGAATAAAATATAAAGTATTTTAAACAGAGTACATAAATAAATGTAGTTTTTTTTTAAAAAAAGCATTAAAAATATTGTGCATTAATTTATCAAAATTATTCCAGTAATCTGAGCGTGAAAGTATAAAAAGTTAACCAACCTACTTTACCGATTTAATGTAAATATTTTTTTTTCGTTAGCTATACTAATATTATAAAGCTGGACAGTTTATTTGTTTGGTTGGATGCGATAATCTCAGGATCTACGGGATCAAATTGAAAAATATTATTTTATTGGATAGCCTATTTATCAAAGAAAACTAGAATATAGATATATATAGAGGCTAGGCATTAATTTATCAAAATTATTCCAGTAATCTGAGCGTGAAAGTATAAAAAGTTAACCAACCTACTTTACCGATTTGATGTAAATTTTTTTTTTTCGTTAGCTATACTAATATTATAAAGCTGGACAGTTTATTTGTTTGGTTGGATGCGATAATCTCAGGATCTACGGGATCAAATTGAAAAATATTATTTTATTGGATAGCCTATTTATCAAAGAAAACTAGAATATAGATATATATAGAGGCTAGGCATTAATTTATCAAAATTATTCCAGTAATCTGAGCGTGAAAGTATAAAAAGTTAACCAACCTACTTTACCGATTTGATGGAAATTTTTTTTTTTCGTTAGCTATACTAATATTATAAAGCTGGACAGTTTATTTGTTTGGTTGGATGCGATAATCTCAGGATCTACGGGATCAAATTGAAAAATATTATTTTATTGGATAGCCTATTTATCAAAGAAAGCGATAGGCTAGGCATTACATTTGTAATTACTAAGTGTGAAATTGGGCTAATTTTCATTCATTATTGTAACAATCTTAAGTACTGGGACACCCAGACGTGTATGTATGAAGTGATTAATGAATCTACAGGAAGCGAAAGAAGTATGCATGGATCGCGAAGCCTGGCGATCTATCTTCTCTGAATACCTCGTCAGTGATACAGCGTTAAGATAGTTATTGTAACAATAGTTAACAACAGGATTCACGTCACAGAATGGACGTCACGAGGGTTAGAATACCATTGACGAAGCTCCGACGCTCAGCTGGTCATTATAAAAGTAAATTTATAGTAATGAAGGTCAATCTTAACATCTATAACCACTCAACCGTTCAGGCGACCAGGGCAGCCCCTTTTTTTTGTTGACTGACCGCATTTCAAAATCTTTTTAAACTGTGTTGTCTATGGTTTGAATGAACGTATTCCATACCAGTGGAATCGTCGATAAATCGCCCGTGTAACGCAGCACTAATAACGACAGGTTAGGTCATCTAGATACATGCGACTTTTCTTTCAGGAATATTCGTTTTTAGAAGAAACCCACGCTAAAAGAATAACTAAATCCACTTTAGTTATAAGAGCAAGTGAAGCAAAACATTTTGGCCGATACAATTGTACTGTGGTAAATTATTACGGCATGGATAGTATAGAGATAAATGTAATTCCAGACAGTAAGTATCTTAGATTTACTTTCACAGGTACCCTGACATTTCTTCTAAATCATTTTCTAGTGTAATATCAAAATTACAGTATTGTAATAATACCTAGTAGATATTTTAACCACAATTTGTTTAACAGTATTTATTTACTTCAAGGTATATTTTCTCTCAGATAATAGGTTCCACAGGTTCCTATGTTATTTTGTGGTAAATTATAACCTTTTTTCGGAAACCCGACTCAATAAACATTAACATAAATTAGGATGAAGCACTTGTGGCCCCGTGGACTCAGTGTTCTGTAAACGATCACTGAGTTACGCAACTTTCACTATGGCTGGTCCTCGGATGGGTGACCATTTTGTGGTATTTACGTTTGCGAGCGTTTCCGTGCTTCGGAAGGCACGTTAAGCCGTTGGTCACGGTTGCCAGTAAAATGGCAGTCGTTAAGCCTGGTTGAAAGCCTTATGGGCGGTTTGAAAAAATTCAACAGCAGGTACCCACAACCTGCGTCTGTACATTTCAGCACGGCAATGGGCCACCACCTATTACGTGGTACAGGAATCCACACGGTGAAAAGTGGGCATATAACATGCCCTTGCCACCCCTTCGGGGATAAGGCGTGATGGATATTTATATTTATTTATGAAAATCGATCGGCAAATGTCAGTATTGCACAATAAGAATACACAAAAGAAAATTTGTCTCTCTGAATATGGAGTTAGTAAAATCCCTTGTTATTATTTCGGTTCCAAAGTATTGCTTCAGGAGTTTTGTTTATGTCGTTTGAGTGCGGTTGATGATTTGATTTTTATGTTCATTTTGCCATCTACTCTTAGGTTTTCTCAATACTCAATCAACACTTGAGGCTAGATTTTGCCTTATAAAATCAACTCTCAATCGTGGATTAAGTCTTGAGAAACGTTCTGGAATACGGGCCTTAACCTTTAGCTACCGACGTGGTTTTTTTGTCACACTAGTACCAACGTGGGGCTTGAGTCGTCGCCTATACAACACTGAGGTTTATAGAAAACTAGCTGTCCCGCCCGGCTTCGCCCGTGACATACTTCGAACCCCATGGCACCCATTAATCCCGTCGTTCATTAATTTCACAATAATGTATAAAGATTTTCCGAATTCGTTGATTACTTCTTCGCTCTCCAGTACCTACCTACGGCCTGGTCGAAATATGTAAATATTATCTACATAAACTGTACTTAGTGATGAAATAATTTATTTTGAAAAGGATTAATAGCATGAGTAAAATAAACGCGTTTAAATGTAGTCCAAAAAAATCTCAAGATTTTTAAATAAATAAATGGTTGTTGTGCCTCACTCGACATAGATAGGTATAGTGTGTTGCACAAAACTGTTGTTTACATCAAACTATAGGTTATGTTGTTAATTTGAGATCTGTAATGAAAAAAAAAGAAAATTATAATAATTTTTACTTTGGCTCCTTTTATTAACTAAAAAATGGCACTTTGGCACTAGACAATGGAAACAATTTTGAAAACCATTAATTTTTTTCTAAATTCAAATTTAAAAGTGGAAAAAATACGTCGCCTTAAGACGTAAAGAAGTGGATTACTTCGTCAGTTTCGAGCAGGTCACAGTGGTGTAGTTTGTTAACGCGTTTGGTGCATTGAACCAGAAGACGCTGATTCGAGTCCAGCTTGTAACTCAATTTTTTTTCCACTTTAAAATTTAAATAAAAAAAATGGAACTTGAGAAAATTAAAATCATTAAAAAAATATCACTTATAAACTGGGCTGACAGGTCAACGGTCGTTAGTAGAAGTATCACAGATTATAATAATATATAGGATTGTTAATTCAATTTTGAACATCTGTAAATATTTTTCTTAGGAAAATTCCAACGCTGGATCTGAAACAGACAAACCAACCCTTCACCTTACTTCAAACCTTGGCTTACCCCTCGCTGGACCAGTACCCATAACAGAGACTGGATATGACAACGAGCTCATGAAACACTACCAGATATATAGCGGTGACTTCAATCAACCTATTAGCAGTTTAAATTTTAAGGTACTTTATGATTTAATTTTATTCATCATCATTCATCATTCATCTTTAATTTTAGTTTATTCATCTCTTCTCATAATTCTCTCACACTTTTTCATATATCTTATCTTTTTTGTAAAATGCAGTGTTATCAAAAACTTTAGTGTCTGGGATGCACAGTAATTGGCTTTCTTTTTTCGTCAGACACATATGTCCTTGTGCTCCTACTGGTAGGAGCACAAGGACTTATATGTCCTCGTGCTCCTACTAGTAGGAGAAAATAGTAGGAGTACGAGGAAGAACCCAGAATTTCATCCATCAATCAACCAGTTCACCAATACTTTAATACTTTGTGACAGCTAATAACAAAAAGAAAATTGCTCAAGAACGGAAGAGCCAAAAGTACTCGGATACCCAGACGTGCATGTATGAAGCGATTAATGAATCTACAGGAAGCGAAGAAGTATGCATGGATCGCGATGCCTGGCGATCTGTCCTCTCTGACTACCCCGTCAGGGAAACAGCGTGAAGATAGTTAAGTTTTTTTAAGTTAAGTTAATAACAAAAAGCTTTATTGAAAATTCTTAATTTACATCTGTTTCATACAGGCTCAAGGTCAAAGCAACGGATACGTCCCTTACGTGGACTATTCCAGAGACTACGCACCACGTGTTCCGTCGGATTCCCTTTCTGGATCGTTATCTAGAAGCATCGACGGTACCACGTATCCCAGTCATTGTGAAGCGCTACATAGGCATACCAGCTGTGGTAGATTAGGTGGACTTGTAGGACCTGATGGTATGTGACTTTAACGTTTTATATTTTTTTGAAATTCACTGTTTTTTGTTGAACGTATTCCATCAACCAAATCGATTCAAAGTTTAGTGAAAATATTTATATCGATAGCAGATAAACAATAAATTCTTCATGAACTTATTTTCAAAGGGTTGTAACCATTACAACAGATAGGTGACGAATAAAATTGTGACAGTTCCGATGTGATGATGGTAGTAAAGGAAAGAGAAATCCTTTCAAATTGCGAGTGACTGTTGAACATAGAGCCATCGCACACTGGCTTCTTTTAGTATCCGCAACCAGCGACTTTGAGACTTTGTCGATACTGTGTCGCGCTCGGTCGCTGCGTCTGGCTTCCACAAAGCTACTAAGGCGCCGGTTGTGGATAAGAGGTATACACTCGAACCTATTACAGTGTTAAACACCACCTAATGTTGAAATATTTCAAGTCGCGAATAAAGCCTCGGCTTATCTGGACTGATCGTGGCGTAAATGCCTAACGCAGTAATCACTTCAAATTCTGAAACAAAGTCCTCCGCCGCACCTATCTGTGTTTGCGATAAACCGTATGCTTGTCTGCCACCTCAGTGGTACAAAAAAAAACACTTTAAAGTTTGTATAAATGACAGGATATTTGAGGATGATAAATAAATGAAAACAAAGAAATCACTAATATAATTGTTTATTATGAATGAAAATGCATAATATAAGAATCAATCTAAGCTGCTTGGTCACCCTTCAAAAGTATATCGTCAAGAGGGTAAACTTTTAAGAATTTAATAATATTTTCCACGAACATATCAATTAATGTGTTTATGACCGGATTTAGAAATATCTTTTCAATTATCTTCGATTTTTTTTGAACAGCTGAAAAAAAGTATTATTTATTAATATACTAAATATATTAGACATGGATTTTGAATTAGTATACAATAACCAGTTCTTATTAGTTAGTAATCAATCGTGATTACATTTTAATTGAAGGTTAGTAAAACAAGCATGTTATTAAGAATCTTTCTATTTAATAAGGATTTAATTTTAGCCGAAATTATACATACATACATATTGTCACACCTTTATCCCCGAAGGGGTACGCGGAGGCATACTATACGCCCACATTTAACCGTATGCACTTTTGTCCCAAACAGGTGGTGAGGCCATTGCCGTGTTGAAATGGACAGGCGCAGGTTGTGGCGACTTGCTGTTGAAATTTTTCAAGCCGCCCATAAGGCCGAAATTATTGTCAACTAATATAACTAACTTCACGGTTAAAGGCCTTATGGGCGGCTTGAAAAAATTCAACAGCAGGTAATAGCCACAACCTTAACTTAACTTAAAACTTAACTATCTTCACGCTGTATCCCTGACCGGGTAGTCAGAGAGGACAGATCGCCAGGCTTCGCGATCCATGCATACTTCTTTCGCTTCTTCGAGATTCATCAATCGCTTCATACACGCACGTCTGGATATCTGAGTACTTTTGACCTTTCCGTTTTTGAGCAATCTGCTCACGTGGTCTTCATATGTAAGTCTCGGCCTACCCTGACCTCTTCTACCTTCTGCTTTCGCACAATATATATTCTTCGTCAATCGTTTCTCACTCATTCGTTGGACGTGTCCAAACCAACGGAGCACGCCCTTTTCCAGCTTAACGCTGACACTTTCATTCAAACCTGCCATATTGCGTATCACTTCGTTACGTATTCGGTCGGCCAAGGTTTTCGCCGCACAATTTTCGAAGTGATCGCATCTCCACAGCATTCAATTTACTTTCATGCATCTGCTGATATACCCAGGTTTCGCTACCGTAAAGCAAAGTTGGCACTAGCACTGCGTTATGAATCGCCAGTCGTGCTTCTTTTACGATGCTTTGTCGCTTTACTAATCCCGCGAGGCTAAGTAGCCTTATAACGGTTGACGGGCTTGGTAGGGGTGGTGCGCACTAGGTAGCAACAGCACACCTACATACACCCATCAGGTACGGTTGGTAATCCCTGGAGATGTGTAAGTAACACTATCTCAAAGAATCACCGGTGCACCAGCTAGCAGAGCATGTGTATAGGGAGTGAGTATGGACCAACCTGGAGCAGAGAAATACCAGAATTTATAAAAAGAGGGCGCCAGGTATCTCTCCATCAAACGAATGATGCAATTAAAAAACTCATAGAATCTACTTATTAATTATATTTATTTAATTATATCCATATGTAGACATGAATATACATATATGAAAGTAAACAGAAATGGCTTAGTCATGCATGAACTACATGAAAAATAAGTTTAGATTTAGTACAAATAAAAATTTAAACCAAGGTATGGAAATGGGCGTGGCATCTTTGCACATTGTCTCAGCTTACTTTAAGTCTTCTTACAGACATTCAGGAGTAAAAAATGTAGAATGCAGAGAACGTGAAACACGTTAAATTATTATGTAGATGTAAAATAAAGAACCAAAACGAAAAAGAACAAAAACGAAAAAAACTAAAACATAAACCTAAACATAAAACCCCTGTAACAACAGAAAATTTACAGACATTAGTAATTTGTAATAAAAATCACTTTCACCCTCAACATTCTGTTAAGGAATGCAGTCTAAGAGATTATATAGTTTTAACTTACCACTTATTTCAGTGGGGTTTTAACTAGATCATTCTATCATCATCCTTTTTCATATTATTTGCTAAGTCTCTTGAAAAGCAGACTGAAATACAAAGTACAACCATCGGCATCGTAAGAACATATTATTCTCAAAGGCCAAGTAATCTTACCGATTACGAAGAAACAAAAATAAACAAATATCCTCACCTCAGAAACAATTATTATGTCTACATATTTGCTAAAAGACTTCGGATATTAATCCGAATTAAATCACTATGACAGGCATATACTCATCACGCCATGTCGTCACAAAAAGGGACGAGCTCCTTTCTTTTTTTCGCTCGATTACGGCGGCCAAGTCATACGGCCATACAGCCTTGACAAAACATTGGCAGAATAAACGAAACCAACATAAAAACCTTACTATTCCTGTTTGTCACACCGCACGCAATACATTATATGTGGATGTGAGTCAGGACAGCCAATCTATCTAAGTTCAATGTCCAGCACCAAACAGAAAACCACCATAGACACACGCGTTAATTTTAGAACGCGCCCAGAAACTCGAAACGACCGTGACAGTTTTGACAACGTCAAACTCATGTCACTCAAAACAAAAACAAACGAGAATGAAATGTTTTTTATTTGTCGTATTAAATCTCTCCAAACACCAGAATTTCAACGACTATCTGACATTGGCAGAGTCGTCATCAGTGACATGTTGACACCGCTTGCCATGAAGAAAAAAAAAAAATAATAATAATGAAATGTTTTAACATATTTAATAATTAGACAAATAAGTTTAGAGTTATAACTACAGTATTGTGAAAATTGAGTTTGTTTCCACCAAAGGGATGTATACAGAAATAAGGTTAGTAAATCAATTCTTATGAATATGTAACCGACACTCAGAAGTGTTACAGTCCAACCATGCTTTCTTCTTCATTCGAACTGCTTCTTTCACTTCCTCATTCCACCATGCGTCACGCTTATTACTACTGCCTCTTCTCGTTTCTCCACACACTTCCACAGCGGCATTTACCATACTATCCCTAAGGTTCTGCCATACACTTTCCACATTCTCACTACTAACATTGACGTCGTCAAGCTTTTCGGCTACCCTTTCTTTATATTTATCCCTAATGGATTCATCCTGCAGCTTCCAGCTTTTGATGCTATGAGTCGGCTCAGGTTCAGGACACTCGGTACGATGACGCCAACCCGCGAACAGACCCCTTATCCTAGTTATTACTAGGTAGTGGTCTGATCCTAGTTCAGCGCCTCGATAAACCCTTGTGTCCATCACCTGTTTAAGAAGCCAACTATCCATTAGGAATAGATCTATCATGCTTCTCTTTGACTTACATCTCCTCGTATACATATGAATTTGTTTGTGGTTGAACATTGTGTTCGCCACAAACAAATCCTTTTCCTTACAAAATGCCAGTATAAGCTTGCCAGCGTCATTCACCCTTTTATCCCCATACTTCCCGAGTACCGACTCAAAACCATCGCGAGCGGTACCCACCCATCCATTCAAGTCTCCACATACTATAAGTTTTTCATTTCCTTCTATCACATTTAGAGCTTCTTTCATACTCTCCCAGAAGTCCTCTAGCTCACTCGCGTTCGACGAAGATACTGGCGCGTAAGCAGCTACCAGGAAAATATTCGTCAAACCAAGTTTTAGACGGAGCCAGAGGATTCTAGGACCTACCAGTTTATACTCATACATACCGGAGGCCAATTGCAAGGACAACAAAATTCCAACCCCCCGACTGCCATGCTCGCTCTCTGGTACTCCAGACCATCGCGCGAGCACCCCACCCGGGAGCTCCACGACTTCGCTGCCCTTGCGCTTGGTCTCTGTCAAGCACACTACATCTAACTTTCTCTCATTCATAACATCCATCAACTCATTCATCTTATCTGCCATTCCTCCCCTAAAATTCCACGCAGCTACCCTGCACTCCGTCCTCCACTTCCCGCTGTGTCGGGCCACACGTGTAGGGTGGCGGTCCCCTACGCCGCTCTGGCACACACTTTTCGCACCAGCGGGGACGAACTGGTGCGCGTCGCCTCGGGGGCACACCCTAGCATCATTCGCCCTGGTGGCACTCGTGTTGGAGTAGAAGTGCAGCCGTAGCTGGCAGGGATGGCGACGTGCACGCTTCTACTCTTCATCCCCAAACAGCCACAACCTGTCTCTGTCTATTTCAACACGGCAATGGGCTCACCAACTATAACATGAGACAGGAATATAAATGGTGAAAAATGGGCATATAATATGCCTCTGCGCCGCTTCGGAGATAAGGCGTGATGAATAAATAAATAAATAAAGTAAAACACTTGTTTCAGTTCAGTGCATGTATGAAGCGATTAATAAATCTACAGGAAGCGAAAGAAGTATGCATTGATCGCGAAGCCTGACGATCTGTCCTCTCTAACTACCCCGTCAAGGATACAGCGTGCAGATAGTTAATTTACAATATAAAACCGCTCTCAATATGTAACTTGTTGTACTTGTCTTGCAGAGTTAATCAAAAAAGCTAAAAAAGTAAGATCCCCGTTAGTTTTAACAAACAACTAAAAAAGTAAACACTTGTACTGTTCCATTTATTTAAATAAGTGGAAGAGTACAAGTGTTTTAGTTCAAGATGTGTAGCAAGTTCCACCAAGTGCCATCAATCAGCAGTGTAAAGTTTTTAGATCTTACCATTTCCATTTTCTCCAGAAGAAGCTTCAAATATTACATCTCCCATCGGTTTAGTTTCTAATTGGTGATTTTTCCTAAAAAAACGAGCTTTATTGTCCTTTTCATCGATACGCTTCTCATAATCTCCTTTGAATCCCAAAATGTAATCATCTGAAATAATATTAATATTATTAAATAAACGCACATTAGACTTAAACAGTTCAATTATTAATGACTAATTGCCAAATGACAATAATTTGAGAAGTGAATTTAATATTTGAGAAATTGTTTTAAATATTGAGATTAGTAGAATACAAAATGATACTTTTAAGGATTATTTTGTAATGTATACAAAATAATCCTTAAAAGTATTGAACTTAATATTTGAGACATTTTTTTACAAATAAGTTATTTCTCAATTTCAAGTTTACTCGATTTTTTTTTTGTCGCGGGGCATGCGTTTACGCGCCGTCAACCCTGCTTCGGGGGCAGCACGGATGGTGTGTGGGACTCCCGGCCCTTTGGGGGCCGTCTTAGCCACTAAATCCCGCGGTGTTCCACCTTCTTCCCAACCGGGTCGCAGGATAGGCCTGAGGGCTATTCACTTCGACCCGGCTAAGGGAATGCCCCAAGATGAGGCTCTCCTCGGGGGGTCAGATGTGCTGTCCCCCACGATCTCCCGGAGGAGATTAGTTTGTGCCCGCTTCGAGCCGTCCCCAAACGTCCCCGTCAGAACGATCGTGCGGTGAGCGGTGGAGAGCGATCGAGCGGGCACTTGAAGGCACCCCGGAACACGAGGGGTGCCAGCCGCCTGAAGGCCATTGTGAACGGGGTCCCCCGACCTTCCGTCCACGGCCATTATCTAGTCTGCGGCGATCCGGGACTACACCCGGCGCCGCCCTCGCAATTGCCGGTGGGACGGGGGCGTGCGTCCTGCTCGCTCCCGAACCCGCAGCTCCTCTCTTTTTGCCGCCATCACCTCGCTGGCGAAGGAGGCGACGGCGGCCCAGCATTGTCGGCTGCCAGCCATGGCTTGCACCACGGCCGGCAGCGACAAATCCATCCCAACAATGCCCCTGAGGGCATTGCGAGGCCCGTCCCAAGCCGCACACACGGCGAGCGTATGCTCCGCCGTGTCCACGACCCCACTTGGGCAGTGACGGCACACGGGATCCGGCTCCACCCCAGCCACCTCCCACAGGTATTTGGCAAAACAGCCATGACCTGTGAGAAGCTGAGTGAGGTGGTACGTCGGAGTACCGTGCGCCCTCTCTACCCACCGCCGTAGGATGGGCCGGATAGCCCCCACGAGCCGTACGCTCGCGGTGGGGCTCTCCAGTCTATCGGCCCACTTCCAGAAGAGATCATCGCGAGCCGCCTGTCTCCAGCGATCGATCACCTCCGGAAGCGGCTGACCTCCAGTTTGTCGCACCAGGACGCCCTCGATATACACGCGTCGTAGGACTTCAGCCTCGAGATCCCACGGGAGGCTCCCAGCTATAAGGGACGCCGCCTCGTAAGAGACGGTGCGATACGCCCGCGCCGCCCTCTGCGCTAATGTCCGCTGCGGTCTGCGCAGCAGCACTATATTGGAAGCGCAGAGAGCGTCCGCCCAAATAGGTGCTCCGTAGAGCGCCTTGGAACGCACTACACCGTCGTAGAGACGACGGCACGTACTACCCGGCCCCCCGCTATTGGGGAGCAGTCTCGCGAGCCTTCCGGCGTATTGGATCAACTTTGGAGCCAATAGCCGGAAATGCTCAGTGAAGCCCCATCGGTTGTCGAGAACAAGACCCAAATATTTTATGGTTTTACCAACAGCGATGGGGGTACCGCTCACCACAATTTGGGAGCCTCGAGAAGGCCCTCGCCGAGGTCCGTGGAAGAACACGGCCTCAGATTTCTCGAGGACTACCTGGAGTCCCAGTGCCCTGATGCGACTCACAACTTGGGCCACGCCCACCGTGCCCAGAATCTGGGCGTCCCTACATGAGGGGCCCCGCGCGGTGACCAAGGTATCATCGGCGTAGCAGATTACGCCGACTCCCGGCAGCATGGTACCGCGCAGGACCCAGTCGTAACCGATGTTCCACAGGAGCGGTCCGAGAACCGACCCTTGCGGTACACCACACGACATTTCCCTGCGGACCACCCCCGTCCGGGCCGGGTAAAAGATGGCCCGGTCCACAAAGTAGTCCGCAAGGACGCGCCTGAGATACCGTGGCACCCTGTGGTACCTCAGAGCCTCCGCAATGGTCTGCCAGGGGATGGTGTTGAAAGCGTTAGCTATATCTAGCGAGACCGCTAACAACACATCCCCCTGACCGACCGCCTCTTGGACGCTGTCCCGGAGCCGGGATATGGCGTCAAGGGTTGACTTCCCACGGCGAAATCCGAACTGCTCGACAGTCAAATTGGGCCCCGCCCCCTCCAGATGCTCGACGAGACGAGCTGCAAGCACTCGCTCGAACAGCTTACTCATCTCGTCGAGCAAGACGATGGGGCGGTAGGCCGACGGAGATTCGGCTGGGCGCCCGTGCTTTTTAAGAAGCACGAGCTTTCACGTCTTCCATTGCCGCGGGACTCTACCAGACACTAGGCATTCCGACATTAGGGACAGCGTCTCCTCCTCAAACGCCGGCATGACCAGTGAGACGACCCGCCCCGGCACGCCGTCCGGTACAGGGGCGCAGTTCCTAAGTTTAAGTTTAAGGACAGCCGCCCCTGGCGTCTGTCCCAGCGTCATCCGCGGTGGGACCCATTCCTCCCTTGCTGGGAAGAGAGAGCTGACCACACTTTCGATGAAGGGCGGCTCAAGAGCCCTAGTGAGTGGGGGCGCCCAAGGTCGGAGTTTCTCGCTCACGACCTTATACGGACGCCCCCATGGATTCTGGTTAAGGCTCTCAATCCATTCCTTCCAGGCCGCCTGCTTGGCGGCTCGTATTGCCGATCCAAGGGCCGCCCGGGCTGCCCGATATGCGGCGAGCAGAACTTCCTCTTGGGCAGGGTTCCTAATTCTGCGACCACGGCTGCGGGTGTACTTTCGCTGAGCTGCGTGACTAGCTGTGCGCAGCTCGGCTAGGTGGTCGTTCCACCAATACACACGCCTTCGCGGTGGCACAGGCCCTGCCCTCCGCATTGCCGCATCGCAGACACGGTTGAGAGCACCAGAAAGGCGCTCCGACCTTGCATCGACGTCCGGGCTCTCTTCATCTGCAGCCCAGCGTTCGAAGATGGCCGCCTCCTTGCCCAGCTCTCTGTCTAACGTCTTTAGACGCCACCGCGGACCTTCCCCAGCCAGGGGACGGGTACCAGGGATCATGAAGTTGGCAGAAACGACGTCAAACCTTATGTATCGATGGTCCGACATCGTCTCCACCCCCTCGACCAGCCACGCGTGCGATTCGCTATTCTAGGACTAGCGAAGGACAGGTCTATGATAGACCTGCCTGTTGGTCGCACGAAAGTGTGAACCGTCCCCCGGTTGAGTAGTGCCAAACCGTTGGACACCGCCCATTCCTCCACGGCCTCACCCCGTCGGTCAGTTGCCGGGGACCCCCACGCCTGTGAATGGGCGTTGAAATCTCCGGCAACCACCACCGGGGTGGGGTGCGCTTCCGCCACCAAATCTCCGACTTCTACGAGCCACTGCTCGTATTCGGCGAGGCTCCGGTTGGGCGAGAAGTACACCCCAATCACTGCAACGTCTCCCAGCAGAGCGAGAACACAGCCACGACCCCTCGACACCCTGTCGAAGGGAGCGAGGCCGGAAGCACTCCGCTGGGAGACTATAGCCACCAAACCGTCGTGGTCCACAACCCAGTTATCCCGAGTATGGGTGTTCTGTTTGCGGCCCAGGTACGGTTCGGAGACTACCGCCACGGTCGCCTGCCATTGTGCAATGGTCTGGATCAACAGATCCTGGGCCGCGACACCATGGCCGACGTTGGCCTGCAGGAACGAGATCTTAGCCATTTATTAATGGGCGGTGTCCATACCCTCCTCAGTCTGTGGGGAAGAGGTGGCTGCCACCAGCACATTCCTCTTCTTAGCTTTTCCTAGACGGCCCTTCTTGGGTGTGGCCGCTGAACAGGCTTTTACGCCCAGCCGGTGAGCAGCGGTCACACCCGCCGCCGCACAAACGGGGCACCAGGGCTCCGCCAAACAGCCGGCCGCTTTGTGGCCGGGTTTCCCGCAGTGGAAGCAAAGGGCACTGCGATCAACGCTCGCAACGCATTTGGCTCCCACATGCCCTACCTCCAGGCAGCGGAAACACCGCTGTGGCCTTGGCTGTAGGAGCACGGCACGGACCTGGGACCACCCCACAGTAAGGCAACGGCCATCCACCACCTTCTTGGCTGCCGCGACCGGGCACTTAACCCAGACCGTGCCCTCTCTACCTGCTGGGCGGACAATTTCGCCCACTTTGACGATGGTGGTGGCGCACTCTCCTACATCCGCCACCATCTGCGCAACCTTTTCCTTAGTGGCCGCATCACTAAGGCCAAAGATGCGTAGCTCCACGTATTTTTCCGGCCTAGTGACGCGAACCTCATCGCCAAGTGCCATCTTCAGGCTCTCGGCCAATGCGTTCGCCTTTTCACTTCTCTTATCGCCTGCCACCTCGAACACCCTGCCCCCAGTGACTGCCGTGCGAAACCGTAGCCCTTCGATCCCGAGACCTTTGAGGTCAATAGACCTCTCGGCCTCGAGGAGCTTCGCGGCGTATGTCACACCCCGATCTACTGCGCCCTGCTGCAGGGTTATCACAACCGCAGCAGTGCGAGGGGCGCGGAGTTTCAGAGTACACTTCCCCAAGGCAGCCTTGGCGGGTAACTGGGCGGGCGCCGATGCTGCTTTCTTCTGTTTTGATCGTCCGGCCACAACATTCCACGCCTCGGTGAGTGATTGAGGCGCAGGTTGTAACGGGCGCTCCTGTCTCGCTGCTTCTGCTTCCTGCGCCGCAGTGCTCTTCTTCTGTTTTTTCCTTCTCTTTCCCCCAGCACCACCGACAGAAGCAGAACCAACACCAGCAGAGGTGTTTTTCTCATCCAGCGGGGCATTAGAGTGCGGAGCAGGAGTAGCGCTGGCAGGGCGCGCAGCAGGCAGACCAGCTGAGCCGTTCGATGTCCGACGAATGCCTTCGGGGCGTGTGGCCACGGGGGCGCCAACAGGGGTATCGACAGACGGGGCAGGTTTGTTGGACCGTGCTGAGCGGGCAGCGTTACGTGCATCTGCCGCTAGGGGTGGGCGCAGCCGCGGCTCTGGCAACAGACGATCCTCAACACCGTCGACGCGCGCGTTGATAAGGAACAAAACCTCATCACGCGTCATTGATGGCGGAGGGTTTGCCTGTCGCTTAATTGTCTCCAGTTCGGCCCGGAGGGCCGCCAGTTCTTCCTGCAAGCGGACTACCTCCTCCGATTCCGTGCGGGACCTCATCTCTAGCATGTGCTCCAAAATGGTGCTTGCGGCGGTTCTGAGGTCCCGTACGGATTGCCCCTTCAGCCGTGAGGATTTTTGGGCGATGGAGCGGATACACTCCACCGCCTCCTCAACTGCTCGCCCCGTAGGTCCCGAGCAGCTGGCGGTTTCGGCTCCTCATCGAGAGTGGAAGATTGGCGGAGAGAAGAGAGCCTCTTCTCCTGCCGTAGGAGCTTCTTGGCAAGCTCCTCTTCCTACTGGAGCTCGCGCTCCCGCTCTTTGGCTGCCTTAAGTTCAGCCCTCGCCTTGCCTATACCAATGTATTTCCCTGTTGTTGGGGGACGACCACGACCGCGCTTCTCAGGCTGGCCCCTGGACTGGGACTCCTCACTATCCCCTTCAGTATCCGAGTTACGGCGTTTCCGCCATAACCGATACACAAAAGGGGAGGGGGAGCGAGAGCATATCTCCTCCATGGAAACCACACTGCTGTCATCTGACAGTAGTAGATCTCTCTGCACTACCTTTTTTGGTGTGGTGTCACGCGGTACCAACACCGGTATTTTCGCCGATGGGCCATCAAGTTTACTCGTTAATCAGAAATCCAATAATATATTAATACATACATAGATACATATTGTCACGCCTTTATCCCCGAAGGGGTAGGCAGAGGCAAATTAAACGCCCACATTTCACCGTATGCATTTTTGTCCCACGTAACAGGTGGTGAGCCCATTGCCGTGTTGAAATGGACAGGCGCAGGCTGCGGCGAACCGCTGTTGAAATTCTTTAAGCCGCCCATATGGCCTTCAACTTGGCTTAACGACTGCCATTTTACGAAGCACGGAACTTGGGTGGGTCTAAAGGGCCGAATATATTTAATAAAATGGTCTAATTTAGATGTTAAATTTGGAAGAAATTTTGAACCCGTTGCCTTTTTAGTGAGGTGCTAACAAAAAAGCTAAAAGGTCTTATGTGCTTGACACTAATTAGCACGACCAATTAAAGTCCTGGTAGTCTCGGACTTGTTATATATTGTTAAATGTTAATATAATAATGAATCAGCAAAATACATAACCTTAACACAACTTCAGCTTGTATACAATAGAAACCAGTTTAAAAAGGTTTTGAAATGAGGTAAGTCAACAAAAAAAAGGGGCTGCCCTGGAAGCAAGAGCTGTTGGGTCTTATGAAGGGTGTGTGAGTTGTCTAATGAATTCCGAAAGATATTTTATGGATATACTTACTGATAATCAAATTAATGTTGCCTTTGCCTTCAATTTCTACTGACTCTAAACTTCCTTTCACCTCACCGTTACCATTTAAAACTAATTGAGGGCATCTTAGGAAGTATTCATAGTTTAATGCTTTTTGGTTAGCTCTGCAAGACAAGAGTACAAGTTCCAGATTGAGAGATTGTTTTAGATTTTAACTTAACTATCTTCACGCTGTATCCCTGATGGGGTAGTCAGAGAGGACAGATCGCCAGATCCACGCATACTTCTTTCGCTTCGATTCATTAATCGCTTCACACATGCACGTCTAGGTATGAGGGAATATATAGTGAGGGAAATGGAGATTTAAATACAGTTGCTTAGTTTGTTACTGAAGGCAATGTCAATTTAGCTTATTGGACTGCTGAATGTCTAACTGCCTGTTCCAATCATTTTGTTAGCTGAATCCTTTTTGCTAGTGGTCACTCATTGTTTGGAATTAAATCATAAAATTTAATTAAATTTAATATGTTAAATCTAGTGTGTAGCTTTATGCTCTAATTCTCCATTTAAAAATTGACTGTGTCATATTTTACGCTCTTCCATCTGCACAATTTTCTTACATTTTTTTTTAATAAATTTATAATGAATTCAGCGCCATAGAACTTATTAGTCAACTCACATTGTACTTAACACTAATAGAATTTTATATAATTCTTACGGTGACTTGGTTTTTAACTAAAATAATTATGTTTGTCAAACTAAAAACAAAAATTGTACTTCTCATAAGAAAGTTTTGAGGTTCATATTGTATGCCCACTTTTCACCACGTGTATTCCTGTCCCACGTAATAGGAGGTGAGACCATTGCCGTGTTAAAATAGACAGACGCAGGTTGTGGCTTCAACTTGACTTAACGACTTGTCAGTCGTTAAGTCAAGTCAAGTTGAAGACCTTATGTGCGAGCTTGAAAAATTTCAACAGCAGGTAGCCACAACCTGCGTCTGTCTATTTTAAATTAACATATTACTGGCAGTCGTAGAAATTAACATATAACATTTTAAATGGACATATTACTGGCAGGATTTATAGCAACTGGGCAAACACTACGAAAAATATTTATTATAGTAGCGTCTACCAAAATCTATGATAACGTTATGTTGCGTCAACGTTGTTCAAGTGGTCAAGCTATTTGCATTTTAGGAAGTGGTTACATTTACCTAACTAACTAACTATCTTCACGCTGTATCCCTGACGGGGATGGTTACATTCACCCCGTATATATTTGACTATCCCATATACTTACACGAATCTTGAAACTTCACACTTTGATAAACCTGTCATGGTTATGTTCAATAAGTGGCATTTTAGTGTTGGTGATTCCTGTACAATTTCGTCTTTAAACATTGGATCAGATGGTTCTACTACGCCTTTAAATCCCAACGTAAAAGTTTTATAGGCCCAATTTGATGCTCGTGTCACACATTCCACATCTGATAAGTCACATGTGCTTACATCTGAAAAAAAATCCAAGCTACTAATGAATCGAACCCAATTATTTTATGTCTTACAAAAATTGCATTTTCTAGTTGTTTTCAAGAATTTTTTGGACAATTCAAGTATAAATCTCATTGTCGAAGTCAAAACTCATAAAAAAAGCTATGTATAAGCTAGCCGTATAAATTCGTATCATCATTAGGAAAGGTAATTTATGTATTTACTATAACAGTAGCTTCATCTACGTTACACATATATCCTGATTGTACTGCTCCAGTGCTTTGCTTCGGCTTGTTAGTTTCCAGCCATTCTATCCAAGCATTCATACATTTTACAAAGCGTTCGCTAGTCCAATATCATTAGTTTTATGAGGCTACTTATATAGTATCGAGACGTGAATATCTACAGTACGATTAATAGATATTATAAGAGACAGGAAATTACAATGTGTTATTTTAATTTTTTATATTTGCGTTTGCAATACTGCCAAAATATCAACATAAAATCGCCAGTCCTCCATGATCATGGCGTTTGATACAGTGCCCAAGTATTAGAAACACAAATAGCAAACAGCTAGCTATACGTTTAGAGTCTTCTTGAGGTATGAACTCCGAAACGGAGTTGCGTCAAAGTTTTTACCGGCCCTTGCAAAGATGACAGATTAAAATGGTAATGGACAACCTAGATCTGTCGAAGAACTATATAACTAAGAGAATATGACTCTGTTTCATGCAACTGTAGGGTAGAGCGTCCATCTAGAAAAGATAAAAGGGAGAGACTGGTTGCAGAACTGTAGCAGTGAGCATATATCTACTGAGATAAGGGTTCGCAAGGAAAGCATTAGCATCCCGGTATGTTAAAACCTCGACGGACACACGATTCCTACCAACTCTTTTCACTCCATCTTTAACAATATTCACTATGTTGTTTTTAAAAAGCAAAGTTCCAAAAGTATCTGGATGGAGAGTGGAGCCTGTGGTCTGTTGAGTTTCAGTTCTACTCACATGAATGACAAATGGGCTTTTATCATCACTAGTGTACTTATTTCTAGACACTTTTGTTGTTTTGAAGGGTGAATAGGTAGGTTGTCGTATTGGGGGCTCACGTAAATCTATGGAAGAGTCGGAGAGCGCGGCTGTAGCTAATTACGAGAGCGGGCTAGATGAACTCGAACTCATGGAATGGGAAGTAGAAGAAGAATAAAACACTGGAGTATGACGATCCGTTGGGTCAGGTAGGATCAGGAGGTTTAGCAGCCATAATGGCTGGGAGGCAAGTAAGAACCGTTTAAATCAAATTAATAGTTAAGTCCATATGAGTATGCCAAAGGAGTAGGTTAACAATGGTATGAACCAATCGTTATCAGCGCGCACCTTGTTTCCGCCTGATAAAAGACTTTTCAGTACCTTTTTCAGGCGGCCCAGGAAACGCTCCATTAACGATTGTTTCATACCCTTGTCATCAATTCCTAATGCCTGTGTCATACCCAAATATTTGTAGGTTTCATTTGCAGAAAGGGATCTAAGTTTTGTGGAATTTGAAAGTTCCATGCCTTCAGATTCCACAATCTTACCTCTTTTAACATGCATGGTTGCACATTTGTCTACACCAAACTCCATATTGATAGAATTACTAAAGTTTTCAGTTGCCTTTAGTAAATCTTTCAATTGGATATCGTTGGAGGCAAAGAGTTTCAAATCATCCATGTAAAAGAGGTGGGATATAACTTGACCACTTCTCAAATGATAGCCCAGCCCTAAACCCTCTAATATAGTACTGAGAGGGCTAAGTGCTAGACAAAACCACAAAGGACTCAAACTGTCACCCTGGAAAATACCCCTCTTTATCTTTATAGGTTCATCGTCACTAAGAATTTCTCGACATCTCTGATAGCGAAGGACCGTACTCCATTGCCCCATACATGTCTCCAAGAAGGTGCATAGAGTTGCATCAATCTTATACAACTCCAGCACCCTCATGAGCCATGAATGAGGCACGGAGTCATAAGCCTTCTTATGGTCTATCCAAGATGTCGCCAAATCCCTTCGTTTACGACGAACCTGTTGATTAATGGTCGTATCAATAATAGGGAGCTCTTTAGTACCATGGGCCCCAGTCATACATCCATTCTGAGAGCCTGATAAGATTGAATTTTCAGTAACATGAGAATTAATTTTTACTCTCAGAATAGATGTAAGTAGTTTATATAACGTTGGAAGACACGTTATAGGTCTATAATTTTTGGGGTCCGTGGTACTACCTGACTTATAAAGCAGGTGGGTTACTCCAGTGGTCATAAAACTTGGAAGCAACCCAGATTCTAAGGATGATTGAAATTGAGATGCCAAATGACTGTGTGAACTCCGGAGCCACTTTAGCCAAAAATTGTGCAGTCCGTCCGGTCCTGCAGCTTTCCAGTTAGGAAGTTGACGGAGTGCATTTGAAACATCATCAGATGTTATTGATGGTGGCTCCATTGGATGAATGGAGTCACACATTCGCTTGACACCTCTCATCCATTCACCCTCTGTATGGGTGACAGGCACTGACCAAATACTACACCAAAATGAATTCGTAGCCTCATTATCTGGTAAATGCGTGTCACCCACTGCATCTGGTTGCTCTCAATTTCTATAAACACGCCGCTCATCTTTTTGATTTGTGCGATTCAGGACATATCTATCTGTTCTAGTTTTGTATCGTCTAATGCGGTTTGCCCCTGCATAAACTTTCTGCTTTAGGAAGTCAATGCGTTCTGTAACTCGGTTTGCGTAATCACTTATTCCAGTTCCTGCAAAAGCCCGAGTTACAAAACGCATAACTCTCGGGCGAGTATTGCCCGACCTAAAGCAGCTAAGCTTGCCAATGAGTACCCTGGTCTCAGTAATCCGCCGTTCAATCCTGCATTGCCATAGTGGTACAGCAGGAATTGGTCGAGTAGTGGTTTTGTAGCCTGGGATCTCAACACCAGCTACTCGACATGCTGCAACAGCTGCACAATACAAAATTGAGTGCGTATCACTGAGATTTTCACTATTTTCTAAATAACTAGCTAATAGTGAATTCAGGGCACACACCAGCGCCATATTGCGTTTATGCATTGGCAAACGTGGTAGACGTGGTAAATCTAAATCAACATCAAAATATTCCCGTACCGCACATTCCAAAACACTCCTTATCTGTTCATTGCACTGAGTACTCACGGTTAAAGGCACGCTATCCATCCCAAAATCGTTAGGTGTGAGAGGTAATGGTCTTGATTCCCCTATGGGTTGTGATGCGGGAGAAATAGCATTTCTTTGCCGTAAGTCAGAGAGTAGCCTCTCAAGTGCAGTACTATCCAACAAATGACAACGTTGGATAGCACGCACTTGATCCGATAGACGTTGTGCCGTAACGTTGACACCTGGTTCAAGATCCTGAAACTTAAGGAAAATACGATCTCGGTACGACGTGAGGTTGGTTCCCCCCTCTGTAGCCACAAAATATGCCCGCATGACGTTTTCATTCATTGAATGAGTCAATCGCATGCGGTGCACATCACCACCGGTAGCGGGTGCCCTTTTCGAAGCCGATGGGCCTCGGGACCCCAAGCGTGTCGGTGGCCGGCCTCTCCCACGCCACCGCGCTGGTGGTGGTGACGACGGCGGAGAGAAATACTCGCCGCTGGAGCTCGAGCTTGACGCCTCAGCAGCAGTCGGTGTAGCGACTGCGCTCACCGTGGGCTGCAAGGCAAAGCTTTGCGGCGAATCCGGGGATGGAATTTGTGCAATGCGTTTTGTCCTGGATCTTGTGAGCATTCCAATTTGTTTTTCATTATCCAATTTTGTGTTGTATGAGATAAGGTATGACGTTAGACGTCATGTCAAATCTATGAAATCGCATCTTTTACAAATAATGTTGATTTGAAGGTGCTATATCCAAATTAATATTTACTGTACTTAAAATTATTTTCCGGATCTTATGAATAATGTGTTAGCTGATTTTTATTTGCTGATTTTTAAATATAAAATATTTTACGTAGACAATGACAATTGGTAGCGTAGTGTTGCCAGGTTTGCTTATTTATTATTATTATGTTTCTTCCTTTCACGGGTATCTTCTTTTTTTTATGAAGATACCCGAGCTGTTGGTATGCGCACATGGGGACATACTGGTCGAACACGCAGAGGCCCTTTAAGAATTTTAATCTAAAAGGTAATGGGACTCCCACTACAGACAGTTCACGCCCGCCTTATGTAGAAGAACGATAGTGGACCACCTCCAATGGGAGTTAAACTATTGTACAATATGCTAACTACTAAATGGGCTATTGAGTTGAAGGTGAAATGGAGTATGTAACTAAAACTATGGATGAAGACGGCGTCTGCCATTTTAATATATTATTATCAAAATACTGGCAGACGGTGATTTGCCAACTCACTAGATGGGCCCCCTATACAATCACCATAGGCATGATAAGCCTGGAAGGCGACAGAGTGCAACACCGATGTGAGGGGCTTGGGGTGTCCAGCGGTGCGGCGCCGGTTTCACCTTCGCGGGACAGACCCGGAGCGGGCTTCCCCGTAGTTATGCCCTTGAAAATGACACTTCCACCCCCGAGCATATAGCTCTGGCTCCCTCCCTCTGACCGGCCAATTAAGGCAAGCCAGAGTTGAGATTTGCTGCACTCCCGGGAGTAGCACTCTCACTGCTCTCCCGTTACGCCATTAAATCCCAACCGGTGCAGAAGGGCAACAAAACTCTGAGGAATCGGGACCGATGTGTAGCCACGCACATTCAGCTCGCCACAAGCTGCCCTGCGGATGTGAACTTTTCAACAACTTACTGATACATTTTTTTGTTGGTATCAGAAAGTGGATAACTCAAAAAGCGAATCTACTGTGCCCTCATAGGGTTGCGTTAATCCTATAAAAGATAACGACTGTCCTCGAGGGGTTTATTATTATTATTTTTCAAAGAAAAAAGTAATGTACTTTTTTAAATACATAAAAAAATTAAAATTATGTAGTAATTATATAAAAAAGAAGCGATATATTATATATTTGAAGCGCTCGTGGCCCCGCGGTCTCAGTGTTCGGTAAACGATCACTGAGGTACGCAACTTTCACTATGGCTGGTCGTCGGATGGGTGACCACTTTGTGGCATTTACATTTGCGAGCGTTTCCGTGCTTCGGAAGGCACGTTAAGCCGTTGGTCCCGGTTGCCAGTAAAATGGCAGTCGTTAAGCCTGGTTGAAGGCCTTATAGGCGGCTTAATAAATTTCAACAGCAGGTAGCCACAACCTGCGTCTGTCTATTTCAACACGGCAATGGGCTGACCACCTATTACGTGGGACAGGAATCCACACGGTGAAAAGTGGGCATATAATATGCCTCTGCCACCCCTTCGGGGATAAGGCGTGATGGATATTTATTTATTTATTTTTTTTTATATAAAAATATAAAGTAAAAACCGAGTCACTTACTTTTCGCTAAATATAATAAGAAAAATATCCTCCACATCCAGTGTGCTTGACAAATCATTTTCTTAAGAAAAAGATGGAACAATAGTAGTCAAACCTGCAAGTAGTAACTTAAAACACTGATTCAAATCAACATAAAATCGTTTTTATACTAAAACTTGTATAATATAAAAAAAATAATGGGTTCTTTAGAAAATAAGGCATTGGTTCCGTAGTACAATAGGAAGTCTGTTTGCTCAGACAGTTTTAGAAGACTAATTTGTCATGTTTATAGTAAGTAAGTTTTATGTAAGTAGTAAAATAAGTAACTAACTATCTTCACGCTGTATCCCTGACGGGGTAGTCAGAGAGGACAGATCGCCATTCATACTTCTTTCGCTTCTTGCAGATTCATCGCTCGCTTCATATATGCACGTCTGGTATCCAAGTACTTTGACTTTTCCGTTTTTGAGCAATCTGTTCACATGGTTTTCATATGTAAGTCTCGTATGGTCTCGCCCTACCCTGACTCCTTCTACCCTCTACTTTCGCAATATATATATTCTTCGTCAATCGTTCCTCACTCATTCGTTGGACGTGTCCAAACCAACGGAGCACGCCCTTTTTATTCAAACTTGCCATACTGCGTATCACTTCGTTACGTATTTGGTCACTAAATATAGAAAATAGTTTTTAGGGTACTTACATATTAACTGGGGGCAGCCGGTGCTTGACGAAGGTACAGAGTTGATAAATTTTAGCCGGTCCAAGTCTGGCACGACATCAGTGGACACACATTAAAAAACAGGTGCCTTCACGTAAAGCAGAAACGGTATTTTTCTTTTAAAAACTATTTAAAAAAACAAAATTCTAAATGACGTGGTCCATTGGTTTGTACACGTCCAACGAATGAGTGAGGAACTATTGACGAAGAATATATATTATGCGAAAGTAGAGGGTAGAAGGAGTCAGGGTAGGCCGAGACGTACATATGAAGACCACGTGAGCAGATTGCTCAAAAACGGAAAAGTCAAAAGTACTCGGATACCCAGACATGCATGTATGAAGCGATTAATGAATCTGCAGGAAGCGAAATAAGTATGCATGGATCGCGAGGCCTGGCGAACTGTCTTCTCTGACTACCTCGTCAGGGATACAATTTGAAGATGGTGTTTTTTAGTTGTCTATCTATATATCTATGTTCATGCTGTAGGTATTCCTGACGGTGTACTACTGAACGGTACAGGTCACAGATAATTAAAATTCGCGATCCATGCATTCATCTTTTGCTTCCCTCAGATTCATGAATCGTTGCAATTTGCTCACGTTATTTATATTTGTGAATCCTGGTTTATCCCTTTATTTGGCATTAAATTCTTTTTTATGCATCTTCTGACATACCCAGAATTCACTACCGAAAGACAGTGTTGGAACTAGTAATACATTGTTAATAGCGAAGCATGCTTTTTTTTTTAGGATGCTTTATCTAACAAAGGACAAAGCACCGTTTACTCCATTTTCGGAAGCTACTTTCTGTTCTAGATCTGAATCACATCTTCCATCGGCGCTAAACTTACTTCCTAAGTACACAATTTTTGAGAGGACCGTCTAAAAATTGTGTCAGGTACACATTTTTATATGGTTGACGAGAATATGTTTAACTTACACAAATATGCGCTTATTCGTTACTTTATCTCTTTAAATTGGTTGCATTCAAGCAAACACCTTTTTTTTCACACTCCTTTTTCACGTTTGTGACCAATCCATGCCGGTCGGCTTCTGTTGAGATCATCAGCTCTGTATCATCAGCAAAAACAAATATAAACAAACCGTGCCAAATATACGTGTCGATACCGTGAGTAGTGTGTGTCGTGATCGAGTTCGAGAAAACAATGGTAGTGGTGTCGTTCCGTGTAAACAAACTAGAAGGAGGGTAGAACGATATATGTGCTAGTGACAATATGTCAACCGCAGTGGCTCCAGTTACTCCGTGAGCATGGCGCTTGCAACAGTGCCGAATTATCGGATGCTCGCGCGTGAACGTGTACATGGTAAATATCCCGAAAATCAATATTTTACGTATGTGAATGACCATGATAGTTTAAATTCTTATATTGACAAAATCGTCCATCAAACATTCGATATGAAACTAAATACTCAGTGAAGATAATATTTAGGGAGTGCGGGTAAGAACGATATTAGAAGATGAAAAAAAAAATGTAATTTCACGCTGTATCTATCACGGGGTACTCAGAGAGGACAGATCGCAAGGCTTCGCGATCTATGTATCCTTCTTTCGCTTCTTGCAGATTAATCAATGACTTCTTACACGCACGTCTGGGTATACGAGTAGTATTGATTTTTTCGTTTTGGAGCAATCTGCTTACGCGGTCTTCATATGTAAATCTCGGCCTACCCTGACTTCTTCTACCCACTTTTTTCGCACAATATAATTATATTCTTCGTCAATCGTTTCTCACTCATTCGGTGGATGTGTCCAAACCAATGGAGCATGCCCTTTTCCAGTTTAACGCTGACATGTTCATTCAAACCTGCGATATTGCGTATCACTTCGTTACGTATTCGGTCGGCCAAATTACGCCACACAATTTTCGAAGTGATCGCATCTCCACAGCATTAAATTTACTTTCATGCATCTGCTGACATACGCAGTTTCCTTTACGTGCTTATATCCGGGCAGCAAGTCCCACAGAGTTTCTCTCACAACAAATGCTTTCACCAGATACAGAAAACCTTCTGGCCAGAAACTTCTCCGCGATCATGCCGGGAGAAAACACTTGATCCATGCAACCTCTTCCACGTCGAAATCGGCATTGAGCCTCCAATAAATACCTTCCAGACTTTTATTGCATTATTGTCGTTATAACTTTTGTTTACGTTTTACGTATTACGTTTTACTATCTAAGCTGACCAAGCTGATCGCCCTGTAGCTGTAGCAGTTTTGGCGAGAGCCTTTGCCTTTGTAAATAGGTACTATATCTGCTATTCGCCAGTCATCTGGGACCTCACCCATCCGCCAGCATAAGTTGCATAACAGACATAGTGTGTCCCAGACGCGCGACCCACCGTACGTCATCTGTCTGTCTTTTCCCGCAGATCTTGACCACATGTCATATTTGCTATCGCTTGTTCAATCTCTTTCATGCTTATGACTTTAATATTATTATCTTTGGTCTGAATCTGGATTAGATCTGCTTAGAACTCCTATTATAAGCTTTTGTTACACAGTGTTAACTGATCATCCACATTAGATAATACTCGTAATACCTATTATTATTTGTTCTAAGCACAGTGTAGTAACAAAGATCATTTGCGCCATTGTTAGAAATCTTAGTTAGTTAGTTATTCTTGCAACCTTTAGATGGAGAATTATTATGAGAACTAAATTTCTTAATTAGAAATCGTATGAGTTAATGTTATTTATACAATTATGACTGTCCTTGAGAAGAGTTACTACATAATTTATTTTAAACGAGCTGACCCAGCGGACTTCTTTTTATATAGAAAACATTAAGATGATAATAACAACATATATATATATCCATCACGCTTTATCCCCGAAGGGGTGGCAGAGGCATATTATATGCCCACTTTTCACCGTGTGGATTCCTGTCCTGTAAGATGATAATAAAAGACAAAACCCGGAAAATCAGCTTCATATATATTAACACATCTCTCCATCTCCAATAGTATTAAGAGCCTCTGTGTTAAGATGTCTTCTGACGTCCGAAACCGTATTCATTCAGAGGCCATGACCAAACTGGCGTCCAAAAACACACAGTGCTTGACCAACGGGAATCACTCCCCTGGGTAATTCCCGTTGGTCAGATTGATAGCTAGATTGATTTTGCGCAAAAGTACTGTATTGTGGAGCAAAGCAAGTGCGGCCACACATGGAGTACTGTACTCCTGTACAATATTGTACCACCGGCTACTTTTTATCATCGACGGCTTACCACAGATAGGATGCCTATAGTATATAATATATATGCCTAAACTCTACGTCTGGAGCACTGGCATGCGTTGTCTGACGGAAGCTATCTTCAGCCTACGCTTGGTTTGTGAAATAAACTGCCTGCCTCGATTTTTGTGAATGTCTACAGAATGGGGCTCTTTAAAAAGGGTCTCAGGAGGTTTTAGGTCGGCAGCACCGCTGGTGTTATAAAAGTCCATAGGCTACGGTGACCACATTCAATCAGGTAGATATTGTACGCTTGTTAGCCACTTCAGTGGTTTAAAAAAACAATAAAATTTTAACGAATCTTCGGTTGGTGAAATTAAATTAATATGTTTCTCTTGTACAGCAAATTATGTGACACACCGACAGCAGCGCCACCTGGCAGAAGCCAGCATTTTCAAACAATCGAGTAACCCATTGAAATGTTCACACTAAATTTCATCCAAATTCGGTATGGTCGTTTAGGAAGAGTTAGGTAACAAACACACGTACTGGAGAATTATCTATTATTTTATATTATTAATAAAAAAATATAGATAGTCTTTTTTCGACAACTGACACTTTTATTTTTTTTTAATTATAATATTATTAAATACTGTTTTTTGTATAGTACACTAACTGGAATAATTCCCTGGCAAAAACTTTAAGGTCCGTATTCCAGAACGTTTCTTAAGACTCAATCAACGCTTGAGGCTAGATTTTGCCTTATAAAATCTACTCTCAAGCGTCGATTGAGTATTGAGAAACGTGCTGGAATACGGCCCTAAGAGTAACTTTAAGAGTAAATTTTTTTTTTTTTCATTTATTAATTATGTTTATAACTTACAGCTACTATAAACTTTACACATATTAAAAAAAAGGAAGGCAAGGAATATTTAGAATGTGATAAAATGAATGTCCTAAATTCCAAAGTTATAAAAACTTACAACCTCTTTTTGTAAAATTTTGGGGTAAAAATATTACAAGATATTTTTAGATTATTGTTGGAGTCAACGATTATATTGAGGAAGATTCATATTACTGTACATAATAATAAACATTATATGGTCGGATTTCCAGTTGACAAAGGAACTGGGGGCCGAATATACGTTTTCAATCGTGTAACACAGTCGAAACCGTCGCGCAGCAGAAAGCCTAATGTACAATTTTACAGTTTTGTAGTGTACTATTACAATCGTGCTCCAATAGAGCCCTATCGGCTGGAATTCTATTAACACGTGGTGCGCCAGTGGCTGCTCGTAAATTGCACTTTTGGTAGTTCACTAAGACAGCCAAATATAGCGATTCCGGTTATATTCTTCGGCTAGTGCTATTGTGATACCTATGAAAGTTTTATTAGACTATCTAGTAGTAGTAGACCGCAATCGTTTTTAAGAGAATAGAAATAGAACGGAATTTTATTGTTTGTTAAATAGTATACTCGGCCACTTGTTTCGTTTTGAAAGGCATTATGAGTATGACTGCGAAAAAATACCGTCACGAAGTGGTAGAGCCTATTTTTGCTCCGCTCTAGCAGCAAATTAGATTAAGATTTCGTATTTATGCAATACATGCTCGCGCACATACCACAAGACTGATTCTGTAGTTTTTCGTTTACGGAATATCGAGATTATTATGCAATTCACAAGTTTCTTTTAATTTATAATATAAATTATTCAATACATGATTTATCTATTCATGAAATATGAACAAGAGGGTGCTTTGTTGCATTTTAATAATCGCTAAGTTTGATGCCAGCAACCGACTCGTGCGCGCTCTTCATACAGGACCGTATGCACGTGATTAAATCATTAGGTTTTTTTTTTGCTAGCACTTAGAAAACTTCATTTAGTTTTGTAAAAGTCTATTGATATGAAATTAAAATTTTCATTTCATTTCATTAATTCAAAAGTATTTTGTGCGGAATAAGGTTATATGAGTACCTTGTTCCATGGTTTTGATATGTTTACATTCATATTAAAAATAATGTTTAAAGTTCATTATTTTGCGTAGTTTAAAGTGTACGTTTGTATTATGAGTAACCCCCTTTCCAGTTTAACGCTGTATATTGAATGAACGATTCAATATACAGCCATATTGCGTATCACTTCGGTCGACCGCGATATTTTTTTTTAAGTTATCATATCTCCACAGCATTTAATTTACTTTCATGCATTTTCTGACATACCCAGGTATTGCTACCAAAAAGCAACGTTGGCACTACACTGCGTTATGAATTGCGAGTCGTGCTTCTATAAAAAATTCGCGAAAGCGACAAAGCATCGTTAAATTTATTATATATTTTAATTAGTAAAGACTAATTTGGAATTTGCCAGTCATCTAGGACCTCACCCGTCCCCGTGTATAAGTTGCATACCAGACATAGTGTGTCCTAGACGCGTGGCTCACCATAATTATATAATTATCTCAGCAGTAAATCTGTCTTATCCCCCAGCCTCGACATATTTCATACTTTTTATCGCTTGTTCAATCTCTTTTATGTCATATTTTCTAGGTTTAATTCCAGAGTTGACAGGTGTAGGAACAGCATAATCAAAAGTTTGGCTTAAAGAGCACTTATGTCCTACATTTATAAGCGCTGAATAATGATTATTGGGTATGGGTGAACATGTAAATATATGGTCGGTTTTCATGATTTCTATGTTTTTTTTTGTTAAATTTGGTACAGTGACATTGCATTATTTTTGTTTTCTTTTTTTACAATTTTAAGTACTTAATGTGAATGTTTTTATAATGTTAATATATTATAAAACGAATTTTATGAAAGAATTTAATTTAAAATTATAATGAATGTTATAATATTAATACCTATATGTACGAGTGTGAAGGTTTTTTTATTATGCATTTAATCTGGTTTTTAACATAATTCCATTAATATATGTACAAAGGATCGTGTGTCTGAAGTAATAAAATTATTATTATTATTTTATGCTAATGAAATCAATGACATTGATGGCCTCAAAGTAAGCTTCACTTCCCGATCTCTGTCTTTACTTGTATACATCTCTGCAGGAGGTCAGTTTGTTCTGTTAGGACATAGTTGTCAAAACTAAGCACTTCATTCATACTGCCAATTATCGCACAACTCCGAGTCTTGCCTACCTCTTTCTAGAAGAGTCCAGCATTATCCAGAAAATTGGATAACCTTTCATCCGTTTTCATTCTGCAGCTTTCACGAGTTTCCTCTATCAGTGCCTTTAACTAACTCTAACTTTTTGCATCTTGTATCTCTCTTTCATATTAAAATCATTTCGCGAGGCTAAGTAGTCTAACCATGCTTTCTTCTTCATTCGAACGGTTTCTTTCACTTCTTCATTTCGCCATGTATCACGCTTATTACTACTGCCTCTTTTCGTTTCTCCACACATTTCCACAGTGGCATTTACCATACTATCCCTAAGGTTTTGCCATACACATTCGAGATTCTCACTACTAACATTGACGTCGCCAAGCTTTATAATAATAATATTTTTTATTAGTTTTCCTTTTCTATTGTAAAATGTTATTATTTTTTTTAAAACTAAGTGTGATGGTTTGTCTATTTTATTATTTAGCAGCAAATAGTAGTGGATCATTATCGAACACTTGCCTCTAACCTCTAATGTGTTAATTCCCATCATGCCACCCACAAAAAGAGACGGATATAGATAGTGATAATATCCATATACTTATCTTTAAATATAGGAACCGAGCGAACTTGTTTTGCACCTTTTCTAACATGTCAATATATTTAGTTTCGTGAGGATCCCATACCTTTAAATTATATTCCAATTTATTGAATTATACATAGTTTTTCGCTGCCTGCAAATTTATTAATCGTTTCATACATGCACGTCAGGGTATTCGTGTACTTTTGACCTTTGTTTTTGAGTAGTCTGTTCACGTGGTCTTCGTATGTTAGTCTCGGTCTACCCTGACTCCTTTAACCCTTTACTACAAAATATTACAATGAATATTCTTTGTCAATCGTTCTTCACTCATTCGTTGGACGTATCCAACCCAATGGCGCACGCCCTTTTCCAGCTTAATGCTTACACTGTCATTTAAACCTGCCTTATTGCTAATCATTTCGTTATGTATTCGGTTGACCAACTTTATGACGCACTATTTTCCAATTGGTCGCATCTTCATAGCATTCAATTTACTTTCATGCATTTTCTGACATATCCAGGTTCCACTACCAAAAAGTAATGTTGGTACTAGCACTGCGTTGTGAATCGCAAGGTGTACTTCTTTTACGATGCTTCGTCTTTTCACAAACTATAATTTTGAGGAGAAGAAATAAAAACAAGCAGAAGTAATCAAAATCATTTATGTTCTTTTCACCACAAAAATTTCGTCAACTGGAAACGCTTTCAAGAATTTGCTGAAGTTAGACTGAAGTATTTCGAAGAATACGTTCAAGACTGCATTTTTGAATATCTTCTCAATTGACTTTGAATTTTTTTGAATAGCTGCAAAAAGAATAGTAGAAATTTTTAAATAATTTTACAATTTTTTTATCTTTACTTATATAATAATATAAAAAAACCAAATAGTTTGTTTGTTTGTTTGGTTGAACGCGCTAATCTCAGGAACTACTGGTTCGAATCGAATTGGTCAAGAATAGTCAAAAATTCTCAATACTATTCTGGTAGTTCGGTTGGTTGGGTTGGTGGATTAAAATCTCGTTCTGAAACGACATAAATTTTTTCACTTTAATAAAAAAAATATCATATTTTTATTATTATGTTACTAGCGGTCACTTACAGCTCCACTGTGTGAAAATAGTTATTTGTTCAACAAGTGAGCAAAAATATTTTTTGCACCGAGTGCTGATAACATCAGCACTCGACACACAGATACATAATCCAGCGAAGTAGTCTAAAATTGAATCACGAGCATAGAGAGTGATTCGCAATTAAAATCAGCGCAGCGAGGCAACGAGTTAAAAAAAAATTTGCTCTTGTGTGAAACATACAACTTTTAATCACAATTAATCATAAACACAAGTCAAATAATCAAAACCATCTGGATTTAACAAATTCCCGCTGTGTCCACATATTATAAAGATTATTTTAGAGCTGCGGTCCGAAATTACAATTCATGTCAATTTTTGAATACTAAATACTAATTATATTTTAATGTAATGCGACATTATTGTTTACTGAATTATGTAGTTATTATTATTTTTCAATAAAACGTCCATAAATTAATATGGTTACACCTGTAAACTATAATAATTACATTACATAATTGTACGGCCAGCGCTAGTCTTGCTTGAGTTTCGGACCGCGCTATTGCTTATTTCAAATTTATTTAAAAAGTTGCTTTGCCTCACACTCGCAGCAAAAGTCACTTTTCCTTCGAGATTTCACGAAGCAAAAATGCCCTTTTGCTGCTGGAGAGGTGAAAAATACTTTACTCTGACTTCTCCAATATACAGCGATTCAGTAAATCAGAGTTCAAATTCTATCTACAAGTAAGTTTCTGCTTTGCAGATTTTGCTACAACATGCAGCATTTAAAGTAAAAAAAAATCTTAGAATAAAAAAACATAAATGTATATCGCCTCAACCATGAACAAAAAAACAAAGAGACGTAAAAAAAAACAAATCATAGTTTCTTAATTAGAATCTCATGAATCGTTATTTGAGTTGGTATTTTCAAATTATAACGGCTCATCATCATCACCACGGCTCAGCACTTTACCAAAATGATGTAAGGTCTTAAAAGGTTTATAAAGGGTCGGCAGCGCCAGTGCTGCACCCCTGGTGTTGCAAAGGTCCATAGACTACGGTGACCTCTTTCCATCAGGTACTTAGGGTATCCCCTGCCACCTCAAAAGTAAAAAAAAATTGGTGTACGAGTACTTGATTAACAAGTATTGTTAAATGACAATTAATTGATAACTTCGACCAGATGCTGTAACTAGAATCGTTTCCAGAGTACCCATCTCTTTAAACTAAATTACAGCAGGCATAAAATCGTATTTGAATTCGATAGCACTTAAATTCAATAGCACTTTCCTTAAACTATAATAATTCTGAGCATTTTTAAATTTTTATTTTTTTTACTATTTTTTCGGTAGTAATGATATCTTAAGTTGTATAATCAGACTATAGATTATATGCATCATGCTATTTCTGATATATGTTAGTTATTATATCTATTAATCCATCCATCTCCAATTGCTTCAAATTTTACATCTCCTACTGGTTCAGTTTCTATGTTTGAGATTTTTTTTTCCAAATGATCTTTATTGTCCTTTTCATCAATATATTTAGAATATTCACCATTGAATTTTATTATATAGTCATCTAAAATCATAAATTATAAATAATAATGTCAATATGTCTTTTTGTTAAGAGTGATTAGGCATAGGCAAGCTTCATTGTGCAAATGTAGAGTGTAGAAGGAGTCAGGGTAGACTAAGACTTACATACAATGATCATGTGAATAGATTACTCAAAAACAGAAAGCTTTGTATTACTCAAATACGGCGACGTACAAATTCAAAAATGAATTACTTAATTTAATATAAAAAATAAAAATTTAAGCGCTCGTGGCCCCGCGCGTTCTGTAAACGATTACTGCGTTAACCAGCAACTTTCGCTATGGATGGGTGACCACTTTGTGGCATTTACATTTGCGAGCGTTTCCGTGCTTCGGAAGGCACGTTAAGCCGTTGGTCCCGATTGCCAGTAACATGGCAGTTGTTAGATCAAGTTGAAGGCCTTATGGGCTACTTGAAAAATTTCAACAGCAGGTAGCCACAACCTGCGTCTGTCTATTTCAACACGGCAATGGGCTCACCACTTATTACGTGGGACAGGAATGCACACGGTGAAAAGTGGGCATATAATATGCCTCTGCAACCCCTTCGGCGCTAAGGCGTGATAGATAAATAACAAAAATTACCAACCATCAAATTAATATTGCCATTGCCTTCAATTTCCACTGAATTCATACTTCCTTTCACTTCACCGACAGCGTTAATAACCAACTGAGGACATCGCAACACAGCTTCATATTTTAATCCCGTGGTATCAAGCCTGCAATTCGATAAAATCAAAAATTTTTTTCTACGGAATACAGCTTTTTCCAATTAAAAAAAAAATACTTAGATGAACTAGATAAGTTTAAACATTTCAAAACTAATTGAATCAGGCGTTACATGGCGGAAATCCATTTTAAAATACTATAATTGTAAACACGATGTGTGATACGCCCAAAGTATGGGAGACTAGAAGTATACTTTTTAGGAATTGAATATTATTTGCTGCATTGCACAATCTAACGGCTATAGCTCAAAATTAATACACTCACTTTTATTAAAAAAGCAAAATAATATGGTTAAACTCCTTTTGTACCCATCAACTAAAGAAACTAAAAAGTATACTTCTAGTCTCCCATACTTTGGGCGTATCACACATCGTGTGGCGAGGGTACTTAAGGAAAATAATGTTTTCTCGGCCTATAGACCTCAAAATACCTTAAAAACATTATGTAATGGTAAAGATAGTATTAGTAATAGCAAAAAATCCGGTATTTATAAGTTGAAATGTTGGTTGTAGCAATGTTTATATAGGCCAAACAGGTCGTTCATTTGATACCAGATATAAGGAACACTTAGGAGCATTCCGAAACGGTCACACAGATAAATCACATTTCGCGAAGCATTTGTTGGACACGCCCGGTGTCCAACAAATGCTTCGCGTATTTTGAATGATAACAACAGTTTTGAAATTTTACATTTATGTGAAAAGGGTCTAAAAATGTCCGTATTAGAGCAGTTAGAAATTATAAAACGGGACGGGTGTGCTTTGCAGAACGAACAGACAGACTTCCACATTTCGGTTTTGCTTAGTTTATTCAAAAATGGACAAAACAACTAGAAGTCTACATCGCGCTATCGTTTGGTTGCGTTTGAACTACAAAAGGTTGAGGTGAACGCATAAGTACTTTTGCTGCCAAACAGTCTTGATAATGCCTCGTGTGTAGGCGAAACACGTGTTGACATCGTACGACATTCTAAAAAAGCGGAATATTGCAAAAATAACATTTAAAAACAAAATAATTATAGTATTTCAAAACTATAAAAAATAAAACTAAATTTAAAATTAATTTTACCTAACATCTACAAAAGGAGTTTGAGAAGGTTTTGCGGGATCACAGTGTGATTGTAGCACCCTTGATTGCAAACTTCCCAAACGGTGATTACTTTCGTTAAGGGGGGGGGGGGGGGCGTATGCTTATCTGCCACCTTCCACGGAAACTCTAAACAAGCTATTTATTCTAAGAAATCACATTTATTAAAAAAAATGCCATTGTCTTTGAAAATTTTACAAAGAAAATAAATGACAATTTTTTTAAAAGAATTTTGTATGGCCGTAACTTGCAGAAACGTATAACATTAGAATTGATGTCATGATGGTATTTAACAAATTTAGTTTAGTTGGTTTTTGCAAGTGTTTGAAATTACTTACTTGGATGTGGGTCTCTTACATCCAAGTAAGTAATTTCAAACACTTCTACATGTTTTCATATTCACATCTACATGATCTCCGAAACTCGAGCAACCTCTCCTGCTAGCGGTATAGAATATAATCAAACTTTATTTGTACACTAAGTTAAATCTAGATCATAAAGATATTTGCAAGATATTAATATAGTATAAGTACAAAGGGCGGCCGTATCGCTTAAAGCAATTTTTTTCAGGCAACCCCGGGTTGGACAGAAAAAGATAATTGTTGTAAGAACGATGAGTAGATTTTGTGTATATGAAGCTACACAATAATATACATATAAAACATACAATCATACAATAATACCTGCTAATTTTACCTGCTCTTTTGGGAATGGGAAGTCAGGCGGCAGTCGCTTTTAACAATGCAGAAACCAAAACCAATTAATAAAGTGAATCATATGCGTAGCCAGGGGGAGTGTTTTTGGGGTTGAACCCCCCAATGTTAACGATATTAACAATCATTTTCATCCTAGCGTCTGTCTTAGTAGTGTTCATGGCGCCGGGGGTCTGCTTTCCTACTTCTTTTCCTTCACTTAGCACAATCATCGACATCCCTAGTAGCGAGACCGCGGATGCATGAGATTCCTCCACATATTTACCGCAGTATTTTCATTGCTGCGAAACGCAGCTCTAACAGAGGCTATAGGTTTTATAGACTAGTCCCTTCAACCTAAATATGCGGTCTATTTAAACATATACAAATTATTACAACTATTCGAAAACCCTCCTGAAACTAAATAATGGCTGCGCCCGAGAAGTGAACCCAGACTCCAAATCCGGGTAGAGTTTGGTAGCAACCGGGTACATTAAGATGAAGAGAGACTTACTTAGTTTTTTTTACTTCACAATTTATGAGGCCTTTCATTGTCACATTCTTCAGGTGGCACTTCATATTTAGCAAATTTTGTATAATTTCATCTTTAAACAAAGGGTCAGCCTGTCAAGTTTAAGAGTTCACTTTTATTTGGCTACTAGGAGCAGCTATCGTTTGACATTTGATTTTCGGCATTGTTGGGAGGGAGTCTGAACTCCCAACCCCGTAAGGACACCTGCAGCGTTACCTCGTCGTCGTCGTGAAAACAGGTGCACCACGAGCAAGTGAGATCGACTTGGGCCCCAAAGATGATGACGATGTTTCTTACAACCAAAAATAAAGCCCGCATAGAAAGCTCGGTGACATTCTATGCCGAAAAAACTAATCAGGTTTCAGATAACTAATTGAATCGGGCGTTATATGGCGGACTGCTTGACAGCAAACGTACATGTCGGCGAGGACATAAAACACAGGTTTTGTGCTGTGACAAATAGAATGTATTATTAAAATAAATTATACGATTAAATACAGTTCGTAACCCGACAATGCTAAGCGACTTGCGCGCACCTAGCGAGCATGGCTGTCGGGACGCAAGTGGCCGAGTCGATCCGTTCCATCGTCGGCGGCGGCGCGTCACTCTCGTCTTGGGTCACAGGACTTGTTCTAAGCCCGCTCCTCACACGGGCGTGAACATACTGGGGGGCCCTTGAAATGTCCATTTCAAGAGTCATTGTAGAGTGGGCATATCCGATTGAGGGCACGCCTGATTGTTCCCTTCGACGTATTGATATCAGCTACTCAAGGTACCCCATCTTTTCCAGTCAAGCAAAGTCTTGAGGATGCCTCATATATAGGCGAAACACGTGTCGACTTGTCGACTAAGTGTCACCTTGTAAAGAGGTGTATGGCACAATTTTGACAATCTGGAGGGTAAGGTTTCCTTTTACCTATCCTACATGCCATTCCTTGAGTAGTTCGGTTCGTCATTCCTCCGTTACAATTACTAGACGTTATCCTTGAACGTTGTGCATTAGGATTGACGAATCGAGGGTGTGTGGTAAGATCCCCCTGTTTTAGATCAAGATAAACCTGATTTAGATCGATAATGAAGGAGGGGTCCTTGATTATCGATCTAAATCAGGTTTAGAACGATAATAATGGGGGACGATAATAAAAGAAAACGACCGTAACAAAACACAACCAATAAAATCTGGGCGAACGCATTCACCTACCGTTTCGTGAAAATAGGCGTGACAATTATTATGTGTGAGCTCGTACCTAAAATAACAACTTTATAATAAAAGAAATTTACTTACTTTTGGCAAAATGCAATACAAACAGCATTAACCATAACCGCTGTGATTAAACAAACATTGTGTATTTAAAAAAATATTTTTATATAAAGAAGTAACTTCTTCTATTGGTTACTTCAATTTGTAGCTTACTTAATTACGAGTACTTATGTGGGTTTTATACTAAATCTTGTACTAAAAAATTCCAACACGAACTTAATATTTATAAATAGGATGAGTATTTTTAGGGTTACTTGGACGGGATCCTCATTGATTCGACACGACAGTCCAGCCGTCTCTCTAAATGCCTAGCTAGAGTCTGCGAATGTTGGTACTACAGAGTTATCAGTAGTACCAACAGTCTACATACAGAATTTTGCATTTGACAAAGTGCAATATGTGCTTTTGTGTGTGTGTGTATATGTGTGTTTGTGTGTATACTTATGTACACGTTATACGTATACAACACAACCTAGCTTAATATAACAAATACAAGTATAACTAAAGATATAATTTAGTATGCCACACTTCTTTGTTTGTAAAAGGAAAAGTAATAAATTAATAGAAAAAGCATCAAAAGAATAAAAACTACTGCGAACGAAGCTATTAGATTTCATGGAAACAGTTAGCTGGTAACTTATATTTTTTACAGATATCAACTAACTTCACCATGTCATATTTTTTCCGAACGTGCCAAATAGTAAGTAATGCTTTACTGTACCCTAAAAATATAAATAAACTGATTTTGTTGGCGCGTTGCTTGACGAAGAATCTTTGCGGGTGGCTGTTGCTGGGTTGCAGAGTGTGTAAATCCCACAGATGCACCTGTTGTTTCACGGTGGAAGCCGATGGTCATCACGCATTCGGTTGTCGTAGATGCACAGGTAGGCAGCACCATGCTCTCAAGGACAGGCCTTAATTTCGGCGGATGTTCCGTGCTTGCTTGAACCTGAGCATGGCAGGAGACCGGACCGGACTTTGGTGCCCTGGAGGAGCGGCAAATGTCTTGTGTGAGATGCCACGTGCGTGAGCACTGTTGCTCCTATCAACCTCAGTCGTACGCTTCGTTCTCCGGTCGCTGCGGCTGAGGACGCTGCTTCTGGGAAGCGACTCAAGTACGAGCCGTTGCTGAGTCGGTATCTCTTCGAACCTTTCGCAGTGGAGGCGATGGGCTGTAGGAGTGTGGAGGCGAAGCGTTTTGTACGTGAGTTAGGGCGTAGATCGAGAGAGAAGTCGGGCAACCCCCGCTCCGGATCGTGGTTGGTGCAAAGAATGGCCATTGCCACCCAAAGGGGTAATGTGACCAGTGTGATGGTCGCTTTTGCACCGAGTACGGTTAGGCTGTTTGAATAAAAATTGACAGATGTATTATTAATACTCTATTTGTGACCTTATGATTAAAAAAAATAAATTAATATAAAATATAAGATAATATAATTTTCTAAGTAAAAGTTTTAAAAGCAATATATTCATAAAAATTAGTGGCTACCGAACATTGTGCGTAAGCCCGTGGCACGCACATGACTAATATTTTTTTATATCAGAGTGTGTTGATTTGAAGGTTGAAAACACAATGTTAGGTAATTAAATCCTAAATTAATGCAGCCTACTTAAGTAGTCAAATCTTTATAACTAACTATTATTATACTCTTCTTTTCTCGGGTATCGGGTATCGGGTATCTTCGTTTTTTTTCTCATGAAGATGCCCGGACTTTTGATAGGCTTACATGGGGACATAGGTCCAACACGCAGAGGCCCTTTGAGAATTTTAATCTAATAGGGAATGGGACCCCCACTGCAGATAGTCCACGCCCGCCTTATGTAGAAGAACGGTAATGGATCACCTCCAATGGGAGCTAAACTATTGTAAAATGTGCTAACTATGAAATGGGAAGCGCTCGTGGCCCCGCGGTCTCAGTGTTCGGTAAACGATCACTGAGTTACGCAACTTTCACTATGGCTGGTCCTCAGATGGGTGACCACTTTGTGGCATTTACATTTGCGAGCGTTTCCGTGCTTCGGAAGGCACGTTAAGCCGTTGGTCCCGGTTGCCAGTAAAATGTCAGTCGTTAAGCCTGGTTGAATGCCTTATGGGCGGCATGAAAAATTTCAACAACAGGTAGCCACAACCTGCGTCTGTCTATTTCAACACGGCAATGGGCTCACCACCTATTACGTGGGACAGGAATCCACACGGTGAAAAGTGGGCATATAATATGCCTCTGCCACCCCTTCGGGGATAAGGCGTGAAAGATAAATATTTTTTTTACTGAATGAGTAAGTAACGATTGATGAAGAATACATATATTGTTGTTGTTAATACCACTGAGGTGGCAGATAAGCATACGGCCCACTCGATGGAAAGTGGTCACCGTAGCTTATGGACGTTTGCAACACCAGAGGTGCAGCACTCGCGCTGCCGACTCTGGACATACCTTTTAGCCCTTTTAAAGAACCTCATTCTGTAAACGCCCAGGCAGGGAGATTATTGTGCAAAAGTAGAAGATTTTTTTTTTTTTATGAAGGAACAACACACAGCTACACTATGTAATATTATTAGAAGTAATAACAGTAGGTTAATAATAATGTAGCCCACAGCGCTGTTCACAGATTACCAGAAGATTTTAAGTAAATTTGAGTCGCTCGAAGGTCGAAAAGAAATGAAATTAAATATAAAAGAAAATACACAAACAAACATAGCATTATACCATTACAAAATAACATATGTACATAAAATAAAAGGCAAAACTTGTTAACATAATAATAATACACACATTTAAAGTACATTAGAGAACTGTTACCACAATTAGAATTAGTGCCATCACCGCTTTTTCTGAGCTTCCGTAGATCGTCATCTGTGCGGATAGCGAACGCAGTATCCCCATCCCGCTTACGTACGAGAATGGTGGAATTACGAATCCAAACATATTTATACTGATGTATTTTAGAAGCCTCTCTGGCCCTACGAAACAACGTTTTCTTTTTAAGTGTAAGATGCTCGTTCACATAAATCGTTGTAGACACTCCTTTGAAGCCTAGGACCTTAGAATCAATGTTGCCAGCCTTGCGATATGCAGAGAGTAAGTTATCCCTAAGTATACGCGTAGACAGTTTCACAATTATATTTTTTGGTGCACTTGTAGACTGATGCGCATGAGGCACTCTGTGGACGGATACAATATCCGCTGCAGGGATCGGGTAACCAATAGTGGAAGTAATAAGTTCCAATATATGTACTAAGTTCTCACTACGTGTCTCCGGAATACCACAGATCTCGACATTACACCGCCTCGCCTGCTGCTCAAGATAATCAAGCTTTGTCTCCAGGTTACCAATGGCAGCAGCCTGTTGCTCGGATGCACCATGGCTGGTGGCAGCAAGGCGATTTTTTATTTGATCTTGTTCCTCAGACTGAAACTGCAAAGCAGCCTGTAACTCTGTGACATCCTTTTTTACCTCAGATACACTAGTACATAAGCTGTTATGCTCCACACGAAGTGCATTCAACTCATTCCTGACACCATTCAGAGCGTCCCTAAACTCATGATTTAATTTAATTATACTGTCATCCAGGTCCTTACGCCAAGCAGTTAGGGTGCCCCCGAAATCCTCCTTAAACGTGGTTAATGATTGTTTTATGTCAGTGCGCCAGTCATGCAGAGTAGTGCGCATCTCATGTGCAAAGATCGAGAGGGAACCCTCGTCACCAACAACACCTAATACCGAAACAGAAGCTTTGGATTCGTCGGGATCACAAGCTAACGCAGGGCCATGACCCATCACGTCACATAACATATTCATCCTTTCCTCGTGCGAAGGTATTTGAGTCGCGCGCACAGGTGTCAGTAGATTCGAGCGGCCACGGCGGGTAACATTACTACACGAAGGACACTGCCATCTAACCTTAAAATCAGGAGTGAGTGAATTGTATTGATCAAACTTCATATTAAGGCACTCAATAATATATATATATAAATAAATAACAATGTAGGCGACGTCAACTTTTCGTAGCACAGACAATATTCAATGGTGTCTGTATCTAGTAGTATCTACTCCCCACTCTCGCAGCATAGGCCCGTAGCAGCATCCGTGTCACCTGTGTTGTGATTTCGTAGCGACTTTTTGTTGTTGTTACTATTCCTTTGATTAGCTACTGACGTCACTGCGTAGATGGTCCAGCGGTTAACAGAGGGGAGCCGATAAAACGTAAACAAATCATCCGATGCGTGTTCAAAACCGAGCCGCGTGGGGAACCACTAATATTCACTTTAGGTTTTAGTAAAAGGTAAATGCTATTTATCTCTGTTCCTCAACGCCCACAAGGCGTAGCTCACCCATAATTGCCACAGGTAAGAGCAGGAATCAAAATGACACCAATTAACCAATCACTGATTTACAGATAGAAATTACTTTAACACTGACAATACACGAGCACATTGAGCGACGGTCGAACGATGACAACGACGACAAACAGGATAGAAAGAGTCAGGGTAGACCGAGACTAACCTACGAACTGGTTAGGTCAAAAGTACTCTGATAACCAGACGTGCATGTTAGAAGCAATTAATGAATTTGCAGGAAGCGAAAGAGGCAAACATGGATCATAAAGCTTGGCTATCTGTCCCCTCTAACTACTCCGTCAGGGATACAGCGTGAAGATAGTGTAGTTAAATTGAAAGTTAATTTATTAACTCGCTCTTTATTAATAACTTTCTCAAAATCTATAATAATAATATTTTTAATCCTGTAGGTCGTATGGGACGACGAAATTATTGCTTCTTTTTTTTATATGTGGCACGTCAAAATGGCGTCACCCGCTGATGGTAAGCAAAGACGACGACCCGTGATTGGGGACGCTATCTCAACCTTGCGGGTTGCGGGCTCCGATAGCAACCCTTAACCTGACGGCCCAGAGATATGCCTTTTCACGCTTCTCTTAAAGGACCCAGGATTGTAAGAGGTGGAATCACATGCGCTGGCAGAGGGTTCCATGCTTTTATGGTGGTCACAAGAAAGATCTAAGGAATCTTTCGGTTCTAGGCACGGAGGCTTCTGAATTGACATTTACTGTTAGATTTACACTGTAATAGGTAGAGCCTGAGAAAGAATTGGGCTATGAAATTCATGGGCCGCTCTTTTCTAATCAGCAATAATAATATTAGTTTACATAAGGTATCCGTCCAGTAACGATCTAACGCGAAGAAATAAAAAAATACATTTAAATGGTTGTAATGACTTCTTTTTGTTTAGCAATCACGCCTTTTCACAGTGTATTTCCTGTTCCACGTAATAGATGGTGAAAACATTGCCATTGACATATTTTTTGTCGACGTATCTGTGTGAGGTCTCCCGGCCATTGGGGGCCTTATTCTTACCCACTAAACACCGCGGTGTTCCGCCTTCTTCCCAACCAGGTCGCAGGATAGGCCTGAGGGCTATTTACCGCGACAATGGTTGTAATAGTATGTCTGTCCGGATGGAATATGTTTGGAAAGTATTTGTATTATATCGAAAAACATACACAGTTACTTTCGTATTTATAATATAATATAATATAATAATTTCGAGTTTTTATTATAATATAAGTAGGGATTAAAAGTTTACCTATAATTCTCAGAATATATTACAAGACTGAATAAAATCCATAACCAGTGGGACATTTTGATTTATAGATTCCGTAAAATGGTGATTGCAAGTGGTTTAACCAACTTTATATAACAACATCAGCGGATTATAATTATTTTTTTTATACTCAGAAGGTAATAAACGGTTTTAATTCCTATATTTTTAAATCTATACCTATGAATAGAATTGTACTATCTATTTGTATTTCCAAATTAACAGATTTTCACCGAATGCAAAAGTTTATAAAGTGAAATATAATTTACGTTTTTTTTTTGAAGTTAAACTTCTTTATCAACGTTGAGAGAAATTTTATAGCTGTAAAAAAATCGTCAGGGTTTTCGGTTACGCGCCATGTTGTTTTGAAGTGAAACTTGTTTATTCATGTGAAACTTCTTAATCGACTTATGAGAGAAATTTTATAGCTGTAAAAAAGTCGTAAAGAAGTTTTACTTCTTACCTGTGTATCTTACTTTGGTACACACATTATTTTTTATGTATCAATCACATCTTTATCCCCGAAAAGATGGCATAGGCATATTACATGCCCACATATAATCATGTGCCTTTATCTGCACCAGTTGGTCAGCATATGTTTGTCCGTTTGTGTATATGTGATTTTTTTTTCTGTCTCTCTCTTTGGTCTGGCAAATCTCTAAAACGTCTTGCCCAATTTTTACGGGACTTTTAATAGCAGATAGCTTATGTCATAAGAAGAATCCTAGGCCGCATTTTATATACATTATAGATGTCTTTTAGCGTAAGCATAGATTATTGAATGAGCTCCCTGCCTGTGTTTTTCCGTAAGTCAACAGTACGGGGTTCTTCAAAAGGGATCTTAGACGGATTTTACAGGGTCCGTATTGCGACTACCGCACCTCTGGTGTTGCTAAAGCCTTTAGCTACGGTGACCCATCTATCAGGTGGGCTGTATGCTTGTATGCTACCGCAAAACATCTCAGTATTTTCACGGGAACTATGAAGCACTATGAAGGAAAAACCACGAGTTTTGCGCTAGTAAATTAAAATAAAAAAAAATTTATTGTTCAATCTACATAGAAACTATTATTAATTATGATTATTTATCTGTGGGAAATCGATGTAACGTTCGATATTCAAAAATAGAATCCTAGATGAAAAATTTTCAGATCTTTGTTCTGTTCCCACCATTTTATTTTTTGTTCAAACGCAATTAAATATTTTTTTTAGAGATTAGTATTCACATATTATTCTTCATATTAAGTGTTTTCTCGTTTGCTTCCAAACCCTTTTTGGGTTTGAACTCTGGAGCTCACTTTTTTTACTGTTAGGGACAGGTTTCGTTTGTCTTTTAGTTTTCAGTATTGTCAGTGGAGCGACTGCCATGTGATCTACGTCGTTGTCTTGCCTCGTGAGGCCGCTTAGACCCCGAAGATCTCTGTAGGGGCCGCTTACACCCTTAAATTATTCTTATTCATTTCATCCATATTCTTACACAATTTCTTTTGTACACAGTCATACCTCTATCGACTCCTGGAGTGATATTAGTTGGGGATGACGTGAGGTATGCAGCTACTTATGGAAACCCCTACTTAAGAGGCAGTGCACCAGTTAGTAAGTCTTATTTTTCATATTTTCGTATTCGCAGTTACCAAACCTCACCTGGATTTGGAACGTGGGGTCTTCCTTTACAGGGTCCTGAAAGCAGTTTTTATTTGGTTATTTTCGTCATATTTGGAAGCTACAACCTTATCTGCATCGGTACCTCATCCGTCGACCTGCAAATACACCGCTAACATGTGAGGTCGATTGGACCCCGAAGATATTGGTTACCCTTACAGATACACCCAAGTAATTTAATTTAGTTTAGTTGGTAGTATTGCAAGTAATCTTAGGTTATTGGAAGCTACAACCTTATCTGCATCGGTACCTCATCCGTCGACCTGCAAATACACCGCTAACATGTGAGGTCGATTGGACCCCGAAGATATTGGTTACCCTTACAGATACACCCAAGTAATTTAATTTAGTTTAGTTGGTAGTATTGCAAGTAATCTTAGGTTATTATAATTATTTATGCTCTCTCATGACTTCCCTATGTATTTTTATACCATTGTTGTGTAATTTCTAATTATAGATTTTATTTTTCTTTTTTACTTTGTGTTTTTTCTTCCCATTTACATTATTATTTTCCTTTCTGTTTTCAGTGTACCTAATTATAGTCTTTCTTTTAATACACATTACAACGGGTAAATAAAAGTTATTTTCTTTTTTTACTCGGTATAAGTATATAGTATGGTAATCGCTAAGAAAATAACAAAAATCCTAGGAGTTTGAAATGCCTAACTTGCAACTATTCGCTTAATTCTAGTTTGAATTTATTTAATACCTATTTCACTAGTATTTACTTTAATAATATAATATTTTTAATTACTACGTGATTCTTTCATTCTCTTAATTTGACTGCATTTTTGTGTATCTACATATTTCCCATTTTAAACCGAACTATCCTTAAAGAGTTTGGTAAATACTTGTTATTTCTTACAGATCATAAGGCATTCTTATGGAAGTAAGTTTACTATATTTATGTCTTGAAATGAAATATTTTTTTAATAATTAAATAAATAAATAAATATCGTTCGGACAACTCACACAACGCCATCTGATTCTACTATTGTAACCAGATAACTGGTAAATATACTTAAATATTTCTAAATAATAATAATAATTAATATTAAAAAAAAAAGAAATAATATTTTCAGAAAGTCCATAGAATTAATACAATTACATTACATTTAACCAAATAACAATAAGAATATAAAATAAATAAATAAAACAAAATTAAATTAAAATTAAAATAAGTTGAAAATGGAAAAAAATAATATTAAAATAAATTAATAAAATCAAACTTCAAATCAAAAACTTAAACAAAATAAATTAAAATACTAAAATTAAAATAAATTAAATATTATTAAACTAAACTACATTCAATTTGTTTATTTATAAGTGTGGCTTAACTGACTCGCCACACATGAAGCTCAGTAAACCTACTTAGCAGCACCGAGTCTATTCTTTGGCCTATCATTGCCAGTATACTGTTACGGCTCCCTCGAACCCGCCGCACCACTGAAGTTACCTTTTTCCGCATCATTGCGTAGAAATCATCTACACCAGCATCTGCAAACATGCCGGAAGCACTGCAGTACCGAGGGAGCCGAAACAGTGCCCTGAACACATTATTGTATTGGACTCGCAAGGCGCTGTAAGCTCTCCGCGTGAAGCTGGCCCACAGACCGCTAGTGTAAAAAGTTTGGCAATACGATTTAAGTAATGTTATTTTTACATCTGCTGTACACCGAGCGAATCTGTTGGCCAACATGTTGCCGCGAACCGACAACGCCCTGCGCTCCCTTTCAATATCCAAATTGTCACATAATTTCTCCGTCACTATATGCCCTAGATACTTAAACTGCGAAACACGACCTAAAGGTACCGTCAAGTAACAAGGGTGGTATGAAGTTAGGTTCTTTGTTATTACCTTTAAAAACCATGAACTCACTCTTGTTTACGTTATATTTCAGCCCGTGTTCCGCAGCGTAGCGCTCACATACACCCACCGGCCGCCTTAACCCCCCAATTGAGGGTCCCAGCAGCACCATGCCATCAGCATAACTCAAGTTATTGACACATACGTCATCTATATGACATCCAACATGAGTGCTGCTGAGCTCCTCAATCAGTTGGTTAACGTAGATGTTAAACAACCTCGGTGATGTTAACCCCTCCTGCCTCACTCCACACTGCAAAGCATACTCATCGGAGTAAACGCCACCCCATCTAACCAAGTTCAGCTGATTTTTATACCAGTATGCAAAAATGTCGACAAGGTCATCAGGGACACCAGAGTTTCTAAACTTTGTCCAGAGTTTGTCATATGACACCCGATCGAACGCCCTGGACAAATCAAGGAAGCAGGCATAAATAGGTGTCGTCCTCTTCAGATAATACTGTACAGTGTGCTTTAAAGCCAGTGTCGCGCTTTCTGTCGACAATCCGGACCTAAAGCCAAACTGGGCCTCATGTAAATGCGTAAAATGATCCAATTTTTTATCTAATAATCCGTCTAGAACTTTAGATATTACAGTGGCCAGAGATATCGGTCTATAATTTGCCTTATCCGACGTATCAGCAGTAGTACTGGCTATTGGCACGACCACTGTCCTCATTAGGGCGGCTGGTAAGTTTGAGTGACGCAAGCACAGAGTAAACAGAAGGGCCAGTACTCTAGGCAGGTGAACTCCTGCACACTGCAAATGTTCGATGCTGAGCCCATCATGACCAGGCGATTTTCCCCTCTTCATATCACTAATAATGTTAGTTACATCCCTGCCAGAAAACCGAGTTGGCTGTTGATCTGATTAACGGCGCTCAGCATCAAACACCGAAGACAAACAAGAATCCACCTGAAAATGACTCATAAACGCATTCGCTATCAGCTTCGGGTCACTAATACCATCAACGCTGACAGGCAGACTGACTCGACCATCAAATTGATTAGTCCCACTCCAGAATTAGTGAAACTTCTTGGAGGAATGTTGTGAAGCAAGATAGTCCATTCTTATTTGATCCTGTTGTTTATGACAGTATTTAAGCCGGGATTTAAATAATCTGCGACTTTCACACATATTTTTATATATAGGTCCGCTCTCCGGCCTACATTCAGACACATACAATAAATAGTTACGTCTAGCCAGCCTATGCGCCTCCTTCACATGCTTATTCCACCCATATACACATTTAAATTGTTTCTTACGCTTAGGTATATAACTACGACTTCCTATCGACGCATTACAAAGTATCGTTATATAACTTGTCAATAATATACTTATGATTTATATTCATACACTTACAATCAGCGCAATCCCGCAATTCCTCGGAAAAATCTATAAATTTTAACTTCATGTTACATATTTCTTTGTATTTATTTATTTCATCGAAGTCACGCGTCCCCCAATGCACAATATCACTAACGCCCTGAGTATAATCTTTTGATTTACAAACATACTACTTTTGATTTAAATACATACTCGTACATATTATAGATAAATAACACCCAGACACAGAATAAACCATCGTGCTCATCACACAAAGTTTTATCCTGGGTGGGAATCGAACCCACGACCTCTTGCGTAGCAGTCGGATACACTCCCACCGCGCCACAGAGGCAGTCTAATAATTTAATTATAAAAGGGGCAAATGAAATTTAATAAATTACAATTTATTAGAAAATTTTAATTATAGAACATCATACACAATCTAAATGGTTACGAGTTCTTAGACAGGTGTCAAGGTTGACATGGATGTCAAACTTGAATCAATCAAACACTTTGAATCCCCTCGCCCATCACTTTATTTCTCTAAATATTTTTGCTTAAGTCTGTTTGCATTTTAGTTTCTTTAATTTTACTATAATACTGCATATTGTCAACAGCGTATTTATCTCCAATGAATACGGGCAACTTAACTGGAAAACCTGCTCCTCCACCATACTATTCAGTTCGAAATGATGGCGCTCTTCATCAAGGTAAATTAAAAAAAAAAACAAATACATAATTAAAGAAAAATAGACAATACATCGATCGACAATTGTTTCGGCTTCATCAAGAAGCCTTCATCAGGATCATGAGGGCGGGGCGCGGCAAATTTATGTTTTTTGTCATTTACAATGTGCGTGAACTTTAATAAAATTAATAGTAGGCAACTACAAGATTGCGATTTTCGCCTACAGCTGGACCTAAATTTGGCACTCGGTGTTGCTATAGTATTATTGACTCTATAAGGCGTAAACGATAGAAAGCGAGCAACATTCTTTGCTCTGTGGGTGTAACTAACATGACAAGGATAAGGATTACATTCTTAAGACATACCTTCTTATTACTTTTATATCTTTGCATAGCTTTTGTCTACATCGCCGTCATCGTCATCATCAAGACCAGCAACTAGAACAATGGCGTCATCGTCTTCAACTACTAGCGGTGCGCAGCCTCAAGTAAGTTTTTAATATCTTCATGTATAATCTAGCGCGCTATAATAAATGTTAACAAATAAAACAATTTGCAAAATTTACCTTAATTAACTCATTCTTCAATTCAGTAAAACATCCATGTACCTTCCTAGCGTGTTAAGTCTTTCTGAGATATTCTGATCCACACCTACAAGTGGTGCACCTGCTGATTATCGGACGAAGTCATGAAGAAGAGAAAAATCTTGAAACAAAACCTTGTACCAACCCTTATAGCCAGCGTGGAACAAGTAAGACCAATCATCCTGAAAAAATGATCGAAAGAAGCCTAAGTTCAGCGGTTGATAGTTGCAGGTGGATTTGGTACAATATTTAGACCTTAGGGTTGATTTGTCCCCCATAAAAATTGAACGACATTCAAATTTTGAGGCGGGCTGGAGTTGTAGTCAATCTGTCGCAGAGGATTAACAAGAAGCGACCAGTAAACAAACCGGTAGATAGAGCCTGCGTAGTTAAGTCAGTTCGAGTCCGTCATTACCATATGTTGAAAGAAATGATTGATTTTGTGGATCATGAGATCGATAACACAAGTATAAATAACTTAAAAAACTTAACTATCTTCACGCTGTATCCCTGACGGGGTAGTCAGAGAGGACAGATCGCCAGGCTTCGCGATCCATGCATACTTCTTTCGCTTCTTCGAGATTCATCAATCGCTTCATACACGCACGTCTGGGTATCCGAGTACTTTTGACCTTTCCGTTTTTGAGCAATCTGCTCACGTGGTCTTCATATGTAAGTCTCGGCCTACCCTGACCTCTTCTACCCTCTGCTTTCGCATAATATATATTCTTCGTCAATCGTTCCTCACTCATTCGTTGGACGTGTCCAAACCAAGTAAAGAGCAAGTATAAATAACTCAAATTATACGAAGAAATAGTAGATATTTCTCATTTAAGGCTATTTTAAAGGTGTCCAAGGTAATGTTCATTGTACTACATTGTATACATTGAGTGAACGTTGTAACGTTAACTCAAAATTGTTTGTAATGAAATAATAGACGAAAATAATAGTACTCGTATAAGTAATATGTATTTGTTTTTACTCTTATAAGCTGAATCAATCGAAACCAAGTCTTGTTATTGATTTTGTGGTGTTTGATTATTTCGCAGGTGCCAAAACTGTCTTTGCAGTCTGCAGGCGCTCTTTATATTTTGCCACCGTCCAGTCAAGGAAACTTGCAATCCAATCAGATAACAACCAAAGGTACGTCAATACTATTCCTATGTGTCTAAATTGTGAAAGCGTATCTTGAATTTACGTAGTTTTGACATCGTGCGCTTTTGTAACAGCTAGATTGAAAAAGCTTAGTTAATTTTTTTGTTTGTTTATACTGTTGATTATTGACTAAATAAGTGCAAGAGTTCAAGTTCTTTCTATAAAAAAAATGTAAATTGGTTTAAATATGTTTTTATGATGGAATTAGTCAGTCAGATTTGATTAATTAATTTTCAATTTGCTTAATTGTTCAAGTTTGTTGTTTGATTTGATGGAAAATCTCTTAATACAATATTACAGTAACGACAATTATAGTAACGGTCAACATATTATCATCTATCAATGTTGAAAAGGGTTTAAACATTAGGGTCTGAACATTCCCCCGTATGGGCGAGTAACCTGACGGCCACCAACATGGCTATTTTACATAGTCCGCTGAAGACAATGGCCGTCAGGATGATTAGAGGGTACCGCACGATCTCCGTCGAGGTGGCATGTCTCCTAGCCGGGACCCCTCCATGGGACCTGGAAGCGAGGGCCCTTGCGTCGTTGTATCAATGGCGCAAGGAGGCGCTGGAGCGGAACAATAGGCCTGTGCCCCGAAAAATTGAGGCTCAGCGATTCCTGCTCCGCCAGGAGCTCATGGAGACACGGAAGGTGCGACTTGAGCAACCAAAGTGGGGACATACCACAATTGAGGCGGTGAAGCCGGTCATGGAGGAGTGGCTGGAGAGGCAACACGGCAGCCTCACCTACCGGATGTCACAGATACTTACCGGGCACGGGTGCTTCGGTAAGTTTCTGTGGCGTATACACCGGGAGGTAACACCAGAGTACCAGCACTGTTCGGACTGCAGCGAGGATACGGCTCTGCATACACTGGCAGAGTGTCCAGCGTGGGAGATGCAGCGCCGAAACCTCGTTGCGGGTTTGGGCGTGGATATTCTCACGCTGGAGACCATGGTGAGAGCCATGATCTCCAGCGGGAGCAAGTAGTACGCCGCTGCGTCTTTTTGCGAGTAAGTCATTCTCGCAAAAGAGGCGGCGGAGAAAGAGCGAAAAAGAACTCCCGAGTTCCGCAGTCTGCGGCGAGGGCGCCGCAGACTTGTCTTTGCCCAAGACTGCCGGCCTCCGTGACCGGGGGCCTGAGTACGGTGGGCGGGCTGCTCGCCGTGCTTACAGAAGCAGGCCAGGGAAGGTGGCGTAGCGTGAGGGCTACACGCACGTAGTTCACTCCCTCAAGGAAGTGGTATATAACCCGAACCCCCCAAAGAAGCGAGATAGCACTCGACCCCCCCTGAAGGAGCCTGCGGTAGCGGACAAGTTCTGTCGGGAGCCCTGGGGCTATCCTTTCGAGGGCTCACCCGGGACTCCTGGATATAGACAGATAGAAGGGTAACGTGTGGTTTTAGTCGGTAGGAATACGGCATAGCATCCATGAAAAATTCCACACGAAAAAAAAAATAGGGTCTGAACATTATGATTTTAGTTTATTATTTATAAACGTAATTTGTTTCACAGGTATCCAGGTAAATACGTAGGCTCCAGCCGAAGGACTTAAAAAAAACGAAATAAAATTAATTATTTAATTAAAAGAAAAAATTACAAAAATTATATACTAAGTAAACTAGTGCCTTAGTTCGATGTGAGAACAAAAGTGAACTTAAAACTATGCATTTCTTGCGCGTGGCGACGACGGGTCACGTTGCAGCTGGCCGTTGCACGTTGTGCTGACGATGCGACGCTACGCTGTCGGACACGAGGCGGTTGCTAAGCGCATCAACTGGGTCCTACGATTATATTGATGATTCGGCGAGTTATGCGATCGTTATTCCTCCGCCCTTAGAGAAGCAATTATTTTCCTACTTTTAGGGAAAAAATTGCTGGTGTAGCTGGTTTCGCATATATGTGTCTTTCAGGTTCTTCAGAGGTCCCTTCTTGCTGGGAGCTGGGATTCTTTTCTATAGTTTCAGAAAGTTCGCGTCTGCGTTGGTGATATCGACGAGCCAGTACAGCCAAGGTAAGTATAGTTACACAGGATAATGTTATATAGAATGGTATGGTGGTGTGGTATACCATTCCAGAGGAGTTCTTCTGAAGTTGCAATGGAGGCTGGGATATAATTTTATCCCGGATCAAGTGTAGTGATTTCAGGTTTATTGAACTCAAATTGAGGTGCGGTAAAACTACATTCTTCGGTTCTTCAGGGTAGGTAATTTTCATGATTTTCAGGGGCTGGCCTTGCACGACATCATTTGTATTAGTTAAGGTAAGTTCAGACGAGCTTAGTGAGCACTGGTTTGGTATTGTTGCCAAGAAAGTCCCGTTCAGTATGTTGTAAGCTTCAGTACCGCAGTTAAGGTGAATCGTCGTTGGTTCTGGAAAGGTTATCACGTAGCTTCGGTCATCCAATTGTTCTACAGCTTCCGTTGAGAGATGTATAGTTGAGAAACTGCATGTTGAATCGATGATTTGGTTTGAAATTACTTGTTGAATACAGTCATGTTGGGTGCGAAGTCTTTTGTGAGAGCTTTCATCACAGAGAAACAGATTTCTAAAGAGCGCAAACTTACCGTATTTAATTAGACCGTAACTTTTGTAAGCATTTTCGTTCAAAATTTGATTAAGTGTGTAATTAATTCTACCCTGGTTATCGACTAATTGGTTAACTATTCTATCGTGTTCTTTAATCCATTCATGATATTTTATCCTGATTTTCTTTGAGATTTACTAACGCTTCGTTGTACCTAATGGCATCCTGATAATCTAGGTTACCGGTGTCTTTTAATTATGGTACCTAAGCCGTCTATTAGACCTCTTTTTGTCCTGCTAGGTTCTAAAGATTTTAAGTGGTTAACAATGGTGTTTATCTTGTTATTTAAATATTCTAATTGTAGTTCGTATAACATGTAAGTTTCGTTATTAAGTCTGTTTCTGTAGTCCTGTAATTCGTCCCTAAAGGTAAGTATTCCTTGTTCTATTTTGTCGAGCTCTATATACTGTAAAAATGTATGGTAATGTGTAGTTAGTCTAGTTTGTCCTAATTTAAACGGTAGAAGTCCAGGTCCGTCATCCAGGTTGTCAAGTCTTATCTCTTGAAGTTGTACCAGGAGGGGGGTCAGCACCAGGATCAATACTCGTATCCTGCAACAATTGTAAATTCTTTGGTGGTCGTTTTAGACGAGATTTCGCTACTGGGCCGCGTTTCTTTGATGTGTAAATGTGAATTGGGAGGTCAGCTAGAACTTTGTCTTGGGTATAGCGGGGAGCCACTTTCTGTCTATCAGCTAGTGGGTTTTTAATGAAAACCTGTTGTTGAGATTGGTATTCAATTTCAGGTTCTCTAGTCTTATTGCGTGATTCTATAAGGGCGGTCCTATGCGCGAACGCGGATTCGTTTATCATGTCATAGACAGTCTTCATTTGTTCCCTGTGAGTAATTATATACTGTTGGAGTAGTTTTTCGTTAACGTCAATGTCAATGGGATCTCTGGGGTCAAAGTGTCCTTTTATTATGTCGTACGGTCTGCATTTCGTGAAACTGTGTATGGAACTGTTGTAAGCAATTAAGGCATACGGCATTAGGTTAATTATGGGTTCATTTTTATTTTTCAGGTTCAATATACGAAGGTGCTCTAGTAGTGTAGAATGGAAACATTCTATGTTACCATTGTCATTAGGGGAGTGAGGTAAGGTCTTATGATGGGTAATTTTCTGAAGTCGTAGAAATTCTGCAAACAACTGGTTTGTGAACTCAGTTCCGTTATCTGTCACAATTGTCAGAGGGAGTCCATGGTGAGTACAGAATAAGAGGAGGGCTTGCACTATACTTATCGCAGTGCCGTCTCTTAAGTGGTATGCCTGTCCATATTTCGAGAAAACGTCTATGAAGGTGATGTATTTTTCGGATTGCGCTGTGAATAAATCAGCGTGGACAATTTCTAAAGGCTTAGAAGCTGGTGGTACGATATAAAATTGCTGTTTAATAGGGTTCCTATCGTATTTACTTTGACCACAAATGCTACACTCGTTTATGTACTTGGTTATGTGTTCTCGCATTTTCGGCCAGTAATACTTTCTAGATAAAGCCAAATAACACTCGTTAATTCCTCTATGGTTAGTCTTTCCGTCGTGGTAATGTCTTATTATGTCCTGTTGTCTTAAATACTCCTTTACATTTTCTAACTCTAATTTAGTTAACACAAGGTTCATTGAAGAGCTCCTAAATTTATCCTGAATTATAGGTATAATTTTATACATAGCTAAAGGGGGAGTTATTAGTAAACCGGTCTTAACTTTAGGATTTACGTATTCTTTCACAGTGTCTATTACGTCGGTCTCGAGGTTGCTTTCATTAATTTGGACTGTCACTCTGGTGTGCGTTTCGAAGGGTTTAGTAACAATAGGTCGTCGTTTAATGTCGTTGACTATGGTCATGACTATCTGTCGGTGAAACTTGTTGAGGGGTTCGTCAGTGATTGGTACTTCTAAGATTGGGTGTTCTTGGCTAGTGTGAGCTGTACTTGTAGCTGAGTTACCTAGGTTGGGTTGCTTATCTGAGGCGTTAGCGATTATTGAACTTATTTCCTCGTTGTAAATTTCTATTCTAGATAACGCGTCGGCATTGGTGTTGCTTTTACCTTTTTTATATACGACGGTGAAGTCGTATTCACTGAGTTTTAAACGCCATCTAGTTAATCGGGAGTTCGGCTCTTTAAGACTCATCATCCACTGGAGTGGTTTGTGATCAGTCACGTACGTCATGTACGTCCAAACAGATAGTGTCGAAAGTATTTCGTTGCCCATACTATTGCTAGCAACTCTTTTTCAATAGTGCTGTAATTTGTTTCACTCTCGTTGAGAGTACGAGAGGCATATGAAATGGGCTTGTCCGATCCTATCGGCCCTTGCGATAAAACTGCTCCTATTGCAAAGTTAGAGGCGTCGGTGGTTAAGATAAATTCTCTGGTGAAGTCTGGGTATTGGAGTATTGGGTCATTCATAAGTAGATTTTTACATTTTTCGAAACAGTCTGTATAGTCTTTGTCAAAGGTTATCTTTTTGTTCTTTTTCAAGCATTGGGTCATGGGCTTAGTGATTTTCGCGAAGTCGGGGATAAATTTCCTATAGTAACCTAGTAATCCTAAAAATTGTTTGATTTCTTTAACTGTTTTCGGTAGTGGGTAATTCTGTATAGCCGATATCTTATCGGGGTTGGGTTTTACGCCTTCCCTTGTAATAACGTGTCCTAAATAAGCTGTTTTCGTCTTAAGGAACTCCGACTTGTCCATTTGGATTTTATAGTTGGACTCTCGAAGTCTATGGAAGACTTTTTCGAGGTTGGTCATATGTTCTTGGAGGCTAGTACTAAAGACAACGATATCGTCTAGGTACACTAAGCATATTTCGTTTTGTAATCCCTTAAGCACGTTATCCATCACACGTTGAAAGGTGGACGGAGAGTTTTTGAGTCCCATGGACATTCTTAAAAATTCAAAATGGTAGTGTTCTACTGTAAATGCTGTCTTCTGAATATCCCTAGGGTCCATTTCTACTTGATGGAACCCGCTGGCTAAATCTAATATAGTGAAATATTGACATTTCCCTAACTTATCTAGAACATCCGATATGTTGGGAATGGGGTACTTGTCGTCAATGGTTTTCTCGTTCAATTTACGGAAGTCTATTACAAGGCGCCATTTCTGTTTACCAGAAGCGTCAGCCCTCTTTGGTACAACCCAAATGGGCGAGCTCCATGCGGATTCGGATGGTCTGATAATGCCTTGAGCGAGCATTCTTTCAATTTGTTCCTTAACCTCTTGACGGTGAATGAAGGGGTACCTATAGCTTTTTGTATAAACCGGGACTTCGTCAGTAGTGTTGATTCGGTGCTTCACTTTATTGGTGAAGGTAAGAGGTTCGTTTTCTATGTAAAACACGTCTGAATATTTAGAGCATAATAGTATTACGTTAGCCTTTTCTTCTTCATTTAGGTGGTCAGTTCGTAAGCGTGAGATTACTTCTTGAGCACGCGAGGGGGTTGTTTGGTTAGAGCATTCTATATTAAATATATCTGCATTAATTGCGTGGTCTAATGAAAGTATAATGTCATTGTCCGTGGGGTTGGATACTTCTAGTATACCGCGACTACTGCTAACAGTAGTTAAACATTCGGTTAAGACACAGTTGCAAATGACTTGTTCTGGGATAATGACATCACCATCAGGGGCATCTATTGGCAATCTAACTAACTTGGAGCTTTTCGCTGGGATAATGTCTTCGTATAGGTTAACATTACGAGAATTGTACATCCTGATAGGGTTTACCACAGAATGGGTAGTTAAAGTCTGGTCTTTAAGATCTATTTTAGCCTCCCATTTGGTCAGTAAGTCAAGTCCTATTAGGCCATCAAAGTAGTCGTGAAAATTATAGACAAAGAGGCGAATGTCGTCCGGATCGTTAAATTCAGGGAAACAAGGTAATGTTATAGAATACTTGTTTCTAATAGTCGCGTGTACGTTAGTCACTTCGAAAGGATCAAAATTAAGAGGTACATCGGAAAAATAATTTTAAACAGCTTGTGGACTTAAGAAAGACTGATTGGCTCCGGTGTCAATTAAAAGTTTTAACGGTGGGTTTAGTATTTGAATAAATGGTAACTGTCTCTGTGTCTGTAGGTTTATTTCTATTTTGGCTTTTTTGATTCCTGATCCGTCTGAAAATTTGCCTTTTCGACGGTTGAGCTGTCAGTCGAGTCAACGTTTGGATGGTTTGTCGGGTGATCATGGTAAGGCGAGTACGACGAGTCGTATTCGTTGTAGTAAGTATGGTCATACACTTCGTCTTGTGGATATTGCTTGTAGTCAAATTCGTAATTATAGTCGTAGTAATAACTGTCGTCATAGCATTCTTTAAAGTTCATCTCTCGGGTTTTAAAGTAGTTATTAGGCGGCGGGTTGCCTTGGGTACGCCAATCATGATTACGGAATCCACCTGCCGGTGGCAATGGCTTTGGGTTATAATGCTGTACGCCACTCATCGGTTTGGGGGCATGCAGCTGATTCGTTTGGGGTCTAGGTTGCAATCGGAACATATTACTTTGGGGGTTATAATTTTGAGGTCTAGCACTAAATATGTGTTGTGTATGTGTGGGCATACGTACCTGAGGTGAATGTTGATTCTGCATTTGGCCTGCTCTAAAGCCGCTTTGTTGGGGCGGCGGCGCAAACTTAAAAGGTTGCGTCCCTTGCATGTGAGGCGGTTGTGGCCTCTGTACGAAAGGTGCGTGCCAAGGCGCATGCCAAGGTGCTGTGGTTGGAGTATTTGGAAGCTTTGGAAGGTGTGCAGGAGCCAGATGCGTGACCTTAGGGGTCTGGTGTGGCTTAGTAACGGAATCGTTACGTTGTTGTAAATACATTATATTCATCTCCTCTTGGACATATTCCAAAGCCTTCTCTAAAGTGTCCGGTCTCATACATCTTATCCGTGAACCTAGGGGTTCTTGTAAACCTCGAACAAACGCTTGCAACGCGAGTTTCCTATACAATACACGTTTAGCTTCTATCGTGGTAGATATACTTTCGTGGAGGGTTACATATGTCATAATCGTGCTAAATAGGGTTTGACAGTGATTGTAAAATTCTTGAGCCGATTGTCGACCCTGAGTGGCCAAAGAGAGGTCGTTGTACAGGGCAGTTTCATCCCTTTGGTCGGCAAAATTATTAATTAGTGTATTTCTAATATCTAACCTATACCATTAGCGTTTATTATACTAGCGGCGGGCCCTGTGATTTTGTTCAGGATACCGTTTAGCAAGCAGAGGTTGGGTAATTCGCTGCCAGGTTGAGAACCGAGGTACGTGCAAACTATCTGGTCACATAGTTTAATAAAACGTGTAAGCACGTTTGGGTTGCCATCGAACTCCGGGACGTGGCGTATAGCCTTAAAAATAATTTCTGGGGTATGGGTTGCCATTTGGCTAGTTTGTCTCTATTATTATCTAGATCTCTTTGCCGGCGAGTCTGTCTCTGTGCAGACTCGCTGGTGCGCGAAGTACTTGGGTGAAAAATGTTGGAATAAAAGGGAACTATATACTAAGGAAATAGCAACACAAGAAAGAATCTGTGCAACTCACAATATCATCTCGTTCTCTGCGTATCGATGTCTGGATACTCTTCCTTCCACATGGCTGCAGCACTCGTAAGTTCGGATACTCTTGATGGGCTTGATAGCCGCCCGGGCGACTCGCGATCCCGAATTTCGAATTTTTGAAAAACTATTCTCGCGAACCGGCCCGCGAGTATCCTACCGACTGCGCCAAATACGTAGGCTCTAGCCGAAGGACTTAAAAAATACGAAATAAAATTAATTATTTAATTAAAAGAAAAAATTACAAAAATTATATACTAAGTAAACTAGTGCCTTAGTTCGATGTGAGAACAAAAGTGAACTTAAAACTATGCATTTCTTGCGCGTTGCGACGACGGGTCACGTTGCAGCTGGCCGTTGCACGTTGTGCTGACGATGCGACGCTACGCTGTCAGACACCAGGCGGTTGCTAAGCGCATCAACTGGGTCGTACGATTATATTGATGATTCGGCGAGTTATGCGATCGTAATTAGCTTACTGTAGGGAACACATGTGTAAATAGTGATAATATAAATATTAGTTATATATAAAATCAAATCAAATATTAGGTGTTCGAGCCTTTGCTTGATCTACCTATGATATACCACCTTCATATTTCGTAGTCAACTTCCCTCGAGAATTCTTCCTACTACTGACACTTGCCTCCTCTTCCTAACCTGTAAAGGCAGCGCGTTGCTGTTATTTCTTCAGTACGCTTTCAATATTCGTGTAGTCAATTAATTCTACTCGGCGCCTCAAGTTAGAAAATTGACGCTAAATTAAAATCCGCTCTACCTCTTGATAACATAGCGAGGGCATTCGACCCGGTTATCCACCTCTTTAGCAAAAAAGCGCTTCATTTCCTGAAAAACAAAATGCTAAATCTCAATTAAAATTAGCTGCACTGCAAAAGGGTGAGGCAGCAACTGTGGATAAAGCTTTATTTAAGTTTTTCTCGTACATAATAGAAAAATAATATAAGGTGACCAAAGCAGACGTTGAAGTCCTCATTCTAGGGATTAGCTAACAAAGGTTTGGTTAAGAAGGTTGACGAAATGATAGATACACTAACACAAAGAAAATGTTCCAAGGCACCCCATTTGCCACAGTATTTTGTTCTTCGAAGCTAAATGATATTTTAGCAGGGCTTACAAATAACTATAAATCAGTGACTATTCTAGAAAAGGCTGACATGACACTGTGAGCTGTGACAAACGGACTGCTCCAACAGAGGCAATATTTCCAACCTGCTATACAAAATGCCGACGGCAAGTAGGAAAACAGTTCTTTGAAGCGATTTCCAATTTCAAAAAGGGTTCCGATAGCCTGCTGCAGTACTTGTGTGGGCGTCGGGCAGAAGTGATGAGGGAGAAAGTGATGAGGGCAAGTTTAGTATCGATAGTAGGAAGAATTGTCGAGAAAAAGAGGTTAGTTGATTACGAAATATGAAGGTGTTATCTCATAGGAAGTTCATCTTCGACTGAATCCTAAATATCCTTATTCCCCAAAGGGTAAACAACGATTCTATTTGGTGTGTTATGAAATAATGTATCGTAACAACATTTTTAAACAGGTACTCATAGATTTACTAAAAGCTATGGTGCCGGGAAGTAAGGATAAAACAGGATAAAAGATGATTTTTTTTAATCCAACGCATATTCGTTTCAGAATACGTCCACTGCTACGTTGTTATTTGTCATCAATTAAATCTTTAATGGTAATTAATTTTATAAATAAATAAAGTTCTTAAATTTATTTTGTGTGTGATACTGTACCGAATTTTTGCGTAATTCAATGGACACTTTTACCTAATAATTATTTAACATTTAAAAAACCGCCAACACAAAAAAAATATGCAGTATAGTAAGGGTTTCAGAACCTTTAACTTGCATTATAAATTAATCATTGAATATTAATCTATTCTTGCTTTTGGAGACACCAGTGCATAATAGTTATTGTTAAGTCAAGGATCATATAGGTTCCTTGAATTTAGTATATATTTCATGGCTTTAATTATCTACATCACGTCTAAGATTTGACAAAAATGAGCCTAAAATATGAAGCTTTAAGAATTCAAAGAAAAGTAATTTTAGGCAGCGTCGTCTTATTTAAAAAAATTGTTATAAATTTTAAGTGTAAAATTTGAATTTTTATTTTATAAATAGGTAACTAAACGTCTGAAGATAACTGTGTGTTATTTTTTGTGAATTTTACTTTAGTTATTTTTTGTGAATTTTACTTTAGTTATAAGAACTTGATTTGTAATTTAAATGTTTTTGTAATTATGTATAATATTTTTAAAAAACAAGAATTTATAATTTTGAAATAATATATTATGACTTCTGACTGAGACTGATGATTAATCTAAATTAGAGTTTGAGTGAGAAAATTTATAAGCAATTTTTATTATAAATATATAAAATCCTTGGAAGCTCAATTTTATTGTTTTTTGCAAATAACACAAAAATTTTGTGGGAGGTTTTTTATCTAGATCATTTTTTTATATAAGTATGATCCTTAATATGGTTTCTGGATCAAACTTTTGTACAATACTCGTAAATAACGTGAATTAGTTTTTGTGCAGTTTCCTGATATGATAATTATTATCAAAATCTGGTTGTAAAATCGGTTAACCGAATTAAACTTTTTTATATTATTCGATTAGTCAATTGTTAGATTTTGCTTCAATACAAGCGAAATCCTTCAATGCCTCGCATTAGGGCTGCAAACCCTAACAATTAAAATAATAGTGTCATCGGAATCGCAGTTTTTGCCTATACGTTACGAAATTTATTTCAAGGTTTATATTTCATTGATGGTAAATAAAATTCTGTTAAAATTTTTAATAAAGTGAAAATGACAATTTGATTCAAAAGTTCGAGTGGCTCTGGTCATACTCTTAAATTACGATCAAAATATGGTGAAGAATTTCAACTTGTTTCGATACGGTTCGGGTAGGTCTGTGGCTAGAACTTTGTCCTGGTTAAAGGCCTGGTGGAAAAGTCACGGTTTCAATCCCCGTCTCGAATCAAATTGTCTTTAATCACTTTATTAAAAAAATATAAGAAATTTACTAAAATAGTTGCTCCTAAATGTTCTTTTTTTGTTTTAAATACTTATGAAACTAGTTAGATCAATTATTACTTAGACGTATTATATGCCTTGTTTACTATTAAATCTGTTAAATATAGTATCATCGCAAAGCCACGCGATCTGTCCTCTCATACCATCCTATCAGAGTTTCGGCGCGAAAATGAATAGATAGATATATTGGTATTTATAAAATTGTAGTAAAGATATATTGAATTATTTTCGATTTAAAATCATTCAATTTCCCTTTGCATACTGACTGAAATGTCCTAAAATTTAGATATCATAAAGTTATTCCTGAATTAAATTGTTAGTATTTAAGTTGATTGACATCGGCAAAAGTGAAATAAAAAATAAGATTTGACAACTTAGTTTTATTTTTATCACAGGTTCATTGGGGTACTCTGACTTGATTTCTTTTAGGGTTGACTGGATTAAAAATAAAAGTAAAAACAACCTGGAGGAACTCCTTTTGTAAAAGGACAAGTCTTTTATAAAATTAGGTTCAATAGACTGTTCCTTATAAGATTCCTGGTAAAATGCAAAGGGCCAAACATTGTTATCCTATCGATAATGTGGCGACTATATTTCAGAGTTGAATACGAGGGTGTTTAAAAGAAAAATAGAGTCAAGTATTACTATACTTGGGTCCTATTTGCCATCTTGGATTTTAAAGTGAGTGACGTTTTTAAATGCCACTTACACTCTATCACAATTATTTTTAAAGTCAGCATCTTGTATGTATTATTCTTCTTCTTCAATTCTATATTATACGTAGGCATACCACTAATCTAATTTTAGTAATTTTGTAGTTTCTTTACTGTCTGTTTCAACTCTGCATTCGATTGAACATCGCGACTGTAACACCTCTTTGGTTGCGTCTATAGGCTAAAATAACCACACTGTATGTTTGTCTATAATTTTAGTAGTAAATATAAAAATTACAATGATTGTTTTCAATACTTATTAAAAACAATCATTGTATTTTAATAAAATACCAATTTGGTAGCATTGAATGAAATCGTAAGACAGTGGAAAATAGCGTGCTCTGTTGGTTCAGACACGAATGAGGGAATAACGATTAACGATGAATATCTATTGGGGAATAGAAGGAGTTAGAATAGATAGAGATTACAGTTATACGCAATACATACGAAGAGCACGTGAGCAGATTGCTCAAAATACTATAAATCTACTCTGACACCCAGACGTCCATTTATGAAATGATTAATAACTCTGCCAAGTTAGAGTAAGTATGTATGGATTGCGAAGTCGATCTGGCCTTTCTGCCTACCACATCAGGGATAATAATAATAATAAACCCTCGAGGACAGCCGTTATCTTTTATAGGATTAACGCAACCCTATGAGGGCATAGTAGATTCGCTTTTTGAGTCATCCACTTTCTGATATCAACAAAAAAATGTATCAGAAAGTTATTAAAAAGCTCACATCCGCAGGGCAGCTTGTGGCGAGCTGAATGTGTGTGGCTACACATCGGTCCCGATTCCTCAGAGTTTTGTTGCTCTTCTGCACCGGTTAAAATAGCGTGCTCTGTTGGTTCAGACACGAATGAGGGAATAACGATTAACGATGAATATCTATTGGGGAATAGAAGGAGTTAGAATAGATAGAGATTACAGTTATACGCAATACATACGAAGAGCACGTGAGCAGATTGCTCAAAATACTATAAATCTACTCTGACACCCAGACGTCCATTTATGAAATGATTAATAACTCTGCCAAGTTAGAGTAGGTATGTATGGATTGCGAAGTCGATCTGGCCTTTCTGCCTACCACATCAGGGATACAGTCACTGGAAACCATATTTCAATTCAGAGTGAGACGAATTAAAAAGCACACACGCCATTCGTAGCGCTGATTTTCTGGAAAGTTTCTAGTTTTGGTTCTAGTGTCAACGTCGGTTTTCAATAATGAAACCTGAGTTTATTAGAAGTTGTATAAAAGTAAATTGAATGCTGTCTTCTCTGACTACCCAATCAGGGATATAAAATATAAACCTGTAATTAAAACTAACATCTACCTGAAATGGATAGTAAATAATAAATTCCTCAATTATGACTTTGAGGAATTTATTATTCGCATCATAAATTTTAAACCACCTTGACCTACATACAATAATCTAAGTCTTTCTGCGTCAAACAAGGAGAGACACTTGAACCACAAAGTGCAGAAGTGCTTATCCCAAGCTATTGTTTTGCCTGTGTCGCCCTTTTAAAGATAAGTGCTACTTGAGATGTCTTTGAAAATATTACATTCAAAATTGACATCATATATATTATACAATCAGCTTTCAAAATGGAGGAAGTTCAAATGATTTTGTGCTTTTTTACTACTACGTATTGGTATGGATTTTGTGGGGAAATGGAATAATATACTTGGTGTAATGTTAGCTTCTTCTGTCAGAGTTCACTAAAATTGTTATGTGTAATAAACAAATGAGTAAGCATGGAAGCTTCTCTTTGAATCCGTCTATCCTACTTCTTACTATAATAATGTACTTCACGCTAAGATTAAATTGAAAATGTTAAATACAACTATAATCATAAAAATACATATAATTTAAATACCTTCTGTATCATCTATATTCATACTTACTTAACTTACATAATTAGTATATAATAATCTTAAAACATAAGATATATAACTAAAATATATTAGTAAAATGAGTTCCTTTAGGCAAGGTTCCAAAGATACTGGCACCGTTCCCCCTTTGAATAGCTAGACTAATTTTTTGTCCGAGGTAGCTGCCAGCTCTTCGGTCTCCGGTGATGTCAACTATTTCCTCAAAAAGCCTTATAGCGCTCTCGACACCGACTATAATAATTATAAATGTGGAAGTTTGTATGGATGTCTGAATGATTGTTACTCTTTTACGCAAAAACTGCTGAATAGAATTTAATGAAACTTACAGTAAAACAGTTCATACATAGAATGGGCTACGTATTATTGAGAAAACATGTTAGGTAGCCGCGGGTATCAAACTAGTACAGTTATAAATTATTTCTATTCTAGTAGAATAATATAGTAGAAAACGAACGTATATGCGACTGCCGCGCTGAGGTCCCGGGTTTGATACCCGGGTCGGATCAAATATTTGTGTAATCCACAAATGTTTGTTTCGAAGTTTAGGTGTTTCCTTTGTATAATATGTCTGTATTTAGAAATATATAAGTATTTCTATCAGTTGTCTATATACCTATATACTCGTACCTCAAGCTTTTATTAACTAATTTTGGGCTAGATGGTGCTCTGTAAAAAAATGTCTCACAATATACATTTAAAAAAGAATAAAATAGTTGAAGACTCTACTTATTCCTACACTACTTTATACTTATACGATTAAATCCAATTTATTTTAAAGACATATGGTTTCACATATTAAAGACAATATTTAAAGACATCTTTTATGGTGTGTCACTACAGAGGATGCCAGTGACCGTGCGAAGTGGAGGAAAAAAAGTAGGAAAGCGGACCCCGTGCGTCGCGAGACGCAACTGAGACAGACGCTCGGATGATGATGATGATACATAGATACTGTAGAAGATAAACACTGGTTTACGATAAATCACAGAATTTAATCGATGTTTTACAAAAATACATATAGGTAGCATAGACGCGGATTGAGCGGCGAGCGGACGATTGCGACTGTTCATTTTTCAAAAAACGAATTCAAAATTTGATCGACGCGCCATCACATATATCGCTCTCGCTCTAAACTTTTGAACCACACGCAGGCGGTGATACCAATACTCAATATAAAAATTACCTTAAATTTAAACTTAACACAAAAATTAATTTTATTATTACTTGCGTCGTCTACAGATACAAATTATGAAGGGATATGCAGAAGCACACTTATACACCCACAATTCACCATTATTATAATTTGTCCCACGTAACAGCGAATTGCTGTGTTGAAGTGGACAGGCGCAGCTTTTAACTACCTGTCGAAGGCCTGGAAGCCTAGTTAACTATGTCTATTTTACAATAGATACCCGTTTAATTTATGCTATAATGATTCTATTGCGGTTGTTAAACTAGATAGTTTAATCGCTCTTCACAAGCTGCAGAATAGAACCAGAAACGCTATTTTTGATGTGAAACTTCTTTATCGACGTTAAGAGAAATTTTCGTCACAAAAAGTCACGTTTATCGGTTACGCGCCATGTTGAAATGAAACTTCTTTATCATAAGTGAAACTTCTTTATCATAAGTGAAACTTCTTTATCGAAGTATGAGAGAAATTTTATAGCTGTAAAAAAATGTAGTAAAGAAGTTTCACTTCTTACCTGTGTACATACACATATTTTTTAGCTATCAAAACGTTATTATACTACCAAAAATTCAACTTACATTTTTATTGGCCGGCCGAAAGAAGTCTATTGGAGCGCGATTATGATAGTGGACTACAAAAACTGTTAATATTGTACCTTTGACTTTATATTGAACAACGATTTCCTGAGGACACGGTGGATGGGCTAGTCGATGTCTTTACAAAAGCAGGCAGGAGACGGCGGCGTGAACCGGAAATTTTCCATACTGCGGAAGCGGACGCCGTTTTATTCCAAAAAACACAAATGTTCCGTAAAAAAAATGTCACAAAGTGCTCACCCATCCGAGGACCAGCGAAAGTTGCTTAACGCAGTAATCGTTTACAACAGAACACTGTGTTAGCGGGGCCATCTTTGCTTCCAGATAGTCAGAAAAAAATATGTGTATGTACCAGAGTACACAGGTAAGAAGTGAAACTTAAATAAATAAATATCCATCACGCCTTATCCCCGAAGGAGTGGCAGAGGCATATTATATGCCCACTTTTCACCGTGTGGATTCCTGTCCCACGTAATAGGTGTTGAGCCCATTGCCGTGTTGAAATAGACAGGCGCAGGTTTTTGGCCAATTTTTAAGCTGCCTATAAGGCCTTCAACCAGGCTTAACGACTGCCATTTTACTGGCAACCGGGACCAACGGCTTAACGTGCCTTCCGAAGCACGGAAACGCTCGCAAATGTAAATGCCACAAAGTGGTCACCCATCCGACGACCAGCCATAGTGAAAGTTGCGTACCTCAGTGATCGTTTACCGAACACTGAGACCGCGGGGCCACGAGCGCATATTATATGTCGTAAAGAAGTTTCACTTCTTTACGACATATAATTATTCTACTATTTACAACTTGAGCATAAAATTTTTAATGCAATTATTTTGCTAAATTTCTCATATTTTTTTAATAAAGTAAAATAAGACAATTCGATTCGAGATGGGGATTGAACCCGTGACCTTTACCTAACCATGGCAATGTTCTAGCCAATGAACTACCCGAACTTTTAAGAGTATAACCAGAGTCATCTATCGAGCTATTCAACAACTCGATACCAATGAACAGTATTACAACCATTTTTAAACATTGATGCGATGACTCCACTCAATCTATGGATAATATTTCTCAGGTATTATTATGCTAAAACTTTATTAAAAATGTATTTACAACTTGACGAAAATTGTGTAGATAAGGCTTACGCATACGTCGATAAAAAAGTTTCACATCAAACATTTTAAAAATTGGTTATTTCCTGTTAGTAACGCATATACTTTCATTATTGATTTAACAAAATCTGTTAATGGGAATAACAAACAGACACTTCATTTTATTTAGCTGTTTCAATTGTAGTTTAGTAAAATCAGCCACGTTCACAACACTATCTACCGGAACCGGATGTTCTGGCAACACAATTTCAAATGCGGAAGTGCTGGATTACTACTACTTCCTGTATTCGGATGTGCTTTGTACTGGTTGTTTGATAAAAAAAGTAAAAATGATATACGGTCTCAGAATAAAATTATTAACATACATACATATTGGCACGCCTTAATCCCCGAAGGGGTAGGCAGAGGCATACTATACGCCCACATTATTTAATTACACAGAATTATTAAAGATATAAAAAAATAAGCATGCAATAGACTGCAAGAAGTTCAGTGTAAGTGAATGTTTATAAAAAAATAAGATCATTTCATCACGTCTTATAAGTTGACTAGGTGACACCCACGGCTTCGCCCCTGACATACTTAAAATCCCGTCGAACCTATTTTAGCCCGTCGAATATAAATAAAAAATTGCCCGATTTTTATGATTGCTGCTCCGCTCTTCACGGTAGTAGTGTAATGATATATAGCATTCATCGATAAATGGGCTTATTCAACGCAAAAAGAATCATGTTACATGTCAATCATATGATACCTATTTTTTTAAACAGAATTCGTCCATTCCTTTTTATTTATTACTAGCTGACCTGCCCGGCTGCGTCCGTGACATACTTCCAACCCCGTGGCACCCATTTAATCCCGTCGCTTATTACTTTTCCAAATATGTATGAATGTTTCCCCGATTTGCTGACATTTATGATTACTGCTCCGCTCTCCTGTGTAGTAGCGTGATGATATATAGCTAAGAACCTTCCTCAATAAATAGGCTATCCAATACAAAAAGAATTTTTCAAATCGGTCAAGCTGTTTTCATGCTATGTCGTGACAACGTAAAACGGGTTTCATTTTTATATATATAGATATTTCTCTATTATAATTTTTCTATTTGTATATATTTATGTGTGTTGACTTAGACTGATAATCATTTATTTTGCATTTTTATTTAACAACACTACTGTAAACTCACTCAAACTTTATTAATTATATATTTATAATATATTTACGTTTTTATACACTTAAGCCTAAGTACCAACAAATTAATAGAAGATACATATTTCAGGTGTTCATATAATTCTCTTGAGCTACAATTGGCGTAAACAGAGACATTGTAGAAAGTCAATCTCAGATCTGTTTGGTATTAATCAGACTATTGTTCCTGCAACAATGGGGTACGTTCCTTGGGAGCTAGGTGAGGCTTTAGGCAGAGCGGATTTGCAGACAATCAATTGGAAATATGGCAGTGATAGACTTGCAGTTAATAATTTAGTAAATATATTAGCTTAGATTTACTATAATACAATATAACACCTCTTACACTGGATACACTTTATTCGATATCTTCCAAATTCACTACAATTCACCTTCAAACAACTTAAACATAATTGACGGTACTGCCTATCCTTGATTGTAATAAACCCGGAACATTCCCATATTGTGTTACTTCCAACAAGTCTCCCCAAAAGAATACCCGAATCGATCTTTCAAAATGTTCCAGGAAAGAAACGTCACCCCACTACATCGGTGTGGCCAGCACAAAACTAAACTATCCTCAATCAATATATATCAATATTAAGTTTATAATTATGTTTGTTTTGTGTAATGTAATTTAAAGTAAACCTTTACACTTAGATATTGGTGATTTAACCTTGTTTGTGGATGACTTGACCATTATTGGAGCGACAAAAGCAAGTGCTTATATTGAAAAGCGCGTTAATTACACCACAAGAGCTTTCCCCTTGTGATGTAATTTACACATCACATATGAATTTGTAAATAAAATGTGATCTGTTAATTGTTTTGAAAGAACTTAAATAATAAATGTACTTAAGCTTTAAGTATGTATTGGAAAAAGTCCGAAAGATCCATCACGCCTTATCCCCGAAGGGGTGGCAGAGGCATATTATATGCCCACTTTTCACCGTGTGGATTCCTGTCCCACGTAATAGGTGGTGAGCCCATTGCCGTGTTGAAATAGACAGACGCAGGTTGTGGCTACCTGCTGTTGAAATTTTTCAAGCCGCCCATAAGGCCTTCAACCAGGCTTAACGACTGCCATTTTACTGGCAACCGGGACCAACGGCTTATCGTGCCTTCCGAAGCACGGAAACGCTCGCAAATATAAATGCCACAAAGTGGTCACCCATCCGAGGACCAGCCATAGTGAAAGTTTCTTAACGCAGTGATCGTTTACAGAACACTACGTCCGCGGGGCCACGAGCGTGCATTAAAAAGATAATAAAGATTAATTTTATCCTTCCTTATCGTATGATGCTCTCGTAGCCCCGCCAACTCAGTGTTCTATAAACAATCACTGCGTTAGTCATCTCACCCTATGGTTGGTCCTCAGATTGGTGATCGCTTTGTGAAATTTCTGGAAAAATCAGAATTACAGCGTGAAAATAGCTAGTTTTTGGTTAATATTTTAAAACACTAAAATGACAGACAGGTATCTAGTTTAAATAGAAGTCATAAATGCATTCAGTTGTCACTTGAATAGAATCTATTAATGGACTTTAAATCGAAATAAACTAAACTTTAGTCGTAAATTAAGTTACTTCACAATCGTAATGTTCAATCGTAAAAACAAATCGAATTGGGATTTCATGTCCTAAACTGTGATTGTTCGAATACGTAACGTTCTATTTGAATTTCCAATGAAATGGAAATTTATTCTAAATTTTCAGTTCGAACTTAGTGAGGATTAAGTTATTATGGTGCCCGATAATTGCTCTGAAAACATATAATGTGGTCAGAAACTTGTCTATTTGGGAAAGTTAATAGCTAGGTAGTTACTGAAGAATTGATTTACTAACATTTACACTATTGCGTTCCAAATATTTATTTATACGAGGTTAAACGCGATTTTGATACACACCTATCATTTTAAATAAGCTGACGCCCCGTTGTTTTACTCACGTAGTGCCCGTTTCCAAAGGAATGCGAGGGTAAAATTAAGCTTAAGTTATTTCTTATAAGATCTGCTCAGCTATTTGCTAGTAACAGTCCCGTTAAAATTGATTCAGCCGTTGTCACAGTTGACAGTAACATGGTACGCCAAGTTGAAGGCATTTTGGGCGTCTTAAAAATTTTCAAAAGAAACTGTCTAATTCAACACGGCTATGTACTCAACATCTGTTACGTAGGACAAAAATGTATTTATCTTTCTGTCCATTCCTTCGGGGATAAAAGGCGTGAATGATAAGTTTATTTTGAAATTGAAAAAAAAGATTGGCCATGAGTTTTATTGCCAGGTTCTTCCTCAGGCTCTACCTATTGCGTCGCAAATCTGGCAGTAAATGTAAATATAGAAGCAATATTCTTGACGATAATAAGTGTTACTTTGTGATCTACATGAATAAAGTTTTTACGTTTCATTTTCATTCACACACTACTTTTATTCAAAGTCAAACTAGTCCAAATAAAAGATAGTAGTTATCTTTTTTTTGGACTTTTGGCTTTGTTTTTTTTTTCTTTTCTCTCATTGTTTTGTTTGCAGTTTTGCAGATTTTGTTTATAAGTAAAGTTGCGGTTGTCCTCCACATTGAACACGAGCTGAGACCCGTGGCTACTACGCCTGCGACATATTCGTACCTCCCTGGTACCCATTTAATCCCGACGTTTATAAAATTTACAATAATTTATTTAAAATGCCCGACTTGTCGACATTTATGATGGGTAGTAGCAATGATATGTAGCCTATAGTCTCCCTCCATAAATAACCTACTAACTACAAAAAAAAGTAATTATAAATTTCGAACAAGTTCATGAGATAAGCGAGTTCAATCAAACAAAAATAACAAGAAATGGTAACAAATATTACAGTCATGTAAATAATCTATTAATATTTAACCAAAACAAATCAAAACTACGAAATCATCAAATTATAAAACTCTCTTTATTTCTCCCATTGTCACTCCTTCTCAAGTAATTTGCACTTGTTTACTAAAGTTTTCTCATTTCATGTTTATATAACCCTCAGAAAGCTTCATCAAACGCTTTGAAAGCTTTATGAGCAAAACTTTTGGGTCTTGATTAAATAAAAGAAAAATTGTTCATTTTAATATTCTATTTTGGAATATATGGTATGTGGTGGTAAGTATACTTGCCATCGTACTAATATTATAAACGCGAAAGTTTGTAAGTATGGATGTTTGTTACTCTTTCACGCAAAATCTACTGAATGGATTTTGATGAAACTTTACAATAATATAGATCAGAATAACACATAGGCTACTTTTTATACTGGGAACAAGTTATCAGTCATCTTAGCGTACTCCCATATCTTACCTACCTTCCCAAATCTTATCTAAAATCTACCTGAATCTGTAGTTTAGGGTTCCGTCCTCAGTGAGCTTCAAAGAGCAGCTATTTCTTGACATTTTATGTTCGCCCATTGCCGTCTGATCTCCAAATTCTATAAGGGTGTTAGGCTGATTAACATCCTCCTAGACCAAGATCCAGAACTCTAGTTCTAGGTACACACTTAGTCATCCTTACACCCATTGGTATAATTACATCCATTTGGCGTCATCTAGTACCCCAAAAAACGTATTATTGTTCATCTTAACGTACGTAAAGTACTCGGATACTCAGACAATTATTATATAAAATAATAATAATTGAATAATAATATAACCTATATAACCCTCGAGGACAGTCCTTATCTGTTATCACGAATCTATTATGCCCTCATAGGGTTGCGTTAATCCTACAAAAGTCTATCTAATTTACAAATCTTGTTTTTGTCCCCTTTTTTCCTCACCCACCAATCGATATAAACTAGCAACCAAATGCAGCCCCAAGAATATCAGGTAAGCAATAAATGTACTACCTACATATAAGTTTCATACTAACACTTCATATTCGTGTTAATGCACTTGATGTATTTGAAAGTATAAACCTATTTAGTCTATTCTTAAACATATACTGAGACATGGGCCTGCGGAGGGGCGGGGAAGATCATTCCAAATCTTCGATGCTGCATATTTAAAACTTCCCCGATACAAGGCAGTACGATGTAACCTAATTGTCATTTTGTTTTGGGTTTTACTGCGTGTATGTCGATCATGCTGATCCTTCTGCCACTTCATCTTGTTATACAAATATATTGGCCTCTCTTTGCAGATCACTTTATGTACCAAAAATGCCAGGTGTGCCTGTCTGCGGCTCTCCATTTTGAATATCCTCTTCGTTTTCAAATATGGAGTCACGTGTGCCCTCCTCGGTATATCAAAACAAAAGCGAGCACACGCATTTTGGACACGCTGAATAGCTCAGCTCGTATTTGCTAGTATTCTAGGACCATACACAACGTCACAGTAATTAAACAGTGAAAGCACCAAAGACTCCACCAACAGTATTCTAACCTCTTCAGAGAGACAGCCTCTCAGAATATATAAAGTCTTTAGTCTATAAAACCGATTTTCGTGTTTACGTGTTGTGTGAACCTCAAATCACTATCCATCATGAGACCCAGGTTACGCACAACAGCAACCCTCTCGATATCTTTTCCATCAATAAACACCCGCGGCGCGTGGCTAATGACTAACTCTCTTTGGTGTTTTGTGCCCAAAATGATGTACTTAGATTTCTCGGGATTAAGCACCAAATTATTCTTTAGAGCCCATGTTTTAATTGCATTTAGACCTTGATTTATTTTATCTACAGCGTCCTTAGTTTCATTTGGATTAAATGAGTAATAGAGCTGAGTATCATCAGCATACAGATGTATCTTGCTGCACCTTACACGATTGCTAAGATCAGCTGTATATAAAACAAACAGTAAAAGACTAATAATGGAGCCCTGAGGAGTACCTCTCGTGATACTATCCACACCTGATTTGACCTCATTTCCCTGATCGTCTTCCACCACAACATATTGGTTCCTATTCCGCAGAAACGAGGCAAACCATTTTAATGAGTCCGGTGCTTTTCCGTAGTAGGACATTTTGGCCAACAAGAGCTTTGCATTTATGCAGTCAAAAGCTCTAGAAGAATCCAGTAACACCAGTATTGTACTCTTTCCCTGATCTGCTGCCGTCAATACATCATCCGTGACCTGCGCAAGAGCCGTATCTGTTCCATGCAACCTACGGAAACCCGATTGCACACTAGGTAAAATGTCATTATTTTCTAAATATCACATGAGTTGTGTGTGTGACAGCTCTCTCTACCAGCTTTGACAAAGCTGGCAGTATACTGATGGGTCTCAGATCATTTAGTGTTATAACAGTACCCCTCTTTGGTAGAGGCTTGACCCTAGCTATTTTCCAGGTATCTGGGTAGACCTTGTCAGACAATGATTTATTTACCATAAATGTTATGATCGGCAACGTATAGTCAAGGGTCAGACGAATCATTTGCATACTTATATTGTCACTACCAACTGCTTGTGTTTTGACACTTTGAACCATTTTTAATACCTGATCCTGACTGCACAATTGCAATTCGAAGACTGAGTCACCAAGCCTGTTGTTCAAAAAGTAGTCATAAGTTTCGGTATGTATGTCTTTAATACCTGGGACATCGAGAAAGAAACCTTTAATAGCGTCCGGCAGCTTCATGTGACTAGGTATAGTGTATTCAGATTTGTGTCCAGCCACGGCTGTTTTTTTAAGGTAGGAAGACATTTTCTGAGGGTTTTTAATATTCTTATTAACATAAATAGAGCAAAAAGCCTTTTTTTCTCTCACCAACGCGACAGGTACAAGGTTTCTTAAGTTTTTGTAATAAATGTAGTGACTTTCCAATTTAGTCCTATGGGCTCTCCTTAACGCTGTATCTCTTAAAGACATAATTTTTTAATAGTATCAGTAAGCCAAGGCTGTGGCTCTGCTCTTGGTCTATATCGCTGCAGCAGTGCATGCTTATCAAAAAGGCCAAGCACGAACGTATTAAAATTCACCACCATTTCATCTATATTATCAACATGAAATAGGTTTCCCCACGGTATTTCTGATGTGTCAGTTACAAAATCATTTTCATTTATTGACTTCAGGGAACGTTTTGTAATATAGTATGGAATGCGCTTGGGCTTAACAATATTAAACTGTGTTAATATTATTCCATGGTCACTCAGTTCCGGATTATGGTAAACGTTCACACCTTTACTGAGAAACGGCGAGTCCGTGATGATGAGATCAATAAGCCTTGCGCTCTTCTCCGTTATGCGTGTAGGCTCTTTCACGAGTTGTGTAAAATTTTTTTGTGATAAAAATGTTAGGAGATCCCTTACATGAGGCAGGTCAGGCTCTAGCATATTGACGTTGAAATCAGATAGGATAATAATATGATACAGTGTCCAAAACCACTCACCGATTGGCTGAGGGAGTCGATAGCAGATTCCACTGACACCGATTCTGGCCTGTAGGCTGTCCTTATTGCCAGTCTTGTGCCACCAGGCAATATTACTTCCAACCACATTTGTTCTAGAGTTGAAACAGGGCACGGGCGCACCCATGTACGTAACTCTTATCGGATAAAAAATCCCACGCCTCCACCACGTCGGCCTGTCGGACGTGTTCTATGTTTTAAAAGGTAACCTGGCACCTTTGGAATGTATTTCTCCTCCTCCGCCTCCTTCAGCCACGTCTCATTTATGATACTCATATCTGGTGAATATTTCTCCATGGTATATTATAACTCACTTCTTCCAGTATGTAGCGACCTCACATTTAACAAACCCACAGTCAAACACTTTCTTCGGTTGACATCCACTTATAATAATGTTGGAAAATCACACGCTAGAATCAAACACAAACAAATATAAAAATACATGTAAGTACATTTTAGGCCTCCACTTGGTATTCTACAATTAGCAACACATACACAACTACAAAAATACAGACAAGTATATCCTGGTCTCCATCTCGGTATTATAAAATCATAATCAACACCTACACAATAAAAGAAACACAGGTAAGTATATCTTGGTCTCGATTTCGCTATCTTACAATAATAAACAACACCCACATAACAATACAAATACAGATAAATACATTTTTATCTCCATCCTGGTATCCCACAATAATAAGCAACACCTACACAACAACAGAAATACAGGCAAGTATATCCTGGTCCCCATCTCAGCGTTATAAAGTCATAATCAACACCCACACAATAAAAGAAACTCTGGTAAGTATATTTTGGTCTCCATCTTTTACAATAATAAACAACACCTACATAACAATAGGAATACAGGTAAATACATTTTTAGTCTCCATCTTGGTATCTTACAACAATAAGCAACACCTACACAACAACAGAAACACAGGCAATTATACTTTGGTCTCCATCTCGCTATTTTACAAAAATAAACAAACCCTACATAACAATTGAAATACAGGTAAATACATTTTAGTCTTCATCTTGGTATCTTACAACAATAAGCAACACCTACACAACAACAGAAACACAGGTAAGTATACTTTGTTCTCCATCTTGCTACTTTACAATAATAACAATCAACACCTACACAACAATAGAAATACAGGTAAGGATATTTTGGTCTTCATCCATCCATTATACAATAACAAACATATCCTACACAAAATAGTAACATTTTTGACACCATGCTACAATATTCCATCGAAAAGATTACAATATTTAAAGCTAATAAATAATTTTGTACTATCATCAAGCCAAACAAGCATTACGATGTAACATTTATGCTACTTTGTCAAGAATTAATCAATAAAAACAAAATGTTAGTTCTGCAGCCAAATTCTTTGTCCTAAAATTTTCCTTGAAAATATGCTCTTTTAGAAATAATCACTTACACCGACAAATAATTCTATCTAAAACATTTTTAACACCTTTTCCGGAATTGTGTTCAATTCTCGGCGTGAATTCTCCTTTGTGTAGTCTATCGAATGAAAACGGGTGCCATGACACAGTAATTTGAATTTAGAAAAAGAAGGGTGTCTTCTTGGTGGTATTTGTTGAGATTTTTGGTAAAAATTTCGTTCAATATGATGACTTTGTACGAAATCGCATTTTTGTGGTAAAAAAACACCGTATGACGCTAAAGTAATACTTTTTATTTACCGTCACACTTTTCAATAAGACATTCGACTGTACAACACCACGATAGTCAAAGAAAATAGTCAACATGACGTTGATGGTCTACCAGAGCGAGGCAAATCCTACTAATATTAGAAAGGTAAAAGTTTGTAAGTAAGGATGAATGTTTGTTACTCTTTTTCGCAAAATCTGCTAAATGAATTTTGATGAAACTTTACAATAATATAGCTTATACATCAGAATAACACATAGGCTACTTTTTATCCCGGAAAAAAGTTCCTGTGGCAAACGGGAAAACTTCACCACACGTGTGTACGTCTTCCATAAATATCTATTGACCTATTGACCACTCATAAGAGTTTTTTAATAACGTTTATTTACTATAAGCCTTCTGTAGCATTTTTAGGAATTCCATCGGTAAAAAAAAATTATAACAAATGCTTCGTTCTATGTTTTTGTACATTATGAATTCACAAAAACACTAAAAAATATGGGGTAGCTAAAACATCACTGTATTTAATCTGAATAGCGAATTAAATGCAAACTTCGTAACAATATGGAAAACAGTTGTGCCAATCTAACAACAAAATTTTAAAAAAATGACTTGCCTTTTTAATAAGATCTCACGGTCCCAAACAATAGTGAATCTTCGTTAACAATTCCCTTGACATGTGACACAGTTCAGCAGACGACTTTTGATATCAAATCTTTGTGTCAGATTGTTTTACTCCAATTCATTTTCAGGACAATATGTTAGAAGCGAATCCATCCATCAGTAGAAACTTAATTAATGATAAACAACAGAATTTTATCAAATTATAAACGTGTGAGCTCGCTAGCCGTTAAAATCAAAGTTTAAACCACGTCCTGTACTTCTGGCTAACTATTTCTATAGTATATCTTTTTATTTATTTTTGAAGTAATACTTCTTTTGGCCTGCTATGGAAAAATTATGAAAGTAAATGTTTACGAGGCGTGCAGATCGAAACGAAAAATCAACACCCTGAAGTTAGCTGATAAGTGTTTCCATGATAACTTATAACTACATTAAAAGTAGTTTTCATTATTTTGATGTTGTTTTTATCATTCCTGTTAGAAACAAAGAGTTGTGGTATATGTGATGAAATCTTATTAGACTAAAGCAGTATAACTTCTAACGCGTGTACATAATTACACTCACACACTTTTTTTAAATGATGTGTACTACTTTCTTAACTATTATCTTATCCTTGTCTTTATATATTTATCAGTTAGTCTCTTTTCTTCCTTAATTTTCTCTTTCTGTATCAAAGTTTTCTGCAGTAGATCGCTTTTAGTGATAAGACCATTCATAGTTTGTAAGTATTAGGAAGAAATAGTATTGTAATTGTGAATTGGTAAAATAAAGAATTACCTATCTATATATCTAAGGTGTATTAAGGCAGGTGATTTATATCAACTATGGGTTTATTGAAAGTTTTACTTGGTTTACTCAGAATAATTAAGTCTATCGCACGAGTATGTAATGCATCCAGGTGAATTGTTCTAGGTAAAATTAAGTCTATTAAAAGCGCCGTAATAATTAAATGTGAACTGTTGAAATTTATCACTATAGCATAAAGCTATTCAACGTTCTACACATACAGACATGTAGAACCTCACATACAATATACAAATATTAATTGTATCAAACCAATAAATTCATTGTATCAAAAGCAAACATTTCTGAACAAATTCTTATATTGAGTATTGTACTCAGGCGCGTGCGGTCCATACATGCAAATAAGCACTGCATACCCTAGCCCAATCCCACTACTACAAGTCGTATAAATAATTAATTCCCTATACAATGAAATATGTGATAGTGCCATTTATTAGTATTTGAAGGTACTACTAACATAACACCTAGCAGTATGTATGGAGGTCAGTACCTGCGACTAGCAGCGCTGCGCGCGGATTTATGCAAAGCTGATGTTTGCTTTTTGTAATCATATTTTTATAGGGCAAATCATTTGATTGTGTGTGTCAATTTTACGATTGTGTGCGAAATTATAAGTCGCGGAGGAAGCACTGCCTCTGAGTATAAAGCGAAATAATTAAGTAGTTGTCAAAAATAGAGGAGTTGTTTCGAATATAGATATATTTTTTTAGGTTGTATAATATGAATACGCCATTTGTAATTAAAATATTGTTTCATTAAAGAGCTGTGAGATCTGTGCTGGTGATGTGTGTTTAAATAAATTAAAAACTCGCGTTTTCTGGACGTTGTCGTTTGATGAAAAAAACAATATTATTGTCAGAGGACGTTCTGTTCGCGATTTGAATCTAATTAAAAAAAAAGGTAATAGCATACGTTATTTTAATTAAAAGTATTACGATAATTATATCTGGCTAGAGGGCTGTGTACACACAAATACATTATTTTGTTTTCCTTGTATATTATTTTCAAAACAAGATTAAATGTATAAATATTTCAATAATATTTACAAAGCGGCTGCTAAACACGATTTGTCGAAAAAACTTATAGATTCTTGTTTAAAGTTCCAAATTTTTGGAAAAGGTAGAATAGTCTAGTTTGAATAGCCAGTTCAAATTATACGTTGATAGGCACAAAAGTTGATAGGAATAGAAATATTTTTAAACCATTGATAGACGATTTCATGGTCATGATGAACACGCTTCATCATATAATAAAGGTAATTTTTTGGAACTTGTAGATCTGTTAGCTAAATATGACGGTAATTTAGAAAATCATTTACAATCGACGTTTTATCTTCTAAGGTTAATGGAGTTCAAAGCATAATAAGACAAAACTCGCGACGTATATTTGGTGTTCAGCACATGTACTTAATCTTATTCATTACAAGTGTTTTGAAAGAGTTTTGGAAACCAAACGTTTTTTCAGTATTTTGAGTTAGTTATTTTAAAAATATTACAGATCCTGTTAACGTGGCTACATCAGGATAATAAGTAGATATGTTAATCCAGGTCTCTAGCTATCTACATACCAAGTTTCAATGCAATCCGTTGCTATTTTTACACAACAAACATCCATCCATCCAAACTTTCACATTTATGTTTATCAATCACACCTTATTCCCAAAGGCAGGCAGAGGCATATTATACGCCCAATTTACACCGTATGTACTCCTGTGTCACGTGATAGATGGTGAGCCCATTGCCGTGATGAAATAGAGAGACGCAGGTTATGACAACCTGCTGTTGAAATTATAAAGTCGCCCACAAGGCCTTCATACTTGGCTTAACGACTGCCATGTTACTAGCCCCGGTTGCCAGTAACATGGCAGTTGTTAAGCCAACCAACGGTTTAAGACGCCTTGCAAAGCACGGAAACACTCGCAAATATAAATGACACAAAGTGCACGCCCATCCGTGACCAGCCATAGCGAAAGTTGCTTAACGCAGTGATCGTTTATAGAACACTGAGTCAGCGCTTCATTTCTCGCGGGGACTTCGGGTAGTTAGGGCATGCATACCCTATCCGAAATCCTTGTGCACGTCACTGATTGTACTCGACTATTTTAGTGTGAATGTATTTTTGCCATGTTTTTATTAGCTCACTTTCTTTTATGTCTGTCCGGATAAAATTTTATAATTTGATTATAAACTAATATCTCGATGCGCGAATTCCTATTTATAAAGGACTAACGAATGAGTGAGAAATATTGACGAAGAAGATATATTGTGCGAAAGTAGAGGTTAGGAAGAGTCAGGGTAGACCGAGACTCACGTCTGGGTATCTGCGTACTTTTGAGCAGATCGCTTAAAAACGGAAAAGTCAAAATTGATGAATGCAAGAAGCAAAAGAAGTACGCATATCGCGAAACCTGGCAATCTTGTCCTCTCTGACTATCTCATCAGAGATATAGCATGAAGATAGTTAGTTAGTTAATTATTATTCTGTCGAAGCAAACAGGTCATGAATCGCGTAGTTGAATCGGATGTATGGGGCCTTACTAAGATCTTCGGGGCCCAAGCGACATCACCTGCAAGTGGTCTACCTGCTTCTGGTCAGACGGTAGTCGCTGTCGCTGCCGAATCATAAGCCAAATTGTTATAGCGGATGATATATTGCTAGCAAGAATAAATCCGATAGTAACTCACTCTCACTCACTTCAGGGAATGTTGGTAACTTCCTCTCACTCGCGCCCTAGTAGACACGACACATATTTTATACTAGGTGACACCCCCGGCTTTGACAGTGACATACTTCGAACTCCCGTCGCACCTATTATATCCCGTCGCTTATAAATTCTAAAATAAGGCATAAAATTTGTCTGATTTTGAGACATTTGTGACTATTGCTCCACTCTCCAGGATAGTAGCGTGATGATATATAAACTACAGACTTTCTCGAAAAATATGCTTTACAACACAAAAAAAATTCAATTCCGAGTGGTAGTTCTTGAGATTACCGATTTCAACCAAACAAACAAACTCTTCAGCTTTATGATATATAGTGTAGATAGAACAGAAAACATCCAAATACTTCATAAGCATCACACAAATATTTGTTCCGACCCGGGATTCGAACGCGAGACCTCAGCACTGCAGTCATGTCACATACCGCCGCGTTCAGCTAATTAATAATTAAATTAGAAATTTATTCAGTCCTCCTTCTAAACTTTTACATGAAAAAGCTACGAAATGAACATAATTTTGATAAATAATAAATTAGGTTTTATGGCGAGTTTGCTTTTAAAATCTTAACTATAGAAGCTAAGCCCTGTGGTTTCGCCCGTGATATATATATATAATAACCTAATCTTGCCTTAAATATTGTTACAAGGCAAAATCTTTCTATTTTCTATTGTATAATTCATTTATTACCTACTGTAATGAGTGTTAGTTAATACAATAACATAAAAAAAATATATTAAGCTCATTCAAAATAATCGCCATTCCATACAGTCCTTCAAACGATGAGGCCAGTTATCAATGAAAACACGCACTTTCGCCATGGGGAAATTCTTCATTGTTAATTTTTTTTTTTTGGGACTCCAAATTATCATGGCGTTTAGAGCATGGCATCCTCTATAAAACTGATCATAAAATAATAATCCTGCGGATATAGGGACTAGATGCTATTATATGCTCAGTTTTCACCATGTGTATTCCTGTTCCACGTAATAGGTGACGAGCCCATTGCCGTGTTGAAATAGACAGATGCAGGTTGTGGCTACCTGCTGTTGAAATTTTTTAAGCCGCCCATAAGGCCTTCAACTTGACTTAACGACTGCCATGTTACTGGCAACCGGGACCAACGGCTTAACGTGCCTTCCGAAGCACGGAAACGCTCGCAAATGTAAATAACACAAAGTGATCACCCATCCGTAGTGACCCGACCAGCCATAGCGAAAGTTTCTTAACGCAGTGATCGTTTACAGAACACTGAGTCCGCGGGGACACGAGCGCTTCATTATTTACTTGTGCAGCATTTTGTACAATACAAACATATTTATACAGTCTACTAGTTTCTTTACAAACAATGTAGTATGATTTGCCCTGTCTGTTTAAATTTATGGGTACTGCTCTGCTTGCCTGGGTAATAGCGTCATGATATAATAGGGGTCAAGTATGAAATTGCCGTTTTATTGCCGTGAATCTTCATGGTTTGAGGTTTTCGAATGAAACTTTTTTGACATGGTTTCTATGATGTTCTTTTTTAGAAAATGTGAAACTATTGAATATCGACTTTCAATTGTTTTTGTTATTCAACTTAGACAAGAAAGTTGGATACTGCGAAAATTCGAGTGATTTATGAATACGAGTTCCGACGCGGAAGTAACGCGGCAGACACAGCCCGCATTATCAATGTTGCGTTTGGTGAGGGGTCTGCTAATGAACGCACCGTGCGATTTTGGTTTAAACGCTTTCGTGATGGAAACTTCAACTTGAAGAACGAGCCACGAGGAAAACCGCCCACACAGGTGAATAACGGTGAAATAAGAGAGATGGTCGAGGCCGATCCTAGTCAAACTACCCAGGAATTAGCGGCATGGTTTAACGTTACCTTACCTACAATACTGACTCATTTGCGTCAAATCAATAGATTAAAAAAATACGATAAATGTGTGCCTCATGATTTGACTGATCTGCAGAAAGAAACGCGTGTTGAAACTTGTGTTGCCTTGTTAAAACGGTGCAGAAATGAAGGAATATTGGATTGAATTGTGACATGTGATGAAAAGTGGATTCTTTATGATAACCTTAAAAGAAAAATGCAATGGCTGACCACAGGTCAAACGCCACAACAGTGTCCTAAAGCAAAACTTACCAATAAAAAGGTAATGGTAACTGTTTGGTGGTCTCAGCACGGTGTTATTCACTATACTTGGTTTTCTCCGATCTGGTCAAGCAATAACGGCAGATGTCTATTGTGCTGAACTCCTAACAATGTTGTCAAAACTAGCAGTAAAACAGCCCCGACTCATGAATCGATCTTCACCATTATTGCTCCAAGACAACGCGAGATCTCATACAGCACGAGAAACCGTTTTGACCCTTCAGGAACTGCTGTAACAGTTGTTGCAGTTGCAGTACAAAATGCTTTCACACAGTTTGTGTAGTCTAGATCCTCAGAGTTTTATCGCAATGGCATAAATGACCTTCCTATTAGATGGCAGCAATGTATAGATAATAATGGTAACTGTTTTGATTAAATATTTTTTTTATAAACTAAAAAATAAACAATTTAGGTTTTCGAAAATTTCATACTTTAACCCCTAATATTAAATCCTATAGCCTTCATCAATGAATTGGCTATCTAATATAAAAAATATTTTTTAATTCGACCAGTAACTGGGTCCGCTTAATTATTTGTGAGATACACAAATATGTGCTTTGGAGTTTTGATATTATCTATAAAATATATATGTATTTAAAATATACAAAAGTATGTTTATAAGTTCCCTTGATAATAAAGGTCAAGCTTAAATCACCTTCTCTTGGGACTAGATTGCGGAATGAGCTTTACACCGCCTCAGATTCTGAAATCTAAGGCGCGGGACAAGTGGAGGCGGGCGGAGTTGAGGCACGGGCGTGGCGCGGGCGAGGTGCAGGCGCGGCGACGACGGTGCAGCGCATAACAGGTGCGTCATAAAGGTTAAGCGCATGGCGTTGCATTTTTCATTGTAGTGTTTGGATTTATCACGAGAACATGACGTCTTCTTCGTCAAATGAAGACGATCTGCAAGCTGTCGGGCATGCCACTGCTAACTGCAGGTTTGCCGAGGCGACGCTGCGGCGCGTGCATCCCACCCGCGCCGCACCCGCGCTTTGCTGTTCCAGTATATCTCACACCGAACCTCTTCTATACATTTTGTAAGAAATATCACAGAAGTGGCGTTGCGCCCGCACTGCACCCACGCCCAACCTCCGCCCGACGCCTCCTGTATTTGTCCCGCGCCTAAGGCGGTGCAAAGAAAATGTATGAAAATGTATGACGACATCCATTCCTCGAATGTAACATCACAATTTTTTTTAAGAAATTGCAATGAGACACTGCAATGTGCTCACCACCTGTTACGTGGGACAAAAATGCATACTGTAAAATGTGAGCATATAGTTTGCCTCTGTCTAACCCTTCGGGGATAAAGGCGTGACAATATATCCTACTACAATATATATAAACCAATATAATCCTACTTATTATCCTAGTATGGACGAAGACAAATCCAAAAATACAAAAATAATAATCATCGGCTCACCTGTTCTCGAGTTCTGAATGGTGTAACCAACGCGATTGTTTTAATATGATCATACTTATATAGATTGATATATATCTTTATAATATTAATAAAATAAGGATGATCCCTCTGTCTGCCATAGTCAGGCCACTTCGCTGCTCAATCCTCTAATTCAAAAATTCATCCAGCGTCGGGTGCATCGTATCTTCGAAGCTCTTTAGTCTCTTGAGCTTGCCAAAATTACGCCGATTTTCGAATTGAGGGCACTCTTACAGGGGGCCGAGTCTATAAATAATAAATAAATAAAAATATCTTTATTTTGCATAGACCATTTTAACGGCGCTTACAAAATGTCATACACTATTTAAAATATTTAAAGCGGAACGCGGCCCACCTGAGAAGAACCGGCAAGAAACTTAGGAAGGCTTTTTTTTTTGATGGCCTATTTACAATTTAATATTATTTCACTTTGCCAGCAGATCATTTCCAGGCGTCCCTGTCCTGCAAATAGTCTGTAACGGAGTAAAAACCTTTTTCACAAAGCTTGTTTAATATTGTATACAATGCCAACGTTAAGATAATAGATAATAAATAATAAGATAGTTAAATTGTGAACGGTATATAAATTGGATCAAAAAAATATTCTAAATATTTAATTTATCTTGCATTAGTATTAGTTAAATACAATAAGCTTAAAAAGCTTATTGTTTTTAACTAATATTAATACAAGATAAATTTTTCGTAACGATAGCCCCAAGGCTCCCGACAGAATTCCTTCGCTACCGCGGTCTCGTTCATAGAGATTCGGGTGTTATCCTGCCTCTTTAGAGGGCTCGATGTGATATCTCGCTTCTTTGGAGGGTTTGGGTACTTAACGGTTGCCAGTAAAATGGCAGTCGTTAAGCCTGGTTGAATGCCTTATGGGCGGCTTGAATTGAAAAAAATTCAACAGCAGGTAGCCACAACCTGCGTCTGTCTATTTCAACACGGCAATGGGCTCACCACCTATTACGTGGGACAGGAATCCACACGGTGAGAAGTGGGCATGTAATAATAATATGCCTCTGCCACCCGTTCGGGGATAAGGCGTGATGGATATTTATTTTATTTATTTTTTATATTTATAGCCAGGATAAGGCAATTATCGTAGCTTATTTTAACGTGGAAGCCATTAAACAGGATCCACGCGTTTAGATAATTTGTTTTAATGGATAAAAACATGTTTAGTGTAAATATCTCTGTTCCAAATAAATTTATTTTTATTTTGTATTCACAAATTGGTACCTATGTTGATTTTGAATCATTGATGTAATTATAAAATGTAATTATTTTTCTTTTATAATTTAAAAAGTAAATAACTGCTATGAACTAGTTATTATTATTTTGTGGTAATTACATTTAGTTTTTTTAGTGGGAAATCCCACTTGAATTTCCGAGGAGTGAAATTAATGGACAAAGAAAGGAACAGTGTGATAAGGGAACATTGATAGATGGTTCGGACACGTGGAGAGGATGTATGAAATTAGACTAACGAAACAGATTTATCATAAGAGAGTGAATGGGCAAACTGGTAAGGGGCGACCTCCACGTACATATGTCAATCAAATAGAAGACATTTTGGAAAAAGGTCAGGTCAAGAGTACCCTTAACCGGCGTGTGTGTATGAAAACACTTATGAAAGTGGAAGAAGCGAAAGTTGTATGCCAGGATCGTAGCAAGTGGAAAGCCGTAGTCTCTGCCTACTCCGATGGGAGACAGGCGTGACGATATGTATGTATGTAAACCAGGATCCACAACAATAAATAAGTTAGGGTGTCTTGGAAACCGCATCAAAAGTTATCAGAAGATAATATAAGGGAGTTGGAAAAAAAGGAACACGTATTCGGCCCTTTGCTAAGGGGGCGACCTGTGGGCCAAGTCTACTATTTCAATAGCGTCAGAAAAGAATCGTAATCGTCGCTCAATAGAATGCCACCGGTACAATTTTGACTTTTGTTCGTAGTCTACTATCACAATAGACTTCTATCGGTCGGCCAATCACTTCAACTAACACGTACCGTGCTAGTGGCCGCTAGTCAGTAGCATTTTTGATAGTCTACTAACATTTTGACAGCTAAAAACAGCGATTCTGGTTCTATTCTACGGCTTGTCAATAGTAGAGTCGGGCCCCTGGAAGGCACATACGTATACATACTATTAAGGTGGATAACACAATTAATAAAATAACGAACTAGTTTTTGTTTAGATCTGGCTGCGTTTTAAGTAGAATTTCCTATTGTAAAGTCAAATTGATTTTTAGATTTTGTGTCTGTGTTAAGAAACAGGAGTCTAATACAGATAGGGATCTTTGAAAATGGCATCAGAAAAAGATTTTCCTCACCATTATGTAGACAATAACGACCGAATCACTGACTGAATCACAAATAAATATCTGATTCTGACTGAGTTGAGAAAAATGACTAGAAAAAAATAAAAATTAAATTACTAAATCCACATTATAGAATATTAGAACTAATGTGGTCTAAAGATCATATATGAAATATCCTACTAATTCAGAAAGTTTGTAAGTATGGATGGACGTTTGTTACTCCATTTGTGTCATCTACTGAATATATTTTGATGAAACTTTACAATAATATAGCTTACACATCAGAATAACACATAGGCTACTTTTTATCCCGGCAACAAGTTCCTGTGGGAAATGGGAACGGGAAAACCTTACCACGCGTGTGGAGCCGCGGGCGTCAACTAGTACTTAATGTAAAACTAACTTATAACTCATGCCTTTATCTCCAAAGCGAGAGGCTTTGACATGTCCACAACTCTAAGCATTTCTGTTCCACGTAGTAGTTGGTGACTCCATTGCCGTGTTGAAATGATCAGGCGCAGGTTGTGGTGACCTGTTGTTAAAATATTTTTAGGCAACCATAAAGACTTTAACTTGGCTGAAAGACTGCCATGTTACTGGCAACCCGGGATCAACAGCTTAACATGCTTTCCGAAGCACGAAAATGATCGTAAATAGAAATACCACAAAGCAGCCCACTCAACTCTTGAGATACTATGATTATTGAGAAAAAAACTATTTATTATATAGCTTGTTTCTCAATAATCATAGTATCTCAAGAATTGAGACATTGAAAAATAAGTAATATAATATAAAGTTTATTTCTCGAGATTTGATTAGATAGTATCTATACTATATAATATTATAAAGCTGAAGAGTCTGTTTGTTTGTTTGGTTTAACGCGCTAATCTCAGGAACTACAGGTCGGATTTGAAAAATTTTTTTTTATGTTTAATAGCCCATTTATCGAAGAAGGCTATAGGCTATATATCATTACGCTACTACACTGGGGAGCAGAGCACTAGTCATAAATGTCGACAAATCGGGCAAATTTTTATGCATCATTGTAGAATTTATAAGCGACGGAATTAAATAGGTGCGACGGGAGGTAGAAATATTCCACGGGCAAAGCTATGGGGGTCATCTAGTAGGTAATAAGTTAGAACATTCATTTATACAAATAGACTCTTATGTTCATTACACTTCCTTCTAGCTTTTCCAATTATTATAATAATTTACAATTTATATTCATCTATTTGTTCTCTACCAGGACTATCAAAACAAACAAATAAAAGCTTATCTAAATAGCTGATCACTCACCCATTCACAAAAACAATTTTTCATTCACCAAAATGAAAAAAAAAGCGTTTTATCGCTTTATTTCCAATTTACATAATCTCACCTCAAACTTGGCAGGAATAGGGTTTACACAGAACTTTTGTTACTGGAATAGATATCATATAAGAATATTTTCAATATTATTGGCGATTGAATGCTGGTGGAAGTGTGGTTTACTTTTTTTTAATGAGACTGTGGTATCGATCGATGAAAGACATTTTGACAAACAAAAGTATTTAAACGACAAGTTACTTCCCGAGTTATTGCCTCCTTCCAAGCGTTCACCCGGGTCAACCGGGACATGGTTAGAGCACCGTGTGGAATTAGTCAGTAGAAATTTGACATGGTATCCATAAAAATTACTCACGTAAAAGAATTACTACATATTTGTAGTTAAAAATCGATAGTTCAAAATCGATTTTGATTAAATGCTTAGTGTATAATTAACTCAATAATCCTACGTTATAATAATGGAGTTGTTTTACACCACATAAACTTGAGCTTTCCTTTATTGGGCATCTTACACTTCAGAGAAGTCTCTGAACTCCTCTGCAAGTCCTGAACTGGAAAATTCCGCGTACTATTATTTCATCATCGGACAAATCAAGATGTTAGAAACTGGCGGCGGCGTCAATGCCAATAGCGTCTTACATATATTTTATATACTACTCGGGACTTCACGCGAAACAATTTTGTACTTACATTCACCGACAGTCCAGCCGCGACCACGGGCGCTGCAACGCGCTCGAAACGTCGGTGAATGTAAGTACAAAATTATTTCGCGTGAAGTCCCGAGTAGTATATAAAATATGAGTATAAACCGCGAAAGTTTAAAAATAGCGTCTCACATAGTTCGATGAAGAATTTAAATATACATATATGCCGAAATATGGAAAAAGTAGCATCAACAACTTGATCTATATTTGTTAGCCACAGGTCTGGATAAGTCGCCAGAAAAAAATAAAATTGCAATTTTGTTGCACCACATTGGAGAAAAGGGTTTGGAAATTTTCATCACTTTTAATCCGAGCATTGAATCTAATTCACTAAAAGATGCCAAGACCATATTTGATAATTATTTTGAACCTAGAAGAAACATTACAATTTGCGACTACTTACGTGTAAAAAAGCTAAGACAAGTGAAAATAGGAGCCGTAGTCCAGGAGATTGTGGACACCGAGCTCCAAGTCTGTCGAGCCACTCAAGTCAAGTGTTTCATCTTTTTTTAATCTCCCAGTCCGATGAAGAAGCTTAGACAGTCTAAGTCAATGTGTGGTCGCTGTGGACTGTCTCAAGCACTTCAGCACTACCCAGCAGCAAGTGTACTATGCAGGTTAGGTAACTCTTTTGGTAATTTTGCTAAATATTGTTTAAAAAATATTAAAAAACAGACAGTTGAAATCGTTTTCTTTCATAAATTTAGAAGATATGTATCAAAATAACTTTGTTTACATTCAAGTCACAATAATTTTTAAAAATGTCCACAGATTAAATTCTCACTCATTCAGTCAGTCACAATCACACAATAGTTAGTCACAGTCAAATATACATAACTATTATAATAAAAAAAGTCCAATTAGAACAAGTTCAAACTGTTAAGAAAATAACAAAAAAAAAACATATAAAGTCAAGTCAACGCAGTCAGTCACATAGTCATAGTCAAACTCAGTACGTTAACAACAGTTATTTATTGCACAATCAGTCAAAACAATAGTCACGTTTACCTTATAGTCATTATCAGAGAGTCTTGAAGTCCAAAATATCTCAACTCAGTCCACAAATCAACAGTCACACTTTTAGTAATAATTTTAACAGTCCGTCAAGAATAACAGTCACAATAATTTGTCCAGTACCTGCTATAATCACACAGTTAAAATTTGTAGTCACATAGTCCAAGTCGTTCAGTGAGACAAACAGTTGTTATCCGAATAATTCATGGAACATTAATGTTTTGATAGGTAAATCATGAAATTAATTGTATCTTGGATTCATGTGCAGATGTAATGTCACATCAAACGTTTAGGAAACTCAATTTGCCAAAGTCACTTTTCAATTGTTATGTTGACAACACATGATTTGTTAGAATATCTATTCCAATTTAAAGCAAAATAGTTTTATAAAGTAAATTAAATATTTACTGATTAATGATTTACTATGATTTACTGATTAAAAGATTGTTTAATCAGTAAATCATAGAAAATATAATGTTCATAGTTGCAAATTTCATTTTTACAACTAAGGTCTTCCAAGTTGTGAAAAATTTGGTAAAATAAAACGAGTTATTTTAGTATCAAAACAAGATTTATGTAAACAAATCCGTACACAATGTGTTTTTCATAATGTTTTCCTTTTACATTAGAGCTCTATGTGTACATAAATAAAAAATTTAAAAATAAGATTAATAAAATAAAATAACAATAGTAAATAAATAACTAGATAATAAATTCGATGATTTAAAAGGTGTATTTATATTTATTGATGATATCCTTGTTTATAGTCAGAGTTAAATCGCAATGAATGATAACATAAAGTCACGCAAAGAGCACGTGAAGTCAATTTAAAACTTAATAGGTCAAATTGTTAATTTTTGGTCTAAGAAGTATTTTTTTAAGTTATGTTTTCAGTAAAACCCAAACCGAAGCTGTTTCTCCAAGTTACGAAATTAATGAATATTGCAAATAATAGAAAATATAAAATGCCATCCCGCGGTACACCAACAGATATATTGCTCTTGGAGGAAACTGCGTCATCAATGCAAATTCGTTGTCAGCGACCAGTCAGGTAACTGCGAAATCAATCACTGGTGGAGAAATGTTATTAGAGCGTAGAATCTCAAGCGAAAATCAACTCTATTAAAAGCATTACTTAAGTCAAGTATCGTCAGTAATATAACTATTCCATTCACCATGGCTATTCTGATATAATCTGTAATATATATAGGATAACATATACGTATATATTTTAACCTTAATTTATATTAACCTGTTCAGACACGCTGGCCCCTTCCCATCTACATGGAACCAACAACAGAGCTGGTGCGGCTTGTGAAGCGGCTGAAAAAGCTAAAGCATGCAAATACAGGGGTCTAGGCTCCAAATATGATTTTGTCCCATTCGGTGTTGAGACCCTTGGTCCGTGGGGTCCTAGGGCTACAAGGCTTTTTAAAGAAATAGCAAAAAGGTTAGTCGACATCACAGGAGAGCGAAGAGCTGGCAGCTACCTCGGACAAAGAATTAGTCTAGCTATTCAAAGGGGGAACGCTGCCAGTATCTTCGGAACTTTGCCTAAAGGAACTCCTCATATTAATATATTTTAAATTATCATATTTTTAAGGTTATTTAATAATTTGTTGTAAACGTATGTTGTCATTTACTAGGAGTAATATATAGGGTCAAATAGGCTATATCTTAAGACTTATGAAGGGGTATGTTACATCACTATTTAGTTTGCGATCTTGTGATTGTATAATAAAAATGAAACCAATACAACAAGGAACTGAAGACTGAATATCATTTATTTACCACTCAAACGTGCAAGCTGCTAAAGCAGCTGACGTTTTTTGTTTTTTCTTTTTTTGTACTGACCTCCTTTAAAACCTTTTTAAACAATGTCGTCTATGGTTTGAATGAATGAATTTTATACCATTAGAATCGTGGAATAAAAGCAGTGTCAGAGGTTTAATATCTACAGGTTACAATATCAAATTTAAAAGTAAAGACGATATAAACATTGACGGCGGCCATATTTCCGCCATTTTTTACGTTTTGTGATTTATTCTTTTTTTATATTAAGTTAAGTTTTAGTTACAATAATTATAAGTTATAAGTGTCATATATTAGTTTTTCGTGTAAGTAGCAAATTTCTGAAAAATAACATTTATTTATTTTTTTACCTACTTTTTCGTGTTTATACCAATATATCAGTTAATTATGATTAAAATTTCAAATTATTATAGCTATAAGTTTTATCTTTATACATTTTACGATTTTTCAGTAGTTAAATTTTTTTGTCTATATATTATAGTTTCCAAGATATCACGATTTTACTTAATTACAAGCCAAGAGACTGAGCACTTAGTCTCTTGGCTTGTACTTAGTCTTAGTCGTAAATGTCAGAAAATGAGACAGGCTTCTATACTTTATTGTATAAGTAATAAATTACAGGTTGTCCTTTGGTTAATCGTGGAACCTTTGGGGAAAGCTAGTATGCAATGATGAACCTTATCCTTTCCAGTGAGTTAACTTAATCTGTGGCAGCAAATTGATAAATTTCCTTCTTTAATAAGTTGAAAAATTGTTTGTCGATCGCCACCCTATCCCTAGTTCGTTATTGAAATATGGAGACATGGGGTGGCATTGTTAAAATTTCAAAAGACCAAAGGTGTGATTCCTTTACGGTTAAGTAAGGAAAAATTATTAAATTATTTCAAATTGGTATTTGGTCCTTTTCGTTCTATTTTCAGAACTGCTGTTTCTATATCTGTATCTAAATGGTTGATGTAATAGGTGTTTTAGATACTAAATATTTCAATTTTACTTTTCAGAGACTATTACGATCTTGAGGTGTTAACTTCAGGCGCATTGTATTTCATTCCCTCCAGCTCCTTTCAGGCGAACATTCTACAAGTCGTCGAAAGGTAATACAAGACCCAATAGATTCAAGAATTCAATTTATAGATGCTGTAACATCTATGACTGTATATAAGTTCAGTGAATTAAGTTTTTTTAATCCAATTGCCTTTATAATAATGTTTTGAAGGTGTGGTGAAATTTCACGAAAGTTCGGAAAGAAAAGTGAACTTGAATGCATTTCGATACTGATAAGTCTAAAGCATATTCTGCCGGTTCACTTACGGACGAGTTGGTTATTGGTTTGAATACTGATTCGTGATTCGTCAACGAATAGGCAAGTATGTCAAATGTTTTCCTCTTCATCTTCGTCATTTTGACAGTCTTGCTCAAAATCTTCATCTCTGATTTGCTCGTGAATTCAGAGGTACTCACTAAGATCTCCGCCTGAGTGCTAATTTGGTCCGTACTTCTGTTTTTATTTAGGTGGTATTAAAGTTTGGGTTGACATTCAGTCATTAATTTGATATTCGCTTTTGAACAGCAATTTAAATAATTGGGTGACCATTGCGGGGTCAGTTAGATAAATTATTCATGCCGTGGATAATTTAGCTTTCTTACTTCTGACACCATGTATGGTTTTGACTTCGTAACCTTGAATCCTGTACAGGAACGATGAAGAAATGAATAGACCAAGACGACGTGTATGTAAAAATAGACATTTTGTGTTGCTACCTGACACAGACGACACGACACTGGATTGAGATTATGAAACTGCTATGTGCTATTTCTCCCGTGGAATAGTCTTTAACTCTAAAGGATACAATTGTTCTAACAGTCCTCTTCTTATTAATCACAAAAATATTTTGAATCACCTCAAAATTTACTAGGTCAGATTCTTAAATTAGCAATGCTTAGATTGAATTTCTTTTTATAAGCAACTGAATTGTTTTATAATTTAATACTATAAAATTGCATTTTTAAGTATTCAATGTAAGATAATGAAACCTTTATAATATACTCTACCTTAACAATAAACCTTAATTTTTTTAAATTTATTGCAAAATTTTTTGAAGTGTGTCACCGCCTGTTCACAAAATATTTTAAATAGGTGATAAATAAACTGCACTTCTTTCAATTTGTTATCTCTACCTACTCTACCTTCATTACCACAATAAAACTGTAATTAATTATCGTTATTGCGTAGGTTTTATTTATCTATTTACTATGTACATTTTACATACATACATATTGTCACGCCTTTATCCCCGAAGTGGTAGGCAGAGGCATATTAAACGCCCACATTTCACCGTATGCATTTTTGTCCCACGTAACAGGTGGTGAGCCCATTGACGTGTTGAAATGAACAGGCGCAGGCTGCGGCGACCTACTGTTGAAAGTTTTTTAAGCCGCCCATAAGGCCTTCAACTTGGTTTAACGACTGCCATTTTATTGGCAACCGGGACCAGCGGCTTAACGTGCCTTCTGAAGCACGGAACTGGGGTGGGTCTAAAGGGCCGAATAAATTTAATAAAATAAAATGTGTCTATTTTTGATGTTAAATTTGGAATTTATTTTGAACCCGTTGCCCTTTTTAGTGAGGTGGTAACAAAAAGGCTAAAAAGGTCTTGTGTACTAGATACTAATTAGCACAATAAATTTAATAAAATAAAATGTGTCTATTTTTGATGTTATAATAATATATAATATATATAAAATAATAATATAATATGTGTATTTATTCGGTGCAAAAGAATAAAATACAAACAAAAAAAGCAAAAAGAAAACAAAGTAGTAAAGATGAAACATAAAATAGAAAACTTTAACTGAATTCTTATCTAAATAAAACATTTATCCTGCACCAAATGGGCGTCTAGTTCAGCATATGTCAGGAAGTGTCCTGTTAGGGCCTGACGCTGGTTTTCAACTGGACCCCTACATAGTTGAGACCGATGATGCTGTGCTGAGCGCTCTTCGTCTATGTACATTTTAAGCATGCACACTTAGATAAAGACTACATATAACATAGGTATCATACATACACATACACAAATCTACACATACATAGGCTGATACATAAATAATTATGTTACACATACATCATACACATATAAACACGGCAATGGGCTTACCACCTATTTCGTAGGAAAGGAATACACATGGTGAAAAGTGGGCATATAGTATGCCTCTGCCACCCCTTCGGGGATAAGTCGTGATAGATAAATATATCATACACATATACTAAATACCATACTACCTGAACAAACAAACAGAACAATCTAACGCCTAAGTGAAGAACAAATGGGGCGTGCGTCCGCATCAAATCAGAGACAGATTCGTATTTACATTATCCAACCTCCGTTGCGCCTCCAGAAGATATAGTCGGAGACGTTTTCTAAAAGTGGTTAAGAAATTAAGAGACTGCAAAGGTGGAGGGATGTTGTTCCAAATTTTGGTGGCTGAATAACGGAAACTGCCTCTGAATGACGCAGAACTATGCCGCTGCATCGACAGCTGCCTTGAGCAAAGTCTTCTATCACCCGCTCTCCTACTGCCGACCCAAGCGAGCTTGGCATGTAGATACTGAGGCTCAGCAGATCTAATGACACCGAAAAGAAGACAAGCCAAGTGCATCTTTCGCCTAAGTTTCATTTTGAGCATGGAGTGTTCGCTAAGATACGGCGTGACGTGCCCTCTACTCGGTATCCTGAAACAGAACCTCGCACAAGCGTTTTGCACCCTTTGTAGGAGCCGCTCTGTTCGTGCCAGCAGACGCGGACCATAAACGACGTCTGCGTAATTTAATTTCGATAACACTAAGGATTCTACTAGCTGCACTCTCAACTCCTCCGTGAGGTATGACCTCGCTCTATACAAAATCTTGAGCCTGTAAAAGCAGTTTCGAACTGACTCAGCTATATGTTGTTCGTACCTCAAGTTTGGATCCACATATAGACCCAAATTACGTGCACCATAAACCCGACCAATAGGCTCTCCTAATAAAGTAATATTAAGGGAATCCGGTACCTTCTTGATCTGGCCCCTGGTACCGAACACCATATACTTAGTTTTAAGAGGGTTAAGATGTAGACAATTACTTGCTGACCATTCTACTATTGCGCTAAGGTCTTCAGCAAGTCCAGCAACAGCTGCTTGATAATGTTCCGGTTTGAATGACAGGTACAACTGCACATCATCCGCATAAATGTGATACTGCGAGTTTTTGAGACAGGCCACCAAATCTGAACAATACAAAATAAATAGGATCGGTCCCAATATTGATCCCTGGGGCACGCCCCTTCGAACCGAAGTAAGGGGTGAAGTTGTACATGAGCCATCGCTCATATTCAGTTCCACCTGCTGCCGACGGTTATGTAGGTAACTATGAAACCATAAAAGACTTTTATGGTCCATTCCATAATAGCTGAGCTTCGACAGAAACAAGTCCGTGTTTATGCCATCAAATGCGCGACTAAAATCTAGCAGTACCAACAGTGTGCACATACCCCTGTCCTGGGCAGTCAATATATTGTCTGTGACATCTAAAAGTGCAGTAGCTGTACTGCGCCCCTTTCGAAAGCCAGACTGGAAGTCAGATAATATACTATTACTCTCAATATATTCTGTGAGTTGTTTACAGATTATTTTCTCCATAACCTTCGAAAGACAGGGCAGCACACTAATTGGCCGCAGGTCCCTCACAGTGCATGGGCTGGGTGTTTTTGGAATAGGGCGTACAATAGCAATTTTCCAAATATCGGGAAATGTTGACCAGTTGATTATATTTGTTATATAAGGCAATGTGAACGGCAATGTTGACATGAGCATGTTTAGGTTTATTCTGTCGTAACCCGTAGCGTTGGATTTTAAATCCGTTAGAACTCGCGACACTGCATCTTGGGTCGTAAGTTTAATTGTGAAAACAGTGTCAGCGAATCTGTGAAACTCAAAGTAGGTCAGACATGACATACTAACCATAGCGCCACCTGGTACCTCCAGGAAACACTCATTTATCTGGGATGGATTAACAAAATGGGGAGGCAATTGCTTATCATGATGTGATTTAAGTAAAGACTTTTTAAGATTTTGCCACAACAGTTTGGGATTCCTAATTTCTTTGTTAATATTATGCTTAAAGTAAGCAACTTTCTCGTAGAATAAAGAAGAAGTGACTAGGGATTTTAATTGTTTATAATATTCCTTTTTTGACTCTGACTTTGTAACTCGATACTGAGATAAAGCATCGTCACGCAGCTTCATCATGCGTTTTATGTTCTCTGTGATCCACGGATATGAAGGTTCCCTCATAACCGTGGTCTTCAGCGGTGCATGAGCGTCGAGAACAGTCAGGATGTTTCGATTTAATGTTGCAACCATGTCATTCACAGAACCAGGCGGCATACACTCATTCCAATCCAATCTGCATAAATCCGTGGTAATGACATCAAGACACACATCTCTTAACGGTCTGTACCTAATGTGATAAGGTTTACATTTTTCCTTTTTAACATTTATCTCGCAAGTAATGACACAATGACCCGTCGCGCTCCGAAATGGCTCAACACACACATTTCTTGCACGAAGGTCAGTACACAACAGGTCTATCAGGGTCGCACCATCATCAGTGTAGTGGGTAGCTGTGGTCACTAGCTGATTTAAACTAAGGCTGTGCAAAAATTCAGTGACTCTTTGCGACTTAGTACTCGAAACCAACATGTCAGAGTTGAAGTCACCCAGTAATATGCAATGATCGTAGTACCCTAGCGTAGCAATAGCATCCGTTACGGCATCCAGAAACAACTGTAAGTTCTGTCTAGGAGGGCGATAAGCAGTACCGAAAATGATGACTTTTTTGTTTACCGTGAAAGTCAGCCACATCTGTTCGACCGATGCGTATCTCGGGTCCACCGGATGCGTCCACGACCGGACGTTAAATCCTCTCCTAACATATAATCCCACACCTCCACCACGGCCCGAGCGTACAAAGCTTGGACGCGGAATGTGACGCAGCCGGTAGCCCGGCACAACTGGAGCACGGGCTTCTTCACCAGGGCGCAGCCAGGTCTCGTTGATGGCCATGATATCCACATTGTACCTATCGAACAGTGCTATGAAGTCATCATGGTGTGTTCCCAAAGAGCCTGCGTTATGAAAACCAATCTTCAAGTATTTATCCACTAGCATGGCGATAATACCTAACCAAATAACGCAACTTTGCAGCCATAAACGCAACGAGACAAAGTATGTTACTTCTGGTCACAAACAGCAATAGTACAAGGTAAAAGTATGTAGATAAAAAGAACCGAATAATACTTGCATAGACATAAAATATACTTAAGATGGCAATGATCAACTTGTGTAAATAGAGTACATGCAAATAAATGTTAAATTTGGAAGATATTTTGAACCCGTTGCCCTTTTTAGTGAGGTGGTAACAAAAAGGCTAAAAGGTCTTGTGTACTAGACACTAATTAGCACGACTAATTAAAGGCCTGGTAGTCTCGGACTGTATATTTTATGTATGTTATTTATTTGCCCTATATTACATTTTTTCTAATGATCACCAAACCTATCCTTGCTCTAAGAACCTACAAGCTGAAATTCAACATGCGTAGAATTTTAAAGGCACTTTTGTAGCACGTATTTTTTTTTGGTGGTGACGTTTTATTTTCTCATCTGCGACATTGAGGTGCTAATGGAAAGTTAGATCAAAGAATTACTGATTCAGTAAAATAATTTCTCGAGTAAACGGTCCGACTGTAAAATATTAGAGTAAATAAATTCCTGTAAATATTAGAGTAGTGCACTCTAATATTTACAGGAATTTCCCCAAAGGTTTCACGATTAAAAAAAAAGCAGTAAAAGAAAAAAAAAGCAAAATGCAAAGGAATGAAAGTGAATGTAAATAAGACAAAAGTAATGGTTTTTGAAAGAGAGGAAAGTATGACGGATTCCTCGATTTTTGTGGAAGGAAAACAAGTGGAACAGGTTCAACATTTGTGAGAGATGGAAAGTGAGATTGTGGCATTGAACGAAGAGTTTGGTCTGGAAATCAAGTGAATGGAGCCATGTACGCCTTTATGAGCAGTCAGAATATGTCTGAGAAGGTAAGACTGGCTGTGCATAGAGGAGTACTTGTTCCTACACTCATGTATGGCAGTGAAAGTTGGGTGTGGCAGAAGAAGCATAGAAGTAAAATTAATGCAGTGGAAACGAGAAGTCTGCGGAGTATAGCTGGAGTGAAATTGAAGGACAAAGAAAGGAACAGTGTGATAAGGGAACATTGCGGTATGGTAGAAGAAGTAGTAGCACTAAACTCGACAGATCCCACATCCGTCCGCATAGGCGGTGATTTGGTCGAGCGCACGGACCAGGTTAAATACTTGGGATCTGTTTTTCACACGTCCAGTGACATCGATTGCGATGTCAAGTCACGCATTGCTGCCGCGTGGGCCAAATGGCGGGAGATGACCGGTGTCATTTGTGACCCTAAAATGCCGATCCGGTTGAAGGGACAGGTCTACAAAACCATTATTAGACCTGTCCTTTTACATGGCAGTGAGACGTGGCCGATATTGGAGCGACACAAGCAGGAGCTGCGTGTCACGGAAATGAAGATGCTGCGGTGGATGTGTGGGGTCACGCGGATGGACCGCGTGAGAAACTCTCGCATCCGCGGCAGCCTTCACGTCCGTGACATTGCAGACAAGTTGCAAGAGTGTCGCCTTCGTTGGTATGGTCACGTCTTGCGACAACCGCCGGGCTACGTAGGTAACAAATGTCTGGTCATGTCAGCCCCGCCGGGTCCCAGTAAGAGGGGAAGACCCAAGAAGTGCTGGCTTGACGTCGTAAGGGATGACATGCGTGCCAATGGTCTCACTACAGGGGATGCCGAAGACCGTGCGAAGTGGAGGAGAAAATGTAGGAAAGTGGACCCCGGGCGTCGCGAGACGCAACTGGGACAGACGCTCGGATGATGATGATGAGAAGAAGTAGTGACTAAGATAGAAAAAGGTATGCTTAGATGGTTCGGACACGTGGAGAGGATGGATGAAAGTAGACTAACGAAACAGATTTATCAGAAGAGAGTGAATGGGCAAACTGGTAAGGGGCGACCTCGACGTACATATGTCAATCAAATAGAAGACATTTTGGAACGAGGTCAGGTCAAGAGTACCCTTAACCGGCGTGTGTGTATGAAAACACTTATGAAAGTGGAAGAAGCGAAAGTTGTATGCCAGGATCGTAGCAAGTGAAAAGCCATAGTCTCTGCCTACCCCGATGGGAGACAGGCGTGACGATATGTATGTATGTATGTATGTATGTATGTATGTATGTAATTTAAGAGTCAAATAAGATGATGCTAATTTTCAGAGTCAAGTGTCACTTTCCACCTACTCAATATCTAAATGGCAATAATGTTTCGTCAGTCCATTTGTTGGACATCTATATACCAGTCGTTCGACTAAACCCAGCCAATCGTTCGCCTAAGCCTCATCTTTGAATACTGTGTGGGTTTATACTAAGCTCCGCAGCCGTACCTACTTCTGAAGTATTTATTTAACCTGAAATGTTAAAAAAGTAATTTTGTTGCCATGTTTAAATTATAATTATGCAAATATTAATTTTGGAGCCGTTATCCCCGGTTGTAGTTGTGTTATTGTGTCGCCATCTTGATTATAAATCAGTTTGATAGTCGAACGCGCAGCGAACAGACACAATAATCGAATTCAATTGTTGTAAATGCGTATAATTTTGAATTTCTAAACTTTTAGGACCAGTACTTAAACCCACGTACAATTCATTACTTGTAGACGAATACACTGTTGTATTTATTTTGGATTCCTGTAAGTACTAACACTAACTATTAATGGCAACTATATTGAGACATTGAATCGCGACAATTACCCGCTCATCACTTCCGAGGTTTTTTTTTTGTTTACCTCAGCACAAAGTACACACCAAACAAACTAACGCCTTAATTTCAGATTTGTTATCAATGGTAAGACTTTATATATTTCTATATTTTCTTTATAGATTTTATATATTCTTTATAAAAATATATATCCATCACGCCTTATCCCCGAAGGGGTGGCAGAGGCATATTATATGCCCACTTTTCACCGTGTGGATTCCTGTCCCACGTAATAGGTGGTGAGCCCATTGCCGTGTTGAAAATAGACAGACGCAGGTTGTGGCTACCTGCTGTTGAAATTTTTCAAGCCGTCCATAAGGCCTTCAACCAGGCTTAACGACTGCCATTTTACTGACAACCGGGACCAACGGCTTAACGTGCCTTCCGAAGCACGGAAACGCTCGCAAATGTAAATGCCACTAAGTGGTCACCCATCCGAGGACCAGCCCTAGTTAAAGTTGCGTAACTCAGTAATCGTTTACAGAACACTGAGACCGCGGGGCCACGAGCGCTTCCTATATATTATATATTCTCTATAGATTTATATATTTCAACACGGCAATGGCCTCACCACCTGTTACGTAGGACAAAAATGCATTCGGTGAAATGTGGGCGTTTAATATGCCTCTACCTACCCCTTCGGGGATAAAGGCGTGACAATGTGTATGTATGTAAGACTTTTTGGACACCTTATTACTATCATCGTACCGCTCGCCTTGGACAACATGTTCATCCATACATTTTACGTCCAGAGGTAAGGTCTGATAAGGATTTTCTGCAGCGTAGTTACGTACTTTACACGTACCTTTCAATTTTCGGAAACACCTGCAGTAAGAACTTCTAAAATGTTTTTGCAAAGTAGCACCTCTGGTGTTGCAAATCTCCATTGACTACGGTGACCACTTTCGATCAGATGAGCCCTTAACTTGAAATAATAAAATGTGATCGCAGAATTCCTTACCATTAATAGATAGATTATTTAGTCAAATAATTTGACTAATAATATGTATACTTTGTTAGTATTATACTTTTATAGTATGTGTGTTACGTCACTGTCATAAACATTTTATGTAGGTACATCCTTTTTGAATAAAATTAATTCTTAAACCTATTCTCGCATTCATTGACTTCGCGAAAAATATAAGTCTATACCAAGAAGCTATCTGAGCAATATTGTTGGTAATATGAAGTTAGTTTTCATTCCATGGTTTATGCTTTTTATGGTAAAATATATCTTTGCTGTAAACTGTAAGTACCTTAGAAATATTTGTATATATTTATTTATTAAAATAGTGATTATAGTGTCATATAGGCAATTACAAAAACTTAAATCATATGATAGTTATGGTAGTGATAAAATTGGAGGGTTGTAAGGGATCCTACCAATATCTCCAGCGAAGCACGGAAGCGCTCGTAAAAGGAAATGGCATAAAGCGGTCGCCCGGTTTTTGAAGTAAAACAGTTCTATAACGCATGAATTGGGGTGTAAGTAGGTGAAATGCGTTACGAAAAGTGTGATCGAGCGAGTGTGGATAAATAGTTGAGAAGGAGATATACCTAATTTAGTGAAGATAGAGAGAGAGGGAGAGTTACGTTACGTATATTACTGTACGCAAAAGAGACAGGTGTAAGCATACATTTTCTTTCTGGTTTTCTCTCCTAGCTAAAGAAGTTTTACTTTACATACACACTCGATTTTTTTATTTTAGCCCCAGATGCATGTGTCTTTGATGATGTAAAATGTGTAACCAAAGGGGCTGACGTCGTAATGAAATCAGTAATAAATGGAATTAAAGGTTTAACTAGACCCTTGGACCCATTGCATATCTCTGCCGTTGATATGAAACAAGAATCCACAAAATTTGAAATTACTAACATTACATTAATTGGAATGAAAAGCTGTGTTTTGACTCGATTATTGTAAGTAGTTTTTAAACTAACTATCTTCACGCTATATCCCAGACGGGGTAGTCAGAGAGGGCAGATCGCCAGGCTTCACGATCTATGCATACTTCTTTCGCTTCTTGCAGATTCAGCAATCTCTTCATACATGCACGTCTGGGTATCCGAGTGCTTAACTTTTCCGTTTATGAGCAATCTGCTCATGTGGGCCTCATATGTAAAAGTAGTCTAAGTCTAGTTTTAGATTTAGCATTTTTAGATTAGACCCCTTTGGCACAACCACAGAACAAGGAATCAATGTTTCTACTAGAAATGCCTTACTCTATATATTTCATACAGCCAAGCCTGTCAGGGAGCGTCACCCTTTACTCATGAGATTGTGTAAATTACTACAGACAAACGGCAGGAAACTGATTGGCTGCGTATACGATTTTCGCTTACAGCCTGATGTAAACTTGGCATGCGGTATTATTATTAGGTATTCGTCTCTGTTTGGGTGTGAGCGAGAGGGAGCGAGAAACATAACTTGCTCGGTGGGTACGACCAAGAGTTAAAACCAGTGTTTTGTTTCTTAAATGAAAACTCTTTTAGCGGCGTTGTGCACTTTTTGGGATTAGTTAAAAATGTTAAACCCGCGTCAGGACACGCGCCCTGATTGAAAATTCATTAGACGGAAGGAGAGTGCTCTGGGGCTTTCCTCCTTTAGGGCTTACCCGGGACTCCTGAGCATAGACAAATGGAAGGGCGCCGTGTGGTTTTAGTCGGTAAGAGTCCGGCATAACATCCATGAGGAGCTAAAAATGGAAGCACAAGTTAGAAAAAAAAGAAAAATAAAAGACGGAAGTAGAGTAGACCGCCGGTGTGACGTAGGAGAGGAAGTAATATTCCCTGTCTTGTTTCGTTGAAGCGGCGCAGAGCGCATACGCGCGCGTGTTTGTGTGTGTACGTGTGTTTGTACTACAGCAACCTGCTACACGCATCCACGCATGGTGACTGCAAATGTCTGTTTACTTGTAAAATTTGTGTATATAGTGTTTAAAACATGGAAATTGGACAAAGTTAATGTAATATAAATTGTCATGTTTATGTACGATAGGGCAAAATATAAATATTGTATTTTGTCACATAAATGCCTGTATATATTGTTTAATACGATGATATCACTTACACTCTATGGCGAGTGGTGCGATGATATAAGGTAGCTGTTACGTTATATCATCGCACCGCTCGCCATAGAGTGTGTTCACCGTCACACTTTGGTTAGGTCCGATAGAGGCTTTATTCCGTGTACGCTTAGGATGTGGAATGAGCTCTCTGCCTGGGTTTTTCCGAGCATCTACAGTATGGGGTTCTTCAAAAGAAGTCTTAGAAGGTTTTTAAAGGGTCGGCAGTGCGAGTACTGCACCTCTGGTGTTGTTGCAAACGTCCATAGGCTACGGTGACCACTTTCCATCAGCCGTATGCTTGTCTGGCACCGGAGTGGTATAAAAAAACTTTTTAATGATAAATAAAGCTATTCATGTCAAATTATTCCCAAACCCTTCAATGATAATGTTCAAGTTTTCACTTCTGCTGGCACTCCCGGAATGTTTTTATTAACCCGAATTGTTGTTTCCCATTCTTTTTTTACCTATATCCCTATTTTACAATCTTTTTACCAACTCGTGTCTTGTATATATGGGGGTAAAATGAGCTACATATTAGAAATTAGGACCATTGCTCAGAAGTCGATGACAACAAATGAATGTAACCATGCTTTGAAAATTAAACTACAATCAAAATAAAAAAATTTAAAAACAAAACACAAAGCAATATATTAAATTGATTAAGAATTGTATTTGATTTTGGTTCAGATTAAACGCTTCTCAATCAAGTTATAAGCAATATATGCGCTGTTCCAAGTTCATAATAACTTTCTACTTTAAAACTGAGAAGAACATGGCTGAAAAGGGGGTCGCTGAAGAAGGTAAAGCTACATTGAAAACGTGTGAGTTATTTTTTAAAATTTTTTTTTAAACTTAGTTTAAAAAAAAATTGGCCGACTGAATACGTGACGAAGTGATACGCAATATGGCAGGTTTGAATGAAAGTGTCAGCGTTAAGCTGGAAAAGGGCGTGCTCCGTTGGTTTGGACACGTCCAACGAATGAGTGAGGAACGATTGACGAAGAATATATATTGTTGAAGTTGTGAAGAAGGTAAAGCTACATTGAAAACGTGTGAGTTATTTTTTTTTAATTTTTTTTAAACTTTGTTTCATTGTGTAGTGTAAGACCTCATAAATAATTTCGTACAAAGTCTGTGACTGTGATATTGTAGAGTGGGACAAAAATGGAAACCGGGCAACTGTATTCAGATTTGGTTGCGGTTGTGACGATATTTCTATCACGATTGTAAAAGAAGTTAGACATGACATTCCCCCTGTTTTATCATTCATTATTAATTTATCAATGGAAACGATTACATTTACAGTTAGAATAAAATTTACTATTTTTGTTATGAAATTAATATACACGAGGGTGACGACACAGCTAGCTACAAATATTTTAGATTGATAGAATAGAATAGAATGAACTTTATTGCACACCATTATAAAAATAAATCATACAAAGAGAGAACAAATTTATAAATGTACAGAGGGCGGCCTTATCGCTAAAAAACAATCTCTTACAGGCAACCTTTGGATGGAGAAAATTGTTAAAACGTAAGAAAAATGGGTAGTCAATTACTGTTAAATATTGAACAGGATTTAGGAAATAATACACGTTAAAAATTTACTTATACGTTCAAAGTCATCATAACATACCTACACGACGATAAATACATACATACATAAATATATACATATACAAATATATACATACATAAATATATACATATACAAAAAGTATACATAAATAAGTGGGGATGAGGAGTAGAAGCGTGCACGTCGCCATCCCTGCCAGCTACGGCTGCAATTCTACTCCAACACGAGTGCCACCAGGACGAATGATGCTAGGGCGTGCCCCCGAGGCGACGCGCACCAGTTCGTCCCCGCTGGTGCGAAAAGTGTGTGCCAGAGCGGCGTACGGGACCGCCACCCTACACGCGCGGCCCGACACGGCGGGAAGTGGGGGATGGAGTGCAGGGTAGCTGCGTGGAATGTTAGGGGAGGAATGACATAAGATGAATGAGAGAAAGTTAGATGCGGTGTGTTTGACAGAGACCAAGCGCAAGGGCAGTGAAATCTTGGAGCTCCCGGGTGGGATGCTCGCGCTTTGGTCTGGAGTACCAGAGAGCGAGCATGGCAGTCGGGGGGTTGGAATTTTGCTGTCCTCGCGATTGGCCTCCGGTATGTATAAGTACAAACTGGTAGGTCCTAAAATCCTCTGGATCCGTGTAAAACTTGGTTTGACGAAGATTTTCCTGGTAGCTGCCTACGCGCCAGTATCTTCGTCGAACGCGAGTGAGCTAGAGGACTTCTGGGAGAGTATGAGAGAAGCTCAAAATGTGATAGAAGGAAATGAAAGACTTATAATATGTGAGACATGAATGGATGGGTGGGTACCGCTCGCGATGGTTTTGAGTCGGTACTCGGGAAGAATGGGGATAAAAGGGTGAACGACGCTGGCAAGCTAATACTGGCATTTTGTAATGAAAAGGATTTGTTTGTGGCGAACACGATGTTCAACCACAAACAAATTCATATGTATACGAGGAGATGTAAGTCAAAGAGAAGCATGATAGATCTATTCCTAATGGATAGTCGGGACCGTAAACAGGTGATGGACACAAGGGCTTATCGAGGCACTGAGCTGGGATCAGACCACTACCTAGTCATAACTAGGATTAGGGGTCTGTTCGCGGGTTGGCGTCATCGTACCGAGTGTCCTGAACCTGAGCCGACTTATAGCATCAAAAGCTGGAAGCTGCAGGATGCATCCATTAGGGATAAATATAATGAAAGGGTAGCCGAAAAGCTTGGCGATGTCAATGTAAGCAGTGAGAATGTGGAAAGTGTATGGCAGAACCTTATAGGACAGTATGATAAATGCCGCTGTGGAAGTGTGTGAAGAAACGAAAAGAGGCAGTAGTAATAAGCGTGATGCATGGTGGAATGAGGAAGTGAAAGAAGCAGTTCGAATGAAGAAGAAAGCATGGCTGGACTACTTAGCCTCGCGGAATGATTTTAATATGAAAGAAAGATACAAGCTGCAGAAAGTTAACACGAAGGCACTGATAGAAGAAGCTCGTGAAAGGTGCAGAATGAAAGCGGATGAAAGGTTGTCGTCCAATTTCCGGGATAATGCCAAGCTCTTCTGGAAAGAGGTAGGCAAGACCCGGAGTTGTTCGGCAATCTGCAGTGTGAATAAAGTCCTAACAGACCAAAGTGACGTCCTGCAGAGATGGAGTGAATATTATGGAAAGATGTATGCAAGAAAAGACAGAGATGCCACATCGGGAAGTGGAGCTCACTTCGATGCTCCGGATCCCGATGTCATTGAAGTCATTAGTATGAAAGAAATAGAACAAGCTATAAGAAGTATGAAATGTGGTAAGGCTGCGGGAAAAGACAGAGTTACTGCTGAGATGATCAAGTACGGTGGGTCGCGTGTCTGGGACACGCTATGTCTGTTATGCAACTTGTGCTGGCGGACGGGTGAGGTCCCAGATTGACAGAGTAGCAATTGTAGTACCTATTTACAAAGGGAAAGGCTCGCGCCTAAACTGCTCTAGCTACAGGGCGATCAGCTTGGTCAGCTTAGCTAGTAAGGTGTATGCAAAGGTTATAACGGCACGAATGCAAGAAAAGTCTGAAAGGTATTTATGGGAGGCTCAATGCGGATTCCGACGTGGAAGAGGTTGCATGGATCAAGTGTTTTCTCTCCGCATGATCGCGGAAAAGTTTCTGGCTCTTAGCCAGAAGGTTTTTTTGCGCTTTTGTGGATCTAGAGAAAGCATTTGATAACGTTGTGAGAGAAACGCTGTGGGACTTGCTGCCAGGATATGGTGTGGACGGCTCGCTACTGCGGGCAATACAGTCGCTTTATAGGGACTGGAAGGCTTGCGTGCGAGTAGGGGGAGATGTGTCACCTCTTTTTGATGTCTGTACAGGCGTCAAACAGGGATGTGTCATGTCCGCCTGGCTGTTCATAGTGTATCTGGACAGTTGCCTGTAGAAGATGAAAGATTGTGATATGGGTGTGAATTTGGGTGACTTTTCAGTAAACTGTCTGCTGTACGCTGTATGATGCGGTGCTCATGGCCTCATCAGAAGCCAACCTACAGGCATTAGTCTCTAATATGAAAGAGGGGTGTGAAAGTAAGAGTCTCCGCTTGAATGCAAGTAAAACTAAGGTTCTAGTATTTGAAAGAGGTGACGTAAGAACTAAATGCGAAATTAGGGTAAACCAGGAACGTCTAGAGCAAGTGAATGAAATTGTGTATTTAGGAAGTATGTTTAGCGCGGATGGAAGATGTGATTCGGATGTAGAACGGCGAGTAGCTGCCGGAAACAAAGTTAACGGTGCTTTGTCCCAGTTAGTAAAGCGACAAAGCATCGTAAAAGAAGCACGAATGGCGATTCATAACACAGTGCTAGTGCCAACTTTGCTTTACGGTAGCGAAACCTGGGTATGTAAGCAAATGCATGAAAGTAAATTGAATGCTGTGAGGATGCGATCAATTCGAAAATTGTGCGGCGTTACCTTGGCCGACCGAATACGTAACGAAGTGATACGCAATATGGCAGGTTTGAATGAAAGTGTCAGCGTTAAGCTGGAAAAGGGCGTGCTCCGTTGGTTTGGACACGTCCAACGAATGAGTGAGGAACGATTGACGAAGAATATATATTGTTCAAAAGTAGAGGGTAGAAGAAGTCAGGGAAGGCAGAGACTTACATATGAAGACCACGTGAGCAGATTGCTCAAAAACGGAAAGGTCAAAAGTACTCGGATACCCAGACGTGCGTGTATGAAGCGATTGATGAATCTCGAAGAAGCGAAAGAAGTATGCATGGATCGCGAAGCCTGGCGATCTGTCCTCTCTGACTACCCCGTCAGGGATACAGCGTGAAGATAGTTAGTAAGTTAGTTACATACATAAATATTTGATTCTGAGTATTAAACAATCAAAGAATCTGCTATATCTTTATCTGAGAATATCCCAGTTGCTTATAAACCCGTTTTTATTCAGGTACTAGAAGCAGCTATCGTTTGGTTTTCGGCATTGTTGGGAGCGACCTATCTGTGTCGTTGCTTTGTCTGTTAGTCAGGTGCACCGCTATCAAGTGAGGTCATGACGTCAGGTCAGGTCAGGTCTTGGGCCCTAGATATCTTTGTGATGATATCACTTACACCATATTACTAAATTAATAATAAACTAATACACATATTATACACAATAAATATCCATCACGCCTTATCCCCGAAGGGGTGGCAGCTTTTCACCGTGTGGATTCCTGTCCCACGTAATAGGTGGTGAGCCCATTGCCGTGTTGAAATAGACAGACGCAGGTTGTGGCTACCTGCTGTTGAAATTTTTAAGCCCTTCAACCTGGCTTAACGACTGCCATTTTACTGGCAACCGGGACCAACGGCTTAACGTGCCTTCCGAAGCACGGAAACGCTCGCAAATGTGAATGCCACAAAGTGGTCACTCATCCGACGACCAGCCACAGTGAAAGTTGCGTACCTCAGTGATCGTTTACCGAACACTGAGACCGTGGGGCCACGAGCGCTTCATATTATACACAATAAATAAAATAAAAGTTTATATTATACACAATAAACTTTTAGATAATTATGATATACTCATCACCGGCCACAATGGTATATTTGTTAGTTCAAAGGACCACCAACCTCATATTTTCATCAAAACTCATCACACAAGTGCTGTACTAAAAGGAATGATGTACTGTTCAGGCAATAATAAACGAACAATTGAATGTAAGTCTACAATCTTTATAATACTAGATCGTTCATTACGTTAAGAAATTATATGGTCGAACGCACGAACCAGAGGTAAATTAAACCTGGGATTTCCATTGACATCAATTGTGACGTCAGAACAGGCATTGCTACCACGTGGGCTAAGTAGTGGGCGCTGAATGGTGTCATTTATGACCCAAAAAGGTTTAAGGGACAAGTCTGACCGGTTTTGCCTTACGGCATTTTCAAATGTTCATGTGCAGTAGGTGCTAACCAGGTTTAAAGGGTAAATAAGTGGAACAGTACAAGTATTTTTATTCAAGATATGTATGTATAGATTGGTAACATATAATTTATTTAAAAATTACAGCTACAAATATGAGGAAACATGAACAATATTTTCTGACTCCAATAGTCAAAACGGCTATGACAAAACTAATGGAAGGAATCGACATCTACCTACGAGAATACCTTGTTGGAAAAGTGCTCCCGCAAAGCAATGGATCTTCAAATAAGTCTTCCTGTTGATAAAAAAAAACTAATGATCATGATCCTGATGATATAAACAATTTACTACATATAAGTTGCTCTTTGTTTTCCCTTATTTTCGTCTCTATGATTACTTAACTATCTACACGTTGTTTCCCTAATCGCGTAGTCAGAGAGGACAGATCGCCAGGCTTTGCAATCCATGCATAGTTCTTTCGCTTCCATAATCGATTTATACAGACACTGGCTGATGCCCGCAGCTTCGCCCGCGTGGTGAAACTTTACGTACCCGTTTCCCCCAAATATGACAAGACACGAAAATATAATGCTTGGACTGACGTAAAATAAATTTCAAGTTTCATTGTTGTAAATGAAGTACCTGCGCCAGTACAACTTTAAACAGAACACGTACTATCTACTAATAGTAAATATTAAATTAGATATGTGTTATATTTTAATTTATCTAATTATTTAATAAATTAACATATTTTTAACAAACTAAAATTTAACATATTTACAGAAAACAATACAAAAAGAAGGGGGCGGGTGGTAGGAATTATTACAAGACAATCCCCATCAAAATCAACCGGTAAGGTTCCCATAAGGCTGGCCGCATTGCCACGTTGTATGGCATTGCTTATTCTCTGAGCGAGAAAGAGGCCAGCCCTATGGTCACGAGAAGAATCAACCTGTCGCTTTGCGATATCACTATACAGTGAACGAGCACTTGGGCCCCACGAGCCCAGTGTCTCGACCCCAAACGGCTCAAAAATATAATTACCTATTAAATTATTATATTTGCGCCGCTTGAGAGTCTCGGCGGATGCAGCAGCAGCACAAGCGCAACTCGCCGTGCTAAGAAGATGAGAAGGAGCCAGGGTGTCAACACAAGTTGCATCCCAAACTAAAGGCATTCCCATCTTCCATGGCACCAATGACAAACCGTCCGGCCTCTTGCCATCGTCACGCGCCAGACCATTAGGTTCTAGAACGGCTGGAACACCGGCGGTGACAAGAGCCCGACGGATAATGTCGTTAAGGTATGCATGACGTGACCTGCGACCTGCACTCCTGCTGCATGAGAGACCGTGATGCCCAAGGCTGTCGACTACTTTACCACATTGACAGCAATGCGGAGAAACACAGGGAGCACCTAAACGAAGACAGACAGCAATTCTGAATGTAGTGTCGTCCAACATAGTACCTATGTTGGGCGACGGAAAAGCCTGAAGCCAAACACCTGACTCCCATTCTCCCACAGCCAATAGGCGAGCACGTTCTGCAACATTCGAACACGTGTTCAATAAATGTTTTCTAGCCTCGTTGCAGAGCGGCCTATCCCACTGCCTCTGGGAGCATGGGTTGGTCGGCAAAACAGTATCTGGGCACTTAAGTTTCCAAATATTTATGGCTTCAATCTTACCTGGCACTTCAGAATTGACCAGTGTAGGAATTAAAATTTTCCTGGTCAATTCATCAGTGCCGTGTACTGAAGACAAAAATGCAGGTAAACTTATATCAGAAATGTTACGAACACCGAGGCCGCCCCAGCGTATTGGTAAAGACGCTTGGAGCCACGTTCGGTCGTCCAAATCTGATATCACAATTTTGGAAAGCGTGGTATGAATAATATTGTCCATATTTTCTAAAAGGGTCGGATGTTTAAAAATTGAGATGAGCGAAGGGCATGAGTTAATTTTGGGACGAAAAGACAATATCGAATAATTGTAAAGGCCGATTGTATATTTATTTGAAGGAGACGATCCGGAACTTCACAAAAAATTTTGATCTTTTCCTCAATGAAAGATTCATAGGCATCTTCTAGAATGGGAGACCCTTGGAGGCGTAGAGAACAATTCTGAAGGATTTTCAAATTTGGAGCCAAAACATTGAATTTTGAAATAGTAGAAACACTATCAATATTGTCATTTAAAAAAATTTCACACTTTGAAGGATTCAGATCCAAACCAATTAATTTAAATTTATCTTTTATCAATGCCAAATCTTTAAAAACTGTGTCTATATCTCCTCCTAGAGTGCCGTCATCTAAATACCAGACGTTAAATTTGGTATTTAGCTGGCTAATTATTGGGTGTATTGATAAGCTGAAAATGAGTGGCCCGAGAGGGTCACCTTGTTGACAACCCACTGCAGAATCTAAAATATTTTCCTTATACAATAATTTTGATGGGTTTCTATAGCACTGCCAAAGAAAATTAAAAATTTTGGGTGTTTCCAATTTGGCTTGTGTCAACAAAGTGTCCCTGTTTACTGAATTAAAGGCATTCTTCAAGTCAACATTAAGAATTACCTCTCCTTTCCCGCAGCCAAGGTAAGCAGACAGGGCATGTATGGCAGCTTCACAACCCCCTTTTGATCCAACTAACCGAGCTCTATGGGTTGGAATTTGCCAGACAGTTCTTCCTTATAAAACTGACAGCAAATTTTGGCTACCATCGCCTGAAAGTACTTCCCACGGCGATGGGACGAATTCCACCCTCCTTCTTGCGTAGAGCACACAGATTGGCACCATAAAGGATGTCGATGATGCCTTCGTCCACATTACCGGATAACATAAGGTTAGCCAAACCTGTTAGCTCCTTCAAGAGTGCCTCGCCGGCCTCCCCAGCGGCCGGACCCAATAGGTCTTTTAAATGTTGTGGAGTCAAACCATCAAGGCCACCAGCAGAACCACTACGGAAGATGCCAGATTCGGAATTTGGAGGATCGGGAAAGGACAAGTCATCTATTGGCGCAGGATGCTTGCTCCTCAGATCTGCAAGAGTATCAGGAGAGCAAGGCGCCACCACGTCGCTACTAAATAATAACCTGGATGCTCCTCTTATGTCACCTTCTATTAATTTAGATTCTACATAATGATAAATGGAATTCTTATGGAAGGTTGTGAATTTGGGGTCAAATAAACGCGACGAATTACAGTTTTCTTTAATTTGGCTAGTCTAAGATTTATTGGTTGTCTGATTTTTTGAAATATGTAGAATCCTATAAGAAAAGGTAAGTAGTTGCTCCCAAGCAAAAGTAGAATTCTCCCGTACTACAAGGCCAATCAATACAGTGGGCTAGGTTTTGTGCCACTGCAGGTCTTGCAACACGAGGTATCCTTTTTAAAACTGGAATAGAATTTTTATATTTAGAAATAGTTTGCCAAAAAGAAATTTGAATCTGCTGGGCCTCAAATGTTGATATGTTCGAAAGTACATTTTGGGATTTATGTACCTTCCCAAAATGTACTTTCAAGCCTCGCTGTCCCTTAAAAAAACGAGCTTGGGAACAATTAGGACAGCGAACCAAGCAATTTAGAGACAAGGTTGGTTGACTACTTACATTCAAAATGCCACCATCACCGCAGTCTTGCAACATATATGGATAAACTTAAAATTTACACGTATAAATCAATACAAAATAAAATAATAAAAAATACACCACAAATACTCTTATTGTTTGTAACGCCACGTGTAGTTGTTACCGTGGGATACGGATAATGCAGCCTCTTACAAACTGTTGCCGCTGATAAACTCTACAAGAACAGATGGCGATTTCCGCATCAGTTTGTCAGTGATGTGTTCAAGAGTGGTGGGATATATTGCGCTAAACATTTTTATGGCCTCGTGGAAATGTCTGTACTCTATGCTCTCAGGCTAGTGGAACTGCGAACCATGTACTCCTTCTGTCCGGTGCTGCTGTGTAACTTTGCGTTTTTCAACAACTTTACAACACCATCAATGTTGTTATTTCCTAAAGCAGCTTTTCTTTAGCAGAGTAAAGATAGCTTCCATTCTTTTTGTAACCATTGATATAAAATAATTATTTTATATTTACTAAATATAATAGTATCTACTTATATACAAATATTATAAACTGAAGAGTTTGTTTGTACTTTATTAACTGAAGAGGTAGTTTAGTTGAACGCGCTAGTCTCAAGAACTACTAATTCGAATTGCATAGTACATAGCCCATTTGTCGCGGAAGGTTTTAGGCTATATATCATCACGTTACTGGAGCAGTAATCATAAAATTACTAAACGACGGGGTTAAATGGGTGTCTGGGGGTTTGAACTATGACATGGGAAAAGCAGCATGGTTCAACTAGTAAAAAATAATAATAATAATTTATTTCTCTCTGTTTCACGGGTATCTTCTTTTTTTTTTTTTGGTGTGAGCGTCTAGGGGTGTCGAGCGGTGCAGCGCCGGTTTCGTCATCGCAGGTCAGACCCGGAGCAGGGTTCCCAGTAGTTATGCCCTTGAAAATGACACCTCCACCCCCGAGCACATAGCTCTGGCTCCCTCCCTCTGACCGGCCAATTAAGACAAGCCAGAGTTGAGATTTGCTGCACTCCCGGGAGTAGCGTATTGCTCTCCTGTTAGCGCATTGCAGAAGAGCAACAAAACTCTGAGGAATCGGGACCGATGTGTAGCTACGCACATTCGCACGTACGCTACAAGCTGCCCTGCGGATGTGAGCTTTTCAATAACTTACTGATACATTTTTTGTTGGCATCAGAAAAATCTCGAGTCCGAGACTACCAGGACTTTAATTGGTCGTGCTAATTAATGTCTAGCACATAAGACCTTTTAGCCTTTTTGTTACCACCTCACTAAAAAGGCAACGGGATCAAAATGTCTTCCAAATTTGACATCTAAAATAGACACATTGTATTCTATTAAATTTAATCGGCCCTTTAGACCCAACCCAGTTCCGTGCTTCGGAAGGCACGTTAAACCGTTGGTCCCGGTTGCTAATAAAATTGCAGTCGTTAAGCCAAGTTGAAGGCCTTATGGGCGGCTAAAAAAATTTCAACAGCAGGTCAATACAGCCTGCGCCTGTCCAATTTATCAGTCACGTCTTTATCCCCGAAGGGATGGCATAGGCATATTATACGCCCACATTTGAAAGAAATAAGGAATCGTTTATTGGTGCAACATAAATGGTTGAGCAGGCGAGATAAATAAATTCAAAATGGACTGTATTTGCGGGGAAAGACAAAAATGAAATTTACACGCGGTTGTCGACGGAAAAAGTAATGGGAAAAACAGGAATGGGCACACTACCTTGCTGCTTGCTGCGAGATGCTGAGGTGGAGGCTGCCGGGGGCGTCCCTGGACTTGAATTCCTGGTTTCCTTGCACGAAAACGCTATTTATCCATGGAAAACACAATTATTGCGAAAGGTATGATGCGGGCGCGCGCGCGCGGTCATTGTAGGACAGACTGAGTATCTTCAGTCGTGGTCGCTGCCCGTGAGAGGCTAGCAGCGCGAGCGTAGGTACTCGCGCGTGTAATACAGCTGTCTCGCTCCTCCTTTATGCGAGACAAGGTAGGTGCGAAAGAGAAATGGAATAAAGGGAAACGGGGGGAGCGTCGACAACTAATTAATTCAAAACAAAACGACCCCCCGAACAATAAGTCGGTAATGTGCTATTATGGACTTTTTATTGTTATGCGAAATTCGGTATCTATGGGTCGGAACACATGTCTGTAATTTTTTTCAGAATTTTCCTACTGATATTAACGAAGATATTTGCAATTACCACTTTATGGTACGGAAACATGTCAACACAGGAATAACCAGGAAAACTTCATTATACATTTATACAAAAGTGTTTTTCTTTTCGAGATTCGGTAAGTTGCTATTACCAGTTTATTGTGGTGAAAATTTTATAGTGATTGCCGGTAAACGCATATGTGATATTTATTTCGTATTAAATTTATAGAACATAAATCGGTAATAGAAAGTAACAAACATTTTTAGGTAGGAAACCATTTACATAATATCTGTAATATGTACACACCTACTAAACATTTCAAGTTCGAACACGTCGCAGTCGACTTTGAATTTAATTGTTTTTAAGTCGTCGTGTCATAATAGGTACAAGACATTTGTATATTTCTTTTTATAGCAATTAGACATTTATATCTTTTATGGCAATAGATAGTAAACCGTAAAACACGTGTAAGTTTTCGCTACCGCGGCAATGTCTGTTATTGTTTACAGTCACGAATTTGAATTGGTGTGCAACACGTTTGTTTAGTGCTTTTATTGCGACAAAGGATGGGCAAAGTAGGCAACTGTAGGTCAGAGAGAAGTAGAAAGAGTCAATCCAAAGGCAAACATGTCGAGCAGTGCCACCACCACTGCTAGATAAAGTCATACCCCAAACGTTTTCCTCAGTTGTTGGTGACAAGATAACGTAGGACAAGTTAGAATTGTCTGAGGGACAGAACCTTATCTATAAGTTGGCGTGCTTCACGGTCACAGCGGCACAGGATATTTCCAAGTCTATTTCCCTTCTTTGAAAATTCACTTTTGACAGAGCGGTCGTGGTCATCACGTTGTCAGGTTTTGTTCAGCCCGAATCCGCTTCACTACCACGCCATCGTTCCCTGTGGATCGTGATACGAGTGCATTCGTGCACTGGGCCGCCTACTGCTGATTTTATCTGGTCGGTCCATCGCATGGGCGACTTGCTATGCTGCTTTGTGCCTTGATCCTTCCCCTGTACGACAAGGCGCACTATGCAGGTGTTGTCACATCATGTTACGTGTCCAAAGAACTGAAGATTTTGAGCCTGGACTGTGCTTGTTAAGCTCTCAGTGCCAAACTCTGTGTCACTTCAAGTATTTTTCTCCAGCACCTAATTTCCTGTGCTTCTATTATCTTTTCCTTAATTTCTTGCAGCGTTTAGGTCTCGGTAGCGTACAAAAACATGGGGAATACCAGTATCCAGATAAGTCGAATATCTTCAAGCGCTGCTGTGTAAACAATTCTAATGGTAACCTGCTATGCTAAAAACTCGTGATGAAAGAGCGATGGCACTCGGTCTTCCACGACCTGCTGAATAAGCAATATTAAGAGGTGCAGTCTCCGAATCACGGACTAATGCCAACTTTAAAAGTATGCAAAAGTCCAAAATGTTCTTCGCATGATGATTTAAAAAGCTATCGGAGTCGATGAAGACTCCATCGATTATATCAAGTTAAACCACGTTCTCTTCACCGAGGAGGGCTGAGTATTATTACTCCAGTCTTCAAATCGAAAACGGTCGGTGTAGAAATGAGGTAGCTACCGTGGCATGAAGATTTAGAGAAGATTATTAACCTCCGTATCTAGCAGAAGTGTACTCTCTTGGAGTATCAATATGGGTTTTACCTTGGTAATAAAACTACGGACACTGTTTTTGTTCTAAGGATCCTATCATTAGAACAAAAACTCATTACTGGAGAAATACAGGACAAAGAGAAAAAGAAATACTCGTACAGGAAGAAGAGTCTGCACTTTCTGTTCGTGGACGTAAAGAATGCCTTCGACTGTGTTTTTGGAACGATGATCTGGTGGGTACTGATGTCCAAAGGTTCCACTATTCTGTGGTTCTGATCGCTTTGGCGCGCGGCTTTAACACTTTCCCACACGGACGCAGTACACCAGAGCACAGAGCATTCCACTTAGTCTATTTCTGTTTAAGAGATTCAAATATGCAGCATCCATGGCTGACTATGTAATCCAACGATAAAGCGCTGGCGGACGCGGACGAGGGCAGTTTGGTGCAACGTGTGAAAACGCGGACGGAGATGCTTGAGAGTAGTGGTTTTAAACTTAAGTAATACTTGGCGTTAAACTCTACAGATTCAACCTCCATAGACTCCATCTGGTCTAGGACATGGACCAGGTTAAGTAACTGGGATCTGTATTTCACACATCACGTCACGCATTGCTACCTCATGGGGTAAGTGGCGGTTGAGGGCTGATGTCATTTGGAACCCTAAAATGCCAGTGAGGTTTAAGAGCGAGGTCTAATAAAGCATCATTAGGCATGTTACATTGCCATGCCAGTGGGGTGTAATCATACTTGAAGCAGGAGCTGCGAATTACGGAATGAAAATGCTGGGGAGTTTATTTTATGGAGAATATTTTATGTATCAAACAAATCCTTAAATATCGAAATAAAATTTCGCCACTGCAATTAGGTAATAATTGATTTAGGTGAAATTCACCCGTATATCTTAGGGTCTAGAGCATTTTTGCTGGCATAGCTCTCGCTCCGACTTCTTCGTCGTTTAGATTAAATTATGTAACTGTTTTTCTTAATTTGTTAAGCAGGTTATGTTTAAAATATGTGTAATATTTACTGAAATATTGTTATGTGCAATAAAAACGATTAATCTATTTATTTTGAATTATTTTATTAAAAATACCTTAGTTTATTATACTCAAATGATTTTATTTAAAATTAGAAGCGCTCGTGGCCCCGCGGTCTCAGTAAACGATCACTGAGTTACGCAACTTTCACTATGGCTGGTCCTCGGATGGGTGACCACTTTGTGGCATTTACATTTGCGAGCGTTTCCGTGCTTCGGAAGGCACGTTAAGCCGTTGGTCCCGGTTGCCAGTAAAATGGCAGTCGTTAAGCCTGGTTGAAGGCCTTATGGGCGGCTTGAAAAAGTTCAACAGCAGGTAGCCACAACCTGCGTCTGTCTATTTCAACACGGCAATGGGCTCACCACCTATTACGTGGGACAGGAATCCACACGGTGAAAAGTGGGCATATAATATGCCTCTGCCACCCTTCGGGGATAAGGCGTGATGGATATTAATTTATTTTATTTTTATGATTTTTGGGATTGAATGGTTACTGAAAAATGTTATTGTCATATTTCCGGAAACAACCCTGTAATTTACTTGTACAGTATTTTTTGCCCTTTAATATTACTACAATAACTTGGTTATGATATATTATTATCACTTGTTGCTATACAAAATAAAGTTATAAAAGTCCGCAGTATGCTAGTACGTATCAACACTCTTCAAAAAATTACCACAATAATCCGGTGAGTTACTATTACAGGACAATAGAACTTTTTTAAAGCTGTAAGATCTTTCTTCTCAAATTGTAGCTTATAAGAAGCATGTAGTTTGAAACTGATAGCTAAATACTATTGAAAAAAAAATTAGCTTTCATTTCATGTATCAATGATGTCAATAGTCCCACTGTTTGGAAAGTAATTCAACAAAAACAGTAAATCATTTTTCCTGTAAAATTTGCTTTTTGCGATTACCGACTTATTGCCCGGAGGGGTCGAAATGTAGATCGGCGATGCAACATAGAAAAAATAACGCAAGTAATCTTTTATCATATACCGGCGCAACCAATAAAAGTAAAAGATAAAAGGTACATGTTTCATTTCTTGTATAGCAAGCATCCACTTATACAATACAATACAATACATTTATTGATAACAGATTGTTACAGGTCAAAACTAATTATCATCATTAAATAACAGATTAGTTTACAAACATGCTAAGTCACAGTTCTGGTAATTCATAAAACTCGTCTAAACTGTAGAAACTATATTCAAGTAACCAGAGTTTAAGCCTTTCACTGAAAGATGATTGGAGGTTGCATCCCTAATTCTGTCTGGCAATCTATTAAATACTGACGGTCCCATTATATACGCGGATCCTTCGGATTTATTTAACTTGTGCGGTGGAACCAAAAGTCGATAATGATATTTATCACTACGCATGACACGACTCCCGTTCACACCGTGACGCTGAAAGACATCGATGTTACGGAAGGTGAAAAGTGCCACCTGGTGGATCAGCTCGCACGGCAGAGGCAATATTTTTAAAGCCTTAAAATACTCCCTACACGAAACATCATCAGTCACACCCACAATTGCGCGTATGGCTCGCTTTTCCATAATGAACACACGCTGAGTGTCTGCGGCATGTGCCCATAATTCAGCGCCATACACTATACGGCTGTGGACGGTGGCAAAGTAACATGAGCGCACCACATGACGCGATGCTGTCAACGCCAGCCTGCGCAACGCAAAGCATGCCCCCCCGAGTTTTGCACACATCTGATCAATGTGCTCCTCCCATACTAGGGCATTGTCAATGCAATAGCCAAGCAATTTTGTTGAGATGACTTTTTTAAGAGGGATGCCAGTAACGGCCACGTTAAAATTGTAACGGCATTGCCCATTTAGTTTAAACACCATGTAACAGGTTTTATCCCTGTTTAGCGCTAGACCATTCGTCTGAAACCAGAACTCGAGTTTTTTGGGGGTTATCGGTCAAAACTGCATCATGTATAATTGAGGTAATTGCGCCCCATCTAGCAACTGTGTTTAATGACTGTGGTACTGGTGTGGTGTGGACTTCTAGTGGTACATTTCCTGATTTAATGAAACACAGCAAAGTCGTTCCCTTGTTCAAGGCTGGCAGCGCTACAGAGCCGTCTAATTTCCGACCAGTGTCAGTGCTGCCAACTTTGAGCAAAGTATTTGAAAAAATAATCTTTAATCAAATGCTATCCCATTTTAATAGTCATAAAATACTCCATGCGAATCAATTTGGGTTTACGAAAGGGCGCTCAACTTCCGATGCTGGTGTTGAGTTATTAAAATGTATTCATGAAGCATGGGAAGACAAGCACGATGCATTAGGTATATTTTGCGATCTATCAAAGGCTTTTGATTGCGTTCAACATGAAACGCTGTGCAAAAAATTACACCACTATGGAATAAGAGGCAAAGCTCTCGACCTTCTGTCTTCATATTTGAACAATAGAATACAGAGGGTCGATATTAATGGTACACGTTCTGTAGGATCCATGGTTACAATGGGTGTGCCGCAAGGCTCGATACTTGGGCCATTCTTGTTCCTCATTTATATTAATGATTTACCATTTTATGTAGGGGACAGGAATAGGATTGTTTTGTTTGCAGATGACACCTCATTAATTTTTAAAATTAAAAGACAATTAGATAACTATGACGATGTAAACAATGCAATTGCAAGAGTAGTTCATTGGTTCAGCTCAAATAATCTTTGCCTTAATGAAAATAAAACTAAATGTTTAAAATTTACTCTACCAAATGTAAAACAAGTTGCGGCCAATGTTCAACTGAATGGACAAGTGTTAGAGTTTGTAGAATCAACTGTGTTCCTAGGTATAACTATTGATGCCAATTTGCAGTGGGGCCCACACATAGAAAAGACAGCCTCTAGATTAAGTTCGGCTGCATACGCTGTAAAAAAGATCAGGACTCTAACAGATGTGGATACGGCTAGAATGGTTTACTTCAGCTATTTTCATAGTATTATGTCTTACGGTATTCTCCTTTGGGGGAGTGCTGCAGATTTAAATATTATCTTTGTTCTACAAAAGCGGGCTGTACGCGCTATTTATAATTTGGGCCCCAGAGTTTCTCTCCGAGAAAAATTCAAAGAAGTGAATATTCTAACCGTACCATCACAATACATTTTTGCCAATCTTATGTATGTCCAGAAAAATCTATCACAGTTTTCTAAACTCTGTGATAAACATAATATAAACACTAGAAATAAAAATAATCTTTCAGTCCATCACAGTCGACTACATAAGATTGGCGATTCTTTCCAGGGTAACTGTATACGCTTTTACAACAAGCTTCCCTGTGACCTGAGAAATTTACCTTTAAATAAATTTAAAAAGTTTATTAAAAACAAGCTTTGTGAAAAAGGTTTTTACTCCGTTACAGACTATTTGCAGGACAGGGACGCCTGGAAATGATCTGCTGGCAAAATGAAATAATATTAAATTGTAAATAGGCCATCAAAAAAAAAGCCTTCCTAAGTTTCTTGCCGGTTCTTCTCAGGTGGGCCGCGTTCCGAACCGGTGGTCGCTTTAAATATTTTAAATAGTGTATGACATTTTGTAAGCGCCGTTAAAATGGTCTATGCAAAATAAAGATATTTTTTTTTTTTTTTTTTTTTTTTTTCAACAGCATAGTTCAAGTTGAGCTCCAATAGATGATCCGTAACCACAGCGGCCACATCGTCCGCGTACATAAATATCTCAGTGTTAGTTACAGTGCCTGGCAGGTCATTCAGTAACAAGCTGAACAGCGTATTAGAAAGACATGACCCACGGGGAACGCCCATGACGTTCTCCCGCTCCGAAGATCTTACACGCCCCCCGTCACCCACCACCACCTGCGATCTTTGCGACATGAAAGATGCAAAAAGCGCCTGCGCCGGACCGCGAATACCGTAGAACTGCAACTTATCTGCGACGAGAGAGTGATCGGCAGTATCGAAGGCGCGTGATAGGTCACAACATAAGAGAGCAACGCTAACACCCCTCTCACGAGCACTCAGCACCCGCCACACTACCTCGCGCACCAGATCCGTGGTACAGCGGCCCCGCCTATACGCGTATTGTTTCTTTGTTAAAATGTCACGGTCATTCAGGAAAGAAAGCAGTCTCTTATTCAGCACCGTCTCGAATATTTTGCTCACTGCTGGCACTAACGATATGGGGCGGTACGATTTGACGTCGCTTTTTTTACCCTTCCCTTTATATAAAGGGCATATTCGAACCTTTTTCAGCGATGCTGGGTACGTTTCGTGCCTCATACACGCATTGAACAGGTGACTAATGGGTTTAGCCAATGGGACGGCAGCTATTTTCAGAATTTTAGGTGACATACCGTAGTAGTCTGTGCTTGTTTTGGTGGCGATATTGTGACGAATTATAAAGAACACCTCGAAAGGAGTGAAAGGTGTTAACCGAATTATTATATTATTATACATCCATGTGTATATGTGCAAACATAAACATTTAAAATAAATTATATTTTACTAAAATCAATCTTTTAAAATAAAATATCCATCACGCCTTATCCCCGAAGGGGTGGCAGAGGCATATTATATGCCCACTTTTCACCGTGTGGATTCCTGTCCCACGTAATAGGTGGTGAGCCCATTGCCGTGTTGAAATAGACAGACGCAGGCTGTGGCTACCTGCTGTTGAATTTTTTTAAGCCGCCTATAAGGCCTTCAACCAGGCTTAACGACTGCCATTTAACTGGCAACCGGAACCAACGGCTTAACGTGCCTTCCGAAGCACGGAAACGCTCGCAAATGTAAATGCCACAAAGTGGTCACCCATCCGACGACCAGCCATAGTGAAAGATGCGTACCTCTGTGATCGTTTACCGAACACTGAGATCGCGGGGCCACGAGCGCTTCATCAAATCAAATCAATCTTGATATTATGTACCATTATTAGGCCACAGGGACGTGCAGAAATCTCACATTGTAGGACTTTTTATTAAGGGCCGGTAGGCCAAGTCGCGTAGGCACTGTAACGCTTCATCAGTCCCCGCCAAGATAGATCGACGATGTATTTTCTGCTGGCACGCCACAGTAAAAATAATTGGCAGTAGAAATGGAACATCTCTGTTATTGCGTTGGATTTTATTTTAGGTTTATGAAATAATAGTTGACGCCCGCGGCTCCGCCCGCGTGATGAAGTATTTCCGTTCCCGTTTTCTAAAGGAACTTGTTCCCGGGATAAAAGTTGCCTATATGTTATTCTGATAGATAAGCTATGATATTTATTATATAGTTATGGTAAAGTTTATTTAAATTCCATTCAGTAGTTTTACGTGCAAGTAACAAACATCCATACTTACAAACTTTCGCGTTTATAATATTAGTAAGAGTTAATGATGATATATTTAAAAACAAATTTAGGCTTTATGTACAAGTACCAAATAAAACGTACCGTACTCATTATACTCATTTTTTTTAATAAAAATCAAAATCAAAGAATCATAATGTTATGTTCCTGTCTTCGGCGGCTAGTCACCGTTGTACTTCAGAAAATATCTTGCGTCCGCGCTAACCATTCTCCCTAAGTACACAATTTCATTAAATAGCTCTAAATGTGGCCGGTTTACCCAAATCTTGCTTTTAGTTCTTACTTTTTCTTTTTCAAATACCCGATTAAGAAAGAATAAAATTCCACATAGAAAAAGAAAAATGACATGGGTTCAGCTTAACAGTAAGTAAAAAATAAAAGAATTATATATAAATAGAAATGAAAAAGAAGATAAAAAAAATTACATACATACATATTCAACGCCCACGTTTCACCGTATGCATTTCTGTCCCACGTAACAGGTGGTGAGCCCATTGCCGTGTTGAAATGGACAGGCGCAGGCTGCATCGACCTGCTGTTGAAAATTTTTAAGCCGCCCATAAGGCCTCCAACTTGGCTTAACGACTGCCATTTTATTGGCAACCGGGACCAACGGCTTTACGTGCCTTCCAAAGCACGGAACTGGGGTGGGTCTAAAGGGCCGAAAAAAATTAATAAAATGTGTCTATTTTAGATGTTAAATTTGGAAGAAATTTTGAACCCGTTGCCTTTTTAGTGAGATGGTAACAAAAAGGCTAAAATGTCTAATGTGCTAGACACTAATTAGCACGACCAATTAAAGTCCTGGTAGTCTCGGACTGTTGAGTCTAATGCCTGAAGGTCGGCTTCTGATGAGACTATCACTACCGCATCATCAGCGTACGCGTACAACAAACAATGTAGTGTAAAATTTCCAATTTTACAACACATCATAATCTTTTAACTTTTGTAGCCACACTTTTGCACAACTATGCAATCGAAACTCGTTAAATCAAGTGAATACCCTTTGTGCGACTTATAAATTACAACAGCGAGTCGCTACTAAATGAGCCTGTCCATTTGAACACAGGCATTGGGCTCACCACAATATGCCTCTGCCACACCTTCGGGGATAAAGTCGTGGCTAATAAATTTATAAATATACTTAAATAATTAATACTGATAGCATAAAACAAAGGTCTTGGATACAATTTAAATAATTTATTCGAAGCGAAGCAAAACAACAACTGCACTGATTACTTCAGCCAGTGGCAGTCGGTATGTTTAAGCTTCAGAATCTATTGATCAAATTTGTTTAAAACCCAATTGAAAGTATACGCTACAAAATATTATTTTTGAAATTCGTCAGTATTTAGCGGAAAAATAGGTAAACATACATTGAACGGCCCACTGGCTCAGTTGGTTAAATAACTGCCTTCCAACCTGTGGGTACCGGGTTCGATTTTATACTACTTACAGAGATAATTCTAACGCTTCTGTGAAGTGTAGGTGCTTTATTTAATAGTAAAACTCTCATATATTTTATTTATCTATCACGCCTTATTCCCGAAAGGGTGGCAGAGGCATATTAGTATATGCCCACTTTTCACCATTGTCACGTAATGGGTGGTGACTCCATTGCCTTATATAACTCATCATATATATATATATATATACACTATATAAAGCTAACTCCAGGCGTCGCGAGATGCAACTAGAACAGACGCTTGGATGATGATAGAATGCTTACTGCTCTCATTAATATACTGTGCCATTGCGAAAACATAGCAAGGGGAGCGCAACGAAAAAACCTAACACAGGTCCTACCTCAGTAAGCACCAGCGCGCGACTGATCAGGCCTCAGCGTCGAGAATCCGATATTATTTAAATATTTGTACTATAAAAATCACTGTTTATTGTCAAAGTCAGCGATTATGTCTATAAATATTTAGTAGCTATAGTTGTGTATAAAAATTTCAAGAAAATTATCTGTAGTTTAGATTTGTCATGAAAAAATATTTCGAAAGGGGGCAACTTTGGGATGTTTTTCTATCAAGTGAAGTTTATTAGATTTTGTAACAGAAAGCCATTTTGATTATCTTAAATCCTACTACCGCGGCATAAGCTTGCTCAACATCGTCGGCAAGTTGTATGCAAAAGTTTTGATAAAAAGAGTGATGAATGAAACTGAAGGGAAAATGTGGGATGTACAAGCAGGATTTATGAAAGGAAGAGGATGCACGGATCAGGTCTTTTCCTTACGAAGCATAGCCGAAAAATTTTTGGCGAAATGTCAAAAGGTCTATTGCATATTTGTAGACTAGGAAAAGGCCTATGACCTTTGAGGTGAGGCATGAACTATGGACGACACTGGCCAAGTATGGAGTAAGCAGTCACTTGATACGAGCACTGAAATCTCTATATGAGGGCTCCAGTGCTTGTGTCAGGATCAACGGAGCTTGCACAGACTTTTTTCACATTGAAAAAGGTGTGAGACAGGGTTGTGTAGCGTCACCGGCGTTGTTTAACCTATACATGGCCAGTTGTTTGAAAGAACTGCAAGAGAGTGCGTATGGTTTAAAAATGAATGAACTGACTGTCAAATGCCTCCTATACGCTGATGACCAGGTAATACTGGCATCTTCGGCAGAGGAGTTGCAGTTGATGGTTAACATTATGCATGATACGCTAAAAAGCAAAGAAATGAAAGTGAATGTAAATAAGACAGTAATGGTTTTTGAATGAGAGGAAAGTATGACGGATTCCTCGATTTTTCTGGAGGGAAAACGAGTGAAACAGGTGAAAGAATTTGTATATTTAGGTTCAAAATTTGTGAGAGATGGTAGGTGTGATTGTGCCATTGGACGAAGAATTTTGGCTGGAAATCAAGTGAATGGAGCTCTGCACGCCTTTATGAGCAGTCAGAACGTGTCTGAGAAGGCAAGACTGGCTGTGCATAGAGGAGTACTTGTTCCTACACTCATGTATGGCAGTAAAAGTTAGATGTGGCAGAAGAAGAATAGAAGTAAAATTAATGCAGTGGAAATGAGAAGTCTGCGGAGTATAGCTGGAGTGAAATTGATGGACAAAGAAAGGAACAGTGTGATAAGGGACCATTGCGGTGTGGTAGAAGAAGTAGTGACTAAGATAGAAAAAGGTATGCTTAGATGGTTCGGACACGTGGAGAGGATGGATGAAAGTAGACTAACGAAACAGATTTATCAGAAGAGAGTGAATGGGCAAACTGGTAAGGGGCGACCTCGACGTACATATGTCAATCAAATAGAAGACATTTTGGAAAAAGGTCAGGTCAAGAGTACCCTTAACCGGCGTGTGTGTATGAAAACACTTATGAAAGTGGTAGAAGCGAAAGTTTTATGCCAGGATCGTAGCAAGTGGAAAGCTATAGTCTTGTGACGGCCTCTACCGCCCCCCTTTATATAATAAATAAAAGTAACTAGTGGAGTACATAAATGGCTTATAATTTTTTGTTGTTACGAAAAACTTCGTTGGGTTTGCATACAAGTGCGGTTCGGGCCATAAATCGTTATATTTTTTGTACTTATTTTAACTTTGGGTCAGACGAATGCTAAGAGGTATTCATTTAAAAATACGCACATAAATAGTAAAATCGGGTGACAGTTCATAAGTGCTTTGGGTACAATGATATTAATTTTAGTTAAAATTGGCCGCATAAGTGGGAACTAAACCATTTAAACAGTTTTTCTGCTAAACTTTTGTGTTGATATCTGAGATTTTGTCTTGTGACCACTTGACACATGTTTGTGTTAAAATAATATTCTCTGAAGGACGCGCGCATTTTTTGTAAACAAAAAAAAGGGATACCTTTTTTTGTTCTGTTCAAAACTGAGGACAAAGGGCCAAAATACAATGAGTTCAAATTATGAAAAGTTCTATTCAGTTGCAAACCGGGCGCGTATCCAGGCACATCTGCCTAGCTAAGAGTAAGACCTCCGAAAAAGGTCTAGTGTTGGTGTGACTAGCTGCCAATAAATTAAGTACCTATAATTACTTAATGAGACTGCCGTTTGTTTATAATTATTCCTATTATGTTTATTACTATTACTTTAGGTAATCTTATATCTATTGAGTTAAGTATGATTACTTATTGAGACTGCCGTTTGCTTATAATTCTTCCTATTAAGTATGATTACTTATTGAGACTGCCGTTTGTTTATAATTATTCCTATTAAGTACCTATAATTACTTAATGAGACTGCCGTTTGTTTATAATTATTCCTATTATGTTTATTACTATTACTTTAGGTAATCTTATATCTATTGAGTTAAGTATGATTACTTATTGAGACTGCCGTTTGCTTATAATTCTTCCTATTAAGTATGATTACTTATTGAGACTGCCGTTTGTTTATAATTATTCCTATTAAGTACCTATAATTACTTAATGAGACTGCCGTTTGTTTATAATTATTCCTATTATGTTTATTACTATTACTTTAGGTAATCTTATATCTATTGAGTTTAAGTACGATTACTTATTGAGATTTACCTATTGTTTATAATTCTTCCTATTAAGTATAATTACTTATTGAGACTGCCGTTTGTTTATAATTATTCCTATTAAGTATTACTTAATGAGACTGCCTTTTGTTTATAATTCTCCCTATTAAGTATGATTACTTATTGAGACTGCCGTTTGTTTATAATTATTCCTATTAAGTATTACTTAATGGGACTGCCTTTTGTTTATAATTCTTCCTATTAAGTACCTATAATTACTTAATGAGACTGCCGTTTGTTTATAATTATTCCTATTATGTTTATTACTATTACTTTAGGTAATCTTATATCTATTGAATTAAGTATAATTACTTATTGAGACTGCCGTTTGTTTATAATTATTCCTATTAAGTACCTATAATTACTTATTGAGACTATCCTTTTGTATTTACTGAGACTGGTTTTGTTTCAAATTATTCCTATTAAGTATGATTACTTATTGAAATCATCTATTGTTTCTTTGATATTCTTTTATTCAAATTAAATTAATTATTTTCTAGGTAGATGGATTATTATTCGAATGCTTTTAAGATTAACTAATAGATTTGTTTTTGATTTATTAAAATATATCTAGATAATTCAGTGTGCAAATAAAATTAATAAGCTGAGATTATTTAGTGTTTGATTATGAATTTTCTCATGGATGTAAGTTAAATACTAAAATTAATTAATTAAATACGAAGATATCGTTGATTGAGCATCATTATGAGGCTCAACGGGTCAGATATAAACAGATTATATTATAATAAAATATATGTATCATATGTACTGAAATGTATGAAATTTGTTTATGTGCATGTGTGTGATTTTTAGATAAGAGGTTGTGCATGTAGAATTTATTTTTAGATATCTATTTGCATATTATATATATTTGTAATCTTTTGGACTTCAGATTTTATATAATTTAAAACATTGATTAAATAATTTACAACATCGTAAAAAGTGTTAGTAAATAAGGAATAATTAAATTTAGCTTAACGACAGAACGATTAGCTGATTTAATTAGATAACTTCAATATACTTTATCCGGTTTGGTTTTGGTCTAAACATTATAAGAACAAGTATTATTGACGATGCGACGTGCTGGCGATTACAAATGACGACTGAATTAATGTAGCGTACTACATACGTTACAAAATTGTTCCTTTTGACTGAATTAAATGCTGAGTACATTTAATCAGTGTTGAATCATACTAGATTTCGGCTAACTTCGAGAAAATATAGATAGTCCAGCGTATATCACCATCAGACACTACTATTTGAGTCGACGTGCACAGCTATTCAACGACTACAAACCTATATAATTCGAATACACACTAATATTAATGAGACATGGCGTTTGACGCTACGATACTCACACAAACAGGACGATTTATGAGGCTGTAAATAAGTTCTCGGGGGATATCTATGATTGAACCTGCAACGTGGGAAGTTCCTAGTTGTGATGTTATCTGGCTTAGTCATGACTAACTTGATGAATATGATCCAGAGTTCCAGCTTACAGATGTGCCTAGACTGCAAATGTATTATTTAGTAAGCTTAATTTATTTAAGCTGCTATAATGCGCTAGTCTTCTATATGCCCTTTCATACAGCAACTATCCAACTATGACCTTTCATAATTAATACGAGGATTTAAGTTACACGCTAGCACGTGTAAGTGCTAGACTTCAGATAAAGACTGAATTAAATGCAATTCTACTAGATATTAGTCACACTTCGAGGCGATATATATATGGCAGAGCGTATTTACAACTTTACTCGAAATCATCTCATTGGCTGTGAAGTAATGCGAGTTCATTTAATTTTTCTCTAGCCATGGTGTTCGACGCCAATGGTACTCACACGACAGGACGACTTATGGGGTTAAACAAATACCTCCGGGGAAAGTCTAGCACAGTTTGGCCGATCTGTAGTGATGACGAAAATCCTCGCAACGAGGGGAGTTCCTTGCTGTGATGTTATCTGGCTTAGTCATGATTAACTTGATTAAAATTACTTTGAGCTCCAATTACACACATGCTTTGAATTCAAATATGACACTTTGGAAGCTATGTTTATTAAGCTATTTTAGTACGCTCAGTCAATATGACCTATCCTTCCATATCAAACTACTAGACTCCAGACAGGGATTGATACCCTAGATTGCTCATCAGCACATGTTAGTGCTATGCTTCAAAAACAGTATTTAATGTTGAGTACATTTATTCTGGTCACTTCGTCCTGCTGTCAAGAGGACTACAAATTTTCACATCAAACAACTCACTCACTCATTCTGCGATTTCTACTTGAAATATTCTTTTAGACCAAAATCTGTCGGAATAAACTTATATTGTGTTATATTTGACGGGACGCACATTGGGGTAATGTAGTATGGACAAAGGCTAGTCTCATAGGTCAATTAAAATTTACAGGACCCAGAATCGAGCCCGAATCACCTACAAGTAGAAATTAGTTCGAGCCAGTTATATCAGGTCAGAATGCATGAGACTTTATTTGCAGTAAACAAACTATTCTTTACTTTAAGATAACAATTCACCATTCATCTTTTGTATGTTTCGATCATTGTGTTTTTCAGAGATTTTATAAAATATTATCAAACAATTAACTCTTTTTTTATAAATTTAACCACTAGACGATTACGGATCACAAGGCCATATATTGCGTAACATGTTCAATAGCATCACTTAGGTATTCCTTTCTTTAGCTAGAATTTTAACTCAGCGGTTAGCGAGAGATTTTAGAATCCATCATCTTCTCCCTCTTCACACCTTTAGTTAGCGCGCGCGGTCAAGTACGGGCAATCCACAGGGGGGGGGGGGCGTTACATCTGGTACCGTGTTGACCAGGATACATTCGTCTTTAAAAATGTGATAATTAAAATTATTGCAACGAAGTATCAAAGAACTTGGTAATTACTAACACAACGTTTAAAAAAACAAATAAAGGGTCAAATAAATAAATTTAGAAATTGTTTGATATTATATTTAATAATAGATACTATACGTCATATTAGTCGAACATAGGTTCAATATAAACACTATAAATATTTTGTATGTATGTTTGTATGTCTATACAAACTTTTATCAAAAAAATACACAACGTAGGCATTTACGTTTGCTTAAATATCTTCATGCTATTAGGCCATGAGAGGTTAAGCAGCAGTACGGTATATCTAAAGATGTACATAGGTTTCATATACTAAATTGTCGAGTCTGTCACCATTAGGTAAGGCGGGTTCGCCATCTGGTGTGCCATAAAATAGAAATTTTGGGTCTGTTATTTTACAATAACAATTCTTTATTCAAAAAAAAAAAAAGGATTTTTACTTATATAGTTCCCACAGCAAATTCAATGAATAGCGGATATCTCTTTGTCTTAGAAATATATTTGTGTAACTTACTAACATCTGTGTTTTAGAAAAAAACATTGATTACTTTCAGACGATACGAACAAACGAAATAGATATTTGATTGTTTAAGGGTTCGTAACAACAATATAACCCTGTAATAAAATAAATGGCCAAATCTGTTAAATAATAGGCTTTGTTACAAGACATTTTATAGACAGTCAAGATGAATGGTGAATTTTGAAAAAAAGAGAAATGTTATAAAAAAAAAAATTATTTTATAAATTTGAAACTGCATTTAAAGAGTCACATGCAATCTGTTTTGGATTTTGTACATATTATATATTTATTATCTTTATTTTAAACAACGAAATGAATTCAATCCTTATATAGGCTACGTGAAACAGGATTTTTTTTCATGTTTGATAAGCGCAGAAGAAACAGATTTCACAAAAAGCGGCGGCTATTCCAAGCAAATTGATGTGGATTTGGTGCGACCAGCGGTGTGACCCATTAGCTATAAATGCGGATCTGAGTATTCGTAACAAGAAATTGATGAGACTAAGAATAGTATTGATAAGTTAGAAAATGGTTCCACTGGCATTATTAATTCTTTGTCAACAGAAAAACACACATGGGGAATCCCAAATTCTACCTGGGGTTAGAGCTTAAAAGTTTGTTTATGTTTGGTTGTTAAAAGCAACTAGCGTTTGACTTTTACTTTCGGCATTGATTGAAACGACTGTTGTCTGACTTACCAACCCTGTAAGGACACCTACGTCGTTGTCTAGTACCTTAATCAACAGGTACTCATCCCATAATCAGCAGGTACTCGTTTGATATTCAGCAGGTACTCGTTCGGTAATCAGCAGGTACTCCTCCGATAATCAACAGGTACTCGTCTGTTAATCAGCAGGTACTCATCCGTTAATCAGCAGGTACTCATCCGTTAATCAGCAGGTACTCGTCTGTTAATCAGCAGGTACTCGTCCGATAATCAGCAGGTACTCGCTAGTAGGCGAGGTTGATTGGCCCCTTATACTAGAATAAATTTGGAGATGGGATTGGAGACTCTCATCATGTTTTAGTTCAAATAATCCGGTTTCATCTTTATTTATTACTAAGTGACGCCTGCGGCTTTGCTCGCGTAGAGATGTTTTCTCGTTCCCGTTTCTTACAGAAACTTGTTCCCGGGATAAACAGTAGCTTATGTGTTATTCTGATGCTTAAGCTATATTATTGTAAAGTTCATTAAAATTCGTTCAATTGTTTTTACGTGAAAAGGTAACAAACATCCATTTTTACAAATTTCGCACTTATTATATTAACAACATAGTGAACACCTAGCTAGACCAGATATTTTATTGTAACACCAATGGAATCGTTTGGCATCGTTACTGCATTTGCTAGTTAGTAGGTACATCGATAGCGGGTGAGGTGACTGGGTCCTTGACACCGTGTATATATTTATTTGGAAACACTCGTCACGTTGGAGAACACGATTTCGATGTTGCTAGTAGTATTCTAGTAAGTTAGTTTTAACTTTATTTTATAAATATGCCATTCAGTCTGTCAGTCACCAGTTGTATAATTGGCAGGTGAGGTTGCATTTGCACCACTAGCAAGGTTAAGTTGCTTTTAAAATACTAGAGGGGTGAGGTGGCTTGGACCCTTACACAATGTTTATAACTATTGTTAAAACGGTTTGGAGACACTGTCAGTCAGCATTATTATAGCTGGCAGGCTTGTATAATTAACAATGTGAGGTTGCTTGTGTAATACTAGCAGGTGAGGAGGCTTATAACCCACTTGCAGTACAGGTAATTTAGAGGCTTTTTAGGGGCACTTACCTGAGAGGTAATACTAGTAAATGAGTTCTTTCCGAATCAGCATTATGTTATATACCATTAGCAGGTTTGGTTGTATTTATATCACTAGCAAGGTGAGGTTGCCTGAGTAACACGAGCAGGTGAGGTGGCTTATAAACCTCTCGCAGAGATATAATTTAGAGGCTTGTTAGAAGCATTTACCTAAAAGGTAATGCTAGTAAAGTAAATCTCTAAGGAGAAAAGTTCAATTCATAGCTTTTCCAAATTAGCAGCAGGTAGAGAAACTTCGCGTTTAGCGTTAGAGAAGTCAAGGAGTCCAACCTTAAATATAATATTCATTGGCAGCTGAGGTGACTTATATGATACCGTATGCAGGTGATGTGGCTTATTTATCATAAACAGGTGAGGTGGTTTGTATACCACTGGCACGTGAGGGTGGTTTTCTAATATTATCAGGTCTTGCTGGGAGCACTTACCTGGGGGGGGAAAGCTCGTATGTAAAATCTCTACGGAGAAATAAAAATCAAATTCATAATCTCTTTGGATCAGCAGCAGGTAAAGAAACTTTGATGACGTTTAGCGTAAAGGAAGCTACGGGATCTAGTTTTATGTAATATAAGAAATAATTGAAGAAGAATTTAGAAGATACTGGGCTTGAAGCTATAAAACGATTATGAATGTGTTCGTAAAGGTGAACAAGTTCATTTTCCGCACACATTCAGGGGGGGAGATGTGACGGCCTCTACCGCCCCCCTTTATATAATAAATAAAAGTAACTAGTGGAGTACATAAATGGCTTATAATTTTTTGTTGTTACGAAAAACTTCGTTGGGTTTGCATACAAGTGCGGTTCGGGCCATAAATCGTTATATTTTTTGTACTTATTTTAACTTTGGGTCAGACGAATGCTAAGAGGTATTCATTTAAAAATACGCACATAAATAGTAAAATCGGGTGACAGTTCATAAGTGCTTTGGGTACAATGATATTAATTTTAGTTAAAATTGGCCGCATAAGTGGGAACTAAACCATTTAAACAGTTTTTCTGCTAAACTTTTGTGTTGATATCTGAGATTTTGTCTTGTGACCACTTGACACATGTTTGTGTTAAAATAATATTCTCTGAAGGACGCGCGCATTTTTTGTAAACAAAAAAAAGGGATATCTTTTTTTGTTCTGTTCAAAACTGAGGACAAAGGGCCAAAATACCATGAGTTCAAATTATGAAAAGTTCTATTCAGTTGCAAACCGGGCGCGTATCCAGGCACATCTGCCTAGCTAAGAGTAAGACCTCCGAAAAAGGTCTAGTGTTGGTGTGACTAGCTGCCAATAAATTAAGTACCTATAATTACTTAATGAGACTGCCGTTTGTTTATAATTATTCCTATTATGTTTATTACTATTACTTTAGGTAATCTTATATCTATTGAGTTAAGTATGATTACTTATTGAGACTGCCGTTTGCTTATAATTCTTCCTATTAAGTATGATTACTTATTGAGACTGCCGTTTGTTTATAATTATTCCTATTAAGTACCTATAATTACTTAATGAGACTGCCGTTTGTTTATAATTATTCCTATTATGTTTATTACTATTACTTTAGGTAATCTTATATCTATTGAGTTAAGTATGATTACTTATTGAGACTGCCGTTTGCTTATAATTCTTCCTATTAAGTATGATTACTTATTGAGACTGCCGTTTGTTTATAATTATTCCTATTAAGTACCTATAATTACTTAATGAGACTGCCGTTTGTTTATAATTATTCCTATTATGTTTATTACTATTACTTTAGGTAATCTTATATCTATTGAGTTTAAGTACGATTACTTATTGAGATTTACCTATTGTTTATAATTCTTCCTATTAAGTATAATTACTTATTGAGACTGCCGTTTGTTTATAATTATTCCTATTAAGTATTACTTAATGAGACTGCCTTTTGTTTATAATTCTCCCTATTAAGTATGATTACTTATTGAGACTGCCGTTTGTTTATAATTATTCCTATTAAGTATTACTTAATGGGACTGCCTTTTGTTTATAATTCTTCCTATTAAGTACCTATAATTACTTAATGAGACTGCCGTTTGTTTATAATTATTCCTATTATGTTTATTACTATTACTTTAGGTAATCTTATATCTATTGAATTAAGTATAATTACTTATTGAGACTGCCGTTTGTTTATAATTATTCCTATTAAGTACCTATAATTACTTATTGAGACTATCCTTTTGTATTTACTGAGACTGGTTTTGTTTCAAATTATTCCTATTAAGTATGATTACTTATTGAAATCATCTATTGTTTCTTTGATATTCTTTTATTCAAATTAAATTAATTATTTTCTAGGTAGATGGATTATTATTCGAATGCTTTTAAGATTAACTAATAGATTTGTTTTTGATTTATTAAAATATATCTAGATAATTCAGTGTGCAAATAAAATTAATAAGCTGAGATTATTTAGTGTTTGATTATGAATTTTCTCATGGATGTAAGTTAAATACTAAAATTAATTAATTAAATACGAAGATATCGTTGATTGAGCATCATTATGAGGCTCAACGGGTCAGATATAAACAGATTATATTATAATAAAATATATGTATCATATGTACTGAAATGTATGAAATTTGTTTATGTGCATGTGTGTGATTTTTAGATAAGAGGTTGTGCATGTAGAATTTATTTTTAGATATCTATTTGCATATTATATATATTTGTAATCTTTTGGACTTCAGATTTTATATAATTTAAAACATTGATTAAATAATTTACAACATCGTAAAAAGTGTTAGTAAATAAGGAATAATTAAATTTAGCTTAACGACAGAACGATTAGCTGATTTAATTAGATAACTTCAATATACTTTATCCGGTTTGGTTTTGGTCTAAACATTATAAGAACAAGTATTATTGACGATGCGACGTGCTGGCGATTACAAATGACGACTGAATTAATGTAGCGTACTACATACGTTACAAAATTGTTCCTTTTGACTGAATTAAATGCTGAGTACATTTAATCAGTGTTGAATCATACTAGATTTCGGCTAACTTCGAGAAAATATAGATAGTCCAGCGTATATCACCATCAGACACTACTATTTGAGTCGACGTGCACAGCTATTCAACGACTACAAACCTATATAATTCGAATACACACTAATATTAATGAGACATGGCGTTTGACGCTACGATACTCACACAAACAGGACGATTTATGAGGCTGTAAATAAGTTCTCGGGGGATATCTATGATTGAACCTGCAACGTGGGAAGTTCCTAGTTGTGATGTTATCTGGCTTAGTCATGACTAACTTGATGAATATGATCCAGAGTTCCAGCTTACAGATGTGCCTAGACTGCAAATGTATTATTTAGTAAGCTTAATTTATTTAAGCTGCTATAATGCGCTAGTCTTCTATATGCCCTTTCATACAGCAACTATCCAACTATGACCTTTCATAATTAATACGAGGATTTAAGTTACACGCTAGCACGTGTAAGTGCTAGACTTCAGATAAAGACTGAATTAAATGCAATTCTACTAGATATTAGTCACACTTCGAGGCGATATATATATGGCAGAGCGTATTTACAACTTTACTCGAAATCATCTCATTGGCTGTGAAGTAATGCGAGTTCATTTAATTTTTCTCTAGCCATGGTGTTCGACGCTAATGGTACTCACACGACAGGACGACTTATGGGGTTAAACAAATACCTCCGGGGAAAGTCTAGCACAGTTTGGCCGATCTGTAGTGATGACGAAAATCCTCGCAACGAGGGGAGTTCCTTGCTGTGATGTTATCTGGCTTAGTCATGATTAACTTGATTAAAATTACTTTGAGCTCCAATTACACACATGCTTTGAATTCAAATATGACACTTTGGAAGCTATGTTTATTAAGCTATTTTAGTACGCTCAGTCAATATGACCTATCCTTCCATATCAAACTACTAGACTCCAGACAGGGATTGATACCCTAGATTGCTCATCAGCTCATGTTAGTGCTATGCTTCAAAAACAGTATTTAATGTTGAGTACATTTATTCTGGTCACTTCGTCCTGCTGTCAAGAGGACTACAAATTTTCACATCAAACAACTCACTCACTCATTCTGCGATTTCTACTTGAAATATTCTTTTAGACCAAAATCTGTCGGAATAAACTTATATTGTGTTATATTTGACGGGACGCACATTGGGGTAATGTAGTATGGACAAAGGCTAGTCTCATAGGTCAATTAAAATTTACAGGACCCAGAATCGAGCCCGAATCACCTACAAGTAGAAATTAGTTCGAGCCAGTTATATCAGGTCAGAATGCATGAGACTTTATTTGCAGTAAACAAACTATTCTTTACTTTAAGATAACAATTCACCATTCATCTTTTGTATGTTTCGATCATTGTGTTTTTCAGAGATTTTATAAAATATTATCAAACAATTACCTTTTTTTTATAAATTTAACCACTAGACGATTACGGATCACAAGGCCATATATTGCGTAACATGTTCAATAGCATCACTTAGGTATTCCTTTCTTTAGCTAGAATTATAACTCACGGTTAGCAGGAGAGACATTAAAATCTCCTCCTCATCCTCTTTCTACACACGTTTCGCAATCGCGCGCATATCTAAATACTGGCATTCCACAGGGGGGGGGGGGTTACAGTCTCTGCCTACCCCGATGGGAGACAGGCGTGACGATAAGTATGTATGTATGTATGTAAATCCTTAACTAACATATATTTAATTTTTCAGAATTAAAAACCCTTTCTTCTACGATTCGCATTGTTTTAAAAAACTTAAAAGCGTGGCCTCGGCAGGAATACCAAGCCTTAACCGTCTCAGTGGCGCAGTGGTAGCAACGCGACTGCCACGACTGAGTTCCCGGACTCGATCCCCGGGTCGGAATAAAAATATGTGTGATCTACAAATGTTTGTTCCGGTGTTTTAGTGTTTCAAATGTATTATGTATGCATTTAGAAATATATAAGTATGATTATCAGTCGTTTAGATTCCATAACACAAGCGTATAATATAAGCTTACTACAGCTAGACGGCGGTGTGTAAAAAAAATCCCACAGGACGTTGTAGTCCTCACCGACTTCTTACCTGTACTACTTGCCCGCAGAGCCCCAGGTAGTCAAGTAGGAGTTCAATCTTTGGAGGTCAGGTTTTGAGCCACGATTGCACCGCCATTTTGACGAGCTCTTAATACAATCTTAATATATATAAATTACGTGTCACGTTGTTTGTCCACGATGGACTCCTAAACTACTTAACCGATTTTAATTAAATTTGCACACCATGTGCAGTTTGATCCAACTTGAAAGATAGGCTATCATCGCGCTACTACCCTGGAGAGCGGAACAGTAGTGATAAATGTCGACAAATCGGGCAAATTTTGTACAATTTATAAGCGACGGGATTAAATAGGTTCAACGGGAGTTCGAACTATGCCACGGGCGAAGCCGTGAGGGTCATTTTGTAGATTAATAAATTACTGTAAAATTAAAAATGACTCGCAAAATATGTTGCTAAGCGTAAAACTTAAAGATGGCTGGACCAATTCGAGAATTTTTTTTTAATTTATTCCTTGAACTTTAAGGAAGGTTTTTATGGAGAGACTGTTACAGCATTTGAATGTCCATGATCCTACTTCAATAACATATAGTTTTTGTTCTGGGGTGAGTTCGTGAAAAATCCAGCGGCAAAAAGTGAGGTTTAGATGTTGATGTAAAAAGTTTTATATTTGGCTCATACCAATCCCCAAATATCCTCAAATCTTTTCATAGGTCAGGTTTAATAGGTAGGGTTCAACAAAAAGTTGCCCAACAGTGACCATATTTTTGTCAGTGATCGCAGTTGAGGGTCGTCCAGGTCCACGAATTTCATCAAGGAAAGAATCACGGCCACGATCGACTTCTGCGTACCAACGCCCTTACAGTGCTCATGTGGTGCTTCACTCCCAAAAGCATTTTCCCTAAGTTTTAAAAAATATAACGTTCCAAATTCAAACATCTAATAACAGCCAGATATGTAAAACTTCGCCCCTAAGAGCGAGAGGGATTGAAGAATATATAGATAACCAAGGTAAAATAAGGAATAACCGGTTGTCTGGAAGTTCATCATTTTCAAAGTAAGAAAGCACCTATTTTTGCATGCATATTGTCACGCCTTTATCCCCGAAGTGCAAAAAGTGTTACATTGTGGTGTTTCAACACAAAATACATTGCGTCCGTCGGCAAATCACAATATACAAAAACAATCACGGTACAAATATAAAGCTATCAGAGAAAAAATATGCTATAAAAACCGAGAATAACATAACCTAGCAAAGAGTAAATCATACATCAGTGCAACCAACATAACCAACGAATCTGTCAAACGTCAAATATTCTGACATTGACAGTTGTAGTGTGACCAACATTAATAAAAAATAACTGCCACGGATTCAGTATTGCCAAAAGAAAAAAAAAAAAAAAAAAAAAATGGATAAAAGTATGGAATTGCTGCTGTTAAAGCTGGACGAAAAACTAAACGAACAAACCAGAACAATAACGACGGAAGTTACAAAAAATGTCATGGAAGCAATAGATGAAAGGCTAAAAACTATAACCGAGGAAAATACAAAACTCAAAGAAAAAGTTTCTACATTGGAACAAAAACTTAGTCGAGTAGAACTCGAAAAAAGAAAATATAATCTAGTCTTCTTTGGAACTGAGGAGTATGGCAAACCAGAAGCAGAAATGGTAGACTACATTAAAGACATAATAATTGAATCAGGAACACATATAGATAGTCACGAAATAAAAAACATATACAGAATTGGCAAAATCAACAGTAAAAGTCGCCCTGTCGTAGTCACTATAGCGTCCATATGGAAAAAACATATGATATTGAAAAACAAGGCCAATCTCCCATCTGGCATTAATGTCAAAGAGGATTATACTAAAGAAGTACTTGAAAAGCGGAAACAGCTTCAACCACAACTTGAAGAGGAAAGGAAGAAAGGAAATATCGCCTTTTTTAAGTACGATAAATTGGTAGTGAAGAAACCAACTGACAAAACCAGAGATAAAAGGAAAAGAGAAGATTCAGGCTCACCCAACTCATCAACCCAAAAGAAAATTAACTCGAAGATATCACCAAAAAAATTACCATCTGCCAAGAGTGCCTCGAAAGAAAATACTCAACCTAATATTCTTAACTTTGTTGAACGGGGAAGAAGGGCCTCACTACCCGAAATCTCAAAAAACTAACTACGATCACCGGCTCTCGGAACCAAACCAAAACAAACACAATAACATTAACCAAACCAACAACTGAATACAGCGCCCCAAGCCGGCTGGTCACCGTGGGGCAAGATGACCACTACCCTCCAAATATAAACAAACAGAACCACAAAAACAGTAAAGACAACCGTACTTATGCATACCGAAGTAAAAGTATAAGGCAAAGAAGAGAACATGGACTTAACAAATGCACATTCAACCAAAACATAGAGGAGAGCTCACCCGTCACAAAGAAGAGCAATTTATATATTTGTACCCTGAATGCCAAATCGCTATCATCATCAGAAAAACTAATAGAACTAAAAACAGCATTACGAGATATCAACCACGATTTGGTAGGATTGAGTGAAGTCCGCAGACTAGGGGAAGGAATTATCGAAGACGATGACTACATAATGTACTACCTGGGCCAAACCAAAGGCCTTTACGGAGTGGGTTTTCTTGTTAAGAAAAAATACAAAGAAAAAATTATAGCATTCACAGGTATATCAGAGAGAGTCTGCATACTAGAAATAGAACTTGAAAATTTAAATTTTGCAATAATACAGGCATATGCACCTACAGAAAGTTCATCTCAAGAAGACATTGACAATTTTTACGAAAACTTGAGGAAAGCTCACGACTCCATCTCTACAAAATACATAATCTCTATGGGAGATTTCAACGCACAGATCGGGATTCCACAAAAACATGAACATTCTGTTACTGGAGCATATGGCTTTGGGAAAAGAAGCATTCGCGGTGAAAGACTTATTCAATACGCATACGAATACAATCTAACAATTATTAATACTAAGTTCAAGTTAAAAAATACCAATAGATGGACATGGATTTCTCCAGATAAAAACACTAGAAACGAAATTGATTATATCATGTCCACAAAACCTAACTTATTCACCAAATATGAAATACTCCCATCATTTAGTTTCGGATCAGATCACAGATTGCTAAGAGCCACCATCAATCTGAAACCAATGAAAAAGACTAGGCGCAACTTTTCTAATATTTCAACAACACTTAAAACTTTAAAAGAACAGGAGATATATCTGGAAAAACTAAGTAAATATATACCAGATCTTATAAGTTCAGCTAATAATTATAAAACCGACGAATATTGTCAAAAAATCAGACACTCAATCTTAACAAGTTTAACGAAACCGAAACAAAAAGAAAAACATAGCATCTTGTCAGCAAAGGCACTGGAGCTTATGAAAGAAAGAACTAAATTACAAAACAAGCCTAAACTTGACAAGACTGACAAAGAAAACCTGAAAACACTTTACAAATTAACAAACAAAGAGATAAGGAATTGTTATGAGTCCCACAGAACAAACATTATACAAAGACATCTCGAAAAATCTAGATCCGCCAAAAAAGCACACAAAGAACTAAACAAATCTAAGAAATGGATCCCTTCACTTCAGCCAGGTTCTAATAATTGTAAGTCCCGGACCGAGATCATAAATATAGCTACAAATTACTATGCAAAACTATATAGCCAACCGGATTCAGTAAAACCACCAAATAACATTTACGAGAGTAGGGAAATCATCCCGGTTCAAGAGTTCACAGAACCTGAAATACTGAAACAAATTATCAAACTTAAGTCAGAAAAATGTCCGGGACCGGATGGACTCACAAACGAATGTATTAAATTGGCAAGGACTCTACTATTGACACCAATCAAACTATTGTGGAACAAAATATTATGTGATGGAGCCGTGCCTGATATGTGGTCAGAGTCGGAAATAATACTAATCTATAAAAAAGGCGACCCGGCAGATATAGGGAACTATCGCCCCATAAGCGTCATGTCCTGTCTCTACAAATTATTCGCCTCCTGTATACTCGAAAGAATATCGTCAGACATTGATCTACACCAGCCGATCGAACAAGCAGGGTTCAGAAGCGGTTTCAGCACGATAGATCACATCCATGTAGTTGATCAAGTCATAGAGAAATATTTAGAATTTCGCCGGCCATTATATGTAGCTTTCATCGACTACAAAAAAGCCTTTGACAGTATATCGCACGATAGCATTTGGGAAGCATTGAAAAGTCAAAATATAAACCAAAAATATATTAATATCTTAAGAAACATCTATTCTAATAGCTCAAGTAGAGTCAAGCTAGATAGAACAGGTACAAAAATTAACATACAGAAAGGAGTGAGACAAGGTGACCCAATCTCACCAAAATTGTTCATAGCAGTTCTGCAACATATCATGGGAGGCTTGTCATGGTCCAAAAAAGGCATCAACATAAATGGGAAGTTTTTAAGTCACCTGAGGTTCGCCGACGACATCATACTATTCTCAAACAACCCACAACAATTAAATATCATGCTAAGTGACCTAAACGATGCCAGCATAAAAGTAGGACTGGAAATGAATCTTAATAAAACAAAAGTCATGACTAATCACTTCTTGTCCCCCATCATGATAAATGACATCCCTCTCGAATATGTAGAAAAATATATCTACCTAGGCAAACAAATCTCACTCAGCAAAAATCGTAATGCAGAAGAAGTAGATAGAAGAATAGCAATTACCTGGAAAAAGTACTGGAGCCATAAGGAAATTTTCAAATCACAGCTTCCATTACCAACAAAAAAACTAGTGATGGATTCAGAAATATTACCATGTCTCACGTATGGTTGCCAGACTTGGACATTCGATGGTAAAACGAGAAACAAAATTCAGACTACTCAGAGAAGAATGGAGAGAAGTTGCCTAGGAATTAAACTAAAAGACAAAGTGAGAAATGTTGTTATACGCAAAAAAACAAAAATAACAGATGCTCTATCCTTCTCGCTGGTTAGAAAATGGAAGTGGGCAGGTCACGTAGCCAGATACAAAGATGATAGATGGACTAAGAGAGTAGTAAAATGGCCTGGGCCACAAGGCACTAGAGGCAGAGGTAGGCCAAGTTCAAGATGGGCAGACGAAATAGTGGAGACAGCGGGTCGAGATTGGTTAACAGTTGCCAATAACAAAGAGAACTGGTATTCCTTGGAGGAGGCTTTTACCCGTAGGGGTTCCGTACAAACTTCTGAAATTATTATTTAACCTAATTTAAGGATAGTAACTTTACTTTACTTGTATGGAAATTAAATAAAGCTTTATTATTATTATTATTATTATATTATTATTATCCCCGAAGGGGTAGGCAGAGGCTTATTTAACGCCCATGTTTCACAGTATGCATTTCTGTCCCACGTAACAGGTTGTGAGCCCATTGCCGTGTTGAAATGGACAGGCGCAGGCTGCATCGACCTGCTGTTGAAATTTTTTAAGCCGCCCATATGGCCTCCAACTTGGCTTAACGACTGCCATTTTATTGGGGTGGGTCTAAAGGGCCGAAAAAAATTTAATAAAATATGTCTATTTTAGATGTTAAATTTGGAAGAAATTTTGAACCCGTTGCCTTTTTAGTGAGATGGTAACAAAAAGTCTAAAAGGTCTTATGTGCTAGACACTAATTAGCACGACCAATTAAAATCCTGGGCCCGAAGTCTACTATTTCAATAGTGTATTAATATAGAGTGTCGATGGCCTGACAATGGCACAATTTTGCACTCTTCGTAGTCCGCTAACTATTTAAGACCAATGGCTTCTCACTGACTTGTCATTAACCTGCCACTCATACAAATCTGTATTCTACTAATCAATGACGTCTCGGTGTCTTTCCAATAGTATGTCAAACGGTAGTCTACTAATTATTTGACATTAGTTTCAATGACCTCACGATGGCTTCGGTATGATTATTTGTCATTATGCCGCCATTGAACCACCATCAAGCAGACACTGCTATTATAAGAGTTGTTGATAGTATATTTATCTCATATTTAGTTTATAATTAGTTAAAAACGAAAAATATTACCTACACTTATTAATGTTAGGCAAAGATAATCGACAAAAATGCGAGAAAATAATGTTTCAGTACCTAATTCCCGAATAGAGATAGTTGTAAAGAGGTCACAATATTTAGACTTAGTAAAAAATTCGCAGATTAAATATTCCATGATTACAATTTAAGTTAGGTAGGTTAAGTTAGGTAGGGGCGAGCCTCAGCTACCTACCGGGTCACAGGTGGCGGATAGTGAACCGTCCTGTAGTATGCAGGATAGCTGCGAATAAAGGGAAACCGAAATAAGCAGTCCCGGACCGAGGCGGTAGGGTTAGCAGGGAGTGCTGGGGTATTCAGTGGCATGGGTACCCTCTAGAAAAGGCACGGAAGTCCCGATGACGACCCTACGACATGGCGAGCAAACACCGCCATCAAATAAGTGTTGCCCTGGCAGAGGGAAGCAGCCTGCCAGTAACTAGCTGGGCAGAGTTCGCGGGGAGCAGAATGGCTGGTTAGAAATTCAACTGTAGGCGACGATGGGTAGCGTCATAACCGGCTGCAGTACTGCGATCACCAACCCGTCGTGGCTGACGTGGTGATTATGGCTAATCCCCTTCCCTTCAAACCATGACAGACAAAAGAAAAGATCGACCCCGAGTTCCCAGCGCTTCGTCAATCCCCGGCTCGAGCAGTGGCCGGGTGACACGGGGCAGGGGTGCGATTAGTAATCCCTGGGATTTGACTAACTGCTACAAATTGAAACTTTTGACATACAACATACAGTCACTGTCGTCGGAGGATAGGCTGGTAGAACTGGAGACCGAACTTAGCAACATCAAATGGGACATTCTGGGTCTTTGTGAAATTCGGCGCAACGGAGAGGAATTATTAACCTTACACTCGGGCCATATGTTCTACTACCGCGAAGGTCCCAGACCTGGTATCGGAGGAGTCGGCTTCATGATTAACAAAGCCATGAAACAGTATGTGGTTGAAGTAAACAGCATTTCGGATCGCCTTGCCTATGTGGTACTAAGACTCAGCAAAATGTATAAATTAAAAATTATCCAAGCATATGCCCCAACATCAAGCCATCAGGATGAAATTGTAGAAGAGTTCTACGAAGACCTACAAGCTCTGAAAAATAAAATTAAGACCAAATATACCGTAATAATGGGAGATTTCAACGCGCGAGTTGGTAAAAAGGAAAACAGCGGAGAAACTGGCATAGGGAACTACGGCTTTGGAGCAAGGAATGCTCGAGGGCAAATGTTCCTCAATTTTCTACAAGCTAACTCACTGTATGCTATGAACACCTTCTTCAAAAAACAGGAGCAGCGTAAGTGGACATGGAGGCACCCTGACGGCTTACACAAGAATGAATATGACTATATCATCACAGACTATAAGCCTATGGTCGAAGACGTCAATGTCCTAAATAGGTTCTCCACAGGCGGCGATCATCGCTTGGTAAGAGCAGACATATATGTAAAGCTACGAACATCGCGAAGGAATCTTGTTGTAAGGAAACATCTTCCTTTCGATACCAAACTAAAGATACTGCGAGCTAACGAAGATCTGTATGAGAATGCTGTCGAGGCAAAGCTCAACTGCGAACGATTAACCACCATGACCATAGATGAGATTAACGATCAACTAATTACAGCGTTAACTCACAGCCTTGACGAAATCATTCCAAATGTCCTACCAAATAGGCCAACTAAATTAACACCAGGGACTATAAAGATGAAGGACCAAAGAAGGTCGCTATGCAGTGAGGGAAACGCAGATAGTCAGGAATACACAGACCTACAGAAGCGCATCCGTAAACAGACTCGGAACGACTTGACTGACTATAACACCAACCTCATACAGGAAGCATTAGAGAAGAACAGCAGCCGAAGGGTTCTTAAATTGAAGCTGAACGAGGGTAGGAAACAAATCTTCAAGCTTCTCAACGGAAATGGGGAAGAAGTCACAAATAAGGAGCAGCTACTTGCGATAGCAAAAGAGTACTATGAAACTCTATATAAGAGCAGAGCAGCACCGAGCCAGACAATAGCAACTCTAGGGCAACCCCGATTACTAATCTGGCTATACAACAACTTAAAAATAGGAGAGCACCAGGAGAAGACGGCGTGTTACCAGAGATGATCAAAATCAACAGAAGGGTCGTCAGCAATGTGATCGCAGTATTATTCACACAATGCATCGTGGAAACTAAAGTACTTGATTCATGGCACAACGCAATAATCACCCTGATCCACAAAAAAAAAAGGGAACATCAAGAAGCTGGAAAACTATAGACCCATTAGCCTGCTGTCACATATTTATAAGATCTTCTCGAGAGTTCTAGTTAACAGGCTCGACAGGAGACTAGAATTTTTCCAACCAAGAGAACAGGCAGGATTTCGCTCAGGCTTCAGTACCAATGACCACCTACAAACCCTAAAAACAGTCATAGAGAAATGTAACGAGTACAGGAAACCACTTATCCTCGCCTTCATCGACTACGAGAAAGCATTTGACTCGATAGAGTGGTGGTTCATAGAACGAGCCCTAGCCAGATGCCGCATCGATGAAAGGTACATACAAATCCTCAACCACTTACATCACAACGTTACTGCCTGTGTCTCCTTGCACGAGAAAACCGACAAATTCCATCTACAGAGGGGTGTCAGGCAAGGAGACACAATATCACCAAAATTATTTACCCTAAATAAATAAAATAAATACCCATCACGCCTTATCCCCGAAGGGGTGGCAGAGGCATATTATATGCCCACTTTTCACCGTGTGGATTTACCTGTCCCACGTAATAGGTGGTGAGCCCATTGCCGTGTTGAAATAGACGCAGATTGTGGCTACCTGCTGTTGAAATTTTTCATGCCGCCCATAAGGCATTCAACCAGGCTTAACGACTGCCATTTTACTGGCAACCGGGACCAACGGCTTAACGTGCCTTCCGAAGCACGGAAACGCTTGCAAATGTAAATGCCACAAAGTGGTCACCCATCCGAAGACCAGCCATAGTGAAAGTTGCGTAACTCAGTGATCGTTTACAGAACACTGAGACCACGGGGCCACGAGCGCTTCAAATTATTTACCCTGGCACTAGAATGCATATTCCAGCAGATGCAGTGGACAGAGAAAGGGCTGATGATCGATGGAGAGAGACTGACAAATCTGAGGTTTGCTGACGATCTGGTCCTGGTTTCGGAGAGCGTCGAGGATATGGTTACGATGCTAGAGGATTTAAAGGCGGAATCCGAGAAGACCGGTCTTAAAATGAACATTGGGAAAACCAAAATAATGACCAACATTCCTGAAGTCACAAACTGCCAGCTTCCAGTGGAGAGAGTGACTGAGTATATATATTTAGGGCATAAGGTTACTCTTGGCTTTGAGAATCAAGTAGCAGAAGTGGAACGTCGAATAGCGCAGGCGTGGGCTGCATTCGGTGTCAACAAACAACTACTGTGTGGAAAAATACCCCTACGTCTTAAAATCAAAGTCTTCGAGCAGTGTGTCATGCCCGTACTAGCCTATGGTACGGAAACCATAACTCTTACGCAGAAGTCCGCCGAGAAGTTCCGAGTCGCGCAGAGGAGTATGGAGAGAGCTATGCTCGGGATCACCCTACGGGACCGGAAACGGAATGATTGGATTCGAAGTAAGACCAAAGTTAGAGACATTATGGCCGTAATAGCGCAAAGAAAGTGGACATGGGCGGGGCACATTGCGAGAATGGACAAGAGCCGCTGGACAAGACGAGTCCTAGAATGGAGACCCAGAGCGGACACCCGAGGGCGTGGAAGACCACCACAGCGCTGGGTGGACGACATCCGACGACACGGAGGTCGAGACTGGATGATTCGGGCACAGGATCGACAGGAGTGGAAGAAGAGGGAAGAGGCCTACATCCAAGATTGGATAAATAAAAGGCCACCATGATGATGATGATGATTACAATTTAAGTTATGGAATTTCATTTTTGTTTTAGGTACAAGTTAAGAAAAATATTGTGGGGCACTTTTCACACAGCGCCATCTAGTCCAAAGTAAGCTAATATTAGCTTGTGTTATGGGATCTAGATAACTGATAAACATACTTATATATTTCTAAATACATTTGTGGATCACACAAATATTTGTTCCGACCCGGGACCTCTTGCGTAGCAGTCGGATACACTCTCACCGCGCCACAGAGGCAGTCAAGTTACAATTTAACTTTACACTTCTCTTGTATTTCAGCTTATGTCTGATATATTCCTGTTATTTAATGCAGCAGGGTCTCCAAACTCTAATGGGTCAAAAACCAGTGCTATGTTGTGAGACATGTGAACAAAGCATTTTTGTAACTTGTGAAACCATTCATGAGTTATATGAATGCTAGACCCAACTTTTATTGACTAAAACCAGACAATACCCTTCCCTCTACGTATGGCCAAAGGCTAGGTTGGGGTGTTTTATACAAATATTTAGGTACCTCATGCATCAGAATCAGCTCATAGCCCACTTCAGCACAGATATATTTGTGACATATCTTCATCTTAACATATTACCAGGGACTTGCGTTCTAAGTGGAATTCTAAAACTGGTGTTTACTTATTTTGAGTACAGGAGCAGCTTTAGTTTAGCTAGTTAAGCATAATTGGAAGTGACTACTATCTTACCCCCTAACCTTATAGCGGCACTTGCATCATCTCATGCGTTGGTCTGCTGGTGCACCGCTAGCGGGTGTCACTTAGGCCCTAGCATTATTGGTGGGGCCCTTTACACCCTACACACATACACACGTTTCATATGTGATATAAGTTGGAAAGGTAACAAAAAAAATAGTCTATTAGAAATAAATGTTTATTAATACATAATTGAATAAAATTTATAACAAATATATTTAAATATTTTCTTAAAACTTAATCAGCTGTTCAATGATGAATATGTATGTGAAAAAAGTTGTTTTTCCTCATGGAAGGTCATGCCATGGAGCATGCGCTAGAGACCAAATTTTGGGCAGAGAGAACTAACTATCTTCACGCTGTATCCCTGTCGGGGTAGTCAGAGAGGACAGATTGCCAGGCTTTGCAATCCATGCATAATTCTTTTGCTTACTGCAGATTCATTAATCTCTTCATGCATGCCATATCCGAGTACTTTTGAGTATTCCGTTTTTGAGCACCATGACAAGACCATGTGAGCAAACGGTCTTCATATGTAAGTCTCAGCCTACCCTGACTCTTTCTCTTCGTCAATCGTTCCTCGATCTTTAGTTGGATGTTTGGTGGGCAGAGAGAGAAATGTCTTAAAATAGACTATTGCTTTAAGTATTAATTTGCCCGTTTTCTTATTAGTTTGGGTGTAAATCTGAAAGCAATACTATCCTGGCTCTTTGGCTCTGAAAGGAAAATACATTAATTTATTAAACAATATCAATTAAATATCTATGCCTAAGTATTAATTAGTAATAATCTATACTATTATAAAATTTTATAAATAGCTGTGACTACATTCCAAATAAATAAAAATAAATTATTATAATCAACTCCTTCAGGGATTCTGAGTCTGAAACTGTAATTATTTTTCGCCTGTTTGTTCATTTGTTCAGAGTTCGAGTAAAATCCAGCCAGTTGATAACAGCTCTACTATTAGTAATTTTTCCAGCTTAAATACTGCGCTATGTTTAATTAAAATTGCTTCAGTAGAAGTAATGATACAGCTTGAACTAAGTAGTACTAGAAACGCTAATATTGGACAAGTCAAAGAATTTAGGTTTGTTAGTAAGACAACATTTTTCAATGCCCACTGGTTTTCAATTATGCACATGCTTGTTTCGAGTTGCCTGCCTCATCCACAAGTCAGTAGGTTCAGCACTTGCCGGTGGATTGTGCCCTTAAAATGTTACAAGTGAACAAAGCATTTTTGTAACTTGTGAAAGCATTCATGAAGTTTATAAATGCTATGCCCAGTTGGTCATAATATACCTCGTCATATACTCCTATTGACTTAAACTCTCTACCTATGACCAAGGGTAGGTTAGGCTGTCTTTTACAAATATTTACCTCATGCTAGAGGATCAGCTTATAGTCCACTATAGCACAGTTATATTTGTGACATATCTTCTTCATCTTAACATATTTCCAGTGACTTGAAAAACATTGTGCGACTTTTTGTAACTGCAGGAGCAGCTTTAGTTTAGCTAGTTTTTTGCATAATTGGAAGGGACCACTGTCTGACCCCCTAACCTTGTAGTGGCACCAGCATCTTCTCATGCGTTGGTCAGCTGGTGCACCGCTAGCAGCTGTCACTTAGGCCTCAGTAATATTGGTTGGGCCCTTTACACCCTCCACACATGTTTCGCATGCCATCTAAGTTGGAATAGGAACAATAAAAAAAAAGTCTATTAGAAATAAATCTTTATTAATACATAATTTAATAGAATTTAAATGTAACAAATATATTTGAATGTTTTCTTAAAGCTAAAAATCAGTCGAGCAATGATGAATATGTGAAAAATGTTTTGTTTTCCTCGTGGAAGGCCATGCCATGCAGCATACGCTGGAGAACAAATTAATGGCAGAGAGAAATGTCTTAAATTTATACTATACCTTATATATAGTGTTAATTTGCCTTTTTCTTATTAGTTTGGTTTTAAATCTGAAAGCAATACTATTCTGGCTTTTTGTCTCTGAAAGTAAAATACAATAATTTATTAAAAATATGTATTATAATATATGCCTTAGTATTTTATGTAATAATACTAAATATATAACCCTCCTGTTACAGTGGAGAGGTTACAGTGCTTATACACTTATGTTGACTGACTTAAAACAGTAGTCGCACAGTTCACTGCTGGATGTAGGCCTCTCCCGATCTCTCCCGATCTTCACCATCGCTAGGTGTTCTACTGTATAATTTAGGAGGTATATAATATTACTAAACCATGCTGGCAAGACTAATTGGTTAAAGGTTTTATTTAGTTTGCCTTTTCTTTGCCATGGCCTCATCCATTAGTCAGTAGGTACAGGACTTGAAGGTAGTTTGGGCCCTGAAAATGTTGATAAAACTTCACCTCAACACAAATATCAATATGAAGATTAAAAAGTTTAATACCCGTTGCCGGCAGCTTAGATTTTTATTTCTGAGTACCTATTTTGGATTTGTTTAGTTATAAAACTGACTATAAAAGACAAATAAATAATTAATCCCCAGTAAAATTGTAAGGTAAGTCTCTACTTAAACTTTTCTCTTCATAGCTATTGCTAGCCTTTTAGTAAGGACAAATAAAAAAAAAACTGCTTAATTGAGTTCTCAGTTTCAACTTGTGTGAAGTCTATCTACTACTAGTTCTACTAGAGATCTATGGACAGGAGAATCTTTTAAATATACACTCACTTTTAGTCGATATGTACCCAATATGTACTTTGAACAAGTTTGCTACAATGAATAGCTACTACTTTCAGACAAAACACTTCACAAAACTCTTCCTTGGACAGAGAACATCTCATAGCCAGGTCAATAGGGTTCCTAATAAACGATATTAAAACCTCTGGGTGCTCCCACACTTGTCATTTTTCTGCAAAAAGTAATTGAATCTTTGTATTTTCAAGATTCGAAGAAGGCAAATCTGCATATATTTGTTTGTTTTTATTTTTGAAGACATGAAACAACGACAAATAAATACAGATTTCCTGCTTCTCTAATTAATTTTTCTCCACAAAAATGTGTCAACGACGAAGTAAATCCTCTACTGTCCAAATTTTGCCATTAAAACTAGCTAATTGTGGAGGACGTCGGCTAAAGGAAATTTGGCGAAGTGACTTTCCTTGTTCTGTAGGTAATTGTAGACTCTAACGGAAGCAATGGCGTGTTTTGCGCCTACTATGATTATTATTAGGGTGTAAGTAATAGACTTCTGACTTCTTTACTTACTAATCATTCATGCCTTTTTTACAGAAGGGGAGGTACAGACATATATATGCTCACATTTTAATGTAAGCATTTTTGTCCCCATGTGAAGAATAAATTGGTGGTGTCTGCCTGTCCATTTCAACTCGACAATGGGCTCACCACCTAATACGTGAGACAAAAATGCATACGGTGAAATGTAGGCGTTTAATATACCTCTGCCTACCCCTTCGGGGACAAACGCGTGACAATATGTATGTGTATGTATATATATAATAGCGCTGATCGCCTTATGTCAAGCAGAAACGACGACCCGTGATTGAGAGTCGCTGTCATAGTCAGCAGGTCACCACATTTTCACGTTTCTCTGAGAGGGCCCAGAATTGTAAGATGGAAATACGTGCGTCGGTTGAGAGCTCCAAATTCTATGGTGTGACATAAGAAAGACCTACAGAATCGTTTGGTTCTGGACATCATTATGCCCACAGTGTCAGGATGACATCCCAGCAACGCTCGTGTTGTTCACGATTTAAAAGGAATTTTTGGGTGGTAAATATAACGCCAATAAATCAAAAACAAAAGTAGTTAACTGCTGGTACTCCGACGCTAGCTGTATTGGTATCGTACTGTCTAAAACTTTGCTGCTTGTACAATATTGTGTGTAGTCAGGGTACCTGGACTCAATGGCTTCGTTGACCGTCTTCCAGCTAAACGCTGACACTTTCATTTAAACGTTTACTTCGTTACGTAATCGGTCGACCAAGGTTACGCCGCACAATTTTCGAAGTGTTCGCATCTCCAAAGCATTTAACTTACTTTCATGCATCTTCTGACATACCCAGGTTTTGCTAACGAAAAGCAACGTTGGCACTAGCACTGCGTTATCAATCGCGAGTCGTGATTCTTTACGATGTTTTACTGCTTTACAAATTGGGACAAGGTACAGTTAACTTTATTTTCGGCAGCTACTCGCCGTTCTACATACAAAACACATACTCCCTAAAGACACAATTTCATTCACTTGCGCTACACGTTCCTGGTTTTCCCAAATCTTGCACTATGCTTTTTTTATGTTTGGCACGTTGAAATGGCGCCACTCCGCCTGATGATAAAAAAGAAAACGACCCTCATTTTGATGGCCTAGAAATATGCCTTTTCACGCTTCTTCAAAAGGACCCAGGATTGTAAGAGGAGAGAAACACGTGTGGCGGCAGAGAGTTCCATGCTTTTATGGTGCGACATAAGAAAGACCTGCGGAATCTTTCCGTTCTGGGCAAGATGGTGTCCACAGTGTAAGGATGACATCGCTGCCCGCCCGTGTTGTTCGGGAACGGAAGGGGGAGGGTGGGACTAACTGAAAGAGTTCTTCAGAACACTCGCCGTGATAGATGTTCAAGACTGCCAGTGACCGCTGGACAATCTATGATGCGAATGGCACGTCGTTGCAACGGTTAAGAGATGCGGTCCAGACTTCGATTGAGTTCCGCTACAACTTGTCCCTCACAGCCTCATTATCCGTCCGCTTTGCCGCTGGGCGACTTATATATCCCCCATGCAATGTACTATCATCTGCATAGCAATGTATTACATACATCATTGATATATAGAAGAAAGAGAGTGGGTGACAAAACGGAACCCTGCGGCACGCCAGCATTTAATTGCAAGTAGTCCATGGCTTGACCGTCGCATTGGACCTGAATATGAAAGCTGGCGAGCCATGTGCATAGTTGAGATGGCGGACCATATGCCCGAAGCCGATGCCTCCCTGACGATTCCCGCAGTATGAGCCCTTGCATTATCATGCATTAAAACGAAATCTTAGCCAATAAATCCAGCATATGGCATCACGTGGTTCTCTAAACATTGGCGAATGTATCTATTGCCATCTAGGGGCGGCAATCGTGGTCCCGTCACTACCTCTAGCTCAGTTTTGCCTTCAATAGAGATTCCTCCCCAGACTGTCCATGATCCTCCACCATAACTCACTTTCTCGTCAATTGCGCGAAACGCTCGTTCTGTCTTCGGTACACCTTACTCCTTCCGTCATTACCGTATTTTTTATCAAATCAAATTATCTTGGACTCATCTGTGAAGAGAACCTGGCTCCATTGATGTCGAGTCCAATTTTGATGTTCGCGCGCTAACTCTAGACGGGCTATTCGGTGTGCTCGTGTCAATTTGGGTCCATTGGCTGACTTATGGGGCTTTAAACCACGTTCATTGAGTCGCCTTCTAACGGTCCGAGCACTTACAGCCACTCTGTGAAAGTCCCTGAGCTGTTCTTGTATATGAACAGAGTTAAGGCGTCGATTTCGTAAGCTAGTAGTGACAATGTATTGATCTTGTCTCGCCGTTGTCACTCGGTAACGAGGTCCTCCTGTTCGCCTAACGAAGCCGCCAGTCTCGAAGTATCGGTGGTACACTCTTTGAACAGCGGAACGAGTTATGTGAAGTTGTGAACTCACATCTCGCTGACTTAGCCCAGATTGAAGAAGTGCGACAGTATCCATAAGTATCCATAATTTTATAGCCAAAAACTAAACTAAACTTAGGTTAACAACAATTGCGAAAATTCAAACCAAATAGACATTAAATTGCTTCAAAAGCAAATTTCAACAGTAATTATGTTTTTCAAATCAGTGACCAAGCTCGGCTTTTGTTCTTTAATTTAAATTCTAAAATTCAAATTTGGAATAATACATACGGGAAAGACGATGAAATATGCCGATATTAAAAATGCATAAAAACTTTTTTGTTATATTGTATATTTTTTGTGTATTGGGCTTTTAGGCCCGGAAATGTAAGGTGGCTCGATTTAAGAGTCCGGGAGTGTATTTTTCTCTTCTTTCTTTCACTAGACTTACGCACTAACAAGTCTGCCGTCTCTCGGGCCTTATGAGCTAGGGATTCGTAAGAGTACCACAGCGGTAATTATAAAGTTCAGCAGAAGTAGGATTGCACGGCTTTTGCTAGTTGCCAATGCCTTGCCTTGCGCTAGGTATTCACTCTAATGAAGGCCTTTTCGCTGGTCTTCGTCACTTTGTTGTATGCGGCTCTGAGGTTGGCCACATTTGGGTCACCCAATGCCCTAGCCTTGGTCCAAGCGCGATACGCTGACTGCTTATGTCGAACTGCACTCGCACTCACGCTCGCACCAGGAACGGGCTTTGCGGATTCCAACCCCAGACTGATTACCACAGCAACAGTGGCGGTGCTCTTCAATACAGCAGTAGGTCCTACAGAGCGAGCGCATGACTTGCCACATCCTGGTGGTCAGGCGTACCAACTGTGTCAAGTTTACCGCAGAATTCGAACAGGCACGTTAAGCCGTTGGTCCCGGTTGCCACGAACATTGGCAGTCGTTAAGTCAAGTTGAAGGCCTTATGGGCGGCTTGAAAAAGTTTACATGTAAAAACGTTAAAATGGATGTGAAATGTTTAGAACATAATATTAAGCATCTAAGGTTAAACCTAACCACAAAACAAAAGTAACTCGATATATCTTTAGATTCTTAATTTTAATATCTACGTCAGAACTGTTAATTTGAATGTTATCTTAATTTAAGCGCTGTAATAAAAAAAAACAATTCTTCATAAATTATGTCTTGTCTACGTTTTTGACTTAATTTGAAGAACAAATTCACGCTGCAACATGCGTTGTGTAAACTGCTCCCTGATAATGAGTTAGAATAGCTTATTTCAGTTAATTTTATAGCATTGTGTTATACGGAATTCTTTTCTAGGGAGATTTAGTGGATATTGTTACGTTCGTAGGGTGTAAGTACTAATAGGATTTGCGCTGATACCACAAATTAAAAAGAAACACTCTTACTATGAATGAACAAAATCAATAACACTACAATTAACAACCGCTACTATTTACAATAAATACAAACTCTTTGCTTGGATATTCACACTACAACAACACTACACTACGCAAGAGGTCGTGGGTTCGATTCCCACCCATGATAAAACTTTGTGTGATGAGCACGACGGTTTATTCTGTGTCTGGGTGTTATTTATCTATAATATGTATGTATTTAGAAATATATAAGTATGTTTATTAGTTATCTGGTTACCATAGTACAAGCTCTGCTTAGTTTGGAATCAGATGGCGTTGTGTGAGTTGTCCCAACGATATTTATTTGTTTTATTTAACACTATCGCACTGTTAACTCCGATTCGCTTCGATTCACACTTCCTAAAAGAATACTTTGCAGTAGCCACGAGTTTGGCCCTTTATATACGCCCATAAGTGTTCTGGAACATTCGGGAGTATTCCTTCCATACCTATACTCGGGTACATTCTCTAGAATGTTCCATGCGACACTCGTTGCTCCTTCGGTAAGCGCTAGTAAGTTCCCGAATTATTACTTTCTCTTCTGATGCTATCTCTTTAACATTGTTCTCAAACATTCTCTGTGTACCTGTCTCCTTCTAATAGCGCTATCTCTGTCAAATAGCTATAAAATGTTTTGAGTGTAGCTTTCTCTTTCTAATACTTCTATCCCTATCACTCCGTCATGAAATTTCGCTCTATCTGAAGTGGATTTCAAAGTACCATAGAGGTCCTGAAAACGCCTATTAAAGGGTTTTCAGGTTACGGTGGGATGTGATAGGGGGTGGCCTGAAACAAACTGAAAACATGTTTCAGGCGCCTGAACAAAACGACAACTGGGATGAAATTTTGATATTTTAGTATAGGATAGAGCCTCCTCCGAAACGGCCAGAAACCGCTTTTCAGCCTTCTAAGGCATAGAAAATGACGTTTGAAGTTATTCACTAGTCCAATTTCATAATAATTTATAGTACCTACAGAAAAGGGAGAAATAAAAGATAATCCTAGATTATCTTTAATAGAAAGGTTCAAAGAATATTATAGACACAAACATGAGATTTTATTTTATATAAAAAAAATAGAAATAGAAATGTAATAATATAGAAACATAAAAGAGACTGGATCCTGCATCGAATAGCATAGGTTGAAGGCAGCCACAATGCAACCGCAGATGGAAGATCTGCGACCCGATCGAGTGAACGTGGCCAGGCCGCTCAAAGCTGCTGCAACCGATTTTTGTGAGACATTTTTGGTGAAGGCACGCTTCCCAACCGCCGTGTAGTAAAACCCTACTTGTGGGTGTTTGTTTGTTTGACCACCAAGGCTGTCCACTTGAAGGTGGTCTCGACCTTGACCCCAGAGGCCTTTATCGCCACTTTAGATCGGTTTGTGTCTCTAAGAGGTCTTACGGTACTAATTCAGTACGCCAATGGCACAGATTACAATGGTGCTGCCAATTATTTGAAGAAAGTATCGGACTTCTTGCAGAGGGAATGCAATAAGTTGAACCGGCTCATCTCCCAAAGAGGGTCGAGTCAAGTCTCCCAACCCAACGCGCCTTCCCTGCTTTGGCGTCGGGGACGCATTGTTCGGTTAATATTAGACGAGGATGGGATTCCACGTGTTGCTGAGGTATTGGTAGATGGGCCCCTGTTGCAAAAGGCCATCGGCATTTAGCCTCGCGGAATAATTTAATATGAAAGACTTCCTAGTCAGGGATACAGATAGTTAGTTAACTTACTATCTTCATGTTTCACGTTGTATCCCAGACGGGATAGTCAGAGAGGACAGATAGCCAAATTTTGCGATTCAAGCATACTTTTATGATTCCAGCGAATTGATTAATCGTTTCAAATATGCGCAACCGAGTTTTAAATATAACCTTTGAAATCTTGAATATAATATTTATAAATCTTTGAACTTTCCATAAATTAACATTGACGTCAGATTTTAATATCGTTTCGTTTTTATAGGCAACAATAGTAATTCGTTCTTATATTATAGACAAACTGGTGCCTATGACTCCACTCGCTTTAACTTCTGATCATATATGACAATTTATGTATTTTATATTTACTATCTTTACGCTGCGGCAGTAACGCAAGGAGATCAGGACTTTGAGATAAATATTTGTAGATCTGTCTTTTGTCCTCTATTTTATATTTTATTTTTTTTATATAATTTGGTGTTACTATCTTTGAAATTTCAAACAACCGATTAACCTATATTTTACCGTCTTAAGTGTGGCAACTTGTGACCACGACTGGTGTAATCCGTTCGAAACATAGAGAAGTACAAGGTAGGCTTTGTACCTAATAATTATATAAATACTAATTGACGCCCACGGCTCCGCCCGTGAGGCGTAAAAGTAGCCTATGTGTTATTCTGATGTGTTAGCTGTATTATTTTAAAGTTTCATCAAGATCCATCCAGTAGACTTTCGCGTTTATAATATTAGTAGAATGAGTGAAAATCGCAAAAATTTAAGAATATTTTAATTTTTTTTTTTTTGGCATGAAGTCATGAATATAAATTTAATATATTATATTAATAAATATAAATAATTTTAAACAAACCAACAGCAGAAAAATCTTCAATTACAGCAATCTTATTACGCACATATGATTACGATGTTTTAATGACTAATATCACAGTTCACACATAAAAAACTTCTTTCAAGCTCAAACACTCGCTTTTATAAATGTGCTCAAAAATGTTTAAAGCAGAAACAAATTTGTAATCAATGAAAATGGTAACAATAATATGTTTGGTCTTTGCAACTTATTTAGCAAATCCTGTCTTAGGTAAGTGATAAACTTTAAAAAACTTATTGTAAGTAATCTATACTAATATTATAAAGCTTAACAGTTTATTTGGTTGAATGAACGCGCTAATCTCAGGAACTACTAGTCGGATTTAAAAATTCCTTTTGTGTTAGATAGCCCATTAATCGAGGAAGGCTATAGGCTATATATCATCACGCTATTTCTCTGGAGAGCGGAGCAGTAGTCATAAATGTCGAAAAATCGGGAAAATTTTTATACCTTACTATTGTAGAATTTATAAGCGACGGGATTAAATAGGTGCAACGGGAGTTCGAATTATGTCACCGGCGGAGCCGGGCGGCTCACCTAGTATTAGATAATATGAAAAAAATTGCATTTACCATATAATAAGTCCCATTTGCAGACAACAGTGTTTCAAACAATTTTGTCAATCAAAATAAACGTTTTTGTAAATGGTTACATTTTTTCATTACAGGAATTGCAATAGATGTTCAAAGGGATTTGGATTATACGCATTGTGCATTAAATAATCATGCAGTTTTCATAAAGGGTATCGAAAATATAGTTGGAACTTCAGATCCATTAACATTAGACGTGATTCCTGGAAATCTCCCCGATTTTAAATATAAATATTACAACGCGCAACTTACAGGATTGAAAAACTGTATTGTCACAAAATTAAAGTAAGAAATTTATTAAATATATGACCTGTACAATATTAAAAAAAAGATTTTACCTTAATTGTAAGATCTTAAGAATTTTCGTCATAGAAGTGCTCGTGGTTCCGCGGATTCAGTGCTTTGTAAACGATCACTGCGTTAAGCAACTTCCACCATGGCTGGTCACGGATGGGTGACCACTTTGTGGCATTTTCATTTGCGAGCGATTCCATGCTTCGGAAGGCACGTTAAGCCGTTGGTCCCGGTTGCAAGTAACATGGCAGTCGTTAAGTCAAATTGAAAGTATGGGCGGCTTAAAAAATTTCAACAGCAGGTAGCCACAACCTGCGTCTGTCATTTTCAACACGGCAATGGGCTCACCACCTGGTTACCATAGTACAAGCTCTGCTTTGTTTAGAATCAGATGATGTGTGTAAGTTGTCCCAATGATATTTATTTATTTATTTCAAATACAAATTATAATATCCTTCATTATCAGAAAGGAATGCTATAGAATGCTATATATTTGCTAATGATTCTATTATTGTTTGTTTTCAGCATTGCTAAAGAAAAGTACGAATTTAAATATAATTTGGAGTGTCCACATATTGAAATGATAACGAAATATTACTTCACGGGAAAAATAGCTAATTTTACTGCACAAGAAGAGGGCAATTTATCGGTTAAAACTGGTAAGTTTTAGAGCGAAATCTATACTAATCTATATATATAAAAGAAAGTCGTGTTAGTTACACTATTTATAACTCAACAACGGCTGTGCCGATTTGGCTGAAAATTGGTGGGGAGGTAGCTTAGAGCCAGGAGGCGGACATAGGTTACATTTTATACCGGGAACAAGTTCCTGTGGGAAACGGGAACGGGAAATCTTCTCTATGTGGGCGAAGCCGCGAGCGTCAACTAGTATATTACAAAGCTTAAGAGTTTGGTTGTTTGGGTGAACGCGCTAATCTCAGGTCGGATTTGTAAAATTATTTTTGTGTTTGATAGCCCATTTATCGAGGAAGGCTATAGGCTATAAATCATTACGCTACTACACTAGGGAGCAGAGCAGTAGTCATAAATAATAATAACAAGCGACGGGATTAAACAGGTGCGACGTGAGGTCGAAATATTCCACGGGCGCAGCTCATCTAGTTTAAAATAAAGCTGGAAATGTCGAACTGATTTAGCGGCATATTAGGCTAGCACACAAAGTCAATTTGAATTGTATCTGTTGCGTTAAACTGCACACCTCAGCAGGTCTAGGAGACTGTACCCCGGAACGAATATTATTGTGATCTGAAAAAAAATATCAGGTACTTACCAGTTTTCCCATTCCCGTTTCCCACAGAAACTTGTTTGTTGTTTCAGTTGTATTTTTTTTTTTTGTTCTACCATCTTTTTACTCTGCTCTCATCTTTTTTCTGGCTCTTAGTCACGAATCGTCATCTCTGTCTTCCATCAGGCAGGCTTCTTTGGGCAACTTTATATATTTCATCACAAACAGTACATCAAATTTGACCATGTTATTAGATATAAATGTCCCAATTAATATGTGTAACAAAATTAATTACTAGATACAGCTAACCATATCTAAGGCGCATAAAAACTCCCAATGTAAGGTTTCGAATTTATAAAACAGTTATCACAAAAATATCTTCATCAGACCATCTTCATATTTTCAATTACAATGTACCTATAACTATAGGTACATTGTAATAACATTGTAATACATTGTAATTGTAATTGAAAGGGGCTGTAACTACAGCCCGCTGAATTCCACTTGAATTGCAATATAAGGAAATGCACTACGGCAGCAACTGTCATTCCACCAGCCAATTGATTGTCTTAGTAGTTAGTAGTAATCTTGACGTTCATAAGTCTTATATTGTGGGACACTTTTCACACTACGCCATCTAGCCCAAAGTAAGCTAATATTAGCTTGTGTTATGGGATCTAGATAACTGATAAACATACTTATATATTTCTAAATACATACATATTATAGATAAATAACACCCAGACACAGAATAAACCATCGTGCTCATCATACAAAGTTTTATCCTGGGTGGGAATCGAACCCACGACCTCTTGCGTAGCAGTCGGATGCACTCCCACCGCGCCACAGAGGCAGTCAAAATTTCCTTTCAGTACATTCTTCATTGCATGCCAGATGTGAGTAGTAGTTCATAGGCGACGTAGGTTAGAGCACGATCTTCTTTACTTATACAAACTTTTTTATACAGGGTCATTTGTAAAACACTAGCAACCTGCTAGGAGTAGATAGTGGAGGAACGGGTGGAGATGTTCCTCCGACACAAAGGGAGGATCCTCCGACCAGGCAAGGTGATCACGCCTGGCGGGCCGCGGCCCAACGGTTGATGTTGGGCTGTTGTATATATCATTCTTCAGCGTGAGAACTCTCATAGCGCGATGTAGGATTCTTAGTATCGATGTAGTTCGATAGCTTTACGCTAGGTGGCGCTGGTCGCCACAGTCATAACCAACAACGTTTGTTCTACCACTTTTGGCAATTCGTTACACAGCGAGTACTATCGTACATTGAAAATTCGAGCTTCTATGACGAAGCTCGAAGTTTCAATGTGGCTTTTGCTCTTGGATTCGCTTAAAAGAACTCCTGGTCTCTTTTTCGTCGCGTACTGCATGCTTTGATGAACGATGGATGTGCTCACATCAATGTGGTTGAAAAGGTCAAGGTCAAAGGAGTTATGACCGGTCCACCCCCATCCCCTCTGATTTTCACAGTTGTGTATTACTGTAATTCAATAAGTACATTAAATAAAAGAAAATGTGAAAAAAAAAAATTTCAATATTGAAAACAAGTTTCGTAAAACATGTTTTTATGATGTTAGCTACCTAGTCCTAGCATCTTTGTATAATTTTTTTTTATTGTTTCAGGATTATATACATTAAAATTTAGTGGATATTATGATAAAAACATTGGTAATGACAAAAAAGAACATGCTAATATAAAATATTATCATCTAGATTTTGAAGCCGGCGATAATTTGGAATTCACATTTGCAAATATTCAGAGCGGTGATGAAGAACAATGTAATTTACAGTCAAATCTTTTTTTTTAAATATTGGAACCAAGTGCCTTAGCGCTCGTGGCCCCGATAACCCGACCCCGCTGGTCTTTGGATGGGTGGCCACTTTATAGCATTTTTCATTTGCGAGCGTTTCCGTGCTTCGGAAGGCACGTTAAGCCGTTGGTCCTAGTTACCAGTAAAATGGCAGTCGTTAAGCCTAAATGAAGGCCACATGGGCGGCTTGCGCCTGTCTATTTCAACACGGCAATGGACTCTCTACCTGTTACCTGGGGTAAAAATGCATACGGTGAAATGTGGGCTTATAGTATGCCTCTGCCTACCCCTACGGGGATAAAGGTGTGACGATATGTAGGTATGTATGTAAGTTCCTTAAAGCGGCTTACGGGGAGTGCGAATCATTTGAAATCGTTGCGTAAAGAAATGCCGTATGCTGTGTGTTTGTGTGAGTGTATTGAAACTACTACAAGCAAAATTATAATAATTAAGTCTTCGGTAGTATAGTGAACAATATCCCCTGGAAGACCGGGGTTCGACTAAGCCCAGGAGATATTCTTTTTGTGGATTTACTGAGTATTCTCTCGACTTGTTATTTCTATTTTAGTTATACAATGAATTGATGAATTATATTGTTTTTATTAGTTTTTAAATCGTAGGGAATATCGTTCCGGACGGGTGGGACAGCCGTCTGGAACGATATTCCGTCATTATAGACGATTCCGATATTATAGACGCCAATTGTGATATCGGAACAAATATTAAAGATGAATTCATTTAATTTCTTTAAGAAATTTTGTAAATGTAATTTTTTAGATATAATGTGTGGTATACTTATTTTATTTTTTATTGTTTACAGCTAAACTACTTCACAAGTTTATTGAAAACAATTGGAAGTATATGGACAAAGAACTCCGAGCGCCGGTTTTAAACAGTTTTATGGATGTCTTTATAAACCATCTCAATGATTTTTTAAAAGTCGTTCCTATCGAAGAAGTATTTAAAACTTCATGTCGAGTACTTAAAAAACATTAAGCTATGTTCAGAGAGTTCGTTGTAAATAGTAAAATAATATTATACGATTATTTATATTGTATTGAAAATCAAATTTTTTTTTATCGACTGAATTATATTTTTACCCAGACGTGCATAAATGAAGCGAAAGAAGTATGCATGGAGCGCGAAGCCTGGTGATCTGTCCTCTTTGACTAGATAGACAGATTATATTTTTTGGTGCCAAACATCCACAGAAATATATCTCGATGCCAACTACGATGCAAGTCATGGCCAGAAAACGCCAGCAAATTAATGGCGGCAAAGAGAGAGGGGCTGTAGAAGTGGTAGAGTTTGGCGATAACCAATAATATGCGTTCCGCCTTAAAATAAAAATTTGCCCATGGTGATGACATCGAGCCCTCGATGCTGTATCTGAGGCTCGTATTCGATAGTCGATGGATCATCGGGCAGCTGAGCTCTCGCTGTTATTGCCCAACATAAGGGACCCCACGTTAGCTGCACGAGATTGTACCCCGGGCTCGTGCTAGCATGACCCTATATGGGGCCCTCATATGGGCTTAATATATTATGTAGAGGAAGTAATTAATTGTTTAAAATAAGTTATTAATTTAATTTATTATATAACATTTTGTAAAAATATTTATTGTTATGGAGTCCTACCGAGATCTTTGGGGCCGTGATCAGCCTCACCTACTAGAGGTGCACCTGCTAACTAACACGCCAGGCGTTACCTGAAGAAGCATGAGAGGACCTTAAGAAGAAGAGAATACCTCTGGCCAGGGTTGTACAGTAAGATAATCACTCTTCCAAATGAAATTGGGAGCGGCCCAGACTACATAGACTAATTTGATAGAAGTTTTATTACACTTCAACGTAGCAAATTTTTCTATTGATATCTAAGTTTATCAATCACCTCGGTGACGCAGTGGTAGAGTACTGCCGCGCATGATGTCCCAGGTCGGGACAAGTAACATTCAACAAGTCCCGAGACTAAGTACTAATACAAGGTTTTTTTTTTATAAAATTATTTTTTATTCATCAACGTAGTCTCCTCCAAGAGCCATACAGTCCCTCCAACGCTTTTCTAACTTTTCTATCCCATGCGTGTAGAACGATTTGTCTTTGGCTTCAAAATAGACCTCCGTTGCTGTGATAACTTCACTATTTGAGTCAATTTTCTCACCCTGGAGCATTTTTTTGAGATCTGCAAACAGTCAATAATCATTGGGGGCCAAGTCTGGCGAATAAGGGGGATAATGAAGCAATTCAAAGCCTAATTCATTAATTTTGGCCATCGTTCTCACAGACTTGTGACAATTATGACGCGTTGTCCTGGTGAAACACCACTTTCTTTTTGTTAATTTGTGGCCGTTTATCCGCAATTTCGTACTTCAATCGCTCCAATAAACACATAAGGGACATACTATAGGACATGTAGTAGGTCACTATTTATATTTTGCCCCTTTTCAAGGTAGTCGATGAAAAGTATTCCATGCGCATCTCAAAATATAGACGCCATAACCTTACCGGCCGATTTCTGAGTCTTTGGCCGCTTCTGGCGGCTTTCAACAGCCGCTCTCCACTCCGCTGACTGCCGATTGAATTCCGGAGTAAAATGGTGTATCCATATTTCATCTATTGTCACATACCGACGTAAAAAATCCTTTTTATTACGATTCATCAGCGCCAAACATCGCTCTGAATCATTAATACGTTGTTCCCTTTGACCAGTTGTAAGCAAACGCGGTACTCACTTGGAAAAAAGCTTTTACATGGCCAAATTTTTATGTAAAATACTGAAAACACTACCAGCTGAAATCTTCACTATCTCTGCTATCTCGCGCACTTTTCTCTTCCGATCTTCCATTACGATTTTGAGGACTTGGTTAATATTTAGTTGCATCACTGCTTCATTTGGACGATCTAAGCGTTCCCCATCATTTGTGTCCTTGCGACCGCGTTTGAAGTCGGCATACCTCCGACAAATGGTTGCTTTAGAGGGAGCTGATCCCGCATAACATTTTATAAGCGTTTGCTGTGCTTCAACGGTATTTTTTCCCATTAAAAAACAATGTTTTATCAACACGCGAAACTCGTTTTTTTCCATTTTATCGAAACTACAAGCGTAGCGTCACTTAAATGTCTGCAAAATCAATATTTTAATGTTCCATTTTTATAAATTTGACACATATCTTTTATTGAAGGCCAGTACTTTTTAAAAATCAAAAGAGTTTTTTAATATATACGCCATTTCCAAGTTAGTCTCGGACTTATTCAACGATCTAGTATATGTGTGATCCACAAATGTTGGTTTTGGGGTTTGAATGTTTTTTGATTGTATGTATTACTGTTATTTATATTTATAACGAATGGTATTGCAATTCTCATCTGTTTTATTGAGTAGTTCTGTTAGCAGAACTACAGACTTGTAATTTTGTTCCCATAAGTTTAAATCTATTTCGAAATATTGTTATTACTGTCAAAATATTATGAATTATGAACGTACATTTTAAGATATTTCACAAAGTAGGTGCAATTTTTTAATTCATACTGCTATACAAAAATACTACTGCTTTTTACATAGAAAAGCCGTCAACTGCAATACCTGGGTACTCGTATAACAGACCGCAGCAATAAAGGACCAAGAGTATATTGCTTTAGTATCGTACACGGCAGCAGGAATGGTAGTGATACTTTGCTGAAGTTTTACTTTACAATATTCCTCTAAATATTTCAATTTAAAATTGAAAAATTTAAAGGAATATTTTAGTCTATGTAGTTCCAATTGATTTTATGCATTTAATAATAATGTTCTGTTGCCGTGACATTGATTAATTTATGTTTTCTTAAAATAAACTTTTTTAAAATTATTATAAGGAGGACAGATTTTTAAGTTTATTTGCAAGTGGGACTAATAACTTAACGTGTTTTCCGATGCACAGAAACGCTCGAAATATTGTTTGTACTGTCGCTATTGAAACCACGGAGTAGAGAATATTGGCACCCTGCGTGCGGGTTGAGATGGCGGCCCCAATTCACGGGTCGTCGTCCTTGCTTACCATCAGGCGGGTGACGCCATTTTGACGTGCTAAATATTAAAAAAAAATTACTTGTCTTCATAGATAAAATTATTTTTATCATTCAATACGTATTATTTTAAATCGCTTCTGACAATATCTAGCAAAACAAAAGTATATTGATCCTTTTCAAAACACACAACACTTACTGTTCTGTTACAGTCTAAGTTCTGTACTGCGTGTACTGTAATGATGTATTTAACAAAAAAAAAACGGGATTCAAGATCGGCTGCTATAAATGATCCTGAAAGTGATTGACAGATTATTTTTGATCTTTTATTATTAATGTTTTGCTCAAACAGAAGCAGAAGAATTAGTAAAGCTGAAACAACCGTGACATTGATTAGTTTAAGTTTTCTTAAAATATACTTATTTTAATATTATAGACGTAATATTTTTCTTTGTTTATGCCATTATTGTGTAGCTGTGAAGTTGTTATAGCTCATTGCCATTTTGATTTGAGCAGTGGCAGTTTGTGGCTACGTTTTGTTGTAATTTTACAGCTTAGCTTAACAACTAAACATAACAACTGCCATGTTACTGGTAATCGAGACCAACGGATTCATGTGCCTTCCGAAGCATAAATAAATATCGTTGGAACAACTCACACAACGGTATTTGATTTCAAACTAAGCAGATCTTGTACTATGGTAACCAGATAACTGATAAACATACTTATATATTTCTAAATACATACATATTATAGATAAATAACACCCAGACACAGAATAAACCATCGTCCTCACCACATAAAGTTTTATCCTGGGTGCGTAGCAGTCGGATACACTCCCACCGCGCCACAGAGACAGTCATTGAAATACAGAGTATAGACAACATGGAAACACTCGTAAATTGAAATGATAAAAAAACATATAGATTAATAAAAATAACCAGTTTCACAAAGTCAAGGTCATCAGTCACCAAACAGAAAACCAAATTCTGAACCTAGTTATAACCTTCACAGGAAGTTATAGCATTACTGGCAATACGGACGTTCCCTGTGCCATTCAATTATTTTTTACGATCAGGTAGGAACAAAATGACCCTCAAATAAAACTGGGTCTCACGTTTGCGAAACAGCCTTAAGAGTGTTACTATGGATCATATCATTTGAAAAGTTCAGGATCGGGACAATTTTGTAAATTTTTACCATTATTGAAATATCAACTTCTAAACTGGGTTTAAGTAAAATTGAAATTAATAAATGTGTAGAAAATTTCACAAGTATGAGCTGGGTTAATTGGGTTTAAGTGAAATTGAAATTAATAATGTGGAGAAAATTTCGCAAGTATGAGCGGAATTATATTCTATGTTACGCAACACTTTAATCTGTTAAGCTTGCGATCCACAATCGAAACTTATTAGATACGAGTATTCCACCTTATACATCTTAGGGTGTAAGTGGGCCCATCAAGATCTCCAGGTCTCAAATGACATTACCTGCTAGCGTTCCACTTGCAGACTAACGGACTAGGCAACGATATCAGTGCCCTTACGGGGTTGGGAGTCTGACATAGCAGTCGTTCCCATAGCTGCTTCTAGCTGCCAAATAAAACTAAATCCCATCCTCCCAAATACCGGTGGGGTTGGGAAGCAAATGGGATAACACTTACGATGAAGTAAAAGACGTCTTAGAGCGACGTAATAATAGATTTTACAACAAGTGCACAAAACGAACCATTTTTATCCGAGACTTTTAGCAATAGTAGCTGATAGTAATGTCGAGGATAAAATGGTTTTGTGGACGAGTTGTAAACTCTGCTTTTTACTTCGATTGCGAAAAAATAAAACTGTAGTATAATATAACATTTCTATAATTAATATTCAAAGTAAAATTAGTACAGTTTTGAATACTGAAGGACATTGTTTTTATATAAAAAAAAACACTTAAGGCAAATAAATTAAGGTAAATTTAATAAAATAACACATCCTATCTATGAAATTCTTATTGAGTTTGACTGCATGGCTCATTTTCTTTGCCTTGATATAGGTAGATTTATGTATGTATTTGATTTGAAGTCAATATTTTTTCAATTCTCATGCTCTCAAAGTGCTTATTTGTGCAGGATATAGCCTATATCCTGCATAGATTTAGGCCCTTTTTGTTTTAGTAATTTCACTTTGTCGTTGCACGTTTTTTTTTACCTAAGTGTTAAAAGCTTACAGTTAAATGTCGTTGAAGTGCTAAGGTGTTCCATTGTAAAACTTATGCAAACTTTTTACTAAACATAATCGTTCATTTCTCCGTTGCATATTCTTAATTTAGTTCATTACTCAGCAGTGAGGCTGCTTACAGTCTATTATTAAGTTTAATGGCACTAAGAAGATGTGCTTAAATAGTTATTTCTTACTTTTCGTAATATTATTATTTATCTATCACGCCATATCCCCGAAAAGGTAGCAGAGGCATACATCTTGTATGCCCACTTTTCACCATGTGTATTCCTGTCCCACGTAATAGGTGACGAGCCCTATTGAAATAGACAGACGTAGGTTGAGGCTACCTGCTGTTGAAATTTTTCAAGCCGGCCATACGGCATTCAACTTGGCTTACCGATTAGCCATGTTACTGGCAACCGGGACCAACGTCTTAACGTGCCATCCGAAGCACGGAAACGCTCGCAAATGTAAATGCCACAAAGTGGTCACCCAACCGAGGATCAGCCATAGTGAAAATTGCGTAAACTGCGGAACCACGAACCCTTCTTTTCGTAAAAGATTTTATGAAAAGTATTAGTCATTTAATTATGAACATGTCATATCTTTCCAACACAGCTAAACAATAATTTTAGCAAAATCTTACCAAACTATTTTAATATTCCTTAACTCCAAATACATTTTCCCCAGAATCGCCAAGCCATAATACATCATTCATGAGCATTATGAAACGAACTAGCCCATAAAAACCGTATTACGTGGTAAAAACGCTGTAACACCACTGTCGCTACACAAAATGGTTCCCTATTATGTCATAGAACAAAGCGGTAGGTAGATACTTAGGACCAGCTCGAGTGCCCTTGGAACATTGTATGAAAAATCTGTTCGTGAGGGAGTAAGCTTTATGACTCAGGTCTAATAAATTGGTACTTTTTGAATAACTTATTTACATAAAATCTTTGTATTACAGTACAAGATCCACGAAGAGGTAGACAGACACATAATTAACGCTCACATTTTACCAGTTATATTTTTAGACCACATAATAGGTGGTGAGCCTATTGGACTGGAAATGGACATGAATCAAATTGTGACTTTCTGTTTTTAAATATCATTAAGCTAAGGCTCTCTAAGGCTTAACGACTACTATGTAACTGAAAGCCGGAACCAACGACTTAACATGCCATCCCTAGCACGGAAATTTAATTGTTTGTTTCGGGCTTTGGGGGCATATTTAAGCAATATTGACAACTAGTTGATGCCCGCGGCTTCGCCCGCGTAGTGAAGTTTTCCCGTACCCGTTTACCACAGGAACTCGTACCCACAATAAAAAGTAGCCTATGTTTTGTTCTCATGTGTAAGCGATGTTATCGTAAAGTTTTATCATAATCCATTCAGTAGTTTTCGTGTGAAAGAGTAATAAACGACATTGTTACAATCGCACACTATATATAATAATTTCACGTTTAAAATAAATAAATAAAACCATCGCGCTCATCACACATAGTTTTCTCCTGGGTCGAAAGCGAACCCACGACCTTTTGCGTAGCAGTCGGATACACTCCCACCGCGCCACAGAGGAAGTCAAAATACTAATAGGATGTATTTAGAACTGTTTAACAGTTGTCTATCCGATAGCACAAGTTGGTATTAGCTGAATATGGGCTAGATGGAGCTGTATAAACACTAACAAAATATTTACAAAAAAATTGTCGCAATGTATGCAATCAACTTCACTGTAATATATCAAGTATACCCGTAGACACTCAGTTACGGCACGTATACGCTGTGATTTATAGCAGTATCGTTGTCTCTATAACATTTTATTCTGTCATTGTGCCATCCCTACTTTTATTTTTTAAAATTTTATCTCCGCTATTCTTTTCGTCTACATATCTCTATTTATGTTACAATACTATTCAGTATTCTAACTTTTAAACTTTTGAGTTGCATGATATAAGTAAATACCTACGATTATAGTAACACTTTAGTAATACCGCGTAGTGGCCGATCCCATGAGTATACAATTATGTTTAATAGTACTTTGTGTACCTACAGTACATACATAAGCCTCTAATAATCTCAATGTACATAGGGCGAGGCGCGCATAACACGTTGTTTTGCAGTTTTGAGACAGCGGAATTTGATTCGACCGAGTCTCCTTCGGTGCCCCTGCCGCCGTCTCTCTTCGTGAACATGCCGACTACTGTAAGTTGCCAACTCCTCAAACAAAGGGGAGTTAGCAGTCCAGTATCACTCAGAGTAGCACTGCACCCGTTAATGCTTCGTGGAAGAAGTCTTGTGACGCCAGAGATTGACTAAGAGAGAGAGAGATAGAGATAGGAATTTACGGTAGTGATGAAAAAGAAGAGGAAGCCCTCATGCAAGAACCAGTGTGGTACTGCTTTCAGGGGTCCGTATTGGGTTGCATAAATTTTAGAGGCATAACTTACAAATTGCATAACGTTTTTTGGCATACTCTTCGTTTCGCATAACGTTCAAACAGAATAAATTATTAGGCATACTTTATTTTCCCATAACTTTTTTATAATAATGATATACCCGCATAAAATGTTTACGCATAATTTTTTTTACTATATCTGATACTAATCATAACATTTATTGGCATATCACTCACTCTCGCATAAAGATTACAAGCCATACATATAGAAATCCATAATGTTAACGAGTACATATTTTTATTTTTATATCTAAGCTTGAACTGTCTAAGATTGAAATGCCCACTGATTAAAAATGGCGATAGTCACTATACTGAAGTTCAAAATTTCAACACTTATATTTAGAATATATAAATAAAATACAAAAAGAAAGTAGGTAGATTAAAACGAGCGATTCTATTCTGGCGCATAAATTAATAATAACTTTGACTAAGAATATTTAAGAAATGATATAAAGGCATTTAATCCTCACTCATAGCCAAGTTGTAAGCTGTAACATATGAAACGATATTTTGAAAGTGTTATTAATAATAGACTAGTCTCAAACAAAGTCGTAAATAGGTACGACGACGAGCGAAGCGAGGAGGAGTGTTAGGTCACTTGTGACCACAACGCGCGAGCCGAGCGAGCTAAGCGAGCGGGCCGCGCCAGCGGCCAGCGATGCGCCAGAACTGAATCGCTCGTTTTAATCTACCTACTTCAGTAAAGTGACTATCGACATTTTTAATCACTGGGCATTTCAATCTTAGACAGTTCAAGCTTAGATATAAAAATATGTACTCGTTAACATTACGGTATTCTATAGGTATATGTGTGACTTGTTATCTTTATGCGAGAGTGAGTGAGATGCCAATAAATGTTATGATTAGTAATCGTTATTGTAAAAAAAAATATGCGTAAACATTATATGCGCAAATATTTTAAAATTAATAAATCATCAAGTGCTAATTATTTGTATACATTTCTATACCATATGCTAAAACTTTTTACAACCACTTTTTTGAGTAAAAAGCTAGGGGTTGCCATATACTGCTGACTTTTTGTTGTAGTACTGCGCCTATAGAGACATTAGACGCATCAGTAACTAGGGCCAACTCTGCATTTGAAACTGGGTGTGCTAGTAAAACTGAATCAGACAGACTTTGCTTACATTTCTTAAAAAAATCGAGAAGTTCTGGCGTCCATTTCACTGGTTTAGAGCCCTTCATATTAGTACCACAGAGCAAGTCATTTAAAGGAGCCTGTAATGCTGCGGTACCTCTTAAAACCGCCGGTAAAAATTTAGCATGCCAAGAAATCGTCTCAGTCCTTTTATAGTTTTTGATGGTGGATATTCTTGTATGGCTCGAACCTTATAACCTAAAAAGGTTACCTGAGGCTCTCCAAATGTACACTTGGCCGTATTTACCACGACGCCGTATTCTTGGAAGCGGGAAATAACAGTTCGTAAGTGCTCCAGGTGCTCCTGCTTATTTCTGGAAGCAATAAGTATATCATCAATATACGGGAAACAGTAGTCTAAATCTTGCACTATTCCATCTATAAATCTTTGAAACGATTGGGCCGAGTTATGCAATCCAAAACTCATGAAGGGGAAAGAAAATAATCCGAAGGGGGTAGTAATTGCAGTCTTTTCAATGTCATCCGGGTTCACCGGGATCTGTTGGTAAGCTTTAACTAAATTGATTACAGAAAAGATTGTACACCCGTTTAACTGCTGTGTAAAATCCTCTATATGGCGTAACGGGTATCTATCGGGTATAGTTCAAGCATTTAGTGCCCTGTAGTCTCCACAAGGTCTCCAACTGCAGTCACGTTTTGGAAGTAAGTGTAGTGGCGATGCGCATGGTCCACTTGGCCTTCATAATATAACACCTTTGCCGGTGGATTGCTAACGATATCTTCAAGCTCTGCCATAACGCTTGTATCCAAATTTCCGACAATTGTGAAGTATTTTGTCTAGTCGGAAGTAATCTTCGCTAGTACAAATTGTGCTTCTACCTGTGCAAACAATATGGCAGGTTTTTCTGCCCAAAACTCGAACTCTTATCTTCGCAGTCTCGGCCTTGACTAGTGAGGCCGTCAGGGCATCCACCAATTCCGACGGTAACGTGCTTGTATTTTCTTCCGAAGACATTGCTTACAAAATTATTAACAGTAGACACCGATACACTACGCGTTTTTTACTTTATTTTTATGAACGCGGCGTCACCACTTTTGGCATACGGTATAGAAATGCATACAAATAATTAGCACTTGATGATTTATTATTTTTAGATACATACGACCATTATCAGAGAAATATAATTCCGAGGTGACGGTGCGAGCGTGGCAAGGAGCTACATGTGGTCGCGCGAAAGTATTTAAACGCACTGTCCGACGTTCTCTTCATGCTCTGGCGCTCCGCTGATCTGCGTGAGAGGCGGGGCTTGATTAGGACTCAAATGCATACGGAAGAAACTGCATTCTGTAACAAATATAATGATTTATATTTGTGGGTCAGAATTTTAATGACACCACACGGGTATATCATTATTATAAAGAAGTTATGGGAATATAAAGTATGCCTAATGATTTATTCTGTTTGAACGTTATGCGAAACGAAGAGTATGCCAAAAAACGTTATGCAATTTTAAGTTATGCCTCTAAAATTTATGCAACCCAATACGGACCCGCTTGAGGCACGTCACGGGGTGATTATACCCCGGGCGGGACACAATGCCACCTCACACTAATCATTATGTGATAGTGTGTTAGGCGGAAGCTGCGTTCCTCCTAGACTACACCACCACTTCTAGTTCAAACATAAAAATAAACCAAATTGAACTCTTGTAAATAACCAATTTCAAACAAGGACAAACATTTCCACCTCATTGCATGTTGAATCGTGCCAAAATTCTATGAAACGAACACCTTTTTTAATGCTTTTTATCGTCATATCTTTGAAAAATTGCACCTATTTTATCATTCAAAGCGGTATAATGAATTGAAAGGGAAAGCACTTAAGGATCGCTACCTTAAGGGTGATGGATTATATGTCACTTTGATTAAGTGACCCATACAAGCCTAGGTGAATAGTAAAAAGAATTAAGACGGTGGCCTTAATTGTGCAACACTGGCCTGCTTTGATAGTATGTTAAGTAGGAAACAATTATTGTTTTGTTTGACATTATTATACTGTTAGAAGCGCTTGTAGCCCCGCGACCTCAGTGTTCTGTAAACGATTACTAAGTTACGCAAATTTCACTATGGCTGGTCCTCGGATGGGTGACCACTTTGTGGCATTTTCATTTGCGAACGTTTCCGTGCTTCGCAAGGCACGTTAAGCCGTTGGTCCCGGTTGCCAGTAACATGGCAGTCGTTAAGTCAAGTTGAAGGCCTTATGGGTGGCTTGAAACATTTCAACAGCAGGTAGCCACAATCTGCGTCTGTCTATATCAACACGACAATGGGCTCATCACTTATTACGTGTGACAGGAATACACATGGTGAAAAGTGGGCATACAATATGTATGCCTCTGCCACCGCTTCGGGGATAAGGCGTGATAGATAAAAAAAATAAATAAAAAAAATAATAATACCATTCTCTTTATTTTTAATTCTCTCTCTCGTTTCATCTTTGTGTATTCACAGTTACTTCCAAGCCCTATCTGGAATTGGAGACTTTCGTCCACTTTTCTAGATGAATTTGGTAATTGAGAGAGATGGAGAAAGGCGAGGTAAAGTGAGAGTGGGAACAAGAGAACGAGAGATATAGACTCTTGTGAGCCACCAACTTTCACTGTGGAGGTCTATCCCTCAAAGTGAACAATACTATTTATATTCCATACTAATTTATAGAGCTGAAGAGTTTATTTGTTTGTTTGGTTGCTAATCTCAGAAACTACAAGTCGGATTTGAAAAATTCTTATTGTGTCGGATAGCCCATTTCTCAAGGATAGCAATATATTATCACGCTACTACGCTAAGGAGCGGAGCAGTAATAATAAACGTCGACAAATCTGACAAATTTTAATACATTCGTGTAGAACTTATAAACGACGGGATTAAAATATGCGCGACGGAAGTTGTACGATATATGTCACGGGCAAAGCCCAGTAGGGGCAGCTAGTCATTTATAAGAGTAGATATACAGTGTAAAAAGTAATCCAGAAACAAGCTATAACGATTCCATGATAAATTTTACCCAATCAGTTTCCACTGATCCTCAGTCGAGAGTCTTCACTGAATTACTCTCAATCTCTTTACAGATAATTAAAAGCCTTCGTAAATCGATTCGGTTAGGATGGCAAGTTCAATTTCTTTTACACACAGTTAAGCAAAATAGGTATCAAATGTTGTACTATTATAATTTGCCTGCCTCGGTGGCGTAAGTGGTAGGGTATGCGACTGCCGCGCTGAGGTCCCGGGTTCGAGTCCCGGGACGATCAATTGTTCGTTTATTTTTTTATTTGTTCGATCCACTAATGTTTGTTGCGAAGCTTGGGTGTTTTCTGTGTATAATTATGAATGTATTTAGAAAATTACTAGTATTTTTTATCTACAAAAAGTCTAGTAAATTGATTGATGGCACTTGGTGAAATTTGCAACATATTTTAAATAAAAAACACTTGTACTATTCCACATTATTTACTTTTTCACTGACCGGTTTCACCTTACGACATTTTCAAAGGTTGACACAAATTTGTGTCAATATTTATTAGTAGTTTATTAGTTGTCTAGATCCTATAGCACAAGCTTAAAGCTTACTCTGATCCAGATGGCGCTGTGTGAAGTGTCCTACAATATTATCTTTGCTCTAATGCTTACTGCCAGATATTTGGGCTTACTACTGCTGATTAGTATAGGTACTTGTATACTTGTCTGTTTAGAGTGTTAGGAGTACCACTAAGAACATCGGGGCTCCAGCAACCTCAGCTGTTAGCGCTGCACCATAGATCAGGCAACGACGCAGCCGCCATTACAGAGTTGAAAGGTTCAGATGGCAGTCGCTCAATAATGGTAAAAATTAAAAGCCAAATGGTAGCAGAAAATTAAACCCAGGCTCCAAATTCAGGTAGGGTTTTTAAGCAACAAAAAAACCACTTAAGAATTAAGCAACGGCTATTGTTTGGTGTACTGCTGCACCCTGGCCAATCGTGTTGATACAGGTTTTTGTTTTTTGTTAGGATTTCCCCCTTTTGTACGCAAGTGTATCACTTGCTGGTTTGGGCTGTTTTAGATCTTGGTATAGCCCCATTGGTCACCTTTTACCATTAGGTATATACATTTTGGACAAACTCTAACATGAGCCTCCTAAATTTAAAGATTTAAAAATTAATCAACTCTTATATTTGGTCAGTAGTATTATGAGATATATAGTCTTAAATATTTTTCTATCCGAAATCCCCATAACCAATGGTTATACTGTCATTTGTCAATACTTTTACATTTCAAACGTTTTAACTATAATTCAGACCAATCAACACTGAACCGCCATCTTCCTCCGGTGAAAGTGGTGCGAATATTTGCATAGTGCAGCCTAGACTTAATTGGATTGAGCACAAGGGTAGTAGTAATACACGGTCCTCTGAGCTTTCGCTTGATACAGCGGATGATGTAGGGTTGTCAAACATTTTTGTTGTAATTGATAAGATAAACCTTGACACATAAACGAAATATCAAAATCCATGTCTTGACTGTATTTAAAGAGTTGGATTTTGATACCGGTAGCACGAATATAACACTTGTTGTTGCAAACGTCCATAGGTCCACTTTAAGGTATGTTTGTATGTCACTTTAATGGAATAAAAAATGGGCTAGGATAATCACTTTCTATCAAGTGAACTTTATATGATTTTGTTAGTAATCTTCCAAAATATTTATTAAGTTTAAGCAGATGGGTTGGTAAAAGATCCAGTTTTCCTTATCAACACTTTGATCTCGTCTGTTAATCAGCAGGATCACCATCACTTGCAGGTGAAGCTATATAAAAGCCCATTGCGACATAATTAAGAGGCTTGACGATTCCTAATATAATACCCTAATATAACTTAAGTTGAATATTAAAACAGAAATAAAAAATAAAAATAATAATTAATTAAAAATTAAAAAACATCATAGATCGTCATACATCTTTTTATGACGTTTGATAACTAGTCCTAGCAGGTTGCTGGTGTTTTACAAATGACCCTGTATAAAATTAATAATTGTTTTTATTTTTTGAATATTTTTTTATTATAAATACGAATCGTAATAATAAAAAAATATTGAAAAAATAAAAAAAAAATCATCTAAGATCATTGTTTTATGATGTTAGCTAACTAGTCCTAGCAGCTTGTTGATGTTTTACAAATGAGCCTGTATAATGTGCAAATTTATGCCAACCCTATATTTACTAGTCTCAAGCGACGCATTAGTGTGCATTATTCTCTGCGGTGCTTAACCCTATAAAATGTAGTAATGGAGAAGCTTAGGCACTGTAACGTGTTATTTTGCATGAACTCTATCAGAGGTTCTATTCTATTTGATGAGCCCATTATATTGTTACTCATGCGATTGTCGTCTTTATGTATTTGTGAAATTTCAGCTTCATTTCACATGCAAGTGTTTTTGTAGAAATTCGAATTGACAAATACTTATTTTAATGGTATTTCGGGTATTATTCGTGACGTATATTATAAGGTACAAAGCCTACCTTATACTTCCCGACGTTTCGACCGGATTACACCAGCCGTGGTCACGGGTGGACATCCGGAATCGTAGGGAACTATAAGGTAGGCTTTGTATCTAATAATATACGTCGCGAAATATCATAAATAAGAGTGAATATCGCGAAAGTTAAAAAAACACAAATAATTATTTTATCATTATTCATCACTAACACAAAAAATAATAATATTATACTCACACTCGATTAAAAGTTAGATATTTTTAAGTAATAATCAAAACATTCATTTTGTTTTCTTTTTTTTTGTACAGTATCAAATCGGAATTTAGGTTGAACAAAATTATTTGTTTTACTTAAAATTAACAAATGTTAAAATGATAGGGTAAATGAAAAAATATTAAATTAAGACATGAATTAAGTTTGATGTTTAGTATTTGTTTTACAATTGGGTATTATATTATTTTAAAATTAATTGATTAAAATTTTACAATTAACCTGCTGTTAACTAAGTATTGCGGGTATTCGTAATTTTTCATTGTGCCGGCGGTATTTAAAACAGTTGGATTAAAAACCACCTGAAAATATGTAAAACTTAGGTTTTTCAGTAAAAAAAGTTGATTTGCAAAAAAAAAATTGTTTTATATTGAGTTACTAAGTATGTACACAATTTATGTTACAGCAGAGGAAATTCGCGCGTGATGCAAAAGTAGACGGTAGACCATTAAAATGGAAACCGTAAAGGGTTTTGTTTATTTACCTTGTTATTTTATTGTTGTTTTTGTTTGTTTTTTGTATGTTGTAACGTGACTATTTTCCGAGAGGGGAAAAGGGTAAAGTCAAGGAGAAAACGAAAGAAAAAGAAAGAAAAGGAATAGGTAAAATAATTTAATAAATGTTAAAATAAGTTTAATATAAGGCCAGGGAAACCGGGGGTAAATGAAGGTATTGAAGGTTTCTTTAAAAGAGCAAGTTATCAGCACACGTTGCTAAGAAGGGGACTCGAGTAGGCCTCCACGTTGCCAGGAAGGAGCCTCAAGTCAGGCCTCCACGTCGCTATGAAGGGGCCTCGAGTCAGACCTCCACGTCGCCGACCTCCAAGAAGCAGGTCGCGGTAATTCAAAGCAGGCAGAGGGCTGAAAGTTACCAGCCGTCGGCGTCACAAGCCACTGCAGACAGTCACTTTATTATTTCAGAGGGCACAACCCTCTCACTCAGCACTATTCCGCAGAACCTCCTGACAAGGCGAGCACCAAAAGTAGACTGATTTGACGGCCCCGGCTCCCTTCTTTTACAGAGCATTTCAAAATTTAAACAAGTTTATTCTAAACATACTAAATTAAATTTATAACAAGGTCTAATATCTATACAACCTAACCTACTGGCAGCTCTAACAATAAATTAAAAATAAAACCTAGACTTGTCATTAACTGACATTAAAAATTACAAAAGGTAAACAAACATTAAGAGAGCATAAAAACTTTCGAAATATAAAGGCCTAGGAATGCTACAGATAATGGCCATGCAGATAATTTGAGAGAATGAATAATAAAAGATTTAACGTAAGTAAACATATATTACAATGTTTATGTATGTGCCTAATAAATGTGTTTTTTTTTTCTTTTTTTTCTAAGACTTGCGCTTGCTTCACCCCTCGTACTTCCTTGTACAAATCACTTCTTACTAATTTTATAACTGTGAACGTTTGTGTTTTACTCTTTCACGCAACAACTACGGGTTAAGCTATTTTTTATCCCGGGAATAAGTTCCTATGGGAATCGGCAACGAGAAAACTTCACTATAGCAAAATTTACAAATGTGTGACTTTCACTGCAATTGGGACTAATGCTTGGTTGGTTGATGAAGAATAGAGAAATAATTTAATGACATATAATAAGTTCCCTTTAAAAAGTTAATGATAATAAAATGAAACTCAATATTAAACGACTTAAGTATGTAATAATAATTCTAAAAATAATACGTTGCGTTGGGTGACCGCTGACATAACTTCTTTTTGAATTTCTAAGCTATTGCATAGTTTTTATCGCGGGCTTTGAGTGGGCTTTAATCAAGAAATTCCGTAAGGAAATAAACCTAAGACGACGGTCGAGACGAGGTCACACGATGTTCACCGATACCACCCCCACATAATATTTGCAGACATTGGGTATTTTCCCCACTTTTACCCCTAAAGCTTTTTCAAAACTTAGCCGATTTTTATTGAACATATAATTTTGTAATGTGCACGTGAAGCGCTTTCATTTACGACCCCACTCGAGTATATTTTGTAGACATTTGCTTATTCTTCCCCACATTCACCCCCACAACTTTTCAACGGCTTCACAGATTTTCATTAAATATAGCTAAGAACACTCCCGACTAATTCACCTTTCAAACAAAAAAATAACGAAATCAAAATAGGTTCACCCTTTCGGGAGCTACAGTGCCACAGACAGACACAGACACGTCAAACTTATAACACCCTGTCGTTTTTGCGTCGGAGGTTAAAAAATACTGATGGATATAACTTATATTAATATTGCAGCGTTTATTCAGTATTCCGAACAGCATAGATACAGATTGTGCCACTTATTTTTTCTCTGAACATACAGATATTGAATGTGGTATTATCAACTCTATCGTTGACAATGTGAACAATACGTATTGTGAGAGAGCCGATACTGGCATTGTACTCACCAACAATAAGGTTGTGCACAGAAAATATTCCACAGGCTACGTGGACAACTGCTACTTGCGAGATAGGTTGTAAAAATTGTTTTGCCGTACCCAGTTATGACGGAAATGTGGAAGAATAGTGTAGTTGAATTCAGGTCACCAGAATATTCAGATTTAAACCGCAGGTTATGAATATGAAAACGTCTAAGCTTTCATTATAATTTCATCTCGTAATTTGACAGCATATTTGAATTCGTTTTTGCAACTAAATTTGAACTGGTTTGTTATGTTTTTTCTTAGAAACATTTTTGAAAAGCAATTAATATGCTAACTATATTCCAAATTCAAAGTGGCCATTTTGGCCACAAACCACTCCAAACTGACGAATTAATACACCTCTTTCAGTCTTAAGGCGACTTAAGGCGTCATCTACCGGCACTTACTAAGTAAAATTTATAATTTAGTTTAAATTTAGAATTGTTGTTTTTTCACAATCAGAATCAGATATTTTTTTGTGAAACATAGGTAATTGATGTAGAATACTATAAAATCTGCTATGTTTTGTCCCAATGACGTACAAATATTTTATAAACGGATTTAAGCTAACGTCAAATTACAATAATAATCACAAATTACAAAAGTGTGCCGCAAGGCTCGATACTTGGGCCATTCTTGTTCCTCATTTATATTAATGATTTACCATTTTATGTAGGGGACAGGAATAGGATTGTTTTGTTTGCAGATGACACCTCATTAATTTTTAAAATTATAAGACAATTAGATAACTATGACGATGTAAACAATGCAATTGCAAGAGTAGTTCATTGGTTCAGCTCAAATAATCTTTGCCTTAATGAAAATAAAACTAAATGTATAAAATTTACCACCAAATGTAAAACAAGTTGCGGCCAATGTTCAACTGAATGGACAAGTGTTAGAGTTTGTAGAATCAACTGTGTTCCTAGGTATAACTATTGATGCCAATTTGCAGTGGGGCCCACACATAGAAAAGACAGCCTCTAGATTAAGTTCGGCTGCATACGCTGTAAAAAAGATCAGGACTCTCAGATGTGGATACGGCTAGAATGGTTTACTTCAGCTATTTTCATAGTATTATGTCTTACGGTATTCTCCTTTGGGGGAGTGCTGCAGATTTAAATATTATTTTTGTTATACAAAAGCGGGCTGTACGCGCTATTTATAATTTGGGCCCCTGAGTTTCACTCCGAGAAAAATTCAAAGAAGTAAATATTCTAACCGTACCATCACAATACATTTTTGCCAATCTTATGTATGTCCAGAAAAATCTATCGCAGTTTTCTAAACTCTGTGATAAACATAATATAAACACTAGAAATAAAAATAATCTTTCAGTCCACCACAGTCGACTACATAAGATTGGCGATTCTTTCCAGGAACTGTATACGCTTTTACAACAAGCTTCCCTGTGACCTGAGAAATTTACCTTTAAATAAATTTAAAAAGTTTATTAAAAACAAGCTTTGTGAAAAAGGTTTTTACTCCGTTACAGACTATTTGCAGGACAGGGACGCCTGGAAATGATCTGCTGGCAAAGTGAAATAATATTAAATTGTAAATAGGCCATCAAAAAAAAAGCCTTCCTAAGTTTCTTGCCGGTTCTTCTCAGGTGGGCCGCGTTCCGAACCGGTGGTCGCTTTAAATATTTTAAATAGTGTATGACATTTTGTAAGCGCCGTTAAAATGGTCTATGCAAAATAAAGATATTTTTATTTTATTTTTATTTTTATTAAAATAAAAATAGGTACATTACAGCTCAAATAATTTACAATTAAATCAAAAGAATTCCAATTAAATCAGTTAAATTACTATGAAATAAATTTTTAATAATATAATTTAAAATAATAAATTTCCATCACGCCTTATCCCCGAAGGGGTGGCAGAGGCATATTATGTGCCCACTTTTCACCGTGTGGTTTCCTGTCCCACGTAATAGGCGGTGAGCCCATTGCCGTGTTGAAATGGACAGACGCAGGTTGACGTTAAATTATTTTCATTTACATAATCGACAATAAATTACATTATATTTTTATTATGCTATGCCATTATTATTTATAAAATCGTCTATTGAATAATAGCATTTAGCGATAAGAATTTTAAAAAGTGTACTTTTAAATTTATTGAATGACATGAATTTGTTTGAAAATTTGCTGTAACATTCCTTCTGGACACATGAAAAGAAACATGTGAAGGAATGCATAAAAGTTATAGGATACTACTATCGTAAGGGAATGAGAAAGTGTAACATTTCTGGTGTTGCAAACATTCAAATCTGCCAGCTTTAATATTTAAAAAAATATATATTTCATGTTACTTGTACAAAAATTGCAGACATATTCAAGTTTGTTTCAAAAAAATTGTATGCTGCGTGGAAATTTAATGATGAGTGAAATACGGTTTATTTCTATTTCTAGCAGGCCTCCTATTCAGGTCACGTTTGTGCGCGTGACTTTTGTACTGAAACCTCAAATAGTGAGCAACAATGTTAAATTTTTTTTTTGGTAAAAAAAAAAAATATCTATATACGTATTTTGGTTTCCACACGCCGACGTCATTCACGAAGTCTTTGTGCAGAATATAGATTATTTTTCGCCATCATTATAATTTTAAATTAAGTACCTATTTACACATTATCGTTTAATTAGGTTTGGAATAAATTGCGCAATTGCAAAAACAATAGGTATGTACTTATATGTATTATTTTTTTAATGACTTAATTTCATATCATTAAAATCATAAAAAAACATATTAATTATAAAATTTTTGAGTTTTCTGTGAATATTTTGGATTAAAGTTTATGTATTATTTTTATACCACTGAAGTGGCAGATAATACGCTTGCTATTATCTAATGGTAAGTGGTCACCTTTGCCTATGGACGTTTGCAGCACTCGCGCTGCCGACCCTTTATAAACCTTCTAAGACCCCGTTTGATGACCCAAAGTAACAAAAATAGTTTTTAATACCTTTTTTATTCTATTTTGTGTCATAAGAAGGATGTGGAAGTCCCAGTACCTACACATAAATTTACAGTGGAAATATTTTCAGCGTCGAGCGGGACTCAAACCTGCGACTTCGCACCTGCTTGGTGAGCTGCTTATCCGACTAAGATACCGCGGATACTCCGTCAGATTTTATCCACCTCTTCTGCCTTAAGCTACGTAGGCGCCATCTACCGGCCTTTGGTTGAGTTTGATTTATCACCTGTAATCACTCGATTTGTGATGACACCTAACTAAATATTATTTAAAAATTTTAAAAGCTATTATTATGCTAAGTGTAATATTTATCAGGTTCGAGTGAAACCCAAGCCTTTTCACATGTCGGGTAAGCTGTGTATCCAACTAAGTTACGCCAGGGACGCCTGGAATGATCTGCTGGCATAGTGAAATAATATTAAATTCTAAATAGGCCATCAAAAAAAGCCTTTCTATGTTTCTTGACGGCTTTTCTCTCAGGTGGGCTGCGTTCCAAAGCGGTGGTCACTTTAAAAATATTTAATTTATCTTTAGTTTTAGTGTATGACATTTTGTAACTACCGTTAAAATGGTCTGTGCAAAATAAAGGCATTTTTTTTTGTTTCTTTTTATTTATGTTACCATTTTAGTTAGTTAGTTACTTTTTAGTTAGTTACACTTAGGAGAGGCCGCAGTGGTAGCACTGCGGCCTCTCCTAAGTGTTCGGGTGTTATCCCGGTCTCTCGGACTGCTGAACGCTTTGTTATGTTGAGTGTTCTGAAAAGATTTTCTTTCTAATAAAGCGTGCCCGGTAGAAGTACCACTCTCAGACAATGGAAAGAATAGAACTTAGCGATGCTAAAGATTGTTTTAAGTTGGACCACCAAAACCTGGAACGCTCTGCCAGTGTACGTACTGTTTACAATCGCGGGTTCTTCAAACGGAGCGTGAAGAGGCACATCATTGGGCCGCCAACTTAAGGGACGCTGTCAGTAGTCGTGTGGACTGTGAGAGTAACCCTCACTTCATTGGATATAAAAATGGTTTTCGAGCAGGTGAAAACACATTCTGCTCAGCCGTGAGGTAGGGTAGCCATTGCAGTAGGAATTTGTCTAGAAACTTGAGGTATACTTTTTTGGTATGCTACCCATACCAATATACAAAACTAAAAAGTTTGTTAGTATGTTTGTTTGTGCGTTAAAATTACTTATTACTTACCCGTGGTACTAAGTGTAATATTTATCAGGTTCGAGTGAAACCCAAGCCTTTTCACATGCCGGGTAAGCTGTGTATCCAACTAAGTTACGCCAGGGACGCCTGGAATGATCTGCTGGCATAGTGAAATAATATTAAATTCTAAATAGGCCATCAAAAAAAGCCTTTCTATGTTTCTTGACGGCTTTTCTCTCAGGTGGGCTGCGTTCCAAAGCGGTGGTCACTTTAAAAATATTTAATTTATCTTTAGTTTTAGTGTATGACATTTTGTAACTACCGTTAAAATGGTCTGTGCAAAATAAAGGCATTTTTTTTTGTTTCTTTTTATTTATGTTACCATTTTAGTTAGTTAGTTACTTGTTCGACCTATGTCCTTTGGACATAGGTCAAAGGACATAGGTCAAAGGACATAGGTCAAAGGACATAACTCAAAGGACAAAGTTCAAAGGTCATAGGGAGAAGGACATAGGTCAAAGGACATAGGTCAAAGGACGTAGGTCAAAGGACATAGGTCAAATATATTGGTCAAAGTACATAGGTCAAAGTACATAGGTCAAAGGACAGGTAAAAAATATTTCCCGTGGTACTACCAGTAGTACCACCGGTAGTACCACGGGTAAGTAATAAGTAATTTTAACGCACAAACAAACATACTAACAAACTTTTTAGTTTTGTATATTGGTATGGGTAGCATACCAAAAAAGTATACCTCAAGTTTCTAGACAAATTCCTACTGCAATGGCTACCCTACCTCACGGCTGAGCAGAATGTGTTTTCACCTGCTCGAAAACCATTTTTATATCCAATGAAGTGAGGGTTACTCTCACAGTCCACACGACTACTGACAGCGTCCCTTAAGTTGGCGGCCCAATGATGTGCCTCTTCACGCTCCGTTTGAAGAACCCGCGATTGTAAACAGTACGTACACTGGCAGAGCGTTCCAGGTTTTGGTGGTCCAACTTAAAACAATCTTTAGCATCGATAAGTTCTATTCTTTCCATTGTCTGAGAGTGGTACTTCTACCGGGCACGCTTTATTAGAAAGAAAATCTTTTCAGAACACTCAACATAACAAAGCGTTCAGCAGTCCGAGAGACCGGGATAACACCCGAACACTTAGGAGAGGCCGCAGTGCTACCACTGCAGCCGCAGTGGTAGCACTGCGGCCTCTCCTAAGTGTAACTAACTAAAAAGTAACTAACTAACTAAAATGGTAACATAAATAAAAAGAAACAAAAAAAAATGCCTTTATTTTGCACAGACCATTTTAACGGTAGTTACAAAATGTCATACACTAAAACTAAAGATAAATTAAATATTTTTAAAGTGACCACCGCTTTGGAACGCAGCCCACCTGAGAGAAAAGCCGTCAAGAAACATAAAAAGGCTTTTTTTGATGGCCTATTTAGAATTTAATATTATTTCACTATGCCAGCAGATCATTCCAGGCGTCCCTGGCGTAACTTAGTTGGATACACAGCTTACCCGGCATGTGAAAAGGCTTGGGTTTCACTCGAACCTGATAAATATTACACTTAGCATAATAATAGCTTTTAAAATTTTTAAATAATATTTAGTTAGGTGTCATCACAAATCGAGTGATTACAGGTGATAAATCAAACTCAACCAAAGGCCGGTAGATGGCGCCTACGTAGCTTAAGGCAGAAGAGGTGGATAAAATCTGACGGAGTATCCGCGGTATCTTAGTCGGATAAGCAGCTCACCAAGCAGGTGCGAAGTCGCAGGTTTGAGTCCCGCTCGACGCTGAAAATATTTCCACTGTAAATTTATGTGTAGGTACTGGGACTTCCACATCCTTCTTATGACACAAAATAGAATAAAAAAGGTATTAAAAACTATTTTTGTTACTTTGGGTCATCAAACGGGGTCTTAGAAGGTTTATAAAGGGTCGGCAGCGCGAGTGCTGCAAACGTCCATAGGCAAAGGTGACCACTTACCATTAGATAATAGCAAGCGTATTATCTGCCACTTCAGTGGTATAAAAATAATACATAAACTTTAATCCAAAATATTCACAGAAAACTCAAAAATTTTATAATTAATATGTTTTTTTATGATTTTAATGATATGAAATTAAGTCATTAAAAAAATAATACATATAAGTACATACCTATTGTTTTTGCAATTGCGCAATTTATTCCAAACCTAATTAAACGATAATGTGTAAATAGGTACTTAATTTAAAATTATAATGATGGCGAAAAATAATCTATATTCTGCACAAAGACTTCGTGAATGACGTCGGCGTGTGGAAACCAAAATACGTATATAGATATTTTTTTTTTTTACCAAAAAAAAAATTTAACATTGTTGCTCACTATTTGAGGTTTCAGTACAAAAGTCACGCGCACAAACGTGACCTGAATAGGAGGCCTGCTAGAAATAGAAATAAACCGTATTTCACTCATCATTAAATTTCCACGCAGCATACAATTTTTTTGAAACAAACTTGAATATGTCTGCAATTTTTGTACAAGTAACATGAAATATATATTTTTTTAAATATTAAAGCTGGCAGATTTGAATGTTTGCAACACCAGAAATGTTACACTTTCTCATTCCCTTACGATAGTAGTATCCTATAACTTTTATGCATTCCTTCACATGTTTCTTTTCATGTGTCCAGAAGGAATGTTACAGCAAATTTTCAAACAAATTCATGTCATTCAATAAATTTAAAAGTACACTTTTTAAAATTCTTATCGCTAAATGCTATTATTCAATAGACGATTTTATAAATAATAATGGCATAGCATAATAAAAATATAATGTAATTTATTGTCGATTATGTAAATGAAAATAATTTAACGTCAACCTGCGTCTGTCCATTTCAACACGGCAATGGGCTCACCGCCTATTACGTGGGACAGGAAACCACACGGTGAAAAGTGGGCACATAATATGCCTCTGCCACCCCTTCGGGGATAAGGCGTGATGGAAATTTATTATTTTAAATTATATTATTAAAAATTTATTTTATAGTAATTTAACTGATTTAATTGGAATTCTTTTGATTTAATTGTAAATTATTTGAGCTGTAATGTACCTATTTTTATTTTAATAAAAATAAAAATAAAATAAAAATATCTTTATTTTGCATAGACCATTTTAACGGCGCTTACAAAATGTCATACACTATTTAAAATATTTAAAGCGACCACCGGTTCGGAACGCGGCCCACCTGAGAAGAACCGGCAAGAAACTTAGGAAGGCTTTTTTTTGATGGCCTATTTACAATTTAATATTATTTCACTTTGCCAGCAGATCATTTCCAGGCGTCCCTGTCCTGCAAATAGTCTGTAACGGAGTAAAAACCTTTTTCACAAAGCTTGTTTTTAATAAACTTTTTAAATTTATTTAAAGGTAAATTTCTCAGGTCACAGGGAAGCTTGTTGTAAAAGCGTATACAGTTCCTGGAAAGAATCGCCAATCTTATGTAGTCGACTGTGGTGGACTGAAAGATTATTTTTATTTCTAGTGTTTATATTATGTTTATCACAGAGTTTAGAAAACTGCGATAGATTTTTCTGGACATACATAAGATTGGCAAAAATGTATTGTGATGGTACGGTTAGAATATTTACTTCTTTGAATTTTTCTCGGAGTGAAACTCAGGGGCCCAAATTATAAATAGCGCGTACAGCCCGCTTTTGTATAACAAAAATAATATTTAAATCTGCAGCACTCCCCCAAAGGAGAATACCGTAAGACATAATACTATGAAAATAGCTGAAGTAAACCATTCTAGCCGTATCCACATCTGAGAGTCCTGATCTTTTTTACAGCGTATGCAGCCGAACTTAATCTAGAGGCTGTTTTTTCTATGTGTGGGCCCCACTGCAAATTGGCATCAATAGTTATACCTAGGAACACAGTTGATTCTACAAACTCTAACACTTGTCCATTCAGTTGAACATTGGCCGCAACTTGTTTTACATTTGGTAGAGTAAATTTTATACATTTAGTTTTATTTTCATTAAGGCAAAGATTATTTGAGCTGAACCAATGAACTACTCTTGCAATTGCATTGTTTACATCGTCATAGTTATCTAATGGTCTTATAATTTTAAAAATTAATGAGGTGTCATCTGCAAACAAAACAATCCTATTCCTGTCCCCTACATAAAATGGTAAATCATTAATATAAATGAGGAACAAGAATGGCCCAAGTATCGAGCCTTGCGGCACACTTTTGTAATTTGTGATTATTATTGTAATTTGACGTTAGCTTAAATCCGTTTATAAAATATTTGTACGTCATTGGGACAAAACATAGCAGATTTTATAGTATTCTACATCAATTACCTATGTTTCACAAAAAAATATCTGATTCTGATTGTGAAAAAACAACAATTCTAAATTTAAACTAAATTATAAATTTTACTTAGTAAGTGCCGGTAGATGACGCCTTAAGTCGCCTTAAGACTGAAAGAGGTGTATTAATTCGTCAGTTTGGAGTGGTTTGTGGCCAAAATGGCCACTTTGAATTTGGAATATAGTTAGCATATTAATTGCTTTTCAAAAATGTTTCTAAGAAAAAACATAACAAACCAGTTCAAATTTAGTTGCAAAAACGAATTCAAATATGCTGTCAAATTACGAGATGAAATTATAATGAAAGCTTAGACGTTTTCATATTCATAACCTGCGGTTTAAATCTGAATATTCTGGTGACCTGAATTCAACTACACTATTCAACTACACTATTCTTCCACATTTCCGTCATAACTGGGTACGGCAAAACAATTTTTACAACCTATCTCGCAAGTAGCAGTTGTCCACGTAGCCTGTGGAATATTTTCTGTGCACAACCTTATTGTTGGTGAGTACAATGCCAGTATCGGCTCTCTCACAATACGTATTGTTCACATTGTCAACGATAGAGTTGATAATACCACATTCAATATCTGTATGTTCAGAGAAAAAATAAGTGGCACAATCTGTATCTATGCTGTTCGGAACACTGAATAAACGCTGCAATATTAATATAAGTTATATCCATCAGTATTTTTTAACCTCCGACGCAAAAACGACAGGGTGTTATAAGTTTGACGTGTCTGTGTCTGTCTGTGGCACCGTAGCTCCCGAAAGGGTGAACCTATTTTGATTTCGTTATTTTTTTGTTTGAAAGGTGAATTAGTCGGGAGTGTTCTTAGCTATATTTAATGAAAATCTGTGAAGCCGTGTGTATTCTTCACAAATTCAATTATTATTTATTAAATAGTACCAGGGGTAATATAAAATCTCCCGTTTTACTACTATACGTCATAGTAGTACCACGGGCAAAAAATATTTCCCATGGTACTACCAGTAGTAAGACCTTTGTAATTTGACAATTAGACCTTTGTCCTTTGACCTACGGCCTTTGACCTGTCCTTTGAACTTTGATCGTTGTTTTATGTCCTTTGACATTTGTCCTCGACCTACGCTCTTTGACCTTTAACATTTGTCCTGTGTCCTTTGACCTATGTCCTTTGACCTATGCCCGTTGACCTATGTACTTTGACACATGTACTTTGACCTATGTCCTATGACTTATGTTCTTTGCCCTATGCCATTTGACCTATGTCCTTTGCCCTATGCCATTTGACCTATGTCCTATGTCCCAACGGTGCTTCAGAAGGCACGTTAAGTCGTTGGGCTGTTGGTCCCGGTTACCAATGAAATGGCAGTCGTTAAGCCAATTTCAACAACAGGTCGCCACGGCCTGCGCCTGTCCATTACAACACAGCAATGGCCTCACCACCTGTTACGTGGAACAAAATGCATACGGTGAAATCTGGGCGTTTAATATGCCTCTGCCTACCCCTTCGGGGATAAAGGTGTGACAATATGTATGTTGTATGTGCTAAGAATACACTGAAGGAAAAAGGTGTTTATTTGATTAGGCGAGGAGGGATTAAGTCATAGTTTTGATGATGTTCCTTATTGCACAGTACAATCTTAGAGGGTTAAATAAAAAATGTATAAGAATTCTTGTCACGAGCCTTTCACGTATGTATTAACTGTGTCCAGTCATAACTGTATTGGTATCAATACTATACTACAAAAGAACTTCATTCTAACCAAGAGTTCCACGACTCTCACGCTTTATTAATTTATTGTAAGCATATAGGTCAAATATATTGGTCAAAGTACATAGGTCAAAGTACATAGGTCAAAGGACAGGTCAAAGAACATAAGTCAAAGGACAAAGGTCAAAGGACATAGGACATAGGTCAAAGGACATGTGTCAAAGTACATAGGTCAACGGGCATAGGTCAAAGGACACATGACAAATTTCAAAGGTCAAGGAGCGTAGGTCGAGGACAAATGTCAAAGGACATAAAACAACGATCAAAGTTCAAAGGACAGGTCAAAGGCCGTAGGTCAAAGGACAAAGGTCTAATTGTCAAATTACAAAGGTCTTACTACTGGTAGTACCATGGGAAATATTTTTTGCCCGTGGTACTACTTTGACGTATAGTAGTACCACGGGAGATTTTATATTACCCCTGGTACTATTTAATAAATAATAATTGAATTTGTGAAGAATACACATTTCGCCGTTGTGTGTATTCTTCACAAATTTGGATTAACCTAGCCACCTAGGTCAAAGGACGTAGGTCAAAGGACATAGGTCAAATATATTGGTCAAAGTACATAGGTCAAAGTACATAGGTCAAAGGACAGGTCAAAGAACATAAGTCAAAGGACAAAGGTCAAAGGATATAGGTCAAAGGACATAGGTCAAAGGACATGTGTCAAAGTACATAGGTCAACGGGCATAGGTCAAAGGACACATGACAAATTTCAAAGGTCAAGGAGCGTAGGTCGAGGACAAATGTCAAAGGACATAAAACAACGATCAAAGTTCAAAGGACAGGTCAAAGGCCGTAGGTCAAAGGACAAAGGTCTAATTGTCAAATTACAAAGGTCTTACTACTGGTAGTACCATGGGAAATATTTTTTGCCCGTGGTACTACTTTGACGTATAGTAGTACCACGGGAGATTTTATATTACCCCTGGTACTATTTAATAAATAATAATTGAATTTGTGAAGAATACACATTTCGCCGTTGTGTGTATTCTTCACAAATTTGGATTAACCTAGCCACAAACTGACGCGCTCAGCTGCACAAAATAGTCTTCTTACCGGTCAATTTATATTGATGGGTTGCGAGCTCAAAGAGTTTATAAGCTCAATACCCTCACTCTACATTTCATACGTACAAGAAAAACCTCCTGCTATCTTATATTATAATCCATTAAAATATTTTTTTTAGTTTTAGTCTCCTATTTTTTTCTCCTGTTTAGGTTGCGATTTATGCGCTGGGTATCCGCTCTCGATTGCGATTTATGTAGATACATAAAACATAAAGTATTTTATATTATTTATTAAGTAGTACCAGGGGTAATATAAAATCTCCCGTGGTACTACTATACGTCATAGTATTACCACTGGCAAAAAATATTTCCCGTGGTACTACCAGTAGTACCACCGGTAGTACCACGGGTATATAATATATACGGGTATATACTGGTTAAAATGAGGAGCTACATGAATTCTTTTGATGTTTGTTAGCTCATTTATCGAGGAAGGCTATATAGGCTATATCATGACGCTACTACCCTGTCATGTCATCAAATACCTAAAATTTTCATAATACCTATTATTGTGAAATTAATAAACGGCGGGATTAAACGGGTTCGAGGTACGTTGTGGGCCGCGGGGTCAGCTAGTATTTATAAGGTAGATATTGGTTTTCTAATCTTAAACTTTAAGTAATTGTGTTCTAGGATAAGTAGGTTGTATTATTCCATTACATACAAACCGTTGCAATACCGAGCAACATAATGATATTCAACGCAAGCTTCCGAAACAAACGTTAATCGAGAAATCGAATCGATTAGAACAATCGATGTCTCAGCACACCGAGACCGTTAACTCGTAATTTACGACGGACCGGTGCACGCTATACACTATAATTCAGTATCGAATACGAGTATATTCGATTATTCTTGAATCTTCTCTGTTCACCGTTTCTGCTGTTCGTATTACGATTTTGTGACTATACGAGTATAAGCGATTTTTATTGATATGCTTACAATAAATTAATAAAGCGTGAGAGTCGTGGAACTCTTGGTTAGAATGAATTTCTTTTGTAGTATAGTATTGATACCAATACAGTTATGACTGGACACAGTTAATACATACGTGAAAGGCTCGTGACAAGAATTCTTATACATTTTTTATTTAACCCTCTAAGATTGTACTGTGCAATAAGGAACATCATCAAAACTATGACTTAATCCCTCCTCGCCTAATCAAATAAACACCTTTTTCCTTCAGTGTATTCTTAGCACATACAACATACATATTGTCACACCTTTATCCCCGAAGGGGTAGGCAGAGGCATATTAAACGCCCAGATTTCACCGTATGCATTTTGTTCCACGTAACAGGTGGTGAGGCCATTGCTGTGTTGTAATGGACAGGCGCAGGCCGTGGCGACCTGTTGTTGAAATTGGCTTAACGACTGCCATTTCATTGGTAACCGGGACCAACAGCCCAACGACTTAACGTGCCTTCCGAAGCACCGTTGGGACATAGGACATAGGTCAAATGGCATAGGGCAAAGGACATAGGTCAAATGGCATAGGGCAAAGAACATAAGTCATAGGACATAGGTCAAAGTACATGTTTCAAAGTACATAGGTCAACGGGCATAGGTCAAAGGACATAGGTCAAAGGACACAGGACAAATGTTAAAGGTCAAAGAGGTAGGTCGAGGACAAATGTCAAAGGACATAAAACAACGATCAAAGTTCAAAGGACAGGTCAAAGGCCGTAGGTCAAAGGACAAAGGTCTAATTGTCAAATTACAAAGGTCTTACTACTGGTAGTACCACGGGAAATATTTTTTGCCAGTGGTAATACTATGAATACTATTTACAACCTATATATAGGTATATGAGTCTAGTTTTCCTTATGCAGCTGTTGGCTAAATATTGGGGGTATTCATAATTTTTCTTCGGTCCGGCGGTATTTAAAATATTTGGCTTAAAAACCATCTGAAAAGATGTAAAACATAGGTTTTTTCAGTTAAAAAAGCTGACTTAAAAAAATAGTTTTATTTTGTTATACGTAAGTATGTACATAATTTATTTTACAGGAGAGGTAATTCGCGCGTGATGCAAAAGTAGACGGTAGACCATTAAAATGGAAACATTTTAAAATTGAAGGCCTAGCACCTACAGTAAAAGGTTTTGTTTATTTAACTTGTGATTTTATTGTTGTTATTGTTTGTTTTTTGTATGTTTATGTATGTGCCTAATAAATGTGTTTTATATCTTTCTTTCTAAAACTTTTGCGCTTGCTTCACCCCTCGCACTTCCTCGTACAAATCACTTCTTACTAATTAACCGACTTCCAAAAACGAGGAGGTTATGTGTTCGATCGGTATTTTTTTTTTGTTTTTTACCCCTAAAGCTTTTTCAAAACTTAGCCGATTTTTATTAAACATATTATTTTGTAATGTGGACGTGATGCGCTTTCATTTAAGACCCCACTCGAGTATATTTTGCAGACATTTGCTTATTCTTCCCCACATTCACCCCCACAACTTTTCAACGGCTTCACCGATTTTCATCAAATATAGCTAAGAACACTCCCGAGTAATTCACCATTCAAACAAAAAAATAACGAAATCAAAATCGGTTCACCCTTTCGGGAGCTACGGTGCCACAGACAGACACATACACAGACACGTCAAACTTATAACACCCCGTCGTTTTTGCGTCGGGGGTTAAAAAGTACTGATGGATATAACTTATATTAATATTGCAGCGTTTATGCAGTGTTCCGAACAGCATAGATACAGATTGTGCCACTTATTTTTTCTCTGAACATACAGATATTGAATGTGATATTATCAACTCTATCGTTGACAATGTGAACAATACGTATTGTGAGAGAGCCGATACTGGCATTGTACTCACCAACAATAAGGTTGTACACAGAAAATATTCCACAGGCTACGTGGACAACTGCTACTTGCGAGATAGGTTGAAAAAATTGTTTTGCCGTACCCAGTTATGACGGAAATGTGGAAGAATAGTGTAGTTGAATTCAGGTCACCAGAATATTCAGATTTAAACCGCAGGTTGTGAATATGAAAACGTCTAAGCTTTCATTATAATTTCATCTCGTAATTTGACAGCATATTTGAATTCGTTTCTGCAACTAAATTTGAACTGGTTTGTTATGTTTTTTCTTAGAAACATTTTTGAAAAGCAATTAATATGCTAACTATATTCCAAATTCAAAGTGGACATTGTGGCCACAAACCACTCCAAACTGACGAATTAATACACCTCTTTCAGTCTTAAGCCGACTTAAGGCGTCATCTACCGGCACTTACTAAGTAAAATTTAGTTTAAACTTAGAATTGTTGTTTTTTCACAATCAGAATCAGATATTTTTTTGTGAAACATAGGTAATTGATGTAGAATACTATAAAATCTGCTATGTTTTGTCCCAATGACGTACAAATATTTTATAAACGGACTTAAGCTAACGTCAAATTACAATAATAATCACAAATTACAATAAAAATAGGTACATTACAGCTCAAATAATTTACAATTAAGTCAAAAGAATTCCAATTAAATCAGTTAAATTACTATAAAATAAATTTTTAATAATATAATTTAAAATAATAAATTTCCATCCCGCCTTATCCCCGAAGGGGTGGTAGAGGCATATTATGTGCCCACTTTTCACCGTGTGGTTTCCTGTCCCACGTAATAAGTGGTGAGTCCATTGCCGTGTTGAAATGGACAGGCGCAGGTTGACGTTAAATTATTTTCATTTACATAATCGACAATAAATTACATTATATTTTTATTATACTATATCATTATCATTTATAAAATCGTCTATTGAATAATAGCATTTAGCGATAAGAATTTTAAATAGTGTACTTTTAAATTTATTGAATGACTGGTTTTTGTTTGAAAATTTGCTGAAACATTCCTTCTGGACGCATGAAAAGAAACAAGTGAAGCAATGCATAATAGTTATAGTATACTACTATCGTAAGGGAATGAGAAAGTGTAACATTTCTGGTTACACTTTCTCATTCCCTGCAAACATTCAAAACTGCCAGCTTTAATATTTAAAAAAATATATATTTCATGTTTCTTGTACAAAAATTGCAGACATATTCAAGTTTGTTTCAAAAAAATTGTATGCTGCGTGGAAATTTAATGATGAGTGAAATACGGTTGATTTCTATTTCTAGCAGGCTACCTATTCAGGTCACGTTTGTGCGCGTGACTTTTGTACTGAAACCTCAAATAGTGAGCAACAATGTTAAAAATTTTTTTGGTAAACAAAAAATATCTATAATACGTATTTTGGTTTCCACACGCCGACGTCATTCACGAAGTCTTTGTGCAGAATATAGATTATTTTTCGCCATCATTATAATTTTAAATTAAGTACCTATTTACACATTGTCGTGTAATTAGGATTGGAATAAATTGCGCAATTGCAAAAACAATAGGTATGTACTTATAGGTATTATTTTTTAATGACTAAATTTCATATCATTAAAATCATGAAAAGCAGATTTTTTATAAAATTTTTGAGTTTCTGTGAATATTTTGGAAAAAAAGTTTATGTATTTTTTTTATACCACTGAAGTGGCAGATAATACGCATGGTATTACCTGATGGTAAGTGGTCACCGTTGCCTATGGACGTTTGCAACACCTGAGGTGCAGCACTCGCGAGCCGACCCTTTATAAACCTTCTAAGACCCCTTTTGATGACCTTTCTAAGACCATTTTTGTATTTATGGTATAGACAAACCCAATGTAACAAAAATAGCTTTTAATACCTATTTTATTTTATTTTGTGTTATAAGAAGGATGTGGGATTTCCAGTACCTACACATAAATTTACAGTGGAAATATTTTCTCTATTGACTCAAACCCGCGACTTCTCACCTGCTGGGTGAGCTGCTTATCCGACTAAGATACCTCGGATAATCCAAGACGAAATCTGACGATTTTATCCACCTCTTCTGCCTTAAGCTACGTAGCGCCATCTACCGGCCTTTGGTTGAGTTTCATTTATCACCTGTAATCACTCGATTTGTGATGACACCTAACAAAACATTATTTAAAAATTTGAAAAGCTATTATTATGCTAAGTGTAATATTTATCAGGTTCGAGTGAAACCCAAGCCTTTTCACACGCCGGGTAAGCTGTGTATAAAACTAAGTTACGCCAGGGACGCCTGGAAATGATCTGCCGGCATAGTGAAATAATATTAAATTCTAAATAGGCCATCAAAAAAAGCCTTTCTATGTTTCTTGACGGCTTTTCTCAGGTGGGCTGCGTTCCAAAGCGGTGGTCACTTTAAAAATATTTAATTTATCTTTAGTTTTAGTGTATGACATTTTGTAACTACCGTTAAAATGGTCTGTGCAAAATAAAGGCATTTTTTTTGTTTCTTTTTATTTATGTTACCATTTTAGTTAGTTAGTTACTTTTTAGTTAGTTACACTTAGGAGAGGCCGCAGTGGTAGCACTGCGGCCTCTCCTAAGTGTTCGGGTGTTATCCCGGTCTCTCGGACTGCTGAATGCTTTGTTATGTTGAGTGTTCTGAAAAGATTTTCTTTCTAATAAAGCGTGCCCGGTAGAAGTACCACTCTCAGACAATGGAAAGAATAGAACTTAGCGATGCTAAAGATTGTTTTAAGTTGGACCACCAAAACCTGGAACGCTCTGCCAGTGTACGTACTGTTTACAATCGCGGGTTCTTCAAACGGAGCGTGAAGAGGCACATCATTGGGCCGCCAACTTAAGGGACGCTGTCAGTAGTCGTGTGGATGTGAGAGTAACCCTCACTTCATTGGATATAAAAATGGTTTTCGAGCAGGTGAAAACACATTCTGCTCAGCCGTGAGGTAGGGTAGCCATTGCAGTAGGAATTTGTCTAGAAACTTGAGGTATACTTTTTTGGTTTTTATGCTACCCATACCAATATACAAAACTAAAAAGTTTGTTAGTATGTTTGTTTGTGCGTTAAAATTACTTATTACTTACCCGTGGTACTACCGGTGGTACTACTGGTACTTTTTTTTAGTTTTAGTCTCCTATTTTTTTCTCCTGTTTAGGTTGCGATTTATGCGCTGGGTATCCGCTCTCGATTGCGATTTATGTAGATACATAAAACATAAAGTATTTTATATTATTTATTAAGTAGTACCAGGGGTAATATTAAATCTCCCGTGGTACTACTATACTTCATAGTAGTACCACGGGCAAAAAATATTTCCCGTGGTACTACCAGTAGTAATAATAAATAAATAAATAATAAATATCCATCACGCCTTATCCCCGAAGGGGTGGCAGAGGCATATTATATGCCCACTTTTCACCGTGTGGATTCCTGTCCCACGTAATAGGTGGTGAGCCCATTGCCGTGTTGAAAATAGACAGACGCAGGTTGTGGCTACCTGCTGTTGAAATTTTTAAGCCGCCCATAAGGCCTTCAACCAGGCTTAACGACTGCCATTTTCTGGCAACCGGGACCAACGGCTTAACGTGCCTTCCTATGCACAAGTAATTTGACAATTAGACCTATGTCCTTTAACCTACGGCCTTTGACCTGTCCTTTGAACTTTGTTCGTTGTTTTATGTCCTTTGACATTTGTCCTCGACCTACGCTCTTTGACCTTTAACATTTGCCCTGTGTCCTTTGACCTATGTCCTTTGACCTATGCCCGTTGACCTATGTACTTTGACACATGTACTTTGACCTATGTCCTATGACTTATGTTCTTTGCCCTATGCCATTTACTACCAGTCAAAGGGCATAGTCCAAAGGGCATAGGTCAAAGGGCATAGGTCAAAGGACATAGGTCAAAGAACGTAACTCAAAGGTCAAAGTTCAAAGGTCATAGGGAGAAGGACATAGGTCAAAGGACATAGGTCAAAGGACGTAAGTCAAAGGACATAGGTCAAATATATTGGTCAAAGGACATGGGTCAAAGGACATAGGGCAAAGGACAAAGGGCAAATGTCAAGGACAAATGTCAAAGGACGTAGTTGAGATGACAGAGGTCAAAGTACATAGGTCAAAGTACATAGGTCAAAGGACATAGGTCAAAGGGCATAGGTCAAAGGGCATGGGCAATGGGCACTACTCCGGACTCCTACTAAGTAAAATCACACGGAACCCCTTTATCTACCTATGGCTGGTAAACCCGGTGAGCGCTCGAAATGAAAACCCCAAGGCTCCCGACAGTTGTGAGTAACTAAAAGATTTATCACTGCAAATATTTTGGAAGTAATTTTAATAATCTTTTCAGATGGCACAATTAGGAAAGTGAAGTTAAAGGAAACCCACAGAATATTCTCTACGCTTACAATACAATATGGCACTGGCGTATATTTGATGCAAATTGCAGAGCTATGCGACAAATATGTCGACTCTCTGAATCAATAGGGAACTTTGATCTCGTCTGTTAATCAGCAGGATCACCATCATTTGCAGGTGAAGCTATATAAAAGCCCATTGCGACATTATTAAGAGGCTTGACGATTCCTAATATAATACCCTAATATAACTTGCGAGCGTGTTTGAAATCTCTTATGGAAGTAGAAGCGAAAGTTGTATGTCGGGTCGTAGCAAGTGAAAAGCCATTGTCTCGTTGAATATTAAAACAGAAATAAAAAATAAAAATTAATCAAAAATTAAAAAACATCATAGATCTTCTTTGTATGACGTTTGATAACTAGTCCTAGCAGGTTACTGGTGTTTCACAAATGACCCTGTATAAAATTAATAATTGTTTTTATTTTTTGAATATTTTTTATTATTTTTTTATTATAAATACGAATCGTAATAATAAAAAAAAATATTAAAAAAAAAATAAAAAAAAGCATCTTAGATCATTGTTTTATGATGTTAGCTAACTAGTCCTAGCAGCTTGTTGATGTTTTACAAATGAGCCTGTATAATGTGCAAATTTATGCCAACCCTATATTCACTAGTCTCAAGCGACGCATTAGTGTGCATTATTCTCTGCGGTGCATAACCCCATAAAATGTAGTAATGGAGGAGCTTAGGCACTGTAACGTGTTATTTTGCATGAACTCTATCAAAGGTTCTATTCTATTTGATGAGCCCATTATATTGTAACTCATGCGATTGTCGTCTTTATGTATTTGTGAAATTTCAGCTTCATTTCACATGCAAGTGTTTTTGTAGAAATTCGAATTGACAAATACTTATTTTAATGGTATTTCCGGTCTTATTCGCGACGTATATTATTAGGTACAAAGCCTACCTTATACTTCCCGACGTTTCGACCGGATTACACCAGCCGTGGTCACGGGTGGACATCGGGAATCGTAGGTAACTATAAGGTAGGCTAGAAATATCATAAATATGACTGAATATCGCAAAGGTTAAAAAACATAAATACTTATTTTATGATTAGTCATAACTAACACAAAAAATAATAATATTTTACTCACACTCGATTAAAAGTTAGATATTTTTAAGTAATAATCAAAACATTCATTTTGTTTTCTTTTTTTTTGTACAATATCAAATCGGACTTTAGGTTGACAAAATGAGATATTTGTTTAACTTAAAATTAATAAATGTTAAAATGATCGGGTAAATGAATTAATATTTAATTAAGACATGAATCAAGTTTAATGTTGAGTTTTAGTTTTTAATTACGTATTATATTATTTTAAAATTAATTTATTTAAAATTTACAACCTATATATAGGTATATGAGTCTAGTTTTCCTTATGCAGCTGTTGGCTAAATATTGGGGGTATTCATAATTTTTCTTCGGTCCGGCGGTATTTAAAATATTTGGCTTAAAAACCATCTGAAAAGATGTAAAACATAGGTTTTTTCAGTTAAAAAAGCTGACTTAAAAAAATAGTTTTATTTTGTTATACGTAAGTATGTACATAATTTATTTTACAGGAGAGGTAATTCGCGCGTGATGCAAAAGTAGACGGTAGACCATTAAAATGGAAACATTTTAAAATTGAAGGCCTAGCACCTACAGTAAAAGGTTTTGTTTATTTAACTTGTGATTTTATTGTTGTTATTGTTTGTTTTTTGTATGTTTATGTATGTGCCTAATAAATGTGTTTTATATCTTTCTTTCTAAAACTTTTGCGCTTGCTTCACCCCTCGCACTTCCTCGTACAAATCACTTCTTACTAATTAACCGACTTCCAAAAACGAGGAGGTTATGTGTTCGATCGGTATTTTTTTTTTGTTTTTTACCCCTAAAGCTTTTTCAAAACTTAGCCGATTTTTATTAAACATATTATTTTGTAATGTGGACGTGATGCGCTTTCATTTAAGACCCCACTCGAGTATATTTTGCAGACATTTGCTTATTCTTCCCCACATTCACCCCCACAACTTTTCAACGGCTTCACCGATTTTCATCAAATATAGCTAAGAACACTCCCGAGTAATTCACCATTCAAACAAAAAAATAACGAAATCAAAATCGGTTCACCCTTTCGGGAGCTACGGTGCCACAGACAGACACATACACAGACACGTCAAACTTATAACACCCCGTCGTTTTTGCGTCGGGGGTTAAAAAGTACTGATGGATATAACTTATATTAATATTGCAGCGTTTATGCAGTGTTCCGAACAGCATAGATACAGATTGTGCCACTTATTTTTTCTCTGAACATACAGATATTGAATGTGATATTATCAACTCTATCGTTGACAATGTGAACAATACGTATTGTGAGAGAGCCGATACTGGCATTGTACTCACCAACAATAAGGTTGTACACAGAAAATATTCCACAGGCTACGTGGACAACTGCTACTTGCGAGATAGGTTGAAAAAATTGTTTTGCCGTACCCAGTTATGACGGAAATGTGGAAGAATAGTGTAGTTGAATTCAGGTCACCAGAATATTCAGATTTAAACCGCAGGTTGTGAATATGAAAACGTCTAAGCTTTCATTATAATTTCATCTCGTAATTTGACAGCATATTTGAATTCGTTTCTGCAACTAAATTTGAACTGGTTTGTTATGTTTTTTCTTAGAAACATTTTTGAAAAGCAATTAATATGCTAACTATATTCCAAATTCAAAGTGGACATTGTGGCCACAAACCACTCCAAACTGACGAATTAATACACCTCTTTCAGTCTTAAGCCGACTTAAGGCGTCATCTACCGGCACTTACTAAGTAAAATTTAGTTTAAACTTAGAATTGTTGTTTTTTCACAATCAGAATCAGATATTTTTTTGTGAAACATAGGTAATTGATGTAGAATACTATAAAATCTGCTATGTTTTGTCCCAATGACGTACAAATATTTTATAAACGGACTTAAGCTAACGTCAAATTACAATAATAATCACAAATTACAATAAAAATAGGTACATTACAGCTCAAATAATTTACAATTAAGTCAAAAGAATTCCAATTAAATCAGTTAAATTACTATAAAATAAATTTTTAATAATATAATTTAAAATAATAAATTTCCATCCCGCCTTATCCCCGAAGGGGTGGTAGAGGCATATTATGTGCCCACTTTTCACCGTGTGGTTTCCTGTCCCACGTAATAAGTGGTGAGTCCATTGCCGTGTTGAAATGGACAGGCGCAGGTTGACGTTAAATTATTTTCATTTACATAATCGACAATAAATTACATTATATTTTTATTATACTATATCATTATCATTTATAAAATCGTCTATTGAATAATAGCATTTAGCGATAAGAATTTTAAATAGTGTACTTTTAAATTTATTGAATGACTGGTTTTTGTTTGAAAATTTGCTGAAACATTCCTTCTGGACGCATGAAAAGAAACAAGTGAAGCAATGCATAATAGTTATAGTATACTACTATCGTAAGGGAATGAGAAAGTGTAACATTTCTGGTTACACTTTCTCATTCCCTGCAAACATTCAAAACTGCCAGCTTTAATATTTAAAAAAATATATATTTCATGTTTCTTGTACAAAAATTGCAGACATATTCAAGTTTGTTTCAAAAAAATTGTATGCTGCGTGGAAATTTAATGATGAGTGAAATACGGTTGATTTCTATTTCTAGCAGGCTACCTATTCAGGTCACGTTTGTGCGCGTGACTTTTGTACTGAAACCTCAAATAGTGAGCAACAATGTTAAAAATTTTTTTGGTAAACAAAAAATATCTATAATACGTATTTTGGTTTCCACACGCCGACGTCATTCACGAAGTCTTTGTGCAGAATATAGATTATTTTTCGCCATCATTATAATTTTAAATTAAGTACCTATTTACACATTGTCGTGTAATTAGGATTGGAATAAATTGCGCAATTGCAAAAACAATAGGTATGTACTTATAGGTATTATTTTTTAATGACTAAATTTCATATCATTAAAATCATGAAAAGCAGATTTTTTATAAAATTTTTGAGTTTCTGTGAATATTTTGGAAAAAAAGTTTATGTATTTTTTTTATACCACTGAAGTGGCAGATAATACGCATGGTATTACCTGATGGTAAGTGGTCACCGTTGCCTATGGACGTTTGCAACACCTGAGGTGCAGCACTCGCGAGCCGACCCTTTATAAACCTTCTAAGACCCCTTTTGATGACCTTTCTAAGACCATTTTTGTATTTATGGTATAGACAAACCCAATGTAACAAAAATAGCTTTTAATACCTATTTTATTTTATTTTGTGTTATAAGAAGGATGTGGGATTTCCAGTACCTACACATAAATTTACAGTGGAAATATTTTCTCTATTGACTCAAACCCGCGACTTCTCACCTGCTGGGTGAGCTGCTTATCCGACTAAGATACCTCGGATAATCCAAGACGAAATCTGACGATTTTATCCACCTCTTCTGCCTTAAGCTACGTAGCGCCATCTACCGGCCTTTGGTTGAGTTTCATTTATCACCTGTAATCACTCGATTTGTGATGACACCTAACAAAACATTATTTAAAAATTTGAAAAGCTATTATTATGCTAAGTGTAATATTTATCAGGTTCGAGTGAAACCCAAGCCTTTTCACACGCCGGGTAAGCTGTGTATAAAACTAAGTTACGCCAGGGACGCCTGGAAATGATCTGCCGGCATAGTGAAATAATATTAAATTCTAAATAGGCCATCAAAAAAAGCCTTTCTATGTTTCTTGACGGCTTTTCTCAGGTGGGCTGCGTTCCAAAGCGGTGGTCACTTTAAAAATATTTAATTTATCTTTAGTTTTAGTGTATGACATTTTGTAACTACCGTTAAAATGGTCTGTGCAAAATAAAGGCATTTTTTTTGTTTCTTTTTATTTATGTTACCATTTTAGTTAGTTAGTTACTTTTTAGTTAGTTACACTTAGGAGAGGCCGCAGTGGTAGCACTGCGGCCTCTCCTAAGTGTTCGGGTGTTATCCCGGTCTCTCGGACTGCTGAATGCTTTGTTATGTTGAGTGTTCTGAAAAGATTTTCTTTCTAATAAAGCGTGCCCGGTAGAAGTACCACTCTCAGACAATGGAAAGAATAGAACTTAGCGATGCTAAAGATTGTTTTAAGTTGGACCACCAAAACCTGGAACGCTCTGCCAGTGTACGTACTGTTTACAATCGCGGGTTCTTCAAACGGAGCGTGAAGAGGCACATCATTGGGCCGCCAACTTAAGGGACGCTGTCAGTAGTCGTGTGGATGTGAGAGTAACCCTCACTTCATTGGATATAAAAATGGTTTTCGAGCAGGTGAAAACACATTCTGCTCAGCCGTGAGGTAGGGTAGCCATTGCAGTAGGAATTTGTCTAGAAACTTGAGGTATACTTTTTTGGTTTTTATGCTACCCATACCAATATACAAAACTAAAAAGTTTGTTAGTATGTTTGTTTGTGCGTTAAAATTACTTATTACTTACCCGTGGTACTACCGGTGGTACTACTGGTACTTTTTTTTAGTTTTAGTCTCCTATTTTTTTCTCCTGTTTAGGTTGCGATTTATGCGCTGGGTATCCGCTCTCGATTGCGATTTATGTAGATACATAAAACATAAAGTATTTTATATTATTTATTAAGTAGTACCAGGGGTAATATTAAATCTCCCGTGGTACTACTATACTTCATAGTAGTACCACGGGCAAAAAATATTTCCCGTGGTACTACCAGTAGTAATAATAAATAAATAAATAATAAATATCCATCACGCCTTATCCCCGAAGGGGTGGCAGAGGCATATTATATGCCCACTTTTCACCGTGTGGATTCCTGTCCCACGTAATAGGTGGTGAGCCCATTGCCGTGTTGAAAATAGACAGACGCAGGTTGTGGCTACCTGCTGTTGAAATTTTTAAGCCGCCCATAAGGCCTTCAACCAGGCTTAACGACTGCCATTTTCTGGCAACCGGGACCAACGGCTTAACGTGCCTTCCTATGCACAAGTAATTTGACAATTAGACCTATGTCCTTTAACCTACGGCCTTTGACCTGTCCTTTGAACTTTGTTCGTTGTTTTATGTCCTTTGACATTTGTCCTCGACCTACGCTCTTTGACCTTTAACATTTGCCCTGTGTCCTTTGACCTATGTCCTTTGACCTATGCCCGTTGACCTATGTACTTTGACACATGTACTTTGACCTATGTCCTATGACTTATGTTCTTTGCCCTATGCCATTTACTACCAGTCAAAGGGCATAGTCCAAAGGGCATAGGTCAAAGGGCATAGGTCAAAGGACATAGGTCAAAGAACGTAACTCAAAGGTCAAAGTTCAAAGGTCATAGGGAGAAGGACATAGGTCAAAGGACATAGGTCAAAGGACGTAAGTCAAAGGACATAGGTCAAATATATTGGTCAAAGGACATGGGTCAAAGGACATAGGGCAAAGGACAAAGGGCAAATGTCAAGGACAAATGTCAAAGGACGTAGTTGAGATGACAGAGGTCAAAGTACATAGGTCAAAGTACATAGGTCAAAGGACATAGGTCAAAGGGCATAGGTCAAAGGGCATAGGTCAAAGGACATAGGTCAAAGGACGTAAGTCAAAGGACATAGGTCAAATATATTGGTCAAAGGACATGGGTCAAAGGACATAGGGCAAAGGACAAAGGGCATATGTCAAGGACAAATGTCAAAGGACGTAGTTGAGATTACAGAGGTCAAAGTACATAGGTCAAAGTACATAGGTCAACGGGCATAGGTCAAAGGACACATGACAAATTTCAAAGGTCAAGGAGCGTAGGTCGAGGACAAATGTCAAAGGACATAAAACAACGATCAAAGTTCAAAGGACAGGTCAAAGGCCGTAGGTCAAAGGACAAAGGCCTAATTGTCAAATTACAAAGGTCTTACTACTGGTAGTACCATGGGAAATATTTTTTGCCCGTGGTACTACTATGACGTATAGTAGTACCACGGGAGATTTTATATTACCCCTGGTACTATTTAATAAATAATAATTGAATTTGTGAAGAATACACATTTCGCCGTTGTGTGTATTCTTCACAAATTTGGATTAACCTAGCCACAAACTGACGCGCTCAGCTGCACAAAATAGTCTTCTTACCGGTCAATTTATATTGATGGGTTGCGAGCTCAAAGAGTTTATAAGCTCAATACCCTCACTCTACATTTCAACGTACAAGAAAAACCTCCTGCTATCTTATATTATAATCCATTAAAATATTTTTTTTAGTTTTAGTCTCCTATTTTTTTCTCCTGTTTAGGTTGCGATTTATGCGCTGGGTATCCGCTCTCGATTGCAATTTATGTAGATACATAAAACATAAAGTATTTTATATTATTTATTAAGTAGTACCAGGGGTAATATAAAATCTCCCGTGGTACTACTATACGTCATAGTAGTACCACGGGCAAAAAATATTTCCCGTGGTACTACCAGTAGTACCACCGGTAGTACCACGGGTATATAATATATACGGGTATATACTGGTTAAAATGAGGAGCTACATGAATTCTTTTGATGTTTGTTAGCTCATTTATCGAGGAAGGCTATATAGGCTATATCATGACGCTACTACCCTGTCATGTCATCAAATACCTAAAATTTTCATAATACCTATTATTGTGAAATTAATAAACGGCGGGATTAAACGGGTTCGAGGTACGTTGTGGGCCGCGGGGTCAGCTAGTATTTATAAGGTAGATATTGGTTTTCTAATCTTAAACTTTAAGTAATTGTGTTCTAGGATAAGTAGGTTGTATTATTCCATTACATACAAACCGTTGCAATACCGAGCAACATAATGATATTCAACGCAAGCTTCCGAAACAAACGTTAATCGAGAAATCGAATCGATTAGAACAATCGATGTCTCAGCACACCGAGACCGTTAACTCGTAATTTACGACGGACTGGTGCACGCTGTACACTATAATTCAGTATCGAATACGAGTATATTCGATTATTCTTGAATCTTCTCTGTTCACCGTTTCTGCTGTTCGTATTACGATTTTGTCACTATACGAGTATAAGCGATTTTCATTGATATGCTTACAATAAAATAATAAAGCATGAGAGTCGTGGAACTCTTGGTTAGAATGAAGTTTTTTTGTAGTATAGTTGATACCAATACAGTTATGTCTGGACACAGTTAATACATACCCGAATGGCTCGTGACAAGAATTCTTATACATTTTTTATCTAACCCTCTAAGATTGTACTGTGCAATAAGGAACATCATCAAATCTATGACTTAATCCCTCCTCGCCTAATCAAATAAACACCTTTTTCCTTCATTGTATAGGTGGCAACCCTAGGTATAACAGCTGATTTGAATTGGCTCCGTATTTTATATTGTAATATTGCAAAAATAATTATAATTTTAATTAAAAACCAATTCATCATTGCCAAATAATACCATATTGAGTGTTAAATAATCATTTTCACCATTTATTGTGCTAAAAGTAGATAAATATAAACTTAAAAATTGTACCGGTGTAGTGACAGTTAGAACATCGGAAAAATTTTCAATATTTGAAATGATTACTTGGATTTGGCAAGATTTATAAAACTAATAGTTTTTTCAATCAAGGTTTGTGAGTTTATTTACTTTTACATCCTCATATGTCCATTAATAGTGCGATTTTGTAATTTTCTATGAATAAAACATAACCTCGTTTTGTTTCGCATTTCTTTGCTCTAAGTCTACTTTGCTAATAATTACTGATTCTGTAGCACGTAATTATAACAAAATGTCGAATACTAATAACATGATAATGACGCGTAAGGCCTTGGCTCATCAACGAGAGACAAGGCTTCAATTAACGTTGAAAGAGTTACAGATTTTGAGTGAAAAGTGCGATAAACTGAACAATTAAAGGGACGAAAATGAGTTAGAACTGCTAGTTATTTTAAGTAAGAACGATAAACTCAAAAAAGAACTGGCACAGTTGCATTCACTGTATACTGATGCCTTACAGGATCGGGATAGGTTACAACTTATAGTTGACAGTTTTGACTCATGTAGGGAACATTATGAACAAACTCTGCACCAAATTAGAATACTAAAGGCGGAGCTACAACGATCGGAAATCAAAATATCGCAACTAGAAGACGAGAAACTGAGCAAAGTGGTTCAATCTAATCAGAGTTTGTTCGATGAACTGATGGCTACAAGCTTAGATACTGCTACAGCTCACCCTTCCATTGTCATAGACCTCACTTCTGATGATGAAACCGGGGGCTGTTCTAAATCATTAAAAATTATTAAGCGTAGTAAGAATAAGTTAAAGAAATATTTAAAAATTAAAAAGTTTATTACTAAATCTAAAAAAATGATACATAAATACATGTTTTTTATAAATAGCATGTCACTTAATAGACAGAGATTGCAACTGATTGACCAGGTAAATATGTATATGTTAGAACTTGATACTGTTGCACAACAGTACAAAACTGATACACAGGCCCTTCAATGTCAGATTGACCGACTTCAAGACTCTTTGAAATCAATTTCATATAAATATGAAACAGCAGAGAAACAGAGTAGGGAACAGGTGTTAGCCATAGGTAAATTAGTAAATTCATGTCATTGTCAAAATGACCAATTGATATGCGGCCATGTTCCCTCCTCACCCTTAAGTTGTGAAAGAATTAGATGCAATGATGAATTTTCACCAATTAAAACTGTGTGCAGTGTGGATAAAAGTATATTAAGTTCAAGTAGTAATTGCGAGGCATCTATAATAGAAAAGTTGCAAATAAAAAGTGATGCAAAGACCATAGTCTATTGCGATGAAATAGGTAAAAATTTTGGACATTATTTATCACAGTTAAGTCATTCTGTAATAAATCATACATATCCAGGATCTTCATACTCTCAAATTATAGATTTTATATTGACTGGTACACACTGCATGCAGTCTACTATAGTGGTGCTGGTTGGCAGAAGAGGCAATATTAATAGTGACAAACTTTTGAAATTTTTTGATAAGTTATCAAGTCTGCAAGTAAAACAAGTAATTTTGTCCACCTTGCCATACAGCACTGCTATGAGCCACAAGGAAAATCACTTAAGATACAAATTAAATATGAAACTACATACCATGATATCATATTCCAAAAAAATTGAATTGTTCGATTGGAACATAATTTTCAATAAAAATAGTTTGTTGACATTAGAAAGATATTTTCTATCAAAATTTTTACAACGATAGGTAGCTCTGTTGCTATCTATTTTTTTAATTTTTCAAGCCAAATTATTGGCAAGTACAACTGCTTTTATTGAGCAGGATAGTTTTGATACTTCACATTTGGAAAATGAAATTCCAAAAAACTAGTTTATAGGACAACAGATAATAAATCTGGCCAGTTGACTTTGGCCCCTGAGAATAATCTTAGTAAAAATATTGTTTTTTAAAAACCTGGTGCACCATAATGTTAGAGGTTTAATAAATGGTAAAGATTTAGAGTTAGAGCTATACATTAATGGAAATTCTATTAATATTTTTTGTGCTACAGAGCACTGGTTAAAAGATCATCAAATCACATTATTGAACTTCGTAAATTACCAGGTTGCTAGCTCGTTCAATAGAAAACATTCTAAACGTGGAGGCTCTTTAATATTAATTAATAAAAACTTAAAATTTAAAGAACGTAAAGACTTAGTAGCCCTCTCCATTGAGCGAGTTATTGAGATTGCCAGTATTGAATTTGAGCATTTCATCTTGTTAAGCGTATACAGTCCCCCTAAAGCTCCGTACATTAAATTTGAAGAAAAGCTTGAAGAAGCACTTTTCAAATGCCAATGTTCTAAGAAATCTATAATAGTTTGTGGAGATTTTAATGTTGATATACTAGATACATCATTAACTCCATCAGAGAGAAATAAAATGAAAAATTTATTTAAATCCTTTAATCTGCATAGTACATTCTTAGAACCCACTCGTATTACAGCCACCAGTGCAAAATGTATTGATAATATTTTTACTGTTATTAAACCTATAGATAAAGGTATTGTGGATCCTGTGGAGTCAGATCATCGTGGCCAATGGATAAAATTTCCTAAAGTAGTAACAAAGTCAGCAAAAAACAAATTAAATATGTACCAATTAACCAAAGTCGTTTGAATAATTTTAAAGAAAATGTATTAAAGAGATTACCATATCTACCTAACTTCACTTGTGTAGACCAGTCATATAAACACTTATTTAATTTGATTAATGATGAGTTTGGCAAAGTTTTTACCTCAAAAACACTACATATTGGTGGTCGTCCTGTTTTCAGTGACTGGGCAACACCAGGTATCTTTAAAAGTAGAAATAAATTATTTGAATTATATTCAGAAAAATCATATAATTTTAGGCAAACCTTTCAGGAATATGTGAAAAATTATTCAAAGATATTTAAACAAACGTGTCATCTTGCTAAGTCAAACTTCATTAAAAATAAAATTTCTAATTCTGTAAATAAAATAAAAATGACTTGGAAAACTCTGAATGCGGTAGATCTTTAGTGACTGAAAGAGATTTCCACTTAAAAGTAAATGGTTGCCATGTTACCCCCTGTAACATGGCAACCATAACATTTACCTGGAAGTGGCGACGGAGTTTGAACATTTTTTAAAAATGTACCTATATTGACAACAAAATCTCTCCAAGCATCTTCTAGTTCCGATGAACTTTTATTAGAAAAATCTGTTCTTTGTTGCACGGATGCATTTGTATTCACAGATATTTGTGCTCAGGACATTGTAAAAACATTTAAATGTATCGAAATTAAGAAAACCGCGGACCTTTGGGGATTATTGGTCAAAACTGCATCATATATAATTGAGGTAATTGCGCCCCATCTAGCAACTGTGTTTAATGACTGTGTTTCTAGTGGTACATTTCCTGATTAAATGAAACATAGCAAAGTCGTTCCCTTGTTCAAGGCTGGCAGCGCTACAGAGCCGTCTAATTTCCGACCAGTGTCAGTGCTGCCAACTTTGAGCAAAGTATTTGAAAAAATAATCTTGAATCAAATGCTATCCCATTTTAATAGTCATAAAATACTTCATGCGTATCAATTTGGGTTTACGAAAGGGCGTTCAACTTCCGATGCTGGTGTTGAGTTATTAAAATGTATTCATGAAGCTTGGGAAGACAAGCACGATGCATTAGGTATATTTTGCGATCTATCAAAGGCTTTTGATTGCGTTCAACATGAAACGCTGTGCAAAAATTACACCACTATGGAATAAGAGGCAAACCTCTCGACCTTCTGTCTTCATATTTGAACAATAGAATACAGAGGGTCGATATTAATGGTACACGTTCTGTAGGATCCATGGTTACAATGGGTGTGCCGCAAGGCTCGATACTTGGGCCATTCTTGTTCATCATTTATATTAATGATTTACCATTTTATGTAGGGGACAGGAATAGGATTGTTTTGTTTGCAGATGACACCTCATTAATTTTTAAAATTAAAAGACAATTAGATAACTATGACGATGTAAACAATGCAATTGCAAGAGTAGTTCATTGGTTCAGCTCAAATAATTTTTGCCTTAATGAAAATAAAACTAAATGTATAAAATTTACTCTACCAAATGTAAAACAAGTTGCGGCCAATGTTCAACTGAATGGACAAGTGTTAGAGTTTGTAGAATCAACTGTGTTCCTCGGTATAACTATTGATGCCAATTTGCAGTGGGGCCCACACATAGAAAAGACAGCCTCTAGATTAAGTTCGGCTGCATACGCTGTAAAAAAGATCAGGACTCTAACAGATGTGGATACGGCTAGAATGGTTTACTTCAGCTATTTTCATAGTATTATGTCTTACGGTATTCTCCTTTGGGGGAGTGCTGCAGATTTAAATATTATTTTTGTTCTACAAAAGCGGGCTGTATGCGCTATTTATAATTTGGGCCCCAGAGTTTCTCTCCGAGAAAAAATCAAAGAAGTAAATATTCTAAAAGTACCATCACAATACATTTTTGCCAATCTTATGTATGTGCAGAAAAATCTATCACAGTTTTCTAAACTCTGTGATAAACATAATATAAACACTAGAAATAAAAATCTTTCAGTCCACCACAGTCGACTACATAAGATTGGCGATTCTTTCCAGGGTAACTGTATACGCTTTTACAACAGGCTTCCCTGTGACCTGAGAAATTTACCATTAAATAAATTTAAAAAGTTTATTAAAAACAAGCTTTGTGAAAAAGGTTTTTACTCCGTTACAGACTATTTGCAGGACAGGGACTCCTGGAAATGATCTGCTGGCAAAGTGAAATAATATTAAATTGTAAATAGGCCATCAAAAAAAAAGCCTTCCTAAGTTTCTTGCCGGTTCTTCTCAGGTGGGCCGCGTTCCAAACCGGTGGCGGTGGTCGCTTTAAGTATTTTAAATAGTGTATGACATTTTGTAAGCGCCGATAAATGGTCTATGCAAAATAAAGATATTTTTATTTTATTTTATTTTGTATTCTTAGTACATACAACATACATATTGTCACACCTTTATCCCCGAAGGGGTAGGCAGAGGCATATTAAACGCCCAGATTTCACCGTATGCATTTTTGTTCCACGTAACAGGTGGTGAGGCCATTGCTGTGTTGTAATGGACAGGCGCAGGCTGTGGCGACCTGTTGTTGAAATTGGCTTAACGACTGCCATTTCATTGGTAACCGGGACCAACGGCCCAACGGCTTAACGTGCCTTCCGAAGCACGGAAACGCTCGCAAATGTAAATTCCACAAAGTAATCACCCATCCAAGGAACAGCTATAGCGAAAGTTGCATAATGCAGTGATCGTTTATAGAACAATGAGCCCGCGGGGCCACGAGCGCTTATTACCTCTTAGTACCTTCAAATACCTGAATTAGGAGCCTATTAATTTTTATATGGCTGACAGGAACTTGGCTATCGTTAGATTTTTCATTTTCGGCATTGCTGAGAGCGTCACTTTGTCTATACGACCGCTAGCAGGTGTAGCCGCATGGACCCTACAATCTTGTTAGGGTAAAATAAAAAAAAAATTGGGAGACATTTTTTTTACACATCGCCGTCTAGATCAATGTAAGCTTGTGTTATGGGATTTAGACGACTGATATACATACATATACATTTTTAAATACTTATACATAGGAAATACCCAAACTCCGAAACAAACATTTGTGGATCACACAAATATTTTATCCGACCCGGAAATAGGTCAGATCCTCAGGCGCAGCAGTCGCATACACTACCACTGCGCCACAGGAACGAGACGGGTCGTGAAAACTACTCCGGACTCCTACTAAGTAAAATCACACGGAACCCCTTTATCTACCTATGGCTGGGAAACCCGGTGAGCGCTCGAAATGAAAACCCCAAGGCTCCCGACAGTTGTGAGTAACTAAAAGATTTATCACTGCAAATATTTTGGAAGTAATTTTAAAAATATTTTCAGAATTAGGAATTAATTAATAAATTAATTGCACAATTAGGAAAGTGAAGTTAAAGGAAACCCACAGAATATTCTCTACGCTTACAATACATTATGGCACTGGCGTATATTTGATGCAAATTGCAGAGCTATGCGACAAATATGTCGACTCTCTGAATCAATAGGGAACACGTACATGTACGTTAGCAATACAAACTTTTGAGAGTGTTTGCATGTATTGATCGATGAAATTTATAGATAGAAGACATAACCATTTTAGTTTATAGGACTTGAGACATCCAAGTTACGTCTCACAGCGCTCAGGGTCAGCATTTCTACTTTATATCCTCAACTTCGCACGTTCATTGGCCTCCCCTGTAGTGAGACCATATGGCACCATGTCATTCCTTACTACGTTAAATCAGCACTTTTTGGGTCTTCCCCTCTTACCGGGACCCGGTGGCACTAGTCATTTGTCCCTCTCGTGGGCTTGGTTGCCGCAAGACATGATCATACCTCATATCTCATCATGTTTAATGGAAGAAGATCGTAAAGGGCCCTACCATGAGCTACGGTTCCCACTCCAGCTATCGGTTCATCTGTTGACAAACGCACAATGCAATGAGGCAGTCACTCTAATTTAGTTGGTAGATCAAACGGCAGTTGCCCCAAATAATATCGAAAATCTAAATTAAAACAATCTTGAAGAAGCGAAAGAAGCATGCATGGATCGCGAAGCCTAGCGATCTGTCCTCTCTGACTACCCCGTCAAGGATACAGCGCGAAGGTAGTTTTTATTTTAGTAAATTCAAACAATATCTGCTACTAATAATAAAATAAAACTGGACTGCTCCAAATCCAAGTAAGTTTTAGAAGCAACTGAAAACACACAAAGATGCTGATAATAACGTCAGAAATTTTACTTATCATTAATCCTCTAAGGAGGTATCAAATTTTATCCGGTTCCTTGTGAAGCTAATGTTAGCGTTTGCAAAACGGTGATTTTTCATCTCTCACGTCTTTTGGTACCTTTCAAAATTCTCACACCGTAGTCACATTATCCTTTTACTGAATATAGGATCATGGACGTTTTACATGTAAATTGAGATTGGTTTAAAAGGCTGGCATTTGTACAATCTATAAAATACGTAGAATGAGAACGTTGAAACTTCGATTTGCCCCTTTTTGCGTTAACCCAGATACTGTTGTTTGGTATGTGGTTGATAACGTAATTTTTTTAAGTATGTTCAAAATGTTGAATCCGAGACTACCAGGACTTTAATTGGTCGTGCTAATTAGTGTCTAGCACATAAGACCATTCAACTTTTTTGTTCAAAATTTCTTCCAAATTTAACATCTAAAATAGACACATTTTATTTATTAAATTTATTCGGCCCTTTAGACCCACCCCAGCTCCGTGCTTCGGAAGGCACGTTAAGCCGTTGGTCCCCGTTGCCAATGAAATGGCAGTCATTAAGCCAAGTTGAAGACCTTATGGGCGGCTTAAAAAGTTTGAACAGCAGATCGATAGGTACAGCCTTCAAAATCTTCGTAATGTCGCTGACCCCAAATTCAAACTCGGTAAAGAACTTAAAATAATATTTTCTGTCTTGTTTTAGCGTGTTATACTCTCATAAATCTTTTTTTTCTAACCTGTCTACAGAACTTGTTTTCATAGAATATGTTCATGATCAAAAATAGTTATGAATATGTGGGAGAGGTGTAATGTCTCGAAAACTAACCAAAAGTTTGGTTTCAGTTGTATTAAAGAAAACTTACTTTGAAGCGCTCGTGGCCCCGCTGACTTAGTGTTCTGTAAACGATCAGTGCGTTAAGCAATTTTCGCTATGACTTGTCACGGATGGGTGACCACTTTTTGGCATATACATTTGCGAGCGTTTCCGTGCCTCGGCAGGCACGTTTAGTCGTTGGTAACGGTTAGATTTCATGGGGGACTTGAAAATTTATCAACAGTAGGAGGCCACAGCCTGCGCCGGTCCATTTCAACACGACAATAGACTCACCACCAGTTAAGTGGGACAAAAATGCCTACCCCTTCGGGGATAAAGACGTGAAAATATGTATGTATGGTAAATAAAATTGTTAATAACATATCCTTAACGTCATAATAAGGTCAAGGCACACACTCATACACACCATAATGCTGTTTTTTAACTATTTGAGAACTTAGGAGTCGGGTTAGGCCGAGACTTACATATAAAGACCACGTAAGCAGTTTGCGGAAATCGGAAAAGTCAAAGGTACTCGGATACCCAGACGTGCATGTATGAAGCGATTGATGAATCTGTAAGAAGCGAAAGAATTATGCATGGATTGCGAATCCTGGCAATATGTCCGCTCTATCTACCCCGTTAGGGATATAACGTGAAAATAGTTAGTTACCTAGTTACTTAGTTAATTAATATTTTAAAAGGTACTTTATGTAGTAGAGACAGTGACGCACAAGTTACACCACGGTGTAATACAATGGCACATTTCGCTTCTTTAATATCTAACGCATTTTTTGTACAAGTCATCACTTATAATGATGATGTAAATATATGTAAAGTTAAGCGAATTGGAAAAAAACGTGACGAAGAGTTATTTAATAAATATATTTAGGTCATACATATATGAACAGAAGGGAAACTTCAAATAAACGTGGAAAACGGCCTACCCACACAGATGCAGGCATCTACAGGTAGAGTGAGCGGACATTGTAGTACTGATTGAATCGGCCAGTTGCGGTTGTCGCAGTATTCACGTACTATTTAATGAGTATTTTAATATAAGTACATTGTAACCCTAATCTGAAAATATAACTATAGAATTTGGCCTAGTTTCCTTATTTACATGTTAAGTGTCACGCCTACACATTCGGAGATAAAGGCGTGACAATATGTATTTATGTAAATAAATATATTTACACCTATAAAGAAATGTCAAAATAACAATAATGTCATTATAATGTCAAAAATAAGACAATCCTAAACTTTAATCCGTTTTCGGGATATTAGAAAAAATGACAGACAAAATTTTCCTTTCTTTTCGTCTGAAATACTTGATAAATTTGACGTATAAAATGGATAAGGTTAGCCGTCTGACCTTTCTGCCCCTAAGTTAAGCCGCAATCTAGGTTCAATAAAATATTCACCAATAACTCTACCACGCCACGGACTAGTGGTTTCTCTGCTTGTGGTTTATAGTTACCTACAATAAAATGCCAATTCATTCATTTTAGCAACTTTCTAAAACTAAACCATCAATCTACAGTATAACTAATTATCTATATTTATACTAATACTAGATGACCCCCCCGGCTTCGTCCATGATATACTTCGAACTCCCGTCGCACCTATTTTATCCCGTCGCTTATAAATTCTACAATAATGCATAAAAATTTGGCCGATTTGTCGACATTTATTACTATTGCTCCTCTCTTCAGGGTAGTAGCGTGATGGTACATAGCCTATAGCTTTTCGCGATGAATGGGCTATCTAATACAAAATAATTTTCAAATCTTACCTGTATAGGAACTACGGGTTAAAATATTATTTTTAAATAAACGATTAAAGAGGACTAGGTAGCTAAAATCATAAAAGATGCTGTGTAATTATTTTTAAATTTTTGTTTTTTTTTTTAAATTAATAATAAAAGTATTTTCAATATTTAATTTGTTTTGACGTACTGATTGAATTACAGTACTACTTAGCAGTACTACATAACTCGTGAAAATCACAGCGGAGGGGGTAATCCGATGAAAGCTCCTTTGACCTTAACCTTTTTTAACCGTATTATCATCGATTATCAAGGTATACAGATCGTGAGGAAACATAGATCCAGGAGTACTCTCAAGCGAATCCAAGATCGAAAACCTAAGACGCAGCTCGATGGTTCAATGTTGTACTCGTTTCGTCACGAACGAACGTTTTCCCAAAACTGGTAAAACAAACATTATTGGTTATGACATTGGCTATCCACTCCTAGCAGGTTACTGGTGTTTTACAAATGATCCTGTATAAAGCTGAAGAGTTTGTTTCTTTGTTTGGTGGAACGCGCTAATTTCTACTGAACTACTGATCGGATTAGAAAAAATATTTTAGTGTTTCATAGCTCATTTATCAAGCACATATCATTACGCTACTAGTCTGGAGAGCAGAACAGTAATCATAATTGTCGACAAATCGGCATTTTTTTATGCATTATTATAGAATACAAAAGCGACGGGATTAAATAGGTGTGGCGGGAGTTAGAAGTAAGTCACGGGCAAAGCTGTGGGGGTCACCTAGTATTTAAATAACTACACAGTTACTTGTCAGTAAAACCGTTTAAAATACTATTCTAATTAAATAATCATTTTGGGACATTTTTTTTACACAGCGTCATCTTAACCAAAGTAAGCAAATATAAGCTAGACTACCAATAAACATACTTATATATTTCTAAATCATACCTTCATATTATACATAGGAAACACTCAAATTCGCAGATTACACAAATATTTTGTTTCAACCCGAGAATCGAACCTAGGACCTCAGCGCGTATACTACTAATACAAGTAATTATTCTAATATTTTTTATTAACATAATAATATATGTTTTAATAACATCTTAATCTTAATAATATTATAAAAGCGAAAGTTTGTATGGATGTTTGTTACTCTTTCACGTAAAAACTACTGAATTGATTTTAATGAAATTTTAGAATAATATAACTATATTATTCTAAAATTTCATTAAAATCAATTCAGTAGTTTTTTAGAAGCCTGTGTGTTATTCTGATGTATAAGCTAACTAGCTTATACATCAGAATAACACACAGGCTTCTTTTTATCCCGGGAACAAGTTGCTGTGGGAAACGGTAACGGAAAAACTTATCTACGAGGGCGAAGCCGCGGGCGTCAACCAGAATCTTAATAATATTATAAATGTGAAAGTTTGTATAGATGTTTGATACTCTTTCACGTAAAAACCACTGAATGGATTTTAATGAAACTTAACAATAATATAGCTTATACATCAGAATAACACATAGGCTACTTTTTATCGCGGGAACAAGTTTCTGTTGCTAAAGGGAACGGGAAAACATCTCTACGCGGCCGAAGCCGCAGGCGTTAACTAGTCCTTACATATGTTGGTGCGCTTACACAGATATTGAACTTCAGATTTCAAAACTTTACTGTAAGTGTTTTGTATTCACCAGTACTTAGACTACAGGTCTGTCAAAATACTGAAGTTTCGTGCTATTAAAGTATGAGAGACCCTCACGTCTGTACTTTAATCTACATAATTGTATCACGTACAAATATAAATTTTATCTACGTGCACTGTTTCCTGAAATAAATAATAATAAATAAGTGGATGATAAGTTTTGTTTGCGAATGTACAAAACATTTTATATTTATGTTTGTTGTATGAAGTGCTCATAGCCTCGCTGACTTAGGTCCGTATTCCAGAACGTTTCTCAATACTCAATCAACGCTTGAGGCTAGATTTTGCCTTATAAAATTTACTCTCAAGCGTCGATTGAATATTGAGAAACGTTCTAGAATACGGCTCTCAGTGTTCTGTGAACGACCACTGTGTTAAGCAGCAACTTACGTTATGACTGATCCGTAGATGGGTGACTGCTTTAAGTAATTTTTAGTCACGAGCGCTGCTATTCCTCGAAAGGCAATGCAAGGAAAAAGGGGAAAAAAAGATCAGAAAAGTCCTTTTCAATAGAAAAATAATTTCTGTTTTTTTAAGCTATTGCATAGTTTTTATCGCGGGCTTTGAGTGGGCTTTAATCAAGAAATTCCGTAAGGAAAAAAAACCTAAGACGAAGGTCGAGACGAGGTCACACGAAGTTCACCGAGCACGGCCGAGCGTTGGCTTAACGTGTATGTACATATATTATATGGTGCGATTGTCCGAAGCTCACACGGATCGAGACATGATGATAGTGAGTGTGAGTGTGAGGGTGAGGATGAGGGTGACTGTGAGAGTGAGGGTGGGGTGAGGGTGAGAGTGAGAGTGAGAGTGAGGGATGAGGGTGAGGGTGAAGGTGATGGTGAGGGCGAGGGCGAGGGCGAGGGCGAGGGTGAGGGCGAGGGAGAGGGTGAGGGCGAGGGTGAGGGTGAGGGTGAGGGCGAGGGCGAGGGCGAGGGCGAGGGCGAGGGCGTGGGCGAGGGCGAGGGCGAGGGCGAGGGCGAGGGCGGGGGCGAGGGCGAGGGCGAGGGCGAGGGCGAGGGCGAGGGCGAGGGCGAGGGCGAGGGCGAGGGTGAGGGTGAGGGAGTTCTTTTTTGTGTAACTTGAATTAATATCAAAGAAAAACAAAGGTGTGCTATGCAATAGCTTTACCGCGGCAGTCTCCGAGTGCCACACGTCTTTTTTTTAAAGATTTTTTGTTCTTACATTAAGGCGACAATTCTCGCCGGGACTGCTAGTACATTAAAAAAAAAACGGAAAATATATAAGTAGAAGTAGATACAATAACAAAGCATCCTGTACATGTAACAGGACAACAAAATCCCATAAAAAAGCGAGCAAGGCAAATAGCCGTATCTGTATATTATCGTGAATTCCTAAAGCCAGCCAATAAAATTAGCCTGTTCTCCGGAATAGTACTGTACTCCTGGAATATCGATAAAAAGTAAATATAAATAAAATACTAACGAAAAAGACAAATTTGTCTGTAGTTCTATTTTTAGTTGGTATATCTCGTCCTTTAGTCCATTAACGCTTTCGTTGGTGGTCGGTAGACTTTGGGATGACAAGTCCAATTCACATTCACTGTCGATGATGGTTATACTATGTTTGTTTCGCCCTCTTTGGGTAATGTTTACATATTCATTCTCCATGTCAATTTATTTGTTCGTATAATATAATTGTAAATATGGTGCCACAGTTTAATTGTAATATTAAAATTTCGTATAATTGTAATAATCTGCCAAATAATAGTTCACAAAAAGTGAATTGTTAGACCCAAGGTTTGAACTCAGCACCATACTAACACAATTTGAACCCTCTAACCAACTTGCTACTTGGAAGATGCGTTGAAATTTCTTAACATATGATGCTTTAGTAGATTTTTTGTAAAATATATGGATCTATGATGGAAATAGATATAGTATGGATGTTTGTTACTCTTTCACGCAAAATCTAGTGATTGAAAGAGTAACAAACATTCATTAGAATTTATTCAGTAGAATGGTTTTTAATGAAACTTTACTAGAATATAGCTTACACATCCGAATAACACATAGACTACTTTTTATCCCGAAAACAAGTTCTTGTGGGAAACGGGAACTCTAGTCAACTAGTAAATAAATATATAAACACTTTGGGACACTTTTTTACATTTCTTCATTTAGTCAAAACTATAAAGTAATATATGCTTGTGCTATAAAGTCTACAAAGCTAATAAACATACGTAACATTCTAATTACAAACTCCCCAAAATTCAGATACAAACATTTGTAAATTACTCAAATATTATTTTGTACTGATTAAAAAAGAAAATATTAGTACACTTATAATAATATAAATATTTGGGTTAAAATTAATGAAGTTCGCTACTGTGACTTACTAATTTTATATTCAATAGAATTTTTGTTTTAATACAGGTAAAGAAAGGAGTTCCATGAGGATATTTTAGTAAAGGCACTCAGAGAAAAAGGCTGCGGCAGGTTCTACAACCATCGACTCTACCAGCATACTAAAAAAGTCAAATCAAAACAACCAAAATTTTAAGCTATCGCATACAAATTCTTATAACCAGGTCTTTCAAAGAGACAAAATAAGTTCTTGGCATTTCTTCTTCACTAATTTTAACAAAAATATTTGGTTTTATATATTTCGATATCGATAGTGAGAACATCTCGTAACTATACTTTTATCGGAACACAGCCAATCGGTGCAAGTTCCCTCGTGATGTATTATATACCTACATTTTTAGCTTAAGATTCCAATTGCTATTTATTTTGAACCCCAAATCTAACCTTAAGGGATCCCATGGCCATATTCTGAATTCGGTTGAGTGCGTATTATCAGACAAGCATCAGCTAATATTAAGTTTATGGTGTATCTTGTCACAGTAATCATCCTAGCAAACGAACTAACTTTTTAAAATTTTAAAAAGTAAATATAAAAGTAAATATAAAGTAATTATATGTCTCAGTTTTATATTTTTACGAAAATTATCTTATGTCGTGTACCTTGTGAAATCAATGTATCACTTTAATTTGTTACAAAAATACATTGTTTAATCCGGCTCGAAGGACCATGTACCATTCAAATCCCGACTATTTCGTAGGTAATTAAGGTATTCACTTATAAAACACTGGTTTCAGATATATATTTATTACAAAAACTTTGTAAAAGATATTATGTGGTGAGGTGTTAATATTATTATCCCTTTAATTTTATATTCCCAACTCGGTACTAAAGAGTGCGTCAGCTTCATACTTTAGAAACGACTGATTTTGATCAGATGAAAATCAGAACATCTAGACTAATATTATAAAGCTGAAGAGATTGTTTGTTTGTTTCGTAGAACGCGGTAATCTCAGGAATAACCGTCTAGAATTAAACATATTAGTTATCGACGAAAGTTTTTAATCATCACGCTAATACTTAGGGGAGTAGAGCAACAATCATAAATGTCAAAATATCGAACAAATTGCCATAACTGATTACTTACTTATCATTCACGTGAAAGGGGTAGCAGAGGTATGCTGTACGCCCAATTTTTACCGTAAGCATTTTTGTCCCACGTAACGGGTATTGTCTTATGTAATTTTTAAGATGCGCTCGCTGCCCCGCGGTCTCAGTGTTCGGTAAACGATCACTGAGGTACGCAACTTTCACTATGGCTGGTCGTCGGATGGGTGACCACTTTGTGGCATTTACATTTGCGAGCGTTTCCGTGCTTCGGAAGGCACGTTAAGCCGTTGGTCCCGGTTGCCAGTAAAATGGCAGTCGTTAAGCCTGGTTGAAAGCCTTATAGGCGGCTTAAAAAATTTCAACAGCAGGTAGCCACAACCTGCGTCTGTCTATTTCAACACGGCAATGGGCTCACCACCTATTACGTGGGACAGGAATCCACACGGTGAAAAGTGGGCATATAATATGCCTCTGCCACCCCTTCGGGGATAAGGCGTGATGGATATTTATTTATTTATTTAATTTTTAGGCTTTCGCGGTTTATATTTATATTTTTTACTAGTTATTGCCCGCGGCTAAGTTTTCTCTTTCCCGTTTCCCACAGGAACTTGTTCCCGCGATAAAAAGTAGCCTATGTGTTATTCTGATGTGTAAGCTATATTATTATAAAGTTTCATCAAAATCCATGCTGTACAAAAACTGTTACTGTACTGTTTGTATAAAAAGTAGCTTATGTGTTATTCTGGTGTGTAAGCTATATTATTATAAAGTTTCATCAAAATCCATGCTGTACATTTGGCGTGAAAGAGTAACAAATATCCATTCTTACAAACTTTCACGTTTATATTATTAGTCGGATACTACTCGGGATTTCACGCGAAATAATTTTGTAGTAACGTCGGTAAATGTAAGTACAAAATTGTTTTGCATTAAGTCCCGAGTAGTATATAAATATGAGATATGTCTTGTTGATATAGACAGGACAGGTTGTTATGGCGCCCTGCTGTTGAAATTTTTCAAGACTTTCAACTTGGCTCAATGACTGAAATGCTCTTAAATGGGTGCTCGTCAAAGTATATCATGGACAAAGCCTCGCTCAGCTAGTATAGTATATTCACAATACTCCGTCAAATTATATAAATAAAAAATATCCATCACGCCTTATCCCCGAAGGGGTGGCAGAGGCATATTATATGCCCACTTTTCACCGTGTGGATTCCTGTCCCACGTAATAGGTGGTGAGCCCATTGCCGTGTTGAAATAGACAGACGCAGGTTGTGGCTACCTGCTGTTAAAATTTTTCAAGCCGCCCATCAGGCCTTCAACCAGGCTTAACGACTGCCATTTTACTGGCAACCGGGACCAACGGCTTAACGTGCCTTCCGAAGCACGGAAACGCTCGCAAATATAAATGCCACAAAGTGGTCACCCATCCGAGGACCAGCCATAGTGAAAGTTTCTTAACGCAGTGATCGTTTACAGAACACTACGGCCGCGGGGCCACGAGCGCTTCATTCGCTTCAAATTATATATACAACGAAAACACGAAACTTATAATAATCACGTACCTGAATATTCCTGACCCTCAAATAACTCTTGTATTGAGTGGGAGCACGTGACCAATTAGGTAGATGTTTAGTTTACATCTGCATAGCTATCGAAAAGAGAGGGGTGCTACCCTTCTGTCATTTACTAGATTACAAGAAGAACTTAAAGTACTTGCTTTATGTTTACCGGCCTCACGAAAGATATACATATACGTTATAGTCTATACAACACTTTATACCCCAAAAGTTTATGTTTTAGTTAGAAGCGCTCGTGGCCCCGATGACTCAGTGTTCTGTTTCTGTTTTTACATTTGCGAGCGTTTGCCGTGCTATGGAAGGCACGTTAAGCCGTTGGTCCCGGTTGCCAGTAACATGGCAGTCGTTAAGTCATGTTGAAGGCCTTATAGGCGGCTTGAAAAATTTAAACAGCAGGTTGCCACAGCCTGCTCCAGTCCATTTTTAACACGGCAATGGGCTCACCACCTGTTACGTGGGACAAAAATGCATACTGTGAAATGTGGGCGTATAGTATGCCTCTGCCTACCCCTTCGGGGATAAAGGCGTGACAATATGTATGTATGTAAGAGACGTCACCTTGGTATATTGACAAGCTGTAGAATAGAACCAGAATCGCTGTTTTAGCTCAAAATGTTAGTAGACTATCAGAAATGTTATGGAATAGCGACCACGGGCGCAGTACGTGTTAGTAGAATTATTTTGGCCGACCGATAGAAGTCTATTGGAGTACGATTGTAATAGTAGACTACGAAAAACTGTCAATATGGTACCGGTGGCTTTCTATTGTGCGACGATTTCGATTCTATTTAGACACGATTGAAATAGCAGACTTGGCCCCTAGTTTACGAGTTTCTTTTCCTGGAACGCAGGCTAAACCGTTTGTTGATAACATGGCAATCATTACACTTAGATAAGAGCCTTAACTTGAATATTTCTACGAGATCAAGGTAGAGTTTAGAAATTATTGAAAATACGCTGAAATGACGAATAATAAAAAATCTATATTGAAATATAAAATTGATGTGTCTGTTGTTATTCCAAATTAACCGTTTTTCACTAAATGCTAATGAAAGTTTATAACTTTTTATGATACAACATACCTACATTTTTATTCTCTTTTTATCTGTCTGCATGTTTCGGATAATCTATAAAACGACTGGACCGATTTTAACGATACTTTCACTGACAGATAATTTATGTTATAAGTAGTAGTGTAGACTACATTTTATCCCCGTATTGAAACGGAAACGAGCCCTACGCGAGTAAAACCGCAGTGCGTCTACTAGTTGTATAATATAGATATTCTGTTCATCGCCATTAAAAATTGTATTATAACCATAGCTCATTAACATATATTATATTAAAGACGGAATATAACAACATTGCCAGATCCACCAGCCTGAAATTTGTCCCCTATAGAATAGAATAGATTAGAATATTCTTTATTGTACACCAATCACAATATTATAGTAAAGGATTACACAGGTATTTTGATATTCCCTATACGAGTACCCTATACGTGGAACATAAAAAAAATCATTAGCTGGAATCCTTTGCCATTCAATATCTTCCATCTGACAGTTGAAGAGAACCTAAAAAAATAGACTCGTCAAAAGTCACGTTTCAATTGGTCATGGGGGAGCAAGTGGTTTTCAACGCATCCTATACGCCTAATAATTTGTAGGATACGCTGCATGGTAGGTACACAGTATTAGATGAAGCGATCAGAATTTATAATGATTTATGTATCACGCCTTATCCCCGACGGGGTGCCAGAGGTATATTATATGCCCACTTTTCACCATGTGTATTCCTGTCCCACGTAATAGGTGGTGAGCCCATTGCCATAGTGAAATAGACAAACGCAGGTTGTGGCTACCTGCTGTTGAATTTTTTAAAGCCACCTTATAAGGCCTTCAACTTGACTTAACGACTACCATGTTACTGGTAACGTGGACCAACAACTTAACGTGTCTTTCGAAGCATGGAAACGCTCGTAAATGTAAATGCCACAAAGTGGTCACCCATGCGTGACCAACCATAGCGAAAGTTGCTTGACGCTGCAATCGTTTACAGAACACTGAGACCTCGGTAAAACGAGTGCTTCTTTATTTTGTTGACAGTTCTATAAACACTTATATGGTGATTACTGAGTCGGGGCGGCTAAGAGCGCTTCAAGATAATCATAAACAGCATAGAAATGCGAATGCCAATCTCCTGAACCAACTACATTTGAAAAGTACAACGAAATCAAGCTGGTTTTGATGGTATCGACGCCAAGCTTAAAACTGCTGAAGATATGTTATCTGCAGCAGTTTCAGTACAAGAAATTTCAACAGTAGAGTTCTTTTGTGACGTAAATATCTAAAAAAGAATTAATGTTTTTAAAGTTTCGCAATTGTCACTCATATTTATGATATTTTGGGTCTTATTTGCGACGAATATTATTAGGTACAATGCCTACCTTATACTTCTAGACGTTTCGACTGGATTACACCAGCTGTGGTCACGGGTTGACTGATGAAAAAAGCAAACACAAAGCGGGTAGTTGAAAAAAGCACTCGCACTTCGAGGAGGCGACGCTGAATTTACCAGTCAACCCGTCACTACGGCTGGTGTAATCCGGTCGAAAAGTCGGGAAGTATAAGGTAGGCTTTGTACCTAATAATATACGATGCGAATAAGACCTGAAATATCATAAATATAAGAAAGAATTTCCCGATATTCTTAAAGCGCTCGATGCCCCGCTAACTCAGTATTCTATAAACGATCACTGCGTTAAGCAACTTTTGCTATAGCTGGTCACGTATGGGTTTCCTCTTGTAAAATGGCCGCTTTGAGGCTTTTCCATGCCACAAAGCGGCCATTTTACGAGAATTTCCGTGCTTCGGGAGGCACGTTAAGCCGTTGGTACCAGTGGTCAGTAACATGGCAATCGAGTCTTATGGGCGACTTGAAAAACTTCAACAGTAGGTCGCCAAAACCGGCGCTTGTCTATATCTACTCACCACCTGTTACGTGGGACAAAAATGCTAAAGGTGAAATGTGGGCGTATATATGCCTCTGCCGTCCCTTCGGAGACTTATCCCCGAAGATAAGTGAATGATAAATAAGTAGTTTGGCATTGCAAATAGACACTTTAATTTTATTTATCTCTATAGATGTCTAGTGGACGAAGCTGCTTAGTAAAACTAGGTATTCTATAAAATCGATCTATCATAGATTTAGGTAACAGATCGTTGAACAAGTGCAGTCATATCAAATTTTTAGTATACATGGTACTCAAAACGAATAGGTTTTTTCAAATTTATAAATTGAACATAAGCCATTGTTGAGTTCTAAAACAAGCTTCGTAGTAAAAGGGAATCTATAATATTTAACCTTTTGGCAATTCCAAGCATTCTATAATTTAAAGTTATTAATGGATTGATAAAAATGAGATTTAACTTCAAAAATGAATAAAAAAATGTTTTTAGATATTTTAAACACAAGCTATCTATCCTAAAATAAGCTATTACAAGTTTATACTATGAGATCTATACAACTGATAATCCTATTTCAATAGGATTATCAGTTGTATAGATACTGATACTGATAATCCTATTAATCATATTTCAATATTTCTAAATACACACTACAAAAATATTTTACACATAAATCACCCAAACCCCTAAACAAGCACAAATATTTGTTCCGAGTGTTCCGACCATCCTAATTCTGAGAAAGAGGTTTTACATGTGATAAACTATAACAATTTTGTTTAAAACTTACAAAAACATTAACATACAAGTTTACGTAAAACATCGCGTTATATTCCAAAACTATTATTTATCTTGCTAACTTAATGAAATTACTCTTAATTTCACGTTATTGTATTAAATTTTACTTCAGAATATTTTCGGTTTAAGATAGCTCTGAATTTATGACTAATTAGTAAAATAGCGAGCTTTTTCTTTGTGTATCGTCTATACCTAAAGTATAATTGGTCGTCATCAAGCTTTCATTTACTGTGAATTGACAAGATTTGCCTTTTCATTTCCAAGTGAAATTAATATTTTATTAATTAAAGGAAGCTGTTTGTCGTTGAGTACACAACATTGGCATATTGACCTTAACGTTGATTGAATCATTGGTTTATTTAATAGTAATATTATAATAAAATATAATATAATATACTTTTCCTTTAATTTCAAAGTCAAGGACTTATGGCAATTTAATGAACCTTTCAGTAAACTTAGGAAAACAACTTCAAGAAATATTTAAAAAATACTGCATATAAACTTATTTAATACGTATTTGACTGCCTCTGTGGCATGGTGGTAGTGAATCCGAGTGCTACGCAAGAGGTCGTCGTTTCGATTCCTGCCGAGCATGCTTTGTGTGATGAGCACAATGGTTTATTCTGTCTGGGTGTTATGTATCTATAATATTTTAGTATTTAGAAATATATAAGTATGTTTATCAGTTATCTGGTTACCATAGTGCAAGCTCTGCTTAGTTTGGAATCGGATGGCGTTGTGTGAGTTGTCCTAACGATATTTATTTATTAAATTTTAATCACTTAAAAATATTACGAGCGAAATTATAAATTGCACAATTTTTAATTACATAAATTGATTATATACAAGGCAATATATACTTAGTAAGGGTTAAATCTTTAGAGCAGTTTAATTTATACAGTACTAGCTGACCTTCGTTAGCGCCACATAAGAGAAACAGACAAAAAAGAGACATTAATTAAAGAGGGTGGGAGGCGCGTAGGCTATTTTTATGAAACAACTTCTGAAGTATTTGCTTTTTAACAACAAAAAACTAAATGAAATCGGAATACTTGTGGATGAGTTACTTACAACTGAATAATATGCACGCGGGCGAAACTGCTTGAACTGAATATCCTGTGCGAGACATTTCCTGAATTAATACATAGGGTAGCTACTTTATATCCTGGGAAAACATCTTTTTCCCGCGAAAAAACTCTGTTTTTGTACCGCGACTTCACTTGAGTGGAGCCGCGGGCATCAAGTTTCGGAAACGGTTTACCTATATGCCGATTTTCATCAAAATGTGATTAAATAAACGTCAAAATAATATAGAAATCTTTACAAACTTAAACATGTATAATATTAGTAAGATTACATTCCCGTGGGAATACTGGGAATTCTTTCTTGGTGCTCATCTAACTTAGGTACGCAAAGAACACATTCACCAAATTTTAGGTTGTGTATGGTTTTACCAACGTAGTTCCCGTTCCCGTGGGAATATTCCCGGGTATTCCTTTCTCTAGTGCTGATTCAATGTACATACCTAATAAATACTTCCAACAAATTTCAGGTATGTACTTATGTTTGATAGTTTAGACTGTGTGTGGCTTAATCGGCGTAGTTCCCGTTTCCATAGAAATATCGGGAATCCCGTTTTTATGGATCCAAAGACTTAAAGTATACATTCACCAAATTTCATGTTTCCATGTTTAATGTTTAGGCTGTGCGTGGTTTACTGATATAGAGTCGTTTCCTGTGGGAACACCGAAATCGCTGGTAATACAGGCCTTAGGAGATTCTTCTAAAACAGGTGTAGGTACGTAAGTACATGTTACTAACTTTGAAAATGACAATCTTCCATTCAACCGTTTATTCCTTATTTACGTTCTTAGGGGTAAAAATTCGCAAAACTCCTTCAAAGATAAATATCCTACGTGTTAAAAGGAACCCTAATGCGAAGTTTGGACTTCATAGCTCCGTTAGCTCCATGGATTTCGTGATTAATGAGTCAGTTAATACAACCCTTGTTTACTCCCTTATAGGTTGTTTTTTTAAACCGCGATGCACATGCCCATTTATTTATTTGTAACCAAAAACAGATGTACGTAAATTCATGTTTCTAACTTTGAAAATAACGAACTTCTATACAACCGTTAATCGCTTATTTACTTCCTTAGAGGTTGAATTTCGCAAAATCCTTTCTTAGGGAGCACTACGTGTTAAAAGGAACCCCCATGCGAAGTTTGGGCTTCGTAGCTTTGTTAGTTTTATAGGTTTCGTGATCAATGAGTCAGTTATTGCAACTGCTATTTTACCCCTTTAAGGATAGAATTTATCAAATTTCTATAACGTGTAATTTTTAATTTTTATACAGAAGCAGGTATATGAAATTTGGTGTTGCTATATTTGAAATGAAGAATTTACCATATATACTTTCAACACGAAGTTTGAGCTTCATAGCGTTGGCAGTTTCAGAGATTTCGTGATCAATGAGTTAGTCAGTGATTTTGCCTTTTTTAGATATAGATTGTGGGACATTTTTTTACACAGCGTCATCAAGCCTAAAGTAAGCTAATATAAATCTTGTGGTATGAGATCTTTTTATTTATATTAATGAAAGACATTTATTTATATTTACAACTTACAGCTACTATAAACTTTACTCATATTAAAAAAGGAAGGTAAGGAATATATACATATATTTATAAAAAAAATATTTGGGCATCACAAATCTCTTCCACATCGATGTCAGCCACAACCGTACCCAGAATATGGCATGAGATTTAGATAACTGATAGACTTACTTATATATTTCTAAATACATACATAATATAAATAGGAAACACTCAAACTTCAAAACAAACATAGGTGGATTACACAAATATTTTTTCCGACCTGGGAATCGTACCCGGGAACTCCGCGCGGCAGTTGCACGTGGTAGATTACTACGCCACCGAGGCAGTCAGTGTTGAAACAGAATGAGATAAAAGCAACGAAGTGCGTGATGATCCAGTAATAAAATAAGAGCCCCTCTATCATTGAATATAACTATATCAGTCACACGTTTATCACCGAAGGGGTGGCAGAGGCATTATTAAACGCCCATATTTCACTGTACCTACGCATTTTTGTCCCAGGTAAATAGACAGGTTTGTTACGATCTGCCGTTAAAATTTTTCAAGCCTCTTTCAAGATCTTCAATTTGACCTTGTTGCCTTGCTACCACCGGCTAAACGTGCCTCCCAACTCGGAAACACTTGTGACGTTGAGATGGTAGGCTGGGGGTGAACTTAGGGTGACTTACACACATAGATTAAGGAAAGATGCATTTGCAAGAACATGAGCATTTATTTAGCAAATTAAACGTTGTATTTTACAAAGTAATTAGAAGAAGGTTAGGATTTAGAAAAGAAGCAAACTAAGTCGATAATAGAAGAGGGGTGGGTTGGGTAGGCGATATCGTTGAGACGTATCCCGAGATAAAGTGGGAGACGTCACCTGGTGAGCAGCTGCAGCAGAGAAGGGCTGAGGACCGCCTGTGCGGCCCGTTGTAGTGCGGCGCTGCGGAGGACGTGTCATGTCAGTTAAGACATCCAAAACATAATTTATTTGGCCTGCTTAAAGCTTATGCTATTTCATCTAACTGTATAATATATTTGTTAATACATACGTTACATTTATACCTGGAAAATTGCTCCGAGACAATATTTATTTCGACCCGGGATTTAGCCTCTGACGTCAGTTAAGACAACCAAAACTAAACCTGACAGTATTAATAATCATAAAAGAAGTTAGATTCTTTTATACTAAAATTATGTAATAAGTCCCAACTATTATTTCCCTGAAATGCTCCCTAAAAGTAACCGTACAGGAAATATTCTCTCGCATATTGACCAACTCGCACAACTTACCTCTAGTTCGCCAGAATAAGTAATAAACTTCGATATTAGTTTTAGAGTGGCGTTCAAAAGTGTCAAGTTAGTTTAGAACTTGTTATTGTCAAGCCAATATAGAGAGAACTAAACCAACCAAAACATACTTTCTACTTCATTTCGCGTGAAAGACATAAATTTGTACTGATGTACATGTGTGGAGGAACGGTTGTATAGTGCCTCCGTAACAAAGGGATGATCTATCGACCAGGTAAGCAGACCACAGCTCATCAATTGAATTTATTAATTGGTACTCTAGTATCGATGAATCAATAAGCCAAAAATATAATATAACTAGCTGAACCCTAGTGCTACACCCGTGACGTACTCCGGAATCACAGGGACGCCCAATTAATCCCGGAGTTTATTAATAAAACAACAGTGTATGAATTTTAAGATTTGTTGTCAGGCAAATCCTCACACAACACCAGCACAACCTCAGCAGGGAGATCGATGTTGCACTACTTTATTGACTGAGGAGGCAAGCGAAGCGAGTCGACGAAAATCTCCTTTTTAACTCCACTGGTACGGGAAAAATGCTATTGATGTCCGACCGTCCGTCCGTCCGTCCATTCGTCTACAGGTCGCATTTTTCATCGGATTTGCATGCAACTTGGTATGGACAATCCTTGATGTAGCCAAAAACTTTTAGCGAGAGGGTTTTTCGATCGGGGTGGGGGGGGGGGGGATGGAGGCAGGAGAGGGGAAATGGTCCCATAGTGTTTGGCAAGAGCGTTCAAAACGAAAAAATATGTTAATTTTTTTTTAATTGATAATATAAATTTGCTCCGAAGTCTACGGTTCCACTTTTTTCACCATTAACCACTAGTATATTATTCTTTAACACAACACTTCCATAGTGCGATGCTTGATAAGGCACATCTTGAATATGAGAATTTTAATAGATGTAGATAGTTCGATTGCTTTTTGCTATGTGACTCTGTTTGCCATATAGGCATATATTATTATACGAAAAATACCAAAGCACCAATCTTAAAACTTATTCACATCACTCACAACAACGTTTTCTCTAAAGAGGCAGGATGAAGCATATTTTAGGTAAGTCAATTCGTTTATGGTCCTAGCAAACGGACTAAGTTTTTCTTTAAGTATATTTGAGGTATAAATTCCAAAACGAAGTTATTCGTTAGAGAACCAAAGTGTCGATATAACATTAGAGTAGGCGCATTACAGAGGCAATAGGTTTGGCCACATAAGTAGAAAAACTGAAGGCTGATGTAGCCTGATCTAGGACGATTTAACCAAAGGACGCGTAATGTTATCAATAAAGTGTGAAATCACGTTCAACCAACTTTCGTGCGGCGGGGAAACTACACACATATTATTTTCTTACTCTTGCATGAAGTGTCGTCACTGTCTAACAACCAATAAAATGTAGGTATGCAATACGAATTTGACACAATATTATTCGGCTAATTTAAGATGGTACTCTTTAGATAATGTTTATAGAGAATGAAAGTATATTGAATATAGGCCGATTGAGTTATTGGTATCTTTCAATAATTAATGGTTTTTGTTAAAAATAGTTATGTAAATGAAATAAATTTTCACTTACGAGTGAAAACAAACATTAATTGTTCGATCGCTATAACTTTTACACCATTTCACAGCACATTTCGTCATTTTTCTTTATATATTACCCTCCGAACGTGTACGATAGACTATCTCCGCGGAACAGCGACTTAGCTAAAAATGTTTAGCAAATGGCAAGCGGGGTATAAGCGCAAACGGTAAAATAGCGCGTCCATTGGTTAAATTGTCCTAGAGCCTAATAGATAAACTTTACACAGATACAAAAGGCACCTCAAACTATCAAAATGCCAAATTGCCAATAAATACTATAGATAAGAATCATCTAATGCATGCTTCATTCGTTTACGTCCATATTTTATATTGGTCCGTGATCCTATCCGATATTATTATTAATTAGGTACTTTTTAAAAGACAGTACAAATTATAATTCAGAAATATTTTCATTACACCGAAATTAAGTTATTACGTAGGGTTAACTATTGACATTCTATAAAACAATAGCGACCCAATCTGGATTAAATTCTAATAGAACTTATAGATTTACAGCCATCAATAAAATTTGATATTGCTTAGACCTGTTAAAGATTTATAATAACAATTGTACCAGTTGTGACAGACAGTTTCAGTTACAATTATCATTATTTAAAGTGTCTGGGCTGTAAGGGGCCTTAACATGAACTCCAGCACAGAACGTAATGCGATATCCACATCTGGGATCATCAAATACGCGTATCTGTATAAGTAAGACTGCTGCTACTCAGCTACTGCTCATATATTATATGCACTCACACAGATGCTCGTAGGTACTGGCCCTAGAAGCAGACGTCTCTGTGCTGCTTGAGTCGGTCATAAATATGTAACTATTATTGTGAGAAACCTATCTGCCTCAGCTAAAGAGTAAATAATCATCAATCAAAAAAAAAAAACATCAATACATTTTGTATTGTAATGTTCTCACAATTTAAAACGCGCAGTGTGCTACCAGATGATAGAAACAATCATCACGGTATACTAAAATTAAGTTCTTAATATCTACCACTTACCGCCATATCAGCGTCTTCTCAATCTGTCTGTCTTGCGAGATGCCGTCACTTTCACCAGGGCCCTTGGTTTTAACGTACTACACTCGCGAGAGTTGTTTCACAGCAGACGAGAGTACTTTCACTTGCACACAACTTAAATCTAGATTAAACTGGCACAGAAACGTAGCTTTGTTTTAAAGTCTCGCTGTAAGAGGCCAAACCTTCGGCGATATTACTCTGACGAGAGTTTTAACTAAATACATGAGACCTCTTACACTTTCTATTTCGTGCCGGAACGACAAATTTCCACCATGACCTCTCAGAAGTCTAACTAACCCAGAAGCAACTATCTCCCCGGTTATTACAAAAACACTAATTCCTTTTGCTGTCAACGTCATACGTCAACTTTTTTAAAGGCAGTGTTGCCATGCCTTTTGGCCCAAACACATATTGTTAATTTTTTCACTTAACTTATATTAAAGTTAAAAAATTGAACTTTGCAGTAAATATTATAAAACTGAAGAGTTAGTTTGTTTGGTCGAAGGAAGAAGAAAATCTCAGGAACTATTTGGAGATAGTTTTGGAATTAAAAATATATTTATGTGTCGGGAAACTAGGTAAAGTTATATGCTATATATTATCACGCTACTATCTAAGTGAGTGGAGTAGTAATTAAAATATATGTGTGTACCAAAGTACACAAGATATAAGAAGGTAAGAAGTGAAACTTTACATTTTTTTACGTATTATAGCAATACGTCTCTCATACGTCGATTAAGAAGTTTCACTTATGATAAAGAAGTTTCACTTCAAAACAACATGGCGTGTAACTGAAAAACATGACGATTTTTTTTACGGTTATAAAATTTCTCTCAACGTCGATGAAGAAGTTTCACTTCAAATCTTGTCACGGAATCGGAGAAAAATAAATTCATTCATTATTGTAGAATTAATAAACGAAGTGCTTAAATGAGTGCCACGGGGGGTTTAAAGTATATCGCGAACGGCTTAATTAATCTCTATTAAACAAAGTCCTGCCCTTTTTGGAAAAAGACCAGGTCAAGAGTATCCTTAACACACACAAAATGAAAACACTTATGAAAGTTGGAGAAGCGAAAGCTGTATGCCAGGGTCGTAGTAAGTGGAAGTCCATAGTGTCTGCCTACCTAATGGGAAACAGGCGTGATGATATGTATGTATGTATATAAATTCATGTGTCAGATCTAATTTTACCAAATCAGTTAGTACTTTATATAATTCAATCGCTAGGCCGTGAGTGTGTTGAGATAGTGAGTATAAATGTGGGACGTGAGATGGTAGCTAATAATATGATGTGAATTTAAATAGAGTAAGTTCTAATCAAGGATTATTTGAGACAGTGCATAGATTTAGTTTGTGAATATTTAGAGATACATAAAATTGAAGTGTCCATTTCAAATTAAAAGCTTTTCATTAAATGTTTTATTAATTTATTTTATTTAACACTTACACACATGGCTTAGAAAAATAATTTACAATTATGAACGAAAAGAACAGTACAGCTTATTTTGTTCAAAACTAAAATAACTCTTCCCGCATTCCGGCGATAGGACATCTTGATGAAGTAATTAGATATAAAAGTCAAATCCAAAAACACAAAAATTAAAATATTCGGCCCATCCGTTCTCGAGTTACAAATGGTGTTACTAATACGATTTTGTTTTATAGACTAAATAATCTGTTACTTACTACATAATTACGTTTTATGAAGATACCATTAAAAAAACTCATTCAGCATGTACTTATCCCAAATATCCGTATAAAAGTCTGCAAAGTCCAACAAAAAACAAACAAATTTCTCTTATAACTGCATAAAAACACGATTATAATGCAAATATTAATGCGTCTAGAAGGAAGGAAGAATTTTTGATGAATCTGAGAAGGGGGTCTACATCGGATGTTGTCACTTCCTCCACTTGCAGTTACCGCTTTGCAGCGTCGGCGTCGTGTGCAAATGGCTTCCTCTCTCATTTTATAGGATGCTGTATACGTTAATAATAGTTAGCGCTTATAACAATGTTTTTGCTTCTATTCCCGTTGTTTTTATCATAGAAATTATGATTAAGCTTTTTGTAAGGTTTGATAGCAGTCTATTTAGCATACTTAAGTTGTATTTTCATTTAATAATAATGTCTGTACAATATACTTGTGTTTATATTTATTAATATAATATTACATACATACATACATATTGTCACACGTTTATCCCCGAAGGGGTAGGCAGAGGCATACTATACGCTCACATTTCATCGTACGTCCACGTAACAGGTGCTGCCATGTTGAAATGGACAGACGCAGGTTGTGACAACCTGCTGTTGACATTTTTCAAGCCGCCCATAAAGGCCTTCTACTGCCATTTTATTGGCAACCGGGACCGATGGCTTAACGTACCTTCCAAGGCACAGAAACGCTCGCAAATCTAAATGCCACAAAGTGGTCACCTATTCAAGGACCAGCTATAGCGAAAGTTGCTGAATGCAGTGATCGTTTACAGAACACTGAGTCCGCGGGGCCACGAGCACTTCTGTTCTGTATTTATGTAAATAGGTATATGTACTTTGTATCTTTAGTTTTAGGATATTGGTAGTAGAAGTACGCCACGAAACTTTCACTAATTACCTTCAGTCAAATTTCTCCTTCCATAGGTTGCATGGTAGAAATCGCTTTTAGCGATAAGGCCGCCCATTGTGCTAATCTTACGGAATGTTCTTTTTAATTAACTTGGTGTACAATAACGTATTTAAAAAAAGACGTGTGGCACTCGGAGACTGCCGCGGTAAAGCTATTGCATAGCATACCTTTGTTTTACTTTGATATTAATTCAAGTTACACTAAAAAAAAACGCTTAACTTCGTGTGACCTCGGGTCTTAGGTTTAAAGCCCGCTTAAAGCCCGCGATAAAAACTATGTGCTAAAATAAATAAATAAAATAAAAATATCTTTATTTTGCATAGACCATTTTAACGGCGCTTACAAAATGTCATACCCTATTTAAAATATTTAAAGCGACCACCGGTTCGGAACGCGGCCCACCTGAGAAGAACCGGCAAGAAACTTAGGAAGGCTTTTTTTTTTGATGGCCTATTTACAATTTAATATTATTTCACTTTGCCAGCAGATCATTTCCAGGCGTCCCTGTCCTGCAAATAGTCTGTAACGGAGTAAAAACCTTTTTCACAAAGCTTGCTTTTAATAAACTTTTTAAATTTATTTAAAGGTAAATTTCTCAGGTCACAGGGAAGCTTGTTGTAAAAGCGTATACAGTTACCCTGGGCTATACCCCATAAATATCTCCGAAGCCCATACAACCCAACATGTTAGTAGTGCACCTACTGACTAACGGACGAGCAATGGCTCAAGCGATTTAATGGGTTTGGGAGGTCAAATGGCACTCGTTCATAACAAAACTGAAAAACATAAAGCAAAACGAGTGCTGCTCCTAGTAGTCAAATAAAAGTGACTATGAAATAAATGGGAACCAAGAAGAAGAAAGTGAATACATAATGCTTGTTGGTGATTTGATGTTGGCTGGTCAGGGAGCATTCAATGACTGCTACTTTTGAATTTTGCGTATTTCGATTTAATCTTCAAATATAATTACAAATTTGAAAATACGATTAGGTAATTTGATAATATACGACAAAATAAATATGGAGTACCGACTACCACTATGCTTAATTACAAACGAGTGATAGCCCAGTCATTTTAGGCATTTGAAACCCCAATCTGCGAAAAATACTAAGTTCCAAAACCTCTATCTATAATGTAAGTATATTTTTCACAAAATACCCAAATACCAGAGAGAGCTTTCTCAGCGCTCTACTCCAATAACAGTTAATTTTACAGAAAAACGCAACAGGCATTTTTTGTAAATACTCGTAATTTCACGACAAACAATTTTATAATGACCGGTATTGATCTCCGAGCAATAGTTCGCGAGATACTTGCAAATAACTGATTTTCGCGACCTTTTGACCTTCAAAAGTTTTTAGCCGGCACGATATTAATGTCGATTTTTCACATCTTCATTACAACGCCGTAATAAAGGTGTGTACAAAAATTCAGCTCACTAGGAGTTTTTCCGCAGATAAATTTAAAATGACTGGACTATGAGTAATTGTGCGACGAATAGCTGCGTTATCCAATCCAATGCCAATCGAAGTTCCTTCGATCAACGCTAGAGGCCGCGACTTGTACTTTTCGGCAATGCTCAAGGCGTATAAAGGTATGGGGGAGGGGGAGGGAGACAAATTATGTACTAATATAAAATTTAATTCTATTAATATAGTTTTGCGCAACCTAAGTGAAATGAAAAAATCATTAATATATACATGCTAGGTAACCCCCACGGCTTTGCCCGTGACATGCTTCGAACTCCCGTTGCATCTATTTAATCCCGACGCTTATAAATTCTACAACAATGCATTAAAATTTGCCCGTTTTGTCGACCTTTATGACTACTGCTCCGCTCTCCAGGATAGTAGCGTGATGATATATAGCTTATAGCCTTCCTCGATTAATGGGCTATCTAACACAAAAATATTTTTTAAATGCGACCTATAGTTCCTGAGATTAGCGCGTTCAACCAAACAAACAAACAAACTTTTCAGCTATATAATGTTAGTAGAGATTTCTAAATACATACATATTATAATTAAATTGCAGCTATACTTAGAACAAATCAACGTGTTTGTTACACAAAGAGATTTGTATTGCGTGGGAATTAAAGCCACGACCTGCGCTGGTATTGTTCAAAGGGTTAGCTAATTATAATTAGTATCTCTTTAAAATAAGTACCTCGGTTATGTATTTTAATGGATTTTTATTTGTTTGTGAAGAATTATGTAGCTTTTCGAAAAACTGTTTTCTATAACTCGTTATAATTTATTATATCAAACGTTTTACGCTAGAACAAACTCGCTCTAGGATCGCTCCTTAATCAAACAATGTGGACGAAATTAAATCTATTAAAAAAATGTCACGACAATTGGTTTAAGGGCTGGTTGTTTGATCATTAGTTAACGTGACTAATAGTTAAATTTGGATAGTTAAAATAACTTTTAGTTAAAAATGACAGAAAGCAATTTTTTATGTCATTGGTATATATGTTTTTTTTTATACTACCACATGGCAAACAAGCTTACGGCCCACAAATATTAGTTAACGTGACTAATAGTTAAATTTCGATAGTTAAAATAACTTTTAGTTAAAAATGACAGAAAGCAATTTTTTCTGTCATTGGTATTTATGTTTTTTTTTTATACTACCACATGGCAAACAAGCTTACGGCCCATATACTTATACAAAATACTTATTGTGCATAGAACACACTCAAACTCCGAAACATTCCGGAGTGCATTTGAGAATCACACAAATATTGGTTCCGGCCCGGCATTCGAAACCAAGACTCCATTACTGTGGGATCGCTAAAAGTTGATACACAGTCAACGTAATTTAAATATCTTAACGCCTTATCCCTGATATTCAGAGCGGACAAATCACCAGGCTTCGCGACCCACGGGTACTTCTTTCGTGTCCTGCAGATATATAAGAATCGTCTCATTGGTTATCCGGGTACTTTTGACCTTTCCGCTTTTGAGCAATTTGCCTACGCGCTCGTCGTATATAAGTCTTGGACTCCTTCTACCCTCTACTTGCGCACAATAAATATTCTTCGTCAATCGTTCCTTACTCATTCGTTCACAAACCAACATTGCACGCCCTTTTCCAGGTCAATGCTGACCTAGGACGATTTAATCAATGGATCTTACCGTTTGCGTCTATGCCCCGCTTGCCATTTGCTAAGCGTTTTTAACTAAGTCGCTGTTCCGCGGACTTAGTCTATCGTACACGTTCGGAGGGTAATTTATAATGACAAAATGACGAAATGTGCTGGAAATGGTAGTCAATATACTTTCATTATCTATAAACATTATACAAACTGTTACCATCTCAAATAATCCGAATAATATTGTGTCAAATTTGTATTGCATACCTACATTTTTCTACTTGCGTTGAATTTTTATTGAGTACATTACGCGTCCATTGGTTTAATCGTCCTAGAGGCTGGCACTTTCATTCAAACCTACTGTAACGGTCCCGACGTACCGTTCACATTAATTAAGAAACATTTTGAATAAATCAAGATATTTTGTTGGCAATTAGTAATACTGAAAAAAGGAATAAGTTGAGACGTTTCCTAAGACCCTTTAGTTTTTAGAGAGTATGGGCTATTTATGATGATTTAGATTTATAAGCCATTTATGCAACTCTTAGCACACGTGCAAGTCGTAAAGCTGTAAGAAAAAAGGGTCACACAATTCTATTCTGTGTTGTCCACTCTCTAAATGGAATGCAATTGTTTTATTTTATGATATGACTAGGATGTTATTTTAACACAATTTGAGGTTGTTTTTGCCACTTTCCAAACTTTACAGCTGACAAAAAAGGAAACGTGACATGTTGACGCCTTTACTGAGATGGAATTTACAAACAGAAAAATAGATTAAAATACTTACGCAAAATTAAATATTTAATAATAAATTAGAGCAGTTATGAATTTAGGTTATTAACGATAAGATCTTTAAGAGCTTTAGTTTGAATTAAAGTAGCATTACTCTTTTATTCCTCTATGGTATCAAAAAGGAGTTTGAAATACCTAATAGAAGGTGAACTGAATCTTTACTTTAAGGTATAAGTTGAAGTCACTGCCTATAGTCTGTTTGTATGTACGATTAAATCTTTTAAGCTACTCAAGGATTTAAATGCAGGTTTCTATATCGATAGATAAAAGTTTTATGCGCAATACCTGCACATTGGTATCTACTTTGCATTAATAGCTAGTTAAGTATAAAGTAACTTAGCGAATATGCAATACCAATGAGTTCGAAATATTCGTAGTAATATGTTTATCGTAGTACCGGAATATTTCAAAATCCGACTTAAGTTGTGTTCGTTAAGGTTCATTTTCGGTCTCATTCGAGTGTTTCGAAAAATGGGCGTGTTTTGGTTTTGGTGGAGGATAGGCGGGAACATCCTAGAAGTTAATAAAAACCCCGTGACGCGGGAAGGAAGGGCTCTTTAGCTTTTTCTTTTTCAACCCTGGTGCGCAAGCATCTTTTCGATTATTTCGTTCATTATTAGTTTTTTTGGAAATAATAGTTGGTGTACTTAAAGTTTCATTAAAGACGCGTTGTGAGATAGTGAGATCTCTACTTCGTTTATTGATATTAGATATTTGTTGTATTAGATAAATAAATTGTCTTGTGAATTCGGAAAAATACTATTTTATGATTAATTAGATTGTATTTGATTAAATTCATATGTGCTACTGTAGTTAAATTCCTTATTGGTTATTCAGATAAAATTATAGTGAGTGTTTATTAATTTTCTTTATCTTTCAGTTTATTTACCTTTCGCATAATTCTTCTTGTAGTGTTTTAGTTTCGCGTACGCGGCTTGCGCTGAGGTTTATTGCTAGGGACCTCCCGTCAAGAAAATCTATGACACGGTTCATAGTCTTGAACGAAACCTAGCGGTGTTAACGTAATCCAAGTCCATCTGTAGGTAGCTAGTAGCCGAATAACATTTGGAGAGAGCGGCAGTTGACTATTCTCGTTCTTGCGAGGTCGACTTATCTCCCTGTGTGGACGTATCGGGTGGTATTCAACTCGGTAGGGGACCGTCGAAGTGGATCCCGTTCCCTTTGGGAGCCAAGATTGGTACCATCGGAGCGTTCAGCTCAGTCTTATCTATATACGTATATATACCCACTAACATATATTCTCTAGGGTCTCAGTACACATCCCTGAGCTTCGGCTCGTGGCTGAGACAAACAGTTATAGGAATTAGACAAAGTCAAGCCTAACTAGCTTGTTCCCTTAACAGCTTAGGGTTACGTTACATCACACACCACACGTTTAATACTAAATAAGGAGGTGTCCTCCTGGTTTGAACAATATACACTTAGTTCTATTTGGGGTAGCGTTAAGCACACTGATAAACTTGGGTGGAATAGGGTTATATATATATATATATATATAGGTTTGTTAGGTTTATTAAGTGAACTAAACATAAGCATCTCGTCAGTTTTGTATATATATAGGTTTGTTAGGTTTGTTTTAGGTTTGTTTAGGTTGTAGGTTAAAATATACGACTAATTAATTACAACTTATACAAAACTAACGAGATTCTTATGTATAGTACACCTGATTTAGGTGATTTAGGTGTATTTAGTTTTGTATAAGTTGTAATTAATTAGTCGTATATTTTAATAATTCTTACCTCTTGTTAATTCATGAACCTTTGAGAGTTGTTCTCAGTTACTGAAATACTGAATTAGTTCTGTGAAAGTGCTAAACTGCCTAGCTAATTAGCTTATTTGCAAACCTTGTTAAATTTTGAATTGTATCAATCATTTGACTCGGACCAAGTCAATCGACTAATTACTGAATAGTAACCGTCACGAATATATCAATCTTTTGATAGTTCTATCAGCGTCTCAAGGAATTCCCTATTCTGGTGATTGTATAATAGAATTCATTCTTGGCCGGGAGCGGTTGTCTCCATTTAATAGGTGTCCGCTAACACAAGGACTCTATTACACTTCGACACGGTCAAATGGCAATTGCCTAATGGGTTTCAATATACTATTTCGCTGAGTGTGTTGAATAGACCCAAGATTTTAGTAAAAATCATATAATTACCACTACAGTATTCTTGTTGTGTATTTCTGTTGGCTGAGTCGAATCATAGACCGCATTTTACATTTTTAATCTTACTATATCATCACCATACTTGATTTTATATTTAACTTTGTTTCATCAAACAACTTTAGAGATTGTAGAAATCGCAGAGAAGTTGAATAAAGTATAATTAACCAAGTGCTACGAAATAATAGATCCGTACAAAACTTCCTATTCAGGAGTTTGTTGTATATAAATAGGGCGAGTTTTTAAGCCTATTAGAAATCTTTCAAAATTCTTATTAGTTGTTATGCTGGTCATCACGGAGGTGTTACAGACCTTATAACAGAGTCTAGTTTCACACAAATGATGAGGGAGGCTAATTAATGTTGGATGTTAGCCACCGTGTGTGAGCGGAGAATGGGGCTCCACACCGAAGAAATCAACCCACAGTTGTAGCAAATAGCCATTTACCACTTTATTGTAATTTCGCTCCAAAAGTGAGACTGACACCGAAGAACACAACCCACAGGAGTAGAAAATAGTAATTTACCATATTTCTGTAATTTCCTTTTAAAAGTGAGGTTGATACACAAAAACAAAACTTTTGTCTTCGGAAGGTTTCGATTAGGTCCCGTTTAGGAAATCATTACATTTAGGGATTCATTACAATTGGGCGTCATAAGCCCAGGATTGTTACAATTTGCTGCCTTTGGACCAGGATAGCTTAGGAACATTACACTACTATTGTATATCATTTCGTTTGCCGCCCAGCATTCAATTTACTTTCATGGATCTTTTACCTACATTTCTCTACTGAAAAGCAACGTTAGCACTAGTACTGCGTTGCGAATCGCGAGGCGTGCTTTTTTTTACAATACATTGTCTTTTTACTAACTAGGACAATGTTTTGTAAACTCTGTTTCCGTCATCTACTAAAATATTGTTATGTATTTAAATAGCATTTAAACAAAAGCTTTAGTAACACTATAACCCTGCCAATCTATAAAATCATTGGTTCGTACTTGCACTTAATATCCTTTGAACATTTTATGGTTACAAATTACTGGGAAACTTTAGCTTTGAACGGGTTAAGTGGGCTTACACTTCAAATTTATTGATAAAAGGCTTTAAACGGCTGAAATGTGACCATCTATGGCGATAAAATTAAAGTTTAATAGTTTGTAGGTATATTAGAGAGTGAAATATTCTGTATTATGCACAGATAAGTTTAAATCAAATGCTGTGAAGGGACCCTTGGCTTTAATAAAGTTATTTGCTAAACGGATAATATTACATCCATTATTCTGACACAGGATGGGATTTTCTACAATAATTATGATAAAGTGCTCATAGTCCCACAAACACTGCGTTAAGTACTTTGAATTTGTGCGTGTTGAATAAATATCTCATTCATTCATTCATTCAAATATCTTACAGTGCAGTTGGTCCTGTACTGGTGACAGTTTGTTGCATTTGATTTCATGCGTGTTTTCATACTTCGGGAGGCACGTTAAGCCGTTAAGGCCGGTTGCCAGAGCCGCTATTACAGGAGGCCTGAGGACGTCAGGTGGGCACTTATGTCCTTACAGAACCAGACCCAAGACGTGAGAATTTCATGCACGCCTTTCGCCCCAAGAAGTGGGAATTGGTCGTTTTCTTCAGTACTGCCATGTATTCAGCCACACTTTCACCCAGTTTTTGCTTTCGTTGTCTGAATTGAAATCGTTCGGCTAACACACTCGGTTTAGGTTGCATATGTTTTTCCATAATGGCCGTTACATTTTTTAAAGTTTTTGAGTTTGGTTTATCCGGCGTGCACAAATTTAACAATAACTCTTAACTCTCAGCCCCCATCACGGTGATTAAAGTAGCCACACGCATTTCCTCCTTGATTTCGTTCACCACAAAATAATTCTCAAGCCGCTCGATGTATAATCGCCAGTCATCTGATTGCACTTGAAATTCATTATTTTTCCGATCGCCGATCATTATCGCCGTTTTGTTGTTAGATACCGGTATACTACTCGTAATTCGTTTCACACGTAGGTTTTAAATTGTAATCCTCGTCGCCAATAAAGTATCTCGGGTTAAAATTACACACCAGTAGGCACAGTATAAGCGTATATTGCAACTGAGTTTGATACATAGCTGACATAACATAATTATTAAATATCGTCCTACCTACATTTATACGTATTCATATATAACAACCCAAACCATTAGGCAAAGCCGTGGTGGTAGCCAAAGTCTGTCGGAAACCTTAACATCCTTCCGAGGAGATAACCAGGGTGCCCAGAGCTTTACAGATAGGTAGTGACCATGTGATTTTCATCGGTTCGACTCCGGTACAATATCTGTGGAGATTTCCACATCAAATTAGGCCCGGTTGCCAGTATCATAGTTGTTTAGTCAATGTGAAAGTTTTATAATCTTGAAAAATCTCAACAGCATGTAGCCACAACCTGTCCACGAACACTGACAAGGCATCACTTTATCTTTTTCCACCTGGCGTTAATCCCGGCTATTGCCAAGGTCTGCCGTCTGACTGAGCTTCCTCTATTTTGCCCGATTTTTAATAACCTTTTCAGTCAGACCAGTGGCTCTCATGTCGGACTTGACGATGTCCAACCAGCGCTTGCGAGGGCGACACGGGACCTAGCCCCAAGGCATCACTTTATGTGTCTATTTAATTATGGCCAATTCGGGCTTCAATTCAGTATATTACATATGATTAAATACAAATTATCCATATCTACATCGAAAAAGTTGTGATTTTGAAGCCCAATCAGAACAACTTAACTTCTTTCTGTAATATTATCAAAAAGATGATTAAAAATAAAAATAGTTCGTTTGTATTATTTATAGTTAATAAATTTCTAGATTTTAAAGTTTGTTTATCAATCACGCCTTATCCCCGAAGAGGTGGCATAATATACGCCCACTTTTCATCATGTGTATTCCTGTCATACGTAAAAGGTGGCCTATTCCCGTGTTTAAATAGACAGACGGAGGTTGTGGTTACCTGCTGTTAAAATTTTTCAAACCGCCTATAAGGCCTTCAACTTGGAAAATATATCTTATGAGTAGAGATATTGATCGATGTGAATTTTCACCAATAATGCCCTGAAACCTTGCACTTGACAGTAATCCTCACTAAAAAAGCTTTTCGTAAGGAGCCCCACCAAGATCTCAGAGGCCCAAGCGATCTCACCTGCTAGCGGTGCGCGTACGGGGTTGGGAGGTCAGACAGCATTCGCTTTCAACAATAATATATAATAACGGATAACTGCGTCTAACAGCCAAAAAAATGGGCCCCTGTCTTCAAATCCAGATCCAATTGATTTAGAAGAAACTGGAAATACACTTGGGTGAAGAAAAATACAGTGGGGTGGGGGCTCCTTAAAAAAAATTAGTGCATATGATGATGAAAAAATTTACTCTTCGGATCTATCCTAGCTATTTTGAAAATATATTTTACATGTGCCATTCAAAGCTTTTCCTTTTATTTTCAGATTGTTTGTTCAATGTACCTATATAAGATTTCACTAACGACCAATTTATATTATACTAGTAGAAGCCCGCGGCTTTGCCCGCGTAGATAAGTTTTCCCGTTTCCTACAGGAACTTGTTCCCGGGATAAAAAGTAGCCTAAGTGTTATTCTGCTATATTATTGTTAAGTTTTATTAAAATCTATTCAGTAGTTTTTAAGGGAAAGAGTAACTAACGTCCATTATTACAAGCTTTCTCATTTATAATATTAGTAGATTGTTCTAATTTAGTTTACATATTTTATACCTTCGTTCTGAAAATATAATTATTGTAGACCTTTATCATAATTATGACGTAAATTTTAGGGTTCCGTAGCAAACAAATAAAGAAGCCTTTTAGTTTCACATCACCAGTCTGTTCGAAGAAAAAAACCTTATAAATCCACATCATACGTATTTTCGAAGAAAAGAGCCTTTTTGTTCTACATCGCACTCCTGTTCGAAGAAGGAAGCCTTATTTATAGCTCTACATCGCACGTCTGTCCGTCCGGTCGCAGTTCAACTCAGATAGCCTTGGCACTTGAAAACTGCAATTCAATATGGATATACATTATAATTATTACGAAAATATGACTTTAAATAAATAAGCCCCATTGAGATCTCCGAGGCTCAAGAGACCACATATACTAACGGTGCACCTACTGACTAACTTAGGAAAAAGAAACTATGGGGTAGAGAGGTGGGTCATTCAAAGATAGTGTAGGTTTGCTAAAATTATTCCACAATTAAATGATAACTTTGTGAAATATGAGCTTAGTCGACAAACTGAGAAATGTACTTTCGAAATAAAAAGTTTTTAATTAAAAATCATACGTATTTGTAACCACGGAACCCTACATTGCGCATGACTCGATTCGCACTTAATTGGGTGTTTTATCTTTGTTGTCCCAGAACTGTAAAACATTTTCCCAAAACATGATATTGTTGGCAGAAAATATCGCGATCACACAGGTGGTGGTTAAATTACATGCATAAGTAAGTCCATAAAAAAGGTAGGCAAAGGCATAATGTATGCCCACATAACAGTTGCATTTTTGAAGTGAAACTTCGTTATCGCAGCTGAGAGAAATTTTACAGCTGTAAAAAAATAATCACCTTTTTTCGGTTACGCGCCATGTTGTTTTAAAGTGACTGTTCTTTATCGACGTATGAGAGAAACATTATTACTGTAAAAAAAATGTCGTAAAAAATGTGTTTGTACCAGAGTACAGAGGTAAGAATGCCGAGCAATGTGTGGGGTTGACTACTTGACGAGTTGCAAACCTCTCTTTAAGCGTCTTTATATTTTGCCTCTACCTTGTTTATACATCATGGAAATATGCGTTTTTGTAAAAAAGTATCCCCATCTGTTTACAAAGTTAGGTGATATGCCAAATAGTCGAACGAGGCACAAAGGTAGATTACACATCCCAAAGGTAACCCTGGAGACTTCAAAGAAAAATGTAAATTGCATGTGTATTACACTTTATAATCATCTGCCAGATGAATTAAAAAAACTAAGAGCATCCGTATTTCGCAGTAAGCTATGTGACATACTGAGAGAAAAAACATATTATAATGTTAATGAGTATTTGGAAGATAAAATAATATATTCAGATATTTAATTTGTATTTACATAGTTTCATAATTAATTAAGTTTTAATGTAATTGACATGCACTCAAGAATTCGCCATTATTATAAATAATTTTAATGAAATTTATTGACATGTACTTAATTTATTGCATAAATTTTATATATTTTAAACACAATTTTTCCACGCCACACATGGCAGAATGTGCTGGAAACAAAAATAATGTAACACCTATGCATGATACCATATTCTAAGGAAATAAAGATTTGATTGATTGATTGATTGAAGAAGTGAAACTTCTTCTTACCTCTGTACTCTGGTACAAACACATTTTTTTGCTACGTAATGGTTCATGAGAGCCAATTTGGGACCTTGTTTACTTCCTGTAGGTGGAATTTTTTCAAGCCTAATAAGTCCTTTAACTTAAAATTTTCTACTTCCATGTTACTAACAGTCGAGAGTCAAGACCAACGGCTTGGCGTGCCTTCAAATGGTCAACTTGGTACCACTTTCTTCAAATTTGACAAAGTTATTAATAATTAGCATTTTTTGAATTGGTGTCCACTTATTAAATGGAATATCATGCAACAATAATATTGTTAATCATTATATTATTTCTTTATGACTCCGAAATATTATATTTAGCTCAGCATTATATTATAAGGTTAGTATAAACATGAAACCGAGAGTGATGAGGGTAATGTTACCCCAAAAATATAACACGTTAATGATTAATTAGTATGAAGATGTTTTCAGTGATGTTTTAGTTAGAAAATTACTTTGAATTTCACTTAAAAAGGATTTATCTTACATCTATTTGCTACAAAAATACAGTCCAGTAATATTAAGTGATGTTGCGCTCGTATGTGTAATGAGTAAGTAATAAGTAAGTAACAGTAATAAATAACTTATAACTATAACTATTATAACTTTAATAGTAAGCAAGAGTAAGCAGAGCTTGTATTATGGTAACCAGATAACTGATAAACATACTTATATATTTCTAAATACATACATATTATAGATAAATAACACCCAGACCCAGAATAAACCATCGTGCTCATCACACAAAGTTTTATCCTGGGTGGGAACCGAACCCACGACCTCTTGCGTAGCAGTCGGATACACTCCCACCGCGCCACAGAGGCATTCATTCATAAATATATTGACTGCTTCGGTGGCACAGTGATAGAGTATGCGACTGCCTTGCTGAGGTCCCGGGTTCGATTCCCGGGTTAAAACAAATATTTGTGTGATCTCCAAATGTTGATTTCGGTGTTTGGGTGTGTCCTACGTCCTTATAATATGTATGTATTTCGAAATATATAAGTATGGACTAAATACTTAATACTTAAGTATGGATATCAGTTGTCTAGTTAATACTATGAACTTAAAACAGTTTTCAATTAGAGAACGATTAAGGTTAAAGACTTGGTAAAACAATGTAGATAAAGATTTATGTTTTTATTTTCATATTCGTGAAAAAAACTGAAAGGAGAGCGGCAATTAGTCGGAGTGATTATTAATTGGCGTACTTGAAATTAAAAGTGGCGATCTTGATTAAAATCTGTAACAAAACCCTTAATTTTTTTAGTGTACTTATTCTAATTACTGAATACGACATAGGCAGAAACATACATTAAGTCCTGCTTTGTTCAGCAAACGGGTAGGTAGAAACATACACAACGCATACATTTCATGCAAATAAATAAATACATTTCGACAGTTATATACTAGCTCCCGTAAAAGAACGTGAGCCTTTTAAGTACCACGTTGTGGTGGACAGCGGCAGATTGTGGGAAATTGTGCTAGCCTTTCGTAAGGTCTTCAACTTGGCTACTAGGGTAACATCTGCAGAGAATGGTCACTACTTTCAATCAGATGGGCCTATAGCTGTTCCATATGCTTGCTTGCCACCAAACTACAATAAAATACTAAATCTGTTTGTTGGTTTGAGCTGTCGTTTTGCTACAGAGGATGCCGGCGACCGTGCGAAGTGGAGAAGAAAAATAAGGCAAGCTGACCCCAGGCGTCGTGAGAGGCAACTGGGACAGACTCTCAGATGATGATGATGGTTTGAGCTATATTAAAATATTCAGGCCGTGACTTTAGTTTTCTATATATAGCTACTATTTGGAATCGAGAGAGTTTTCAAAACATCCACACACACACACACAGAGACCCTCACGTCATTTCAGCAATTGACATTATTGAGCTAACTTTATCTGATAGATCACTGAGTCATGCTTCCTTTTTCTATATATAGATAAACCAATCAGACGTAATAAACTAATTATTCAATAAACAAGTCTTAATAAATACTAATTATAAGCAAAAAGTTAAGCCATAAACACACAAACACCCTTGTACTTTACAAGAACAAATAAAGTTCTTGTAAACCCATACTTAACCCTTTAAAAAGGATTATTTCAAAGCGGCAACGCACCCAATTTCCGTTCTGTCACGGTCGCTTCATTAAGTGAATAATTTATTGTTCTTTCAGGTAATGTTCAGGCATTTAGGGGTTAACCATTATGGGGTCAGATTTTTGAAGATGCAGAAAATTTTAAGGCATTTGTGTGTTAAGGGTTGACGATGCTGTCATTTTAGAATTAAACATTTAACATTAAAAAAAAATATAGATTTCGTCCCTCACACAACTATCCCGCATCTTGGACATAAATCTAGTATGTAATCTAGCACAAGAAATTCAAAAAAATAGATCGTTCTGACTGTTTGACTTTTTCCGAAAATTGCCGACTGCAGGATAAACCTTTAACTCGATCTTCTTTGTTGCAAGCTCAAATTGTAGCTGACTAAATGGTCCAGACTTATCTCAAATTTTTGATATCATTTTTCGTTTCTAAATAATGTCGAGCGCTAAATTAAAAAAAAAGGAAAATAAAACACTTTTATTCACTATTATGGCCACCACCTTTTCGTTTTTTCAGAGTTTTGCATTAGAAACAATTTTAAAAAGCAATTAGTATGCTAACTTTTTCTAAATTTTAATAAATTTTAAAGTGGATTTTTTTTTCAGTCACGAGCTGGACTCGAACTAGCGTCTTCTGATTCAACGCACTAGATGCGTTTACCAACTACACCACTGTGACCTGCTCGAAACTGACAAATAACTCCACCTCTTTACGTCTTAAGGCGACGCCATCGACCGGCACTTAGCAAAGTTGCACGGTACGAATGCATAGAATTACATCTATGATCACTCGATTTGTGATGACACCTGCCTAAACATTAGAAATAATTTAGAAAAGCAATTAGTATACTAACTTATTCTAAAATTAAATTTTCAAAGTACAAAGAGAAATAGGAGTCTACACTGGAGCAAACGAAAAGACTTCAATGTCAAAAATCAGCACTGGGGCAGGCAACCACAATCTTGTCCTATCCGGTTAGCAATAAGCTTTCAAACAAAAAAACTAGAATAAAATAGAACTTGAATTGTGGGCGTACATTATGAGTGTTTACCTCTTTGGAGAATAAAGGTGTGCAGGAATAATATTTAAGGTAGTAGTATACTTATGGCCATAGTTAGATATAGACACAGTTCACTCTATCCCAAAAGTGTATCGGATCTCATTAAAAAAAGTTATCATATTACCAAGACATATTTGAAACTGTACGGCTGATCCAACTGGAAAGTAGGTATAAGCCTTCATTACGATTCGACAGGTACAGTCAAAAGTTAAAGCAGAATCGCTCTGCTAACGTTATAAGTATTTCAGTCACGTTTTGGACGGTGTTATACGCAATGTCTTGAGTGAATTATGTGTGTGTTATTTCAGTTTTGATTACTTTAATTTCCTTGTAGACTGTGCAAGAGAAATGTTCAACATTTTATAGATATTTGACTTGTCATATGTTAAGGAAAGTTATGTGATATGACTGTCTCTGTGGTGCGGTGGAAGTGTATCCGATTGCTACGCAAGAGGTAGTGAATTCGATACCCACCCAGGATAAAACTTTGTGTGATGAGCAAGATGGTACGATGGTTTATTCTGTGTCTGGGTGTTATTTATCTATAATTTGTTTGTATTTAGAAATATATAAGTATGTTTATCAGTTATCTGTACAAGCTCTGCTTAGTTTGGAATCAGATGGCGTTGTGCATGTGGTCCCAACGATATTTATTTATGTCTTTTGTTAGAGTTAGTTAATTGTAAATGATTTTTTTTTAAATAAAACACAAAATCATACTTTGGGTGTACGGGACTACCCAAGCAACTTGACCTGCTCGTTAGTACCTCGTGTATTTGTTGATTAATAGAAGATGCAATGATGCATTTGATGGGGTTGAGGGTCCAACAACGGTGTTTTGGCTAACAATGTCGAAAATTCAGAATTCAAACGATAGCTACTTGTAGTAGCAAAATAAAACCTCAGACTATAAATCCAGATATGGAAATAGATGTGGCCTCTTTAATTTTCATTGAATGCTTTTTAAAATGTTTTATGTTATTAATGTTAGCATTTTTCTGCGAACAGTTTTTCCTTTTGACATTATAGTCTAAGGCCAGTATTCCAGAACGTTTTTCAAAATTCACGAAACACATGAGAGTAGATTTTATAAGACAAAATCTAGTCTCAAGCGTTGATCGAGTATTGAAAAACGTTCTGGAATACGGACCTAAGTGCGAAATAAATTAATCTGACAAGTAGCAATAAAGCTTCTGGAGTGTAGACATAAAATGTAACTAAGTTTCTCCTTATAACAACAGTTATTTGCCTGTAAAAGTACCGGTAAAATTGGTCAGTTTTGGCCCCAATTTTTTGTCAGTCAATAAAGTAACAAATTTACTTTATTTGACACCAACAATTTTGTTGGCAAATTAAAGCAGAAAAAAATTGCATAAGACAAGGGATATTGTGTATCTGCCATTAGATTTAAGGAACATATAGCCTCACTGCTATCTTATTGTATTAACACAGTCATAGGTAATATGAAAAAGTCACCAGGTACGTCCACTGTAATTAGCACTGGTACTAATAAAGTGGTAAATGGTAGTTAGTTTCGTTTCGTTTCGTTTTGTGGTTATTTTCGTAACCCATTACACTTTCACATCATAATTTTTTTTTGTTTTCGCGGGATATGCCCGTCATCCCTGCTGCGGGGGCAACAGGGACGGTGTGTGGGGCTCCCGGCCCATGAGAGAGGGGCCGTCGTACCCATTAAACCCCATGGTGTCCCGCCGCACCCTAAAACCGGCTCGCAGGGTAGACCTGAAGTTAAATAAAAAGATCACATCAGAATATAAGCCACTTCTCTGGAAGTTAGTAGTTATTTTTGGTTAGAACCAGATAAAATGTCGTTAAATATAAATAATATCAAGATTGCTAGTTCGTTCCAGAGAGTCTCTGCAGAGGATGGGGGCTCTATTATTATGGTAAACAATAATAATAATTATAAACAACGTACAGATATTTGCAAGATCTGTGTTGTGATAGTGTGCAAGATTGCATGTGCAGAGATAGAAGAGGATATCATTTTATGTGTCTATAGCCCATTTTCGGCTAAAGTTTGTTATTATGTGAGCACCATGTACACTAGTAAGTATCATTTTTTTTAATTGACATTATCGTTGCTGTGCATTTTGAATAAGTCATGTTTGCCTAAGAGTCCTGGCAGAGGTGGCGTATGTGTCGGGTCGCCCTATTCCTTATAGTATGGTAGAGTAGGGCAATGGCTGATATATGCGTCATACTCATGAACGGATGCCGTCTGTTGGGACTGGTCAGCTCATAGCTGTTATAGCAATAATATCAAGTATTACAAATAATATTATTTAAATTTAAGGCAAACTAAATTTAGTCGATTGTTCTCACTTAACGTCAAAGAACAATGTAAATTAATTATTGTAAGCCATACCTACATTTTAAAAGAGCATCCATGGAGTTTCTTGCCAGATTTTTCTTTATGAAGAGTAGGCTGCCCTTGGAAGTGGTAACTAGAATCGCTCTCATTTTAATTATTGTCATGACTATTCTTAAGTGCCTAAAATGGTCTACATAATAAAAATAGTAAATATATTTCTTCTAATCTAATAATTCTAATCTAATAATAGTTTTTTATGTAATAACTTTCACATGCGTTCATTTAAAAGCAGGTTATTTGGTATTATAAACAGACACATCAATTTTATTTTTCTTTTTATATTTTTTTCTAAAATCGCATAAAAGAAGTATTGTTGAATTCACCACTTTACTATTCACAATCCTCCAATACCAATAAAAAAAAACCATTCAATATAATTCATTGACTCCTTGTTACATTAGCCTCTCAGAAGATTTTTTCCCTCGATTGGCAAATTAGAGTATGCGAGTCGTCTGGATATCGGCCCGGTTTCTGCTTCATTCCACTTTAGCTCAGATAGCGTTAGTTTTTCATTTCTTATAAATCTTTGGATTTAAGTAACTTCAATGACCAAATAAAATTAAAGGAATTTGCGCACTGTGCAAAGACATTTCTAGACTGTAATATTAAATATTTTGAATACTTACCAGCACATACGTTCCCTTTTATACCTCGGTTTCTTCAAGTGGAATACAAATAAGAGTACTTTCCGTGAACTTGAAAGTCGCTGTTAATAGCTTCCGGCATCACATGCAATCTATTTTTCATGACAATTTACATTCCCCTGAGGTAATCCTTCGAGGGTTTGGGACTCCAGGCCATGGATGAATAAAAGGGCATCGGGTAATATAGTAGTCCGGCATGGCAAATAAGAGAATTGCCACAAGTAAAAAGTAAAAATAAGGCACACTGTGTCATTTTCATGAATAACCTATTAATAATTTTTTCTTTGTAAAAACTTACTAAAGCGCTCTAAATAAGTAAACATCCCTCACAATTTTTATATAACCATATTTTTATTAACTGGAATTCGTCTGTCCGGGAGGAATATTGTAATTGAGTTTAATCTAACTTCGCTCTGAGTCAAAAACATGAAATTTGAACCATATTTCGGTCTGAAATTACAAAAAAACGTGAAAAAGAAAAAGTACTTTTTAGTCCACTATAAAAATATGGTACACTTTTTTTTGTGAATTATGAACTTGTACATAATAATGATAATAAAATTTCAGCAATATTTAGAAGCCTCGCAGCTAGAGTAACAGAAAATTCACTGAGAAAATGTATGTTGACCATAGAGTTAATTATACTGTGGCTGGTGCAGACGGCGGCTGTCTTTGAGAAGCTTTGTGAGGCTAAACAAAATATAGTCGCTGCCCAGAAAATGGTACTGATAATGCGATGGTGAATTAAACCATATTAGATGAGGGATTCTTAAGTATTTTAATTAGGGATTCAGATGTTCTTTACTGAGGGTTTATTATGATACACTTTTACAACAAAATAGGTATTGCATTTAACTCCCAATTGACAATTAACAGATTTCTACATACAAACACCTAGAACACCTAAGGGGTAGGCAGTTGCGTATTACCAACTATTATACCTACCCACATTTTTAGTAGTTCTTTTATCTCACATAATAATAGGAGACAAGTTGCAGTCACTGGGCGTTGCATGCATACAATAGTAAATCACCATTCAGTAATCTGAAACAAAATAACCAAATAATAAGTAAAACTAGATGACCCCCACTGCTTCGCCCGTGGAATATTTCGACCTCCCGTCGCACCTATTACATCCCGTCGCTTAAAAATTCTATAATGATGCATAAAAATTTGCCCGATTTGCCGACATTTATGACTACTGCTCTGCTCCCCAGTGTAGTACTGTAATGATATATATCCTATAGCCTTCCTCGATAAATGGGCTATCTAACACAAAAATATTTTTACAAATCCGACCAGTAGATCCTGAGATTAGTGCATTCAACCAAACAAACAAACAAACTCTTCCGCTTTATAATATTAGTATAGAGGTATAGATAATACTTTATCCCTGTTGCCAGTAACATGGCACTTTGGAGGCCTTTTGATGGGGTGGAAAAAATTTACAGAATTTTTTTCATACCTGTCCATTTTCAACACGGCAATGGGCTCATAACCTGTTAGGTCGGGCAAAAATGTATATGGTGAATGTTCGTGTATAGTATGCTTCTGCCACCCTTTCGAGGATTAAGGCGTGACTGATATTTTTTTTTATTAAAATATGTAATGAAATAATAAGCTGGTTTAACCCATTCTACTTTATGTTTAAACTATAGATAATTTTGATGACTTGTGAAAAGGACAATTTGTTTCTATTCCGAACATTTAAAGAAAAAATGCGGAAACTGTATAGGATCACTTTGTTGTCCGTCTAATATAAACAATAAAAAAACTCAAGTCGAGATGGACACAGTCAGAGGCAAAGAAAAATGGAGTAAATCTATTTTTAAATTACCTAAGAGATACTAAACGTAAAAGAGGTAGTCGGACGAAATTAAACAGGTGGCAGGATTGTGGACAAGAACAGCAATGTTCAGAGAGTTCTGGAGAGGTCTGATGGAGGGCAAACAGGTACTAGTTGCGGAGTCATTAAATGAAGATTAGAGATTTAAGCTAATATTGTAATAATAAATCTTTATTCATTTAGGTCACAAAGTAACACTCATAAACGTCAAGAATATTGCTTCTACATTTACATTTACTGCCAGATTCGCAAAGCAATAGGTAGAGCCTGAGGAAGAACCTGGCAATAAAACTCATGGCCATTCTTTTCTAAACGCCAGTAATTACATTAGTTTGATTAACATGATATTTGACCAATTATATAGTAATGAATCTATACAAACAAAAAAACAAAATCAATGTTGTGTTTAAAATCATATTAAAACTAGTTCATATTATAGTTGCCGGTTCTAAGGGCAGCCTACCCTTGAAGAAGAAGAATCTGGCAAGAAAGTCAATGGATGCCATTTTAAAATGTAGAAATGGCTTACAACATTAAAATTACACTTACATTGTTCCTTTGGATTTATGTGAGAACAGTCGACTAAACTTAAGTTTACCTTAAATATAAATAAGATTATTATATAACTAATTGAATCAGGCGTTATATGGCGGAAATCTATTTTAAAAAACTATAATTATTTTTGTTTTTAAATGTTATTTTTGCAATATTCCACTTTTTTAGAATGTCGTTAGATGTCGACACGTGTTTCGCCTACACACGAGGCATTATCAAGACTGTTTGGCAGCAAAGTACTTACGCGTTCACCTCAACCTTTTGTAGTTCGAATTCCAAACGATAGCGCGATGTAGACTTCTAGTTGTTTTGTCTATTTTTGAATAAACTAAGCAAAACCGAAGTGTGGAAGTCTGTTTGTTCGTTCAGCAAAGTACACCCGTCCCGTTTTATAATTTCTAACTGCTCTAATACGGACATTTTTAGACACTTTTCACATAAACGTAAAATTTCAAAACTGTTGTTATCATTAAAAATATGCCCTGTGTCCAAATGCTTCGCGAAATGTGATTTATCTGTGTGACCGTTTCGGAATGCTCCTAAGTGTTCCTTAAATATAATAAATCTGGACCAGCGTGACAAATATCACCATAGGTGATATTCAACTAAAAGATCAACGATATGATCCTTGCGCGGGAGAACTATAGGATGCATTTGATCGTACTCTAATGCGGACTGGCTCAAACGACCACCAACTCGAATGAGGCCATCCCTCAAAAAAGGTTTCAAATGCTGAAAAGCGCGAATACAAGGCTTATTCAATTCCAAATTTCTAATTTCAGACGAAAAATAAAATCGCTGAAGCTCACAAAGCACGATTAACTCAGCCTTGTTTAAGTTTAAGTCAAACATGCTAGCGATGAGGAAGGATTTTCAAAAATCTACAAATAAAAACAACACTATGTAAAAGAATTGACCACGATGAAACACGGCTAGCCAACTCTAAAATAGGCGATTTTTCGAGCGGTGCGGTAGCAACTAAAGAGGTTTTCTTTTCCTCTGGCGGCGTGGACACAGTAGCGGGGTTGAAAGGACTAACAGGCCATTCATTAGGTGGGGCTTGGCATCAGGTGGGGCTTGGCACCAGGAAGAGCCATGGCACCACAACGGATGATCCAAAATCTGTGCAGGTGTTAACCCACGAGACAAACAATCGGCAGGGTTGTCCGTACCTGAGACGTGATAAAAGTTTTGCGGCGCCAATTCCGACTGAATTTTTGCGGCCCTATTTGCGACAAATGTATCCCAACGATGGGGCGAAGAATGTGTCCAACACAAAGCGACAGAAAATCGAAGCGCCAACTAACAAATCAATATCTCCTGGAACGGCGTAAGTATCATCGGCCAAAGGCAAATCTCTAAAATTAGTCAAAAATGAGGTATTGACTGCGACAGTCGGTAAAAATTAGGTAACCTTATCGACAACTAGCGAATCCATCTAAAAACTAACATCAAAATCAAAACGTGAGTGGAATTTAATCATTACAGAACTTTGAACGGCTTTAGTGGAACCCCCAATACCTTTCACAACATTACAGGCGGGGCGGTTATTTATATGCAAACCAAGACGACTACAACAATTTTTACTAATAAAATTACTTTGAGAAGCACTATCTAAAAGTGCGCGAACACTATGTCCCCTGTAGTGGCGCCGCCGTCGCTAGGCGTGGACGGGGACGAAACCACGCGAGTGCGCTCCGAATCGCGACTCAACGGCGCGGGCGGCTGTGACGTCACAGCGGACGGACGGTTAGGCATTGAGTTCGCGCATTTGGAATCGAAGGGCGAACTACCGGACATGGCGGTATTGTTTTCGAAGTGTAATAATGAATGGTGATTACCATTACACTTGCGTTACAAATTATTCAAATTACAGAATGAAACACGATGTTTCTTAATGAGACAATTGATACATAAATTACTAGAACGAACAAATTTATAGCGATCGTTTGGAGTGAGTTTATTTAACTCCGAACATTTATAAAGTTGGTCATGGTGACCTTGACACAAAGAACAATTTTTCGAATGCAACACTTGCGATTGCGAAGTTGTAGGTTCAAAATTAACAAAGACTGCGTGGACTTCGTGGGCTTACTACGATTAGTCGGACTATTTTTCGCTACTCCGTGGTTTAACGAAGTTCGTTGCAAAATTCGAATATGTTGACGAACGAAAGTTTCTAAATCGTCGAACTTATGTATTTGATGGCCACGTCTATCCATTTCAAATAAGCGAACGGTTTCGGAATCTAAGTTCTTTAAACCGATATACAAAAACAAAAAGTCACAGAGGTCATTGACCTTGACATTCTTTAGGGCGCGAACAGCTGATGCAAAAATGTCTAAGAATTTTTCTAAGTCGTGTCCATTACACGATGAGCTATTTTTCAATTTAAATATTTGATCCAAATAAGCGGTTGTTACTAAGCGTTTGTCTTCGTATTTGACCTTCAAAGTATTCAAAATCAAACTATAATTTTCGGCGCAAAGCGTTTTTTGCTTTCCCGTTTAGTTTACTAACTAAGTAATGTAATTTTTCGTAATCCGATAACGAATTATTATTATTATTTTAGCAGATTGCTCAAAAACGGAAAGGTCAAAAGTACTCGGATACCCAGACGTGCGTGTATGAAGCGATTGATGAATCTCGAAGAAGCGAAAGAAGTATGCATGGATCGCGAAGCCTGGCGATCTGTCCTCTCTGACTACCCCGTCAGGGATACAGCGTGAAGATAGTTAGTTAGTTTTAGTTAATTATTATTATGGATCGTATTTTCGAAACTAGCGAAAAACAAAGGCCAATTTTTAATATCGCCATCAAATTCGGGTATTTGTATGGGCGGTAATTTAGGTCGGTCCCGTTTCAGCAAATCAAAACCGGCTGGCCCGGGTTTCGAATCAGTGACTACTACTGGCACGGGCGCTTGCAATGAATTAGTGACACGTTTTATGCGCCAAATTAAATCTTCGAAAGATGACATGGCGTCATAACTTAATAAGAAATCGGGATTTAATTTTAACTCAAGCAAGTTAATTTTATCGAGAACATTTTCGAAATCTAAACGCAATGTATCTACGGTTTCGATCGAGGATAAAAACAATTCTTTTATTGATTCATCTGCGATCCTCGATGAATAATCATAAATTGATTGCATACGCTTAAAAAGTCTATCCTTCTTAGCGTGTAATAGTTTTAACTGTAGATACGGAATCTCTTTCGGAGGCATTGTAAAAACAAAACAGCTTACTACAGTGCAAACTAACGAACGATCAAAATGGCAGCGGTGGTAAGCAGCGAGACGCGACGCGAACGAGCGTAGGTCTAGGTACCTGCCCGCGTGGTCTACCTATTACTATGCGGTGCAGTCGAAATTACCAACTATGCGAAAAACAGTAGGTAAGTATGCGTTTATTCCCTAATGGAATAAAACTATTATCTATGCGTTTATTCCCTATAGAATAAAAACTATTACCTAATCTATGCGTTTATTCCGTGGTGGAATAAAAACTATAACCTATACCTATGCGTTTATTCCGTAGCAGAACAAAAACTATAACCTATACCTTGGCGTATTCCCTATGGGATGAAAACTATTGAGTTTCTATTGGCAAACTACTAAAGCGAATGGATCAAAATCCGGATCGTTGTGACCAAAATATGGTTGAGCGGGCGATAAATAAATAAATGCAAAATGGACTGTATTTGCGGGGAAAGACTAAAATGAAATTTACACGCGATTGTCGACGGAAAAAGTAATGGAAAAACAGGAATATGCACACTACCTTGCTGGTGGCTGCGAGATGCTGAGGTGGAGGCCGCCGGGGGAACTTGAATTCCTGGTTTCCTTGCACGAAAACACTATTTATCCATGGAAAATACAATTATTGCGAGAGTTGGTGCGGGCGCGCGCGGGCCATTGTAGGACAGACTACCAGCCCTCAATCGTGGCCGCTGCCCATGAGGCTAGCGGCGCGAGCGCAGGTACTTGCGCGCGTAATACAGCTGTCTCGCTCCTCCTTTATGCGAGACAAGGTAGGTGCGAAAGAGAAATGGAATAAAGGGGAGCAGGGGGAGTGTCGACAACTAATTAATTTAAAAACAAATTCAGATCAGCGATGCAACATAGAAAAAATAACGCGGTTACTCTTTTATCGCATGCCGGCGCAACCAATTGCTATAACAGCTATGAGCTGACCAGACCCAAAAGACTGCACCCGTTCACGGGTATGACGCATTATATCAGCCATCGCCCTACTCAACCGTATTATAGGGAATAAGGCGACCCGATACATACACCACCACTGCCAGGACACTTAGGCGAGCATGACATACTCAAAAACTGCATAGCAACTATCATGTCAATTTCAAAGATATAAATAAGTCTACATGGTGCTCACACAATAACAAACTCAAATTACATTGTATATTAGTTAATACCGGGACTAAACGCAGCCAATTTAGAAACCTTTAGTTGTCAGACGTTTCAAATTATTAATAATGTAGAGATGTAAAAATACAACTTAAATATGCAGATTCAAGGCATATCACAAGATTCATTCGAATCCTAAATAGCTCAAGCGAAGAGCAAGCAACTAGTTTCCATTTATTTTTATCGTTCAAATAATCATTAGTTGTGTAATAGGCCCTTTTCAAGAGGTGCGTCTTAATTTCTGCCTTAAATTTATGTAACGGCAGGTTCATAATGTCTAAAGGAATTTTATTATATAGGCGTACGTCAATTCCTGCAAAAGAGTCGTGAACCTTTTGTAAACGATGATGCGTTCCAATTAATGTATGCTTATTTCTAGTATTTTTCGAATGTATGTCACTGTGTCTATTGTATAAATGTATGTTCTGTTTAACCAACATAATATTTGCAAATATATACTCTGATGCAACCTTTAAAATGCCAATTTCTTTAAATTTTTCTCTAAAAGACACTCTAGTACTCAATTTATATATTGCACGTATAGCTCTCTTCTGGAGTATAAAAATTACTTGTAGATCAGCTACATTGCCCCACAGCAAAATGCCGTAAGACATGACACTATGAAACTAACTAACGTATACCAGCCTGGCAGTTGCCACATCAGTAAGACTCTGACTTTACTAACGGCAAAGGCTGCCGAGCTGAGTTTACCTGCAAGACACGTTATTTGGGCATTCCACTGCAGTTTGCTATCTAAAGTGATCCTCAGAAATACAGTTGATTCTACAAGATTAAGGGTATCACCGTTCAATGTTATATTTGTACCGCAATTCCTGACATTAGGCATGCTGAATCTGATATATTTTGTCTTCTTAGCGTTTAGTAGCAAATTATAGGTCGTAAACCAATCTACAACTTGGACAAGTGAACTATTTACGCAGTTAAAATTACTAAGCGTGCAATCAACTTTAAAAATAAGTGACTTATCATTAGCAAATAGAACAATGTCGCACAAGTTCTGTATATAGAATGGCAGATCGTTAATATAAATTAAAAATAGAAACGGACCCAGAATTGATCCCTGCGGTACGCCCATAGCAACAGATGCTCCAGAGGAGCGAATTCCATTGACATCAACATGTTGTATTCGATCATTTAGGTAGGAGGCAACAAGGTTCAGTCTTTGATACCATAATAAAAGAGTTTTCCCAATTGTGTTTTATGGTCAACGCAATCAAATGCTTTGGAGAGATCGCAGAATACACCAAGAGCATCTTGTCTATTCTCCCAGGCGTCATATATATGATTCAGAAGTGTCACACCTGCATGAATGGTAGAACGACCCCTTGTGAACCCATACTGCTCCTTATGTAATAGCATATTTAAATTAAAATGAGCTTTATTGTTGGAATATAATTTTTTCAAAAATTTTGCTAATGGCTGGTAATATTGAAATTGGTCTGAAATTACCAGGGTCGGTTTTGGATCCAGATTTAAATAGAGGGATTACTTTACTGTGTTTCATTAAATCTGGAAAATCGAGTATCTGAAAATAATGGCTTTTATTATTCCCTTCATTATGTTGTCCGTCCGCCCGTCTGTCAAGACCATTTATCTCGGGAATGTATGAAGTAATTGCGTTCAAATAAAAACTATACTCAGTTCTACGGTGTTTTAAATCTCATATATATAAAAGAAAGTCGTGTTAGTTACACTACCTATTTATAACTCAACAATGTATATATGTACCGATTTGGCTGAAAATTGGTAGGGAGGTAGCTTAGAGCCACGAGACGGATATAGGCTACTTTTTATCCCGGGAAAAAGTTCCTGTGGGAAACGGGAACGGGAAAACTTCTCTACGCGGGCGAAGCCACGGGCGTCAACTAGTATGTGATATAACAAAACTTCTAAGTTAACGTAAAAACAAAGTTATGGCCGCTTATGACACAAACAACGTAGTGCGAATCGCACTTGTTAGGTTTTTTATTGTGTGCCTAATTTTATATAATTGGACATTCAAAAACACGAGCGATAGTTGTAAGGGTATTTTTTTGTCAGTTTGATCCTCAAACCCCTAAAACTTCGCGGTATAATTTATGTAACGATGAATATACTACATGTATTACATTATGTCAACGCAAACTATAGCACTTTTTCATATTATGTATTAAAATTGGTAATACTTCATGTAATTAATTTATTCTTTATTAAAATAAATAAAAATATAATCGGAGCTGTCGTAATCATCATTATCGGAATGACAAGCGATGATCGCAATAGAATTAAAAACCACACAATTTTTTATACGTAGCACGTCATAAAGGCGTCACCCGCCTGATAGTGAGCAAAGACGTGAATGAGGGCCGTATTCCTTTTTTTTGTTTAAGAAAATAAAGTATTTGAAATTCTAAACATTGAAATAAGCTCCAGAACTGCTAACCGGGTTGATCAAGGTATATGGTACATACAATTTGCATTTCTTCTATCTAATATGTTGAAACCCTACTTATATTATAAACTCTTTCACGCACAATCTACTGAATGGATTTTGATGAAACCTTACCTTAATATAGCTTACACATCAGAATTACACATAGGCTACTTTTTATCCGCGAATAAGTTCCTGCGGGAAACGGGAACGGGAAAATCTCACCACGTTTGCGGAGAAACGTTGAAATACGAAGAAAAGGTTCTCTTTTCCTATAAAAAAACATTGCTGTTTAGAACATTTTTATAAGCGAGGAAAAATTAGTTTAAAAATTCTATTGTGTTTGAAAAATCCCGACTCTGAATAATACACGGGGAGACAAAGAGAATTGAGTGGCATACAAGCGCCCTTATTTGTTAAGTCACTTTACAACCACATTGTGGGCGCCATGAAAGAAACCTCTTCGTGAAGAGTAGGTAGGTATAGGGAAGAAGGATAAAATTATAAAATACATATAACTTAATCTCTTTATATTTTCCGTTACATAACTCATATAATATACGAGTTATTTTACGGAAAATATATTACACTCACATGGGTTGTCTTTGGATGTTGGTTGTTTTTTTATCTGCATTTAAGAAGCAAGCGTGTATTTACTTCAAAATTATGTACTTCACGTCAAAATCTTTTAATTTTAAAGCTATTTCTCGGTTCAATCAACGAAAGAAAAAAATACGTGTGTGTAACAGAGTACACAGGTAAGAAGTAAAACTTCTTTACGACTTTTTTTTGCAGCTATATCATTTCTCTCATACGTCGATAAAGAAGTTTAACTTATGATAAAGAAGTTTCACTTCAAAACAACGTGGCGCGTAACCGAAAAACGTAATGTTTTTTTTACAGCTATAAAATTTCTCTCAACTTCAATAAAAAAATATTAACGATCGTAGCCCCGCTGACTCAATGTTCTGTAAACCATCACTGCATTAAGCAAATTTCGTTATGGCTAGTCCTCGGATGGGTGACTGCTTAGTGGTATTTCCATTAACGAGCATTTCCGTGCTTCGGAAGGCACGTTAAGTTGTTAGCCGATTGCCAGTAACATGGAAGGCGTTAAGTCAATTTGAAGGCATTATGGGCGGCTCGAACAATTTCAACAGCAGGTAGCCACAACCTGCATCTGTCTCTTTGAACATGGCAATAGGCTGATCACCTATTACGTGGATAAGGCGTGATTGATAAACAAACCAATAAAAATATCTACAACCTTACGAATGAAAATTATTTTTCACTAGTAGTATTTTTACAATCGGCAAGATTCTAAACTATCGTATACCTTACGAACTTAGGGATAAAACTTATCATATTGAAACTAGTTCATACACAATTAACTATAACCTATTTGCCAATATGGAAATTGAAGCCTGCCAATTCTATTTTTCTTTGCTAGAACTTTTATACTGGCAGCTGGGTCCAAAGCTGGACGTGCCATATAAAGCACGAAAACGATTGTAAATAGAATTGCCACAAGCGTTCTAAAGCTCGAAAGCCGTCCTAGTTCTATTCTATAGCGGTTCTATTGCGATTAGTCCAAAGCTAGGTAGTCTACTAAAACTATTATATATTACAGAATCACACTTCTCAAGCTGCAGAATAGAGACAAAATAGCTGTTTTTAGCTATCAAAATATTAATAGACTACCAAATATGCTAATTAAGAGCTACACGTGATAATAACATTATATCGGGTGGTCGATAGAATTCTATTGCAGCAAAATTGTAATAGTAGACTACGAAAACTGTCTTTTTTTTCAGTCGGCTCTCTATTGAGCGACGATTTCTATTCTCTTCTGCTCTCTCTATGCGATTGAATTAGTAGACTTGGCCCCCAGGATTGACTACTTCGAAAGAAGCTTAACACAGTGATCGTTTTCAGAACACTGAACAATCGGAACTATAAAAGTTTCCAAAAAAAAAGCTTGTGTTCCAATAAGTCCTTTGTGAAGTTAAATACAATTTAATTGTTATTATTAGATATTTAATCGTTGAAAATTATCTGCTCCATGTTTTAGTTTTATCTACAAGTACCAATCTCAAATCGGTGCTTAATAGCATAGTTTCAAACAAACCCACGGTTCGAATAATTGGAGTACACGTGTACATACGAACTAGAGTTTGTCTAGTTGACATCGATGGAATAGAACAAAGAGATACATGGAGATGAAAACATTGATTTTATTTGACTGCTTCGATTGTGGAAGTGGTAGTGTATACGACTGCCGCGCAGAGGTCTCGGGATCGATTCCTGGGTCGGAACAGATATCTGAGTGATCAGTTTGTATCGGAGTTTGGGGGTTTACTATATATATGTATATAGAAATATAGAAAAAAAAATGTTTGTCAGCAGTTTAGACACCATACCACAATTTTATATTAGCTTAGTTAGGACAAGACGGCGGGATGTAAAAAACAAATCTCTCACAATATTTTTTTTGAACAGTTGTGATAAAAATTGCAATTTAAAATCTTTTATCAAGTTAGGAACTGAAACAAAAAATCTGACGACCAAGAAACATTATCCAATAAATAAATAATAATAAATATGGTTGGGACAACTCACACAACACCATCTGATTCCAAATTAAGCAGAGCTTGTACTATGGTAACCAGAAAACCGATAAACATACTTAGATATTTCTAAATACATACATATTATAGATAAATAACACCCAGACACAGAATAAACCATCGTGCTCATCACACAAAGTTTTATCCTGGCTGTGAATCGAACCCACGACCTCTTGCGTAGCAGTCGAATACACTCCCACCGCGCCACAGAGGCAGTCAATAATTATATATAATTATATGAATATTTTGTAATTGATGCCCTGGAGATGTGGTGCTGGAGCTGTCTCTTAAAATACCTTAAACGGCCTTCCACACCAACAAATCTTTTAAATCCTTAAAGAACTTCATACAAAGAAAAGATTATCGTAGATTGTGCAGCTACGAATACTGAAGTTCTTTGGGCACATCTCCAGAAATGAGGGTTCAAAGAAAATACTAGTGTTACAAAGCCGTGTGGAACGAGGTCACGGGGTCGGTCCCCAACTCGCTGGATGGATCTCATTAAAACTGCTACAGAGTCGACCGCAGTGCAATGTTCTTGCAGTGCCAAAAACCGCCATAAGTGGATGGAGATAGCGCAGTCCTGGTCATCAACAGCCACGACCACTGACAAGAGTGACCGACTAAAAATAATAAATAAATAAATATAAATAAATAAATATTGTGGGACACTTCACACAGCGCCATCTAGCCCAAAGTAAGCTAATATTAACTTGTGTTATAGGATCTAGATAACTGTAAACATACTCATATATTTTTAAATACATACATATTATACATAAATAACACCCAGACACAATAAACCATCGTGCTCATCACACAAAGTTTTATCCTGGGTGGGAATCGAACCCACGACCTCTTGCGTAGCAGTCGGATGCACTCCCACCGCGCCACAGAGGCAGTCAGAAGTATCATAGAATAATAAGCACTTACTTAAGACTGACAGCCAGTAGAATAGGCGCTATGGATAACCGTCTGTACAAAGCACGTACGGGACAGACGCTCCCGCCCCGCCGTCGTGTTCGGGGCGACGACATGCAGAGTACATGCGCGCCCCCGAATAGTGTTTAAGGTGAGGCTCGAGACACACCGTGCCTGCTGACGGTGACGTAAATGCATTCCCCGCGAATACAAAAAAAATACCACACTTACTTATTCTTTTTTATATATTCACGTTCTCCTCTCGCCGGTCTGCTGGGCGATATTTCTTATAGAAATAAGCGGTATCATTGTACTTATGTTTCCTCAGTGTTATTTTTGTTATTATTAGTGTGTATATAAACAAATTAATAAATAATAAATTAAAACTTAAAAGCCTAAGTTAGTACTTAATCTTTAAAACAGATTTAGTGCATGACACTAAATTTGACTGGATTTATGAACGGACGTCAACCTCGAAACGGAAAATTCTTACACTTTTTTTCGCCTAGTTCCTATACGCCAAGTCCATGCAGTACAATAAGGAACTTCGTTTCAATAATGTCAATTTTGTATATTTCATGTTTTTAAACAGACGGATGTCTCCATAGCTCTGTTACTGAAAACATTAACATTCACCAAATCCTAGCTCACGCCACCCATTGCAATCGTTTGCATATATTTAGTTAATTGTTACTCTGAACTTTCACGTCACACGTACTGATGACATCACTGTGCGGTCGTAAATAGATTTTGACAACGCTTTGTAGGTTAGGTTTGTACGTTAGTCTTTGGCGTTTCAGAATGAACAGAAAATCAAGATACTTTGGTTCACATAAATGGTAAATTCCAAAAATGTATAAGACTTAAATCAATATTTTTTTGTTATTTTTTTGTTTCACACAAGTAACGGCCCACTCGATCGAAAAGTAACCGTAGCCTTTGGACGTTTACAACACTAGAAGCGCCATGCTCACGCTGCCGACCCTTTAAATATCTCCAACACGCATTTGAAAGAACACCAGGCCTTACCTAAGGGTTTGGGTGTTATCCTGCTTTTTGGGGCAAGCGTGATACTCTTACATCACACCGCAGATTCTGTAAGGGCAAGAACCTTATTAGTTGACTTCGATAGGTAGAAATTCTTTGACACCTAGACAGGTTTGATAATTTTGAAAAGCAACATGTATGCTGAGTAAATCATCAATTTTAAGAAATATTTTCAGTCTTGAGCGGGATTCGAACCCGTGTCTTCTTACTGGCTGAGTGAGCAGCTTATCAAACTAGACAACCGAGGGCACTAAAACCTGATGAATTTATCCACTTTTTCCATTTTAAGCCCACGTCGTGGCTTACTACGTGGTTACTTAGTTACATGCACGAGACTGATATTTCTACTTTAAATCCAGGTTTTTTTTGTCACTGCTTTTTTAAATATTTCAATCGGTGAATAATGGAAGCTATTACATTTACATAGCTTATACTTTTAATTTATTTAATACCAAATCTGTTTATCTCCTAATTTAACAAAGAACATTAAATCTGTGAAAATATTACTTGCAAAATTTCCGCTATAACCCATTTATTCTCAGAAGACTAACTGGCATATTTTGTATATAATTTAGCCCTTTATGGATTCTTTTATTCCATAATCACCATGGAAACAGCTCGTAATGATACTTTCCTCAAACAAAAAGTAACTGCTACATAAAGTCCTAATTCTTAATATTACACTTTTTTTTCTTTGTTCGGTAAGTTAAGTCGTTAAAACCTTAATTTTAACGTAACAAGGTGTTTTTATTATGACAAATGTCTTTGCCGCTGGAACCTTTGCATTTTAAATGACTTGCGTTAAATTTTCTCTTAAATTACTTTATTTCCAACTGTCTCGGTTGGATAGAGATAAGTCCATGTCTTTGAATTATGCAAATATAATAAACTAGAATACGCAGATCAAAAAACATGTCTTGCAGAGGAGTAAATATTTTTTTCTATTTAACAAATCAATTCTTCGTAGAGACGTGAATAAAAAAAATAAGGTAAGCTGTCTACAGTTTAAGTAAGATAAAAAATAGTGTCTTATATTTATATTACATGTATAGAAAGAAGTATGAACAAAGATAAACAAATGGCCCACCTGCCTATATTTTTCGTGTGGAAATCATCATGGATCCTATGCCCGACTTTTACCGACCAAAACCACACGTATCCCTTCCATCTGTATATAGCCGGGACTCCCGGATGAGCCCTGGGAAGGATAGCCCCAGGGCATGGCCCACCTGCTAGTAAATATAGTTCCGTATATAATTATAGTATTATCCGTCTGACATCCGTCCGTATAGGCGATAAAAGGGTGGGTCTTCCCAAGAAGTGCTGGCTTGACGTCGTAAGGGATGACATGCGTGCCAATGGTCTCACTACAGAGGATGCCGACGACCGTGCGAAGTGGAGGAAAAAAGTATGAAAGCGGACCCCGGGCGTCGCGAGACTCAACTGGGACAGACGCTCGGATGATGGTGAGTAATATAGTATTATAGAAAATATAATACCAGAACTTTTTTATTAATAAGTAAATTGTCTCACACACCTTATCTCACTGATCGCATAGAACTACAGGAAAGATCACATTATGTAGTCGTTTGAAAATACCAATAATATTTACCACGGAAGCCCAGTAAAGACTGTATTATACAGAAACCTGTATTTTTAGATAATTCTTTATTCAATTTATTTATTTCAGATAATAAATCCCATAAATTCAAATTCAGATAATAAAACTCATTAAAATTGTAAAGCAAACAATATTAACATTGAAAATTGCTAAATTAAATAAAAAAAGAAAACATTTTATATTTATTTTATAATTTTTATATTTCATGCCTTATCCCCGAAGGGGTGGCAGAGGCATATTATATGCGCCATTCTCACTATATGTAATTCTGTCCCACGTAATTGGTGGTGAGCCAATTGCCGTGTTGGGGCTACCTGTTGAAATTTTTCAAGCAGCCCGTAAGGCCTTCAACTTGACTTACAGACTGTTGTTACTGGCAGCAGGGACCAACTGCTTAACGTGCCTTCCGAAGTACGGAAACGCTCGTAATTGTAAATGCCACAAAGCGGTTACCCATCCGAGGACCACCCATAGTGAAAGTTGCTCAACGCAGTGATTGTTTACAAAACGCTGAGTCCGCGGGGCCACAAACGTTTTAATCAGCAGGGCCACGAGCACTTCAATTTTCAAACTATTTTTAATTTTAAATAAACATCTTAATGTGAGATATTTAAATATTTATGATGTCGTAGTAAATTGATATTTGTAGACAATGGGTTTATTGAAAACCAAAAATATTAAAAATCACAGTTTTAATTAAATGTAAAATGCTTACCCCTGTAATTCGAATTAAGGGTCAAATAAATGACTACATTTAAGAAATATAAAATTTATAAAACATTATAACGATTACTGAAATGCTATTATACCTATTTGTATAAAATAGTAAGTACATTATAAAGTTATAATATTAATATGAAATAGCTGTATTCAGAGGGCCGTTTCATTACTCCCTAGGGAGTTACTATACATTATATTTTTAAATGATTGTATAAATTTTAAACAGCCTTTGTTAATATTATGCTTAAATAATTTAAAGGAGAAGTTTGTAAGTTTGTTTGTTTTCTGCCCAACCACGAATACTATTGTTGAATGAATTAATTCGATTATTATTTGGCTCTGCATGATATTTTATATTTTAAACTAAAAAATTTCAAGTGGAAATTTTTGATAAATTTTTAAATCAATTATTTGCTAAATTTCTCATAAATTTTTAATAAAGTGGAAAAAGACAATTCGATTCGAGACAGGGATTGAACCTGTGGCCTTTGCCTAACCAGGGCAATGTTCCAGCCACCTGAACTACCCGAACCGTATCGAACCAAGTTGAAATTCTCCACCATATTTATATCGTCATTTTAAGAGTATGACCAAAGTATGAACAGAGAGAGAGAGAGAGACATGAGAGAGTTGTTCATTAGTTCGATGGATGGCTCTGGTCATACTCTTAAAATGACGATATAAATATGGTGGAGAATTTCAACTTGGTTCGATACGGTTCGGGTAGTTCAGGTGGCTGGAACATTGCCCTGGTTAGGCAAAGGCCACAGGTTCAATCCCTGTCTCGAATCGAATTGTCTTTTTCCACTTTATTAAAAAATTATGGAAATTTTTGTTTTCAGTCTCGAGCTAGTACGCTAGCACGGCCGGACTGACCTGCGACCGTCCTCGGGCGCTTGTGTTTGCAGTTTTGTAAAAATCACACAAATATCTATAGCTAACTTGACAAGTGATACGCTCGTCCAACCTGACATCCATATCTAGCTGTACTTCTGATTAACAGTTGTCACTGTATTACAAAAATCAAACTGCGTATCCTTTCGATCAACCAAACTGCACTACCCGCTGGCACCTTTCGTTCATGTCATCACATATAGCTGCGAACTAATATCCTTAGGAAGTTTTCTGCGTTTGACTAACATGACCAGTGCAACTCTTCAATTAATTACCCTGGACCGGACGGGTGTGTCCCTTCGACTAGCACCTAGTGCTAGACCGGACGACACTGTCCTTTCGACCAGTGTAACTCCTATTTACACTGGACCCGACGGGTGTATCCCTTCGACTAGCCACCACTGCTAGACCGGATGACACTGTCCCTTCGACCAGTGTAACTCCTAAACTAATTACCCTGGACCGGACGGGTGTATCCCTTCGACTAGCCACCACTGCTAGACCGGATGACACAGTCCCTTCGACCAGTATGACTCCTTTTAACTAGTTTTAAATTAGTGTACAAATAAAGTTTTATTCTATTCTACTCTACACCACAGATAACGTCATAAAGTCTTACACACCCACCTGTTATGGGCTGCCTTGCTCAGCGTGAATTTGAACTTCGTGTTTAAACGTCTCATGGTCAAGAATGATGCTAAGGGTATCTGATCCTGCTGTAATTGTATCAGATGCTGTGGAAATGGTATAGAGCCTGCTGATAATGTTTCGCAACTACTAAGTCTTCCAGGACTACCATCATCAGGCTCTACCTCAATCGGCGCCGTCTCGGCCTCCTCTTCGTTCAATAAGTTGGTACTTACTTCGACTAAATCATCGTGATCCTGAGGTATACCTATGGCAGATTTGAGAGCCCTCAGTGCTCCGGCTGCGTCTATGGAGGGTCCGTATTGGGTTGCATTAATTATCGAGGCATAACTTAAAACTGCATAACGTTTTTTGGCATACTCTTCGTTTCGCATAACGTTCAAACAGAATAAATCATTAGGCATACTTTATTTTCCCATAACTTTTTTATAATAATGATATACCCGCATTAAATGTTTACGCATAATTTTTTTACAATAACGATTACTAATCATAACATTTATTGACATATCACTCACTCTCCATCAAGATTACAAGCCATACATATAGAATACCATAATGTTAACGAGTAAATATATTTATTAAGCTATTGCATAGTTTTTATCGCGGGCTTTGAGTGGGCTTTAATCAAGAAATTACGTAAGGAAAAAAACCTAAGACGAAGGTCGAGACGAGGTCACACGAAGTTCACCGAGCACGGCCGAGCGTTGGCTTAACGTATATGTACATATATTATATGGTACGATTGTACGAAGCTCGCACGGATCGAGACGTGATGATAGTAAGTGTGAGTGTGAGGCTGAGGATGAGGGTGAATGTGATAGTGAGGGTGGGGTGAGGGTGAGGGCGAGGGTATTTTTTTATTTTGGGTTTTTTTAGTGTAACTTGAATTAATATCAAAGAAAACAAAGGTATTCTATGCAATAGCTTTACCGCGGCAGTCTCCGAGTGCCACACGTCTTTATATATAAGCTTGAACTGTCTAAGATTGAAATGCCCACTGATTAAAAATGTCGATAGTCACTTTACTGAAGTTCAAAATTTAAACACTTGTATATAGAATATATAAATAAAATACAAAAAGAAAGTAGGTAGATTAAAACGAGCGATTCTATTCTGGTCACAAGTGACCTAACACTCCTCGCTTCGCTCGTACATCGTACATTTACGACTTTGCTCAAGACTAGTCTAAAAAAATAACACTTAAAATATCGTTTTATAAGTTACAGCTTAAAAACTTGGCTATGAGTGAGATGATTATTTACAATGGTGTCTTATCATTTCTTAAATATTCTTAGTCAAATTATTATTCATTTATGATTTAAACGGTTATCCATACCTCCATTATGCGTTTTGTGTTTTATGATAAATTATCTTTAGGTGTATAACATTTATACCCTTTACATTTATGCTGATTAAAATTATGATAAAAAAAATAGAGTAAGTTAATGTTATGCCAATAAAATCATTATGCGTTTATAACACTCTGCTTATCATAATTTATGCGAGAAAACTTTATGTTGAAACTGTTATGCCAAACAACATTAGGCTGAAAAAAAATGCGATCGAAAGGGCACCCGTCTATGGAAGGGGTGTAATCGACAAGGACAAACTTTGTGAAGGCATCTATGATCACAAATGTGTACTCATTCCGGTTACTCCGCCGCTCAATCTTCTATACTACTGAGGCGGCAGACAACTACACAGCGCACTCGTTGGAATGTGGCCACCGCAGCCCACGGACGACCGCAACACCGGCCCCCCAGAAATATTCCAAGACCCCCCCTCAAAGGACCCTTCACTGCAGATGTCCGGGAAAACCCAGACAGAGAGCCGACTTCACTATCCAAGCGCACGCTAAACAAAGCCGCCATTGGATTCAACCGCACGTGAGCGCTCAGGACGTAAAGCACGATGACGAACTCCCTGTCCATGGCGAGCGGCGCGATGACAAAAGGAAGCAGCGGGCACCACATCAAACAAATTCCCAGAGCACAGACCATTGCGCGGGTGACGGAACACACACAAGGAGGCGAAGCCTCTCCCATCACAAGGGAGCTCAATACTGCCCGCCAGTTAGCCCGCCGGAACCGCGGCGCTACAGAAAATGGGGCTTCTCTCAGCGGTGAGTGCATAAACGTGAGTCTCGGTAGGGTTAAATTGGACAAGATTCCGTCCACCCCAATCGGACACCCCCGCAAAGCAGCCTCGACTTCAGACACAAGCAGTTCATAGGATATTGATACAGATGGTATCCCAAGGCACCGAAGCCCAACCTGTCGGGCAACCAAACTACCATAGGATGCCTAACAAACACACGAATATTCCAGATACTACAGAGAACTAGTATAACTCGTACATCCTACCGAGAACTTCCTCCGCTACCAATTCCTGAGCTTTTGCATAGACATTACCAATCCGGGTTCATACTAATACCTCTCTCGATCTTAAGAAATTCCGGCACGCACGTCATAGGCCTGCAAGACACCCTTGGGGTCATCACCGCTTCTGTATCTAGCAATAAGGCCAACGAGGTTCAACGAGGACGACTCGTCCTCCACCAGATCCGCGTCCATGATAGCTTAACCAAAAACATCCACGGCATGTACCTAATAATATTAATATCTTAATAATATAATAAACGCGAAAGTCCGCACAGATGTTCGAAACTCACCCACACAAAAACCACCGAACCGACCCCAATGAAACCCTACAGGAACACAGCCCACACATCAGAACAAGACACAGGCCACCCATCATCTCGGGAACAAGCTCCCGTGGGAAACGGGAACGGGAAAGCCCGTCCACGCGGGCGAAGCCGCGGGCGTCAACTAGTAAGTAAGAAGTGCAGATAATATTCTTGGTTAACCAAACCAAGAATTTGAGAAGCGCCTTTTACGACGCTACCACTGATACCTGCAAAGTGCACCAGGTCCTTGTGTCTTGCACCCAGAAGCATTACCAACACACTTCTTCTGACCCAAGAGCAAGCGGTTTCCCCATCATAAAAAGAAAGATAGGACCCCACCCCATGAAGCAGAAAGCGACCCTCCGACGGCTCAGCGTTCACAGACTACCACTTTGTATTGTTGGAGAGCTGAGCAGGTAACTGTCAAAATCCGAGTTCGCAATATTGCTGCCGTCCACAGTGAGTGCCAGCACTTGCAGTACTTCAAAACAAATTTATCCATACGTATCCCATTGCACGGGACGTTCTGACATTCAAAACCACACACGATTACCTACTCAAACGTTCAAGCTGCTAAAGCAGCTGACTTTTTTTGCCTTTTCTTTTTTAGAACTGACCTCATTTCAAAAATTTTTAAAAAAATGTTGTCTGTGGTTTTAATGAATGAATTTTATACCATTAGAATCGTGGATAAAAAGCCCGTGTATTAGAGGTTTAATATCTATATGTCACAATATCAAAATTCAAAGTAAATGCGGTATAAACATTGCCGGCGGCCATTTTCCCGCCATTTTTTTAGTTTTGCGTTATTATTTAATGGGTTAACAAATTTTTAGTTTTTTTTAGAATAATTATAAGTTATTAGTGTCATATATCGTTTTAATCGTTATAATTCCAAGAATTTAATTATGTAAAAAAAATAATAGTGTTTTATATTAGTTTTTCGTGTGAGTGGCAAATTTTTGAAAAATAACGTTTATTTATTTTTTTACCGACTTTTTCGTGTTTATACCAATATATCAGTTAATTATGATTAAAATTCCAAATTATTATAGCTATAAGTTTTATCTTTATATATTTAACGATTTTTCAGTAGTTAAAATTTTTTGTCTAGATATTATAGTTTCCAAGATATCACGATTTTAGTTAATTAGGTCATAGGTTAATTACAAAAAATGCGCTGCTCTGGCAGCGCGAACGGATAGTGAACGTTTGAGTGGGAGTAACTCAAATCAACTAGTGAGCCCATGACTCCATGTCTATTCGCCACGTGCTCCTATCGGACTATCAAACTGGTCTGAAAATTAAGACGGCGACACACACAACTCCATCTACGGTCATCAGCTAAAATAATCACAAATACGACCGTCAGGCACCATCACACATACCCGTGTCTGTCGCTAACCTTTAAAAACAGAGACTGCAAAACTGCCGTATCTATAAACAAAACTGATCACAAGCCCCAACAGATGCACCATACTCACTCATGGGTACAGTCACATCATACAATCGAAAGTGTATCCTTTATATTATGCCACACTGCATCCTACAGACTGCTATTTCACACAGACCAGTATGTCGCACGGGGTGCCGTACTACACAGGCTACAATGAAACACAGGCAACAAGTATGTACATAGCTCACTCATGGGTACAGTCACATCATCTGAATCGAAAGTGTATCCTTTATATTATGCCACACTGCGTCCTACAGACTGCTATCTTATACAGACCAGTATGTCGCACGGGGTGCCGTACTACACAGGCTACAATGAAACACAGGCAACAAGTATGTACATAGCTATAGTGTAGCAGTGTACAGCCCCTCATCACTATTGTCGTGAAAATTTTGCAGATTAGTCTTGATACTAGAATTCCAATGCCTACCAAGTTAACTTTGTTAATAAGCCGTTTGTCTGGAGAATTATTAGCTAGGCCTTTCATAAGTAACATATGCACTAGGTTACCGTTTAGTTAGCTCACTAAAGTTATTATTTTATAATGGTAACCTCTCACCCGATTCCAATATAAGATAATCCGAGGTAAGTTTGACAGTGCAGACATTCCACATAACGCTGCAAGAGTCCTTCGCTCGTATTAGCTTCCTTCTGTAGACAATACAGCGCGATGTGGCGCCTCTCGTTGTAATAACAAGTGGGAGCTAGCTGATGAGTAGCGGAGCTACGTCCTTATTCTGCTGTGGTGCCTTGTCATCTGAAAACTCACAACGTGGATTAATATTGCTGGCTCACTTGCTTTACTGAACTATTCAGACCACACGTGCCCTATCTCGCCATAGTTGCAACGGCTGTGGTATATCCGTAGCTTCTTTTCACCAATAGGCGAGGAGGTTAAGGTTAAGGTCATTAATTCTTGCTGTAGTTACACTCGGGTATCGTTTGAGTTGCGTAATCGATGAACGATTTTCGACGCATGTGTTAACAGCTACCGACATTTGCTTTACCGATAATGATTGATACCGACTCATGTACTAAGAAAACAAGTAGCATAATGACATTTATTTTTCTTCCTTTGGGGCCTCGTCTATACTAAGTAACAGGAGTCTCGATATAGTAACCATAGCGTGCTAAAAATGAGTCAATTAGGTAATACCGGTAAAACTGTTCTACGCCCATCATTATGAGCAGGTTTTTACTCATTGCAATAACCAGAGTACCACCTAATAATGGTATTGACCGTGCTGCACCAGGCACTCGTATAGCTATTTTGTATATCTGGATTATATTCAGGAAAAACTACTTTATTATCACTGTGAGTTGACGTGTTTTGCGCTACGTAACAATTTCGACAAAACCAACATTTCAGTTGCTGCATAAAATAAAATTTTCCACGTGTCACACTTATTGTTAAGAAGACTCTGACCTGCATGTTGCTGCGATGTTTCGGGTAATCCCACTTCTGATGTCAGCGATTCTCCTCTTATACCAGGATCGGCCATAGCTTTTACGTGGGTATTTGGACAAATAATAGACTAAGTAACGACTAACCGACGATATAATGTTCTTTAATTTAAAGAAGGCTATTACACACTGTTACTTTTCAAAATCAGCACTCAGCCACGTAAAGAAACTCTAATTGCCTCTATGGAAATTTTAATAATTAAAGTTATTTCTAAGATTACGCGGAATAATGACGATTCGTCGGACTTGTATCGCGCATGCCGTTCTGAACTCAACTGTCCTAAAATGGCCGCGTTTCTATAACATAGACACGACGCTCCGTCAGAATAACATCTGTGGACAGCTGTCACTCTCATTCCGACGTGATAATAGATGGCGCAGGCAACGCGCCGTCATATACAAAGTGTGATTGCCTCGGTGGCGAAAACTCACAATATTTATTTATTTATACTAAGAAAAGAACAATCGATACAATTTATTTTGTAACAATAGTAAAGCTACTAATAACGTTTTATTATAACAATCTTTAGAGAAAACAATCCACCCGTAACAATAGGTAATTTTTCATTACGATTCGGAGAAATGTTTACATAAAGACCTTTCCTCAGTTCCAATTTGCACACACAGATAAACAGGCCATTTGCCAACGTATTATTTTCATTTTCAAATCCGCCTGCTGTTGAGTTCCTTACACCCTTAAAACAATTAAATTTAACTGTTAAAACAATAACAGTTAGAATAATTTTACGGTGAAATGGACAATGGGCATGTCTTATGGAATATTTTGTTATTCTGTGAGTTGACAGAATTGTTCTTTAATCGTTTTATGGGATTGTATAGTTTTCTTTGTTTTGAACTGAAACTTAGAGTTTGTATTACAAATCTCTTAGATTTTAAATCAAAATTTCATCCGATAACATTCTTACTCAAGACTCATTATTTCATCTAAATTTTGAATTATCCGTCTCATTGTGATTCTTTCAATAAATAATGGGATTTTTGTTTCGTTCGATATTTTCATTGTAATAATGAATCCAAACATATATTACTCCTTTCGAAAAAATGTATAGTAAATAAATAAATAAATAAAAAGTCTGTCATCATTATCAGCTACTAGTTGACGGGCGGGTCAACTTTTTTTCATTTCTACTGATAAAGTACACTGACATCTATCTTTAACAGTGTGAAGCTATATTATTATTATTTTTTGGTAAAATTAAGAATGTTTTAAATCTATGCATATAATAACATTTTTACATAAAATTTTGTAATTTTTTGACATTTATGATTCCAGCTCCTTTTTCTTGGGTAATAGCGTGATGAATTTATAGCTTATAAACTTACTTAATAAATTGACTATACAAAACAAAAAAAAATTGTTCGATTGCAACCAGTAGTTCCTGAGATTAGCGCTTAGCAACATATTTTGCGATTTATTATTATTTTTATATTTATAAATAATAATAAATGTAATTGAGTGTGTAAGTAAGGGTCTTAGCTTAAATGCAAGTAAAACTAAGGTTCTAGTATTTGAAAGAGATGACGTATGAACCAAATGCGAGATTAGGGTAAACCAGGAACTTCTAGAGCAAGTGAATGAAATTGTGTATTTAGGCAGTATGTTTAGCGCGGATGGAAGATGTGATTCGGATGTAGAACGGCGAGTAGCTGCCGAAAACAGAGTTAACGGTGCTTTGTCCCAATTAGTAAAGCGACAAAGCATCGTCAAAGAAGCACGACTGGCGATTTATAACGCAGTGCTAGTGCCAACTTCGCTTTACGGTAGCGAAACCTGGGTATGTCAGCAGATGCATGAAAGTAAATTGAATGCTGTGGAGATGCGATCACTTCGAAAATTGTGCGCCGTTACTTTGGTCGACCGAATACGTAACGAAGTGATACGCAATATGGCAGGTTTGAGTGAAAGTGTTAGCGTTAAGCTGGAAGAGGGCGTGTTCCGTTGGTTTGGACACCGCTAACAAATGAGTGAGGAACGATTGACGAAGAATATATATTGTGCGAAAGTAGAGGGTAGGCCTGGGTCAGGGTCAGTAAAGTAAAGGTCAGGGTAGGTCGAAACTTATGATTGAAGACCGCGTGAGCAGATTGCTCAAAAACGGAAACGTCAAAAGTACTCCTATACCCAGACGTGCGTGTATGAAGCGATTGATGAATCTCGAAGACGCGAAAGAAGTATGCATGGATCGCGAAGCCTGGCGATCTGTCCTCTTTGACTACCCCGTCAGAGATACAGCGTGAAGATTGTTAGTTAGTATTAGCTTATATATATGTCGGAGAATGACCTGATATTCAACAACCTCTTCAAAGGTGTTAGGTTATGTGGGCGTCACCACGGGTAAACTCAAACAACTTACACTTTCATTATATTGACTTACACGTTAAAAATAAAATACTTGTTAACAGTAAAACCGTATATTGCATCTTGATTACAATAATGCTAACCTTACATGTCTATACTTTTTAAATAATGCCGACTGAATGCCGTGTTCTGCCCCAAAATGCATCTTTTATAAATTTACTGAATAATCAGCAAAAGTAAAACCACCCTCATTAATATAAAATGCACCGACAGTCATATTTCAAGAAATACTTTCAGAGCTCTATTTGCGGTTATAATATACTGTTATTACATTCCTATATTAATAATAATTTACTCACAATAAACTATTAACTTACTCTAGAATCAAATTGTATATAAAATTAGACTACCCTCATTAAGCTGTATGAAAATAATTATCTATTAGTTTAAATGCTAACAATTACATATTTTTTAAATCTTTAAGATGTAATTTACAGAATACCGATTTAATAAATAACTACAACAATACATGAGCAGTGGGTTCGTGGTACCGATTTCACCATTACTTTTCTATTCACAAACAAAACACTCTCTTTACATGCCCTTTACCGCCATCATAACACTCCTTAACCTCGACATGACTTCGCCGCATCGACCGTATTGCGTTCACGCCATTTTTATTCCAGATGGCGCCACGACTCCACTCGAGGCATTCACTCCTTCAACTCGTGACATGTTGAAGACTAATAATGTAAACACAAAGTATTTACACGATATAAATGTGTGATAAATGTAATTAAATAGAGTTAGGAATTAACTTAGACCTTTCAGTATTAAGAAACTGCTATAACCTAATTAGGAATATTACATGTTTCATTCCTCATCATGTTATTTTTATGCTATTAATTTTAGAGAGGGACTTTACACAATATTAGTTGTCAATAAATCAATTCTAATTAAATGAAGATTTAACAAGATATTACTTGTGAATATTATGATATCTAAAACAATCTATTAACTTTAGTACAAATACGCTTTCGACCAATCACATTACTAGATTATTGTGTTGCCTAAACAACTAAACCCTTCCTCCGACATATATATATATAACAAGGATGAAAAATACATAAATTATTTCTTTCTTACCATAGTTATTTAGTATTGTAGTGACAGTTATTTTTTGCTACTGTAAACTACAAAAAGGTCAGCTAAAAATCAACGTTGTGATTTTTGTGACTTTTAGGCTCATTATATTATTTTATTTTTATTACTAAGGCTTTAGTAAACTTATCATTTACGCCTTTATACGCCTATATTTCAGCGTAAACATTTTTGTCTTACATAACAAGTGGAAAATGGCGCTGGCGTGTTAAAAATTGACAGGCGCAGGCTGTGGTGACCTGCTGTTGAAATTTTTCAAGCCTCCCATAAGGCCTTCAAAATGACTTACCGACTGCCATTTTATTGGCAACCGGAACCAACGGAAAGCATGTTAACATACATACATATTGTTGTTGTTGTTTTTATATAGTTGTGTTTATGACTAATAAATATAAACATATTTATTAGTCTTTCAGTCTTTGTAATTTCAGTCTTTGTAACAAGGGTAATTATGTACAAGAAAAAATATTTGCTGATTTATCAACTCAATAATATTAACCTGTGTAACATTAGAAATACTAAAGAGTCTATAAATTGTATGCTTTGAGGAGCTCTACCATACGTCACTTGATACAGTTACCGAACGTTCGCAAAGTTGTATTAACGGCAGTGCATATTATGCCAAAGTTTTGAAGTTATAATGTTCTTGTTAACTTACATTTGCATGCTATGTTGGAGTAAGATTGTTATTTTTATAGCAAAAGATTAAGTTATCAAAAAATTTATTTAGTGGGATGTATTGTTTTTACGTTCTAATAAAAAGAGTCAGTAACGGACAATGAGTTATAAACTAAACAAACGATCTGTAATGATAAATAAATAAATAAATATCGTTGGTACAACTGACACAACGCCATCTGATTCCAAACTAAGCAAAGCTTGTACTATGGTAACCAGTTAACTAATAAACATACTTACATATTAATGTGTTTAAACTTTCGCGATTGTCACTCATATTTATGATATTTCGGGTCTTATTCGCGACGAATATTATGAGATACAAAGCATACCTTATACTTCCCTAAATGCTTATATTATTTAAAATATATTATTAAATAAAGATAAATAACACCAAGGCACAGAATAAACCATCGTGCTCTTCACACAACGTTTTCTCCTGAGTGGGAAACGAACCCACGACCTCTTGCGTAGCAGTCGGATACATTCCCACCGCGCCACAGAGACATTCTGTGGTGTGGTGAATGACTCCGCACAAGACTATAGGCCTCAATTACTGGGGACCTGAGGAAGGCTGGTGGGCTGATTAACAGAAGCAGGCCGAAGACGACGGCATGCCGTGAGAATTTCACGCACGCCTCAAGTCCAAGAAGCAGAATAACACTTGAACCGCCCCCAAAGAAGTGAGCTAACACTCAACATATTATGTGAGGCCGCGGTGGTAGCCATATTCTCTCGGGAATGGGAACCCTGAGACATCTTTCTGAGGAGTCACCCAGGGCACAGTACATATATAAAGTACTTATTTATGGACTTTGTCCGGGGTGCCCAGTGCTACACAGATAGGTAAGGATCGTGTGGTTTAAGTCGGATTAAGTTCGGCAAAACATTCTTTGGGAATTGTACACGATAAAAAAACCACAATGATGAAAACAATGAAACTTCTGCACGACTTATAACTATTGATCTTTCAAGCAATCTTTACTACTATTATAAAGCTGAAGAGTTTGTTGATTTGGTTGAACGCGCTAATCTCAGAAACTACTGGTCGGATTTGAAAAAATCTTTTGGTGTTAGTCCGTTTATCGAGAAAGGCTATAGGCAGACATATCATCACGCTACTATTCCGGAGAACGGAGCATTAATCATAAATGTCGACAAATCGGGCAAATTTTATACATTATTGTAGAATTTATAAGCGACGGGATTAAACAAGTGCGACGGGAAATGGACATATATGACACGGGCGAAGCCGTGGGCGTCACCTAGTCGTTGATATAATAGCTTATAATATTGGTACGGAAAATAAGTATCTATAAATAATCTTGTTTTTAATATCCGTCATTGTTTAAACATCTAAGGAGTATTATTACATATATTTAAATAGTTTCCTCCGAAGTTGTGGGTGGAGATGTCAATCCCGGTACTCAAACAAAGACTCACGATTTACACAGGAACCATTGGTAGATTTATTGTTACTCCGTTGTAATTTTACCCTAAAGAATTTATTACTCTGCAAACACTTACCTAATTTATAGGGTGGTTTCAGTCATTGATAACGCATAATGTCGTAAGTCAATACTATTATGCCTCCATTAAAATGTAAGTACATTTAAAATACCCTTCCAATATAAATTGGAAGAGAACTGTGGTACGATAATTTGTTTGAATGATTGATTAAGGTAAACTGATAAACATAGTTATATATTTCTAAATACATACATATTATAGATAAATAACTCCCAGACACAGAATAAACCATCGTGCTCATTACACAAAGTTTTATCCTGGGTGGGAATCGAACCCACGACCTCTTGCGAATCAGTCGGATACACTCGCACCGCGCCATAGAGACAGTCAAACACTCTGAAGTAAATTTTACTTTCAACTACATTGTAGAGTAAATAAATGCATAGGTACTTCATTCACCTTCGTGGCTCTAGTCGCATGGTTAAATTATCTCGTTCTCGTTTCCGACAGGAATTCATACTTGACATAAAATGTTTTGTGAATCGATCACACCTGTACGGCAGAGGATATTATACGCCCGTAAGCGTAAACCGTAAGCATTTTTGCTCCAAGAAACAGGTGGTGAGCCCATTGCCGTGTTGAAATAGACAAGCGCAGATTGCAAAGGAGGAAAGAGGCGTAATATTATTTTTCCAACCTTCTCAAATTATCTTCCGATTAATTTCGTTGCGGGTTTCAAGACATTCTAACTTTTCCTGGGACTTCACTGAGAGTCACAGTTATGGGAATGCGGGTGGGATTAACCCAATTAGGACCCAATAAAAAAAAGCATAGATTGTGCGACCCGCTAAAGAAGTTTACCAAGCTGCACATAAGGCCGATCAACTTGGCTTAGCGACTGCCATGTTACTGGTAAACGAGACAATGGAAATGCTACAAATTGGTCACCCATCCGTGACCAGCTATAGCGAAAGTTGCCTAACATAGTGATCGTTTTCAGAACACTGATTTAGCGGGAACATGAGCGCTTAAAGTAGATAATCGTAGCCTAAATTAATCCAGAGTGTGAGCTGGTTCAGACAAAGTTTTATTTAAATTTGTTTAGCTATGTGGGCGTTTCGAGAACAGACAGACATACATACTTACACACTCTCGCTTTTATAGTAAAGTTTTCCCGTACCTGTTTCCCACAGTAACCTGTTCCCGGAATTAAAAGTAGCATGTATGTGCTAACATATGATACACACAAGTACCGAGTAGACCGAGTACTTGGCACTAAACTCGACAGATCCCACATCCGTCCGCATAGGCGGTGATTTGGTCGAGCGCACGGAGCAGGTTAAATACTTGGGATCTGTTTTTCACACGTCCAGTGACATCGATTGCGATGTCAAGTCACGCATTGCTGCCGCGTGGGCCAAATGGCGGGAGATGACCGGTGTCATTTGTGACCCTAAAATGCCGATCCGGTTGAAGGGACTGGTCTACAAAACCATTATTAGACCTGTCCTTTTACATGGCAGTGAGACGTGGCCGATATTGGAGCGACACAAGCAGGAGCTGCGTGTCACGGAAATGAAGATGCTGCGGTGGATGTGTGGGGTCACGCGGATGGACCGCGTGAGGAACTCTCGCATCCGCGGCAGCCTTCACGTCCGAGACATTGCAGACAAGTTGCAAGAGTGTCGCCTTCGTTGGTATGGTCACGTCTTGCGGCAACCGCCGGGCTACGTAGGTAACAAATGTCTGGCCATGTCAGCCTCGCCGGGTCCCGGTAAGAGGGGAAGACCCAAGAAGTGCTGGCTTGACGTCGTAAGGGATGACATGCGTGCCAATGGTCTCACTACAGGGGATGCCGAAGACCGTGCGAAGTGGAGGAGAAAACGTAGGAAAGCGGACTAACGAACAAACGAAAAGCAACTGGGACAGACGCTCGGATGATGATGACACTCTCGCTTTTATAGTAAAGTTATCCCGTACCTGTTTCCCACAGTAACCTGTTCCCGGAATTAAAAGTAGCATGTATGTGCTAACATATGATACACACAAGCTTTCATATTTGTAATATTAATATTGATAATACTAGTTTAACAGAATACCCAATAAAACTCGACACAAATCTCATCGCTGAATATTACACGAACTGCCAAAAAGTACCAAAATCTACAACCACATTACCATATGTCATGCCACATCTGGCTGAGAACGGTTCGCACCGGTTCAAAATGGCTACGCGAGGTGATATGAGATAAATCGGTAGATATATACTAATGTATAAAGCTGAATAGTTTGTTTGTATGTTTGTTTGTTTGGTTGAACGCCCTAATCTCAGAAACTACTTGGTCGATTCGATTGAAATAAATCTTTCTGTATGAAAATTTAATAAAAAGAATAAAAATCAAGCAACTTTGCCTTCGACTATTCATTGAGGTTTTTGGCCAGACTTTGGCCTAGCACTTCGACGATCTTGGGTATTTTGTGCTGTACTATTCTTGGTTACTGAGAGTAAAATATTGTATTTTGATTTTTGTGGTTAGGTGAGGTTTGGTTATTGCGATGCTCATTCCAAAATTGACATTGACATAAAAGGTATAGAACTACTTAATATGATATGTAATCTATAAATAATAAAATAAAAATATCCTTACCGTGAAGGGGAGTAACGTTTGAAGTATGTTGAATGTGCCAAAAGCCCATTAAAAATAAATCCACGATTCTCGCTTTTTGGTTGAACAAACCAAACAGAATTATTTATTAGTAAAAACAAATTTGGTTTTAATATTTCGTGCTCGGCGTAGCCAGATGCTGTCCAACCACTTTGTGTAAAACCAAGTTACGATATTTACAGTCGATCGTGTTCGGTGAATTTTCGATAAAACTTTAAAGGAAACTTTGAACAGTTTACCGAAATCGCAGTTTTTGTTTACTTTGTTCATTAAGGTAGAAAACAGTTTTTTATGCCTGATTTTCGAAGTTGAAAATTTGAAGCAAATATATAAAAGCACTCGTAGCTCAGCTAACTCAGTCTTCTGTAAACGCATCTTACAACACCGTATGGATAACCGCTTGTGGCGTTTCCATTTACGAGCTTTTCCGTAATCTGGATGGCATGTTTAGTTGTTGGTCCTAGAGGCCGAGTCAGCTATTTCAATCATGTCAACTAAAATCGAAATCATCGCTTTATAAAGCCACCGGTACAATTTTGACTGCTTTTCGTAGTCTACTATTACAATTGTACTACAATAGATTTCTATCGATCGGCCGATATAATTATACTATTATACCGCGCCAGTGGCCGCTAGTCAGTTGCATTTTTGATAGTCTAATAACGTTTTGACAGCTAAAACAGTGATTCTATATAGTTCTCTTCTACTGCTTGTCAATAGTAGACTCGGCCTCCAGGTTGCCACTTTCTATTATGATAGTCGCTAAGTTGAACGAATGAATATTTTCTACAGCTGGTTCAATATGTGTATGACATGGTATTTAGTTATCAAACGCATTTAAACAATATTTCAAAATAATGTTGGTAAATACGAGTATACATTATTTTACACATAAAACAATAAACTCCGAAACAAACGTTGTGTTTATTTCGAACCGGAATCCAAACCCAAGACCTCATCAGTAGTCGCATACACTACCGTTGCACCACCGAGAAATTTTCTCATTGAAAATGATTCACAAATGTTGATTTCGTAGTTTGGGTGTTTCCTATGTATAATATGTATGTAAATATATAAGTATGTTTATTAGTTGTCTAGATCTTATAGTACAAGCTTATAGCTAAAAATATTGTGTCTCACAGTTTTTAATTTAAATTTACAGCATCTTTGTTGAATCCATTAGAAACGAATTCCATGTATCAATTTATTTAAAATCGAATTTCAGAATACAATATAATAATTTCGCCCAACGGCCAAGGTCTCGTTGTAGTATTGAAATTAGCATTATTCAATAAGACCTATAGACTTGCTGTGTATTTTGAATGAATATTATTCATTTATTCATGCTAACTTCCAATCCAATGGATAAATTCGGCTTAACATTTGACTTCTCTTATTTAGAACCTTTTAATTACCTTTTGAGAAAATTCTCTTAACAAGTTCGTTGAGGGAGTATAGAGTTAAAACACCTCATAAATATTATGATTATAAATATATTTTATATATTCTAAAGGAGGAAGGAGGGTAGGACCGTGTGAGGAATTCTCACATCCGTGGCAGACTTCGCGTCCGTGACATTGCAGATAAGCTACAAGAGTGTCGCCTTCGCTGGTATGGTCTCGTCTTGCAGCAACCGCCGACCTATGTGGGAAACAAATATCGGGCCATGTCGGCCCCGCCGGGTCCCGGTAAGAGGAGAAGACCCAATAAGTGCTGGCTTGACGTCGTAAAGGATGACATGCGTGCCAATGGTCTGACTACAGGGGATGCCGACGACCGTGCGAAGTGGATAAGAAAAAGTAGGACCCCGGGCATCGCGAGACGCATCTGGGACAGATGCTCGGATGATGATGATGACCTATACTCAAAGAGAAGGAGAAGGAGGTTGAAGTATACTCGCTCTGAGAACAGAGACGGTGAAGAGTGATCGAGTAGGCATTGGTACAACTTGCAAGTAAACTCTTCAGCTTTATAATATTAGTATAGATGAGTATCAGTACTGCTGGATGACTATCTTTTAATATCTTTCTCACAACAAATTCCGAAATTAAGCCGTGACTTGTAAGTTCAATAAATAAATGTCATTGGGACAACTCACACAACGCCATCTGATTCCAAACTAAGCCGTGCTTGTACCATGGGAACGAGATAGCTGATAAACATACTTATATGTTTCTAAAAACATACATATTATAGATAAATTATATATACTATATTATTAACTGTAACCATAGTATTAATATAGGTACAAGTGGAACTGTGGTTGAAAACAATTGCAATAGCATTTTTCTAAAACCTTATGATTATTATGATATTCATAAAATGTATGAAATAATAATTACATGGTTATTAACAAATTAAAATTTAACATATTTACAGAAAACAATACAAAAAGAAGGGGGCGGGTGGTGGGAATTATTACAAGACTGACAATGATGCCCCGACTAGGTGTCGAAGAATTCCTCCCCATCAAAATCAACCGGTAAGGTTCCCATAAGGCTGGCCGCATTGCCACGTTGTATGGCAATGCTTATTCTCTGAGCGAGAAAGAGGCCAGCCCTATGGTCACGAGAAGAATCGACCAGTCGCTTTGCGATATCACTATACAGTGAACGAGCACTTGGGCCCCACGAGCCCAGTGTCTCGACCCCAAACGGCTCAAAAATATAATTACCTATTAAATTATTATATTTGCGCCGCTTGAGAGTCTCGGCGGATGCAGCAGCAGCACAAGCGCAACTCGCCGTGCTATGAAGATGAGAAGGAGCCAGGGTGTCAACACAAGTTGCATCCCAAACTAAAGGCTTTCCCATCTTCCATGGCACCAATGACATACCGTCTGGCCTCTTGCCATCGTCACGCGCCAAACCATTAGGTTCTAGAACGGCTGGAACACCGGCGGTGACAAGAGCCCGACGGATAATGTCATTAAGGTATGCATGACGTGACCTGCGACCTGCACTCCTGCTGCATGAGAGACCGTGATGCCCAAGGCTGTCGACTACTTCACCACATTGACAGCAATGCGGAGAAACGCAGGGAGCACCTAAACGAAGACAGACAGCAATTCTGAATGTAGTGTCGTCCAACATAGTACCTATGTAGGGCGATGGAAGAGCCTGAAGCCAAACTCCTGACTCCCATTCTCCCACAGCCAATAGGCGAGCACGTTCTGCAACATTCGAACACGTGTTCAATAAATTTTTTCTAACCTCGTTGCAGAGCGGCCTATCCCACTGCCTCTGGGAGCACGGGTTGGTCGGTAAAACAGTATCTGGGCACTTAAGTTTCCAAACATTTATGGCTTCAATCTTGCCTGGCACTTCAGAATTGACCAGTGTAGGAATTAAAATTTTCCTGGTCAATTCATCAGTGCCGTGTACTGAAGACAAAAATGCAGGTAAACTTATATCAGAGATGTTACGAACACCGAGGCCGCCCCAGCGTATTGGTAAAGACGCTTGGAGCCACGCTCGGTCGTCCAAATCTGCATTCAAAATTTTGGAAAGCGTGGTATGAATAATTTTGTCCATATTTTCCAAAAGGGTCGGATGTTTAAAAAATTGAGATGAGCGAAGGGCATGAGTTAATTTTGGGACGAAAAGACAATACCGAATAATTGTAAAGGCCGATTGTATATTTATTTGAAGGAGTCGATCCGAAACTTCACAAAAATTTTTGATCTTTTCCTCAATGAAAGATTCATAGGCATCTTCTAGAACGGGAGACCCAAGGAGGCGTAGAGAACAATTCTGAAGGATTTTCAAATTTGGAGCCAAAACATTGAATTTTGAAATAGTAGAAACACTATCAATATTGTCATTTAGAAAAATTTCACACTTTGAAGGATTCAGATCCAAACCAATTAATTTAAATTTATCTTTTATCAATGCCAAATCTCTGAAAACTGTGTCTACATCTCCTCCTAGAGTGCCGTCATCTAAATACCAGACGTTAAATTTGGAATTTAGCTGGCTAATTATTGGGTGTATTGATAAGCTGAAAATGAGTGGCCCGAGAGGGTCACCTTGTTGACAACCCACTGCAGAATCTAAAATATTTTCCTTATACATTAATTTTGATGGGTTTCTGTAGCACTGCCAAAGAAAATTAAAAATTTTGGGTGTTTCCAATTTGGCTTGTGTCAACAAAGTGTCCCTGTTTACTGAATTAAAGGCATTCTTCAAGTCAACTTTAAGAATGACCTCTCCTTTCCCGCAGCCAAGGTAAGTAGACAGGGCATGTATGGCAGCTTCACAACCCCCTTTTGATCCAAAACCGAGCTGTATGGGTTGGAATTTGCCAGACAGTTCTTCCTTATAAAACTGACAGCAAATTTTGGCTACCATACGCCTGAAAGTACATCCCACGGCAATGGGACGAATTCCACCCTCCTTCTTGCGAAGAGCACACAGATTGGCACCATAAAGGATGTCGATGATGCCTTCGTCCACATTGCCGGACAACATAAGGTTAGCCAAACCTGTTAGCTCCTTCAAGAGTGCCTCGCCGGCCTCCCCAGCGGCCGGACCCAATAGGTCCTTTAAATGTTGTGGAGTCAAACCATCAAGGCCACCAGCAGAACCACTACGGAAGGAGTTAACAGCTGTCAGAACTTCCTTGGCTGAAACAATCAAAAAGTCAGATTCAGAATTTGGAGGATCGGGAAAGGACAAGTCATCTATTGGCGCAGGATGCTTGCTCCTCAGATCAGCAAGAGTATCTGGAGAGCAAGGCGCCACCACGTCGCTACTAAATAATAACCTGGATGCTCCTCTTATGTCACCTTCTCTTAATTTAGATTCTACATAATGATAAATGGAATTCTTATGGAAGGTTGTGAATTTGGGGTCAAATAAACGCGACGAATTACAGTTTTCTTTAATTTGGCTAGTCAAAGATTTATTGGTTGTCTGATTTTTAGAAATATGTAGAATCCTATAAGAAAAGGTAAGTAGTTGCTCCCAAGCAAAAGTAGAATTCTCCCGTACTACAAGGCCAATACAGTGGGCTAGGTTTTGTGCCACTGCAGGTCTTGCAGCACGAGGAATCCTTTTTAAAACCGGAACAGAATTTTAATATTTAGAAATAGTTTGCCAAAAAGAAATTTTTATCTGCTGGGCCTCAAACGTTGATATGTTCGAAAGTACATTTTGGGATTTATGTACCTTCCCAAAATGTACTTTCAAACCTCGCTGACCCTTAAAAAAACGAGCTTGGGAACAATTAGGACAGCGAACCAAGCAATTTAGAGACGAGGTCGGTTGACTACTTACATTCAAAATGCCACCATCACCGCAGTCTTGCAACATATATGGATAAACTTAAAACTTACACGTATAAATCAATAAAAAAATAAAATAATAAAAAATACACCACAAATACACTTATTGTTTGTAACGCCACGTGTAGTTGTTACCGTGGGATACGGATAATGCAGCCTCTTACAAACTGTTGCCGCTGATAAACTCTCCAAGAACAGACGGCGCTTTCCGCATCAGTTTGTCAGTGATGTGCCTCGTGGAAATGACTGTACACTATGCTCTCAGGCTGGAATCGCGAAACATGTACTCCTCCTGTCCGGTGCTGCTGTGTAACTTTGCGTTTTTCAAAAATTTTACAACACCATCAATGTTGTTATTTCCTAAAGCAGCTTTTCTTTAGCAGGGTAAAGATAGTTTTTTCAATTCTTTTTGTAACCATTGATATAAAATAATGATTTTATATTTACTAAATATAATAGTATATTATTGACAGCTGACAAGCTCAATCATGAAAATTCATAAAATAGTAATGTCTTTAATTTTCCCAGACACAGAATAAACCAATCATACCTGGATTGTAAGATTTTAACGCTTTTTATCCTTCGCTCGATCCTTAGAAGGCATACTACTGTCTCTCCATAAGACCCTAGCAAAGCGTACTTGTTATCCGGCAATGACTCCTCATCAGAATCAGAATCATTTATTTGCTAGAAACATGGTAAATAAGATGGTAAATTACAATATGGTAGGTCAAACATGTTTCACCGTACATGGACGGTGTGCAAAATTTAAAAATAATAAGATTTTCATGCATCTGTTAATCACATAAATTTCGTCATGGTCTAACGTCTAAACAGTTACAATAAATTAAGAATCAAATAATCAGATACAAATAATAAAATAATCAGATTAATTAAATAATAATAATAGTAATTTTAAATGTCAAGGAAATATAAATCATGAGGCAATGTCAATTATACATAATAATAATAAGATGTCATAGGCACAAGATATAACATACTCGTATGGTTGTCATGATGGTATCAAGAAAATCCGAGATTGAGTAATAACACCTAGCAATTAATAAATCCTTGATCCGTTTTTTGAATAGGTGTAGGCTTAACATTTTATATTGATCAGGAAATTTGTTATATATCTTTGGTGCAAGGCAGAATACACTTTTCCACATAAGTGTTGTGCTAGACTTTAGATTGCATAATTTATCTCTACGTCTACTACGAGTCGAGAGGTCTAACAATTTAGGAAATAAGTGAAGGTTAGTTTTCACAAATAAAGCCACTTCAAAAATATATATAGAGGGAAGCGTAAGTATCTTATGTCTAATAAAGTGTGGCTTGCAGCTGTCTATTAGATTAAGTTTGAACATGGCTCTTATGCATCTCTTCTGGGACCTAAACACAATATCTTTATTCGTAGAATTTCCCCAAAAAATAATGCCATATCTTAGTACAGATGCAACTATACCATGATAGGCAGTCACTACTGTTTAAACACTACTGTTTCAGTGCTAACTACTGGAGCAAGCTTGTAAAGGGCTTAGGAAGGGCTATTAATTCTTTGGCTAAGACTTCTATATGAGCCTTCCAATTTAGTTGCCTATCAATGGTCAAACCAAGAAACTTCGTTATTTCTGTTTCTAAAAGTTCCTTATTGTGATATTTTACGTGTATTTCAGTATGTGCAGTCGTTCTTTGTCTAAAGTGCATAATTTGAGTTTTGTCTAGATTTATTTTTAAATTATTATTATTTAGCCATGTTATAATTGTCGATAGTGTTTCATTAATGTCAGTTTCATATGCATCTGTTTCATCACCGGATATAGTTACTGTGCTATCGTCAGCAAATAACACCATTGGGTGTTTCACTGCTTGAGGCAAATCGTTAATGTAAACGATGAACAGTAAAGGGCCCAGCACGCTCCCTTGTGGTACCCAAACGATATTTTCCTTACTTGAGATACATAAGTCTTTACCATTTTAGAGCCTATATCGAGTTTTTTTAAGCAATTAATCAAGTATGTTGCCCTTGATACCATAACACTCAAGTTTATTTAAGAGAATATTTTGATCTACATAGTCAAAAGCTTGTGTCATATCTCAATATATAGCACATATCAATCGTCTTCTTATACATATTTATCATAATTCTACTCAGAAAGTCAATTATTGCTGAATTTATTGTCATTTTCTTCCGGAAGCCATTTTGTTCCTTACACAAAATATTATTATTTTCTAAATACATGTAAATATTATTATACATATATTTTTCAAATATTTTTGAAAATATTGATAATAGTGCAATAGATCGATAGTTATTAATATGCTCTTTATTGTTTTTTTTGTGCAAAGGTTTTACAACCGATATCTTCAGTGCTTCAGAATTGCCATAGAACCACATTTGCAAAACACCAATTCTACATACTGATTACACATATATATAAGAAGGTACATGAAAAATTAGACATAATAGATCTAAATAAGAACAAAATTAAACTAAATGTGACTTCTTGGCTCCTTAAGCAGGACTAATCTGAAACAGAATCTATATTGTCATTCATATCATAAAATTTATGGTAAATTAATCTTAATAATAGTATCCAAAACTACCATTCCATTAGACAGACATGACATGGACACACATATAAGCATACGTTCTGACACCCTCACACACACACACACACACACACACACACACACACAGCACGGGCGCACGCCCACATCTTCACACTAGCATACCAAGTTCTTCCATACATTCACAGACACGCATTTCTAAAGTTCTCTTACACACTTACTAATCCAAACAAATGAAGAATAACACTCCAATCTAAATGAACAAATAATCTCTCTTATGATACAGGTCACCCTAGTTTAAGAGGCAGGGTTATTATAAACTGCAACACTATCACATAAGGTTCTCCATTGCTTGTTGCACTGTACCTTTTTATATAGAAATAAATGATCTTATCTTATCTTATCTTTAAACCATCGTGCTCATCACACAAAGTTCTATCCTGGGTGGGAATCTGGGAAAATCTTTTCCAGCTCTATATCTTTTAATCAAATAACTTTTAACATTCAAAATGCACATGGTGAAATGTTGGCGTATAATATGCCTTTACCACCCGTTTGGGGATAAAGGGAGTCATAACGACATGAAATTCGAAGGGCACTCTTACAACAGTTATATTACTTCCACTTTGTCGCCCATATTAGGAAGCAGGTATCTCTAACTCGGTGCAAAGTGGTAGTGTATGCGACTGCCGCGATTGAGGTCCAGAATTCGATTTCCGGGTCGGTCGATCCACAAAGTTTGTTTCGGAATTCGGGTGTTTGCTATGTATAATATCTATGTATTTCGAAATATATAAGCATATTTATCATACGTTTAGATCCCATAACACAAATTTATGTAGCTTACTTAGGGCTAGACGGAGCTGTGTAAAAAAAAATGTCCCACAATATTTATTAGCGCTGATTTATTACACTTCCATAGGTATATTATAAATATGACATCAACAGAGATCTTTGAAATCGTGATTTCACGGGCAATGGGTAGCCATTTAACTGAAATTACAAAACGAGAACCTTAACCTCGAAAAACCCGAAAACAGCATCCATTATAAATAGCAGTAATTTCAGCATCACCAAAGGCGCTTATGTAAAATTTTAAACATAAAAATGTATTAATTAAACTCAACCCGGGCCTTTTGTGAGCTGAATTCCCGTATTTATTAGAGAGAACACCGCGGCCAGCTGTAATTGCCGTATAGGGTTGACATTCAGTATTTGTGTTGAGTTGAAATTGTTCAGTGGGCGTTTAAGGGTTGTAACAGTCCGTTTTTATATCGTTCGTTTATTTTTACACTGCAAGCACTGAATTTAAGTACTTAATTATTTTGAGTGAGTGCTCACTCAAACTTGACTCAAATTGGAATTTATGGAGAATTAGTCTTATATTCTTAAAAATGTTGACATGATTTACAGTGTTTCGTGACACTTTGTTTTAATCGCGATAAACAGTTGCAAACGCTGACCGAAGGTAGATTAAAATCATCTTAACATATTCTAGTTCGAGACTACCAGGACTCCAGTCCGAGACTACCATGATTTTAATTGGTCGTGCTAATTAGTGTCTAGCACATAAGACCTTTTAGCCTTTTTGCTACCATTTCACTAAAAAAGCAACGGGTTCAAAATTTCTTCCAAATTTAACATCTAAAATTGACAAATTTTATTAAATTTAATTTTCCGTGCTTCGGAAGGCACGTTAAGCCGTTGGTCCCGGTTGCCAGTAAAATGGCAGTCGTTAAGCCTGGTTAAAGACCTTATGGGCGGATTGTAAAATTTCAACAGCAGGTCGCCACAGCCTGCACCTGTCCATTTCAACACGGCCATGGGCTCACCGCCTATTACGTGTGACAAAATGCATACGGTGAAACGTGAACGTATAGTATGCCTCTGCCTACCTCTTCGGGGATAAAGGCGTGACAATATGTATGTATGTATGTTAACATATGCCCAATTGTTTCCAAGCCCTAACTGGATTTGGTGTCATGGGTCCCTTTTATCGGTTTTACTAAGAGCGAATTCTGTCTTACATACTAATCCCGGGAGGGCTTGTCTCGCTAGCCTTGTCTGTTGGCCTTATGGGCGACTTAAAATTAGTAGGTCACCATAACTTGCGCCTGATCATTTCCACACCACCTTGTAACGTCGGACAAAATGCTTACTGAAATGTCTCATATATATAGCATGTTTCTGCCACTCTTTCGGGGGTAAAGGCTTGCATACTATTTTGTACCTAAAGTATCAAATAAAGTTGCGAATAACCCGAATACCCAAATCTTTACTTAGATAGTTTAGCTGTAACTATAACGGTTAACTGTAATGGTCAGACTCAATTATGGAGTTTGAAACTCCGCCATAATATTAACACACAAAAGTAATTCATCGCCATTCTCTGAATGCATAACCCTAAAGTCATTACAGAGAGTCATTTCGGTTATCGCAAACCCTGGCGGGTCAGTGTGGTGAGAGTTAAAGGGTTAATTTAACGGTCGCTGCTTTGCTGCACAGAACCGAGTATTGCGTAGTGTCGGCCGTGCGTGATTGGAGATAGCCAGAACTCAATATAGGCTACGGAATACATTTACTTTTAAAAATAGAGGTAATTTTTTGTAGCGTTCTCAATTTAAACACTTTAGCAATGTTTAAATAATTAAGTAATAATAATTAAGCGCTCGTGACCCCGCTGACTCAGTGTTATGTAAACGATCACTGCGTTAAGCAACATTTGCTATAGGTGGTTCTTGGATGGGTCACCACTTTGTGGAATTTACATTTGCGAGCATTTCCGTGCTTCAGAAGGCACGTTAAGCCGTTGGTCTCGGTTGCCAGTAAAATGGCAGTCGTTAAGCCTGGTTGAAGGCCTAATGGGCGGCTTGAACAATTTCAACGGCAGGTCGCGCCAGCACCTGTCCATTCCAACACAGCAATAGGCTCACCATCTGTTACGTGGGACAAAAATTCATACGGTGAAAAAGGCGGCCTTCAGGGATAAAGGCGTGACTATATGTCTGTATGTTAAGTAATTTACTCATTACTCGTCTCTTCGTGTTATTGTATAGGCATTAACTTCCATACCCTACCTGGATATGGAGTCTGGGGTTTGTAACGTTGAGGGGGTAGGCTGGGGGTAAATTTAGGGTGACTTGCAGTCAGAGATGATGGAAAGGTGCATTTGCAAACGACATGAGAATTTATTAAGCAAATTTAACGTTATACAAAGCAATGAGAAGGTAGGAGTTTAGAAAGTAAGTAAGCTAAGAAGATAATAGAAGAGGGGTGGGTTCGGTAGGCGTGATCGTTGAGACGTGTCCCAAGATAAAGTGGAAGACGTCACCTTGTCGGGCAGCTGCAGCAGAAAGAGCCGAGGACCGCCAGTGCGGCCTGTTATATAAGGCGCTTCGGGGGACGTAAGGTCGCGGGGACAAGGCGCCGCTAGTAGCCATGATGTCACAGGTTCATTTTTGTTGGGCTGCTAGGAGTACGGTTTGACTTTTGAGTGTCAGCATTGTTGGGGGCGACGGCCATATACCTCCCAATCCGGTAAAATCTACTTTGCTACTCAACGAAGCAGATTATACGTAGAAGTAATTATAACTGTTGGTATATTAGAATAGTACCACCACCCACACAGATCCATCAATCCTAGTCCACAAGCAGTTGAGGGTTATCTTAACTAATTTTAGCGGAGGAATGACGATTTTAACTTCTCAAAGAAAGTTATATATAGGACAGGTAGTAAGTATATTTCCCTCCAGATAGTAATGAGCAATATTTCGATATACAACGCTCGAGCCCCGGAGCTCATGATGGGGATTTACACCCGTAAGGGGCCTACTAGCGATGCACCTACTTACTAACGGACGAGAAATCGAAATAGGTGTCCTTCGGGATTGGAAGGTCAAACCGCTGAAAAAAAGTCACTTTTATTTGGTTTCGGCCGAAAACCAAAACCAAATAAAAGTGAACCATAGTCTTCATATCCAGACCGGGTTTAAAGTGACTGGAAATATATTAAGATGAAGAGAGATTACGCTTTACAACGTGATATTTGGTACCTACCAAATATCACGTTGTAAAGCGTAATCTCTCTATTATAACGGGTTATAACGCTTTATAACGTGATATTAGGTACTCAAGATATGAGTAAATATTCCATTAGTGACAACTCAGCTTCAATAGTTCTCATAAAAATCAGGAAACGTACAAATAATACTACAAAAGCTTACGGAAAAAACCAATCGGCACAAACAATTCTGAGACAATGTCATTTCTCATAGTGTTGACATTTTCTAGTTGTGTTCTCGAGAGTGGCGATGTATGAACACAATGCAATTAAAAAGTAATTGGAAGAAGCTTTATAGTGCTTGGCGGGAAACTTATTATCAAATCAATGTTGGCTATCCGTAAACCTGAACTGAGGGTTGCGTTCTTTTGAAAGAAAATAATAATTTCCTGAATACCAGAATTTCCTTTCCGCCATGAGCTCATACGTTAGTCAGCAGATACAGGCTGGCTTGGGCCTTGACAATCTCTGTAGGACCTCTTTGCAGTATCACTTTAAAACAAACCTAATAATCTCTACGCAGTATCCCTGACAGGGTAGTCAGAGCGGACCGATCGTCAGGCTTGCGACCCGTGCACATTTTTTTCGCTTGCTGTAGATTCATTAATCGTTTCATACATGCACGTCTGGGTATCCGAGTCCTTTTGACCTTTCCGTTTTGAGCAATCTGGTTTTCATCTCGATACCTCCTCCACGTGTTTCCTAGATAAAGGTGTCTACCGACGAACGGACGAAGGAGGTACAACAAATAGTGATCTTGTGTTTCGTTTTTTCCCCTTGAGCTACAGAACCCTAAAAATCAATAAATTCAGCATACAACTTTAGTTACAGCATACGAGTACAACATAACAATGTAATCATTTGTTTGTGTGTTCGACGTATATTAAAGGGTTCTGTTCCAACAACTCTCTGTTATGGCATATGAATGGTTCTGTCAGTAAAGTGACTCATCTATTTTTGCATTGAATGTGTATCGTGTCATTTAATATATGTACCAGAGATACATACGCTTACAAACAATTAAAGGAAAAGTTTTATCACAATATGCATAGATAGATATAGATAGATAGATATCTTATAGTTTTAGTAGTTGTAGGCTCTGCAGTAGTTACCACTCGTTGCCACTGAACCACACCACGAACCTCACTGACCAGTGAGGGCGTCTACGCGGGAAAGTCTACAAGTGCGGACGCTTGCAGTATATTTTTTTTAAAAATTAGTGCAATTATCTTATTTTATGTGCGGGAGTGGTGGTTTCTTGACATAAAAGTTGTGTTAACGTGCTATAGTGAAAAACACTGATATATATGCAGGAAAATGCTATGTTCTACTTTGCCGCGTAAACCCCACTAAAAACATCAGTCCTTTTTTTTACGTACATTTGCGAGCGCTACCGTGCTTCGGAAGCCACGTTAAGCCGTTGGTACCGGTTGCCAGTAAAATGGCAGTCTTTAAGCCCGGTTGAAGGCCTTATGGGAGGCTTGAAAAATTTTAACAGCAGGTCGCCACAGGCTGCGCCTGTTCATTTCAACACGGCAATGGCATCACCACCTATTTATTACGTGGGTTAAAATGCATGCGGTGAAATATGTCTATGTATAGTATGCCTATCCCTTCGGGAATGAAGGCGTGACAATATGTATGTATGTAATTTTTCCAGCCTCTAGCTTTTATGATATAGTAAGCATACTAATTGCCATTCGAAATTGTTTCTAATACTTAACTTCTTTGTTACAATCAGATCACTCTAACTGTCGCCATTACCCAGGATCTGTCTTCTGTAAACAGTTTCTTTAGAAATAGGTTTTTTAAATAGTTTTAATTTATTTTTTATATACCGTTCATCGTTGGAACGACTCACACAACGCCATCTGATTCCAAACTAAGCAGAGCTTGTAAAATGGTAATCAGATAACTGATAAACATACTAATATTTTTTCTAAATACATACATTATAGATAAATAGCACCCAGACATAGAAACAACCATCGTGCTCATCACACAATGTTTTATCCTGGGTGGGAATCGAACTCACGTAGCAGTCGGATACACTTCCACCGCACCACATAGGCAGTCATTTGTTTTCATAAGTACCTATTCCAAGGATGATTTTAAAAGTAGCCTTACAAATCTACTCACTTGTCCTCACCTGCTAGATTTGCACCTGCTGGCCAGCGGACAAGATAACGACGTATTGTAAGGTTGGAGGTTCAGAAAACAGCCACACGCAACAGTACCGAAACTCAAATGACTAACATCAGTGCATTTAAGCTAGTTATCACACAGTCACTCACTAACCTACAAAGTTATTTGGAATCTATTGCAAGGAGTGTTGATAATCTAGAAATGCGTAGCCGTAGAAAGCTTCTTCTTCTGCATGAAGTGGCAGAGAGCAAAAATGAAGACTTACTACAGGCTGCAACATCTTTTATCAAGGAGAGATTTAAATACAAAGAGTTCTCTGCTTCAGAAATCAAACAATCCTAAAGATTGGGTCGTGCCACAAACTCAGAGAAGCCCAGGCCTCTCCTACTGAAGCTGCACGACGTCACAGTTCGAGATCGTGTATGGTTCAGTAAATCAAATCTTAAGGGTTCGGGTGTCACTTCGTCAGAATTCATAACGAAAGAAGCTAAATAAAAGTAAACCTGATACCAGGTACCTTGTGTACGCAACTGGGAATACAGTAAGTTGAAGAAAAAGATTAAGAATCCCCTCATCAATACTTTATTATCTAAGAACCAATCAAAACAAATTTGAAGTTAAATTCAAGTAATCAATCTTGCTTACAATATCAATCCATGACATAGAAAACAGTAGGTAAAAACAAACCTACGAAATCGGGCTAATATTATAGAGAGAACAGATTTTTTAGAAAACTGCCAGTTACGTTTTCTAACTAACTAACTAACTATCTTCACGCTGTATCCCTGACGGGGTAGTCACAGAGGACAGATCGCCAGGCTTCGCGATGCATGAATACTTCTTTCGCTTCTTCAAGATTCATCAATCTTTATACACGCACGTCTGGGTATCCACTTTTGACCTTTCCGTTTTGAGCAATCTGCTCACGTGGTCGTCATATGTAAGTCTCGGCCTACCCTGACTTCTTCTACCCTCTACTTTCGCACAATATATATTCTTCGTCAATCGTTCCTTACTCATTCGTTGGACGTGTCCAAACTAACGGAGCACGCCCTTTTCCAGCTTAACGCTGACACTTTCATTTAAACCTGCCAAATTTATTTATTCATCTATCACGCCTTATCCCCGAAGGGGTGGCAGAGGCATATTAAATGCCCACTTTTTACCATGTGTATTCCATTGCCGTGTTGAAATAGACAGACGCAGGTTGTGCCTACCTGCTGTGGTTTTTTCAAGCCGCCCATAAATCCTTCAACTTGACTTAACGACTGCCACCCGGGACCAACGGGTTAACGTGCCTTTCGAAGCATGGAGATGTAAATGCCACTAAGTGGCCACCAATCCGTGATCAGCCATGGCGAAAGTTGTTTAACGCAGTGATAATTTACAGTACACTGATTTTTTTATAAATTTCTTTTGTTATTTACTAGCGGTTACCCCGCGGTTTCCCCCTTGTAGTGCCCAGTCCCGTAGGAATACGCAAATGAAATTTAACTTAATCTATTTCTAATAACATCAGCTATCTAGCAGTGAAAGTCTTTTTAACATCTGTCCAGCTGTCTCAAAATTTAGCCAGAACAAAGAAACAAAAGGAAAACTTAAATAAAAACCATCTATTTTTCTGTAAGTACAATATAATGTATTTATATGCATTAAGTGAGAAGCTGGTAAATTGGAATTAAAAACAGACACTACTATTTTAATTTTATGTATAGATTTATAGATATAATATTACAAAGTTTGCTGCTTATTATGAAAACCTATTACAGGTTGAGTTTGTTTCGTCACAGGTTCCGTCGCTTGACATAATCTCTTATCTATTTCCTATTCTGTTGACGTACAATTTAGAATACCTTGCTTCATTTCGTCGCCTTACATTGCTCTATTACTAGCTATTACTTTTTTGACAGGCACTATTACTTTTCTTAACGCTCGTGGACCCGCGAACTCAGTATTCTGTAAACGATCACTAATTTTAAGCAACTTTATCTATGGCCGGTCCTCGGATGGGTGACCATTTTGAGGCATTTACATTTGAGGGTATTTCCGTACTTTGGAAGGCACGTTAAGCTGTTGGTCTCTGCCAGTAACATGGCCGTCGTTAAGCGCAGTTGAAGGCCTTATAGGCGGCTTGAAAAATTTGAACAACAAGTCGCCACAACCTGCGCAGTGCGCCTGGCCATTTCAACACAGCAATGGGCTCACCACCTGTTACGTGGGACAAAAGTGCATACGGAGAAATGTGGACGAATAGTATGCCTCTGCCTACCCCTTCGGGGATAAAGGCGTGACAATATGTATGTACTTTTATCTCTGTAGAATAGGAACTGAAAACTTTGTAGTGCAAGAAATTTACAAATTCCAGTAACCTAAAACAGGACTGTCTGTGTTAACAAGAAACTTCAATGTGTAGATGTGGCAGTAAACTCGTCTTTGCAAACTGGTGCAATTGTTGCTCGTAATCTTTGTTGTCTGGTTGCGATGTCTAGTAAATCTTGGAACTAGGTAGTTTTGTAAGATCTCAATGTGTTTAGCTACTAAGTTAAGGACAATTTAGCTTATTATTATTTATCTACCACGCCTTATCCCCGAAAGGGTGGGAACAGGAACTTCGTTGTACCAGACTCTTTAAATTGTCTACCCGTATTTGATTTATAGTACCTGTACGACTGACATTAAGTAATGTTAACTTCATTGCATTTAAAATGGAATGTTAACAAGGTACTAAATTTAATTAAAATACCCAACATCATTCCCTTACTACTTTGTAGTATCAAAAAATGGCTACTCAAAGTTAAATTAAGGGTTGCTATTTAAAACATCCTACTAATATTAAAAAATGCGAAAGTTTGAAAGAATGGATGTTTGTTACTCTTTCACGCAAAATCTACGGAACAGATTTTATTGACACTTTACAGTAATACAGTTTACACGTCAGAATAACACATAGGCTAATTTTAATCCCGGGAACATGTTCCTGTGGGAAACGGGAACGGGCAAAACTTCACCACGCATGCGAAGCCGCGGGCGGTAACAAATATCCATACTTACAAACTTTTGTGTTTGTAATATTAGTACCTAGGATAGTATGATTTTGATTTTATGTTTTAATCAAGCATTCACAGTTAACTGAATCTATTAAGTAGATTCGAAAGGAGCACCTAAAATTCAATGAAGAAAATTACAATTCAAATATAGTGTTCAATTTCTAGATTAAAATGTAAAGTAAAACGTAGTTCTAGCTCTCTTGAAAGCACCTTTATTACTGAGTTAACATTGCAAATGTACAGACAGCGCGTTGTCACTTCAAAGAACACATTAGCATATTAAAATAGTAAGACGTTTCTAGCGCGGGCGGGTTTTTGGTTGGTGGAGAAAGGTTTAAATACGTACACGACCTCAACTTGTTCTACTGGGCACTTTACAATGTAAAAACACTCGAATGCATTTCAGGGGGTTGATTTGATTAATGAATTGATAAAAGTAAAATATTTTTGACTGCCTCTGTGGCGGTGGGAGTGTATGCGACTGCTACGCAAGAGGTTGATTCCTACCCAGGATAAAACTTTGTGTAATGAGTACAATAGCTTATTCTGTGTCTGGGTGTGATTTATATATAATATGTATGTATTTAGAAATATAACAGTATGTTTATCGGTTATCTGGTTACCATAGTACAAGCTCTGCTTAGTTTAAAATCAGATGGCGTTGTGTGAGTTGTCTTAACAATACAATATAATTTAATTACAAATTAATATAATTACAAATTGAAACACTTAATTTAATTACAAATTGATGACTTTTCTTAGACCGACACGATCAGCCCATCGCCACTTTAACGTGCTTGAGTTATATCGACCACTCTGGATTCTGAAGGATACCCTCGTTTCGGCGTTTTAGTGTTGCTAGCGATGTAAACAAAAGTTAACCAAGTCTCAACACAATAAGTTTTCAAATTGTTCAACTACCTGCTGGGCGGTTGCAAACATAATTTAAGGAGTTTTCAATAATTCTTTGTTATTTTTTTATTAGTCACGCTTTTATCTTCGAAGGGGTGGCAGAGGCTTTAGCATACACCCACATTTTACCGAGTACATTTTGTCCCGTGTAACATGCGATGAGCCATTGCCGTGTTAAACTGGATAAGCGCAGGTTGTAGCGACCTGCTGTTAAAATTTTTCAAGCCGCCATTAGGTTTTCGACTTAGCTTATCGACTACCTGGGGGCCGAGTCTACTATGGACAAGTCGTCGAATAGAACCAGAATCGCTGTTTTAAGCTGTCAAAATATTAGTAGACTATCAAAAATGCAACTGACTAGCGGCCACTGGCGCTGTACGTGTTAGTAGAACTCTATCAGCCGACGATTACGATTCTATTAGAGAAATGGAAATAGTCTGCTATTTTAATCCTGTCGAAATAGTTGCTCAACAGAAAGCCACCGGTACAATTTTGACAGCCTTTTCGTAGTCTACTATTACAATCGTACTCCAATAGACTTCTTTCGGACGGCCGATATAATTCTACTAACACGTACCGCGCCAGTGGCCGCTAATCAGTTGGTTCTATTTTACAGCTTGTAAATAGTAGATTCCGCCACCAGGTTACACGCAACGGGGACCAATGACGTAACGTGCCTTCCGAAGTAAAGAATCGCTCGTAAATGTCAATGACACAAACGAGTTAGCGGGGCTCCGGGCGTTTCTCGTTATTTGAAGTTACCTTTTATTAAATAAATAAATATGTGATACATTTAATTCTACAAAAGTAATTCGCGGAACTGGCATGAATAAATAGCAAAGCTTTATCTCTATTTATTTTACTTTTAAAACGGCATGTGTACCACACGTGTCTGCTGGATACCAAACATGGTTATGAATATAAAGTACTTTGTTAGTGTGAACTTATTACTATAATTTTATATATCACTAGCTGTTACCCGCGACTATGTTCGCGTGAAAATTGTAATATGACGCAAAGTTTGAATTACTCTCTACCGAGCCCCTAGACAAACTTTGGTGAACATCAGTCATCGCCGATCGTTGGTTAATGCAATACATCTTTGCATACGCGCGCAGTATATTTGTGAATTACCCACAATGTCAAAAAAATTATGTGATAACTGTGAAAAAAGTATCACGAAATCTGTACCAGGTGTGGAATGCGGTAAATGTGAGCGTCTGGTGCATCTTAATAACAAATGTGCAGGTCTGATGAACAAACAAATCGCAGCAGTCAAAGCTGCACCCAGCCTGGAATGGACTTGCCTAATGTGTCACCCAGCCTGGAATGGACTTGCCTAAAAATGCCGAGAAAGAATTCATCAATCATTATACCGAGTGACGATGACGACAGGGATGATGTTGCAACGGTGGAGGTCAACTCAAGGAAAGTGCTTGATAATATAGCTAAAGAAGTAGAAAAAGCGATACGAAAAGAGATGAGAGACTTAAACCAGGCACTGGAGTTTCAGAGCTCGAAGATGGATGAAGTAATGGAATGCATTGAGGTCTTCAAAAAATCGATCAAGGATTTAGAACAGAAAAACAAAGCCCTTACCAACAAAAATGTCAACCTTGAAATCCGTATGGGAACCATGGAGCAACGTTTGCAAGAGCTTGAGCAAGAAAAGCTTTGTAAATATATAGAGATTTCCAACATTCCTACTGAAACAAATGAGGAGGTCAAGACGGTCATTGAAAACATAGCGGTGATGATTAATCAACCAAAGGAGGGAATTAAGAATATGAAGCGGTTACGGAGTAGAAACGATTTACCATCCAAAATTATTGTAGAATTACGCAATGGAGACAGACGCCCAGGAGAAATGGATCACAGAAGTGAAAAAGATAAGACCATGTGTAGCAGATATACATCCTACCCGTAAAAATAGTAAAGACTTCGTTTACGTTAGAGAAGCTATGACACAAGCAAGTAAGCAGCTTCTTAGGAATGCCAGATCTTAAAATCAACCAAAGTTTTAAATACTTCTGGCTTAAAAATGGACGTGTTAAAGCAAGGAAAGGTGATAATGAGAAGATATATACTATCAGAAATATGGGAGATATTCAAGACTTAAACAACAACAAAAATAAATAGTAAATACTTAGACATACAGAATTAAAGTTCATCTTTTAAATTTATTACTATGGTTGATATTTTTAACTATTAATTTTTTTCGTTTTTTTTTATTATAGTCATGAATGCCTTCATATAAATAACAATAAAAGTTTACCTAGCAAATGTAAATGTGGATCTATTAATGTAGTGGATAAGCAAAAGTATCTGGGCCTGATAATAGATAGTAGAATGTCGTGGAAAATCCATATAAACCAAATCTGTGTTAAACTGAGAGGTCTTTTGGCTAAGTTTTCGCTGGTTAAGAGAAAAATACCTTATCAGATAAGACTACAACTATTCAAAGCTTTAGTGGAATCAAAGGTTAATTTTACCTAAATACTCTAACAATTATGGTAAAAGAAAATTAGCATATATTATTCCATTCTTGATTAACGATTTACAGATATCAGTTAGGGAATAGTTAACTCCAAAAAAAAAATGTGGTGTCGTGGGACACCAGGTAGGAAAGAAGTAAAAAAAAAAACCATTCTCTCCCTCACCCCCACCCTCACCCTCACCCTCACCCTCACCCTCACCCTCACCCTCACCCTCACCCTCACCCTCACCCTCACCCTCACCCTCACCCTCACCCTCACCCTCACCCTCACCCTCACCCTCACCCTCACCCTCACCCTCACCCTCACCCTCACCCTCACCCTCACCCTCACCCTCACCCTCACCCTCACCCTCACCCTCACCCTCACCCTCACCCTCACCCTCACCCTCACCCTCACCCTCACCCTCACCCTCACCCTCACCCTCACCCTCACCCTCACCCTCACCCTCACCCTCACCCTCACCCTCACCCTCACCCTCACCCTCACCCTCACCCTCACCCTCACCCTCACCCTCACCCTCACCCTCACCCTCACCCTCACCCTCACCCTCACCCTCACCCTCACCCTCACCCTCACCCTCACCCTCACCCTCACCCTCACCCTCACCCTCACCCTCACCCTCACCCTCACCCTCACCCTCACCCTCACCCTCACCCTCACCCTCACCCTCACCCTCACCCTCACCCTCACCCTCACCCTCACCCTCACCCTCACCCTCACCCTCACTCTCACCCTCACTCTCACCCTCACCCTCACCCTCACGGTGAGAGTCTTACTGCACAACACCGTCTCCTTGTCATGGACCTCTGCGTGAAGCCTAAAGGCAAACGCATCGAGCGGTGCCAGCGCCACATCAGATGGTGGCTGCTTGATGAAACTAGGTCCCAGGAGTTCGTCTCAGCTGTCGGTGACAAGTGCACCGACACTGCGGTCCAAAGGGGTTCCAGAGGTTGACACTATCCGGGACGGGGTTCCAGAGGTTGACACTATCCGGGACATGAACTGTGACTCCGATTCAATGGTTCGGACTGCTGTTGGCGACACGAAACCCTTCCCCATCACCGTCGGGGTACACCAGGGTTCTGACCTTAGTCCGCTTCTGTTTAGTGTATTTATATTAGACGAATTGTCGGACAGCATCAGAAACCCGCAAGAGCAGCCTCCATGGTTGCTCATGTATGCTGACAATATTGCGCTAGCAGACGCGGACAGGGGCAAATTGGTGCGACGTGTAAAGGCGTAGAAGGAGACGCTTGAGAACGGTGGTCTGAAACTAAATGTGGCGAAGACCGAGTACTTGGCACTAAACTCGACAGATCCCACATCCGTCCGCATTGGCGGTGATTTGGTCGAGCGCACGGACCAGGTTAAATACCTGGGATCTGTTTTTCACACGTCCAGTTACATCGATTGCGATGTCAAGTCACGCATTGCTGCCGCGTGGGCCAAATGGCGGGAGATGACCGGTGTCATTTGTGACCCTAAAATGCCGATCCGGTTGAAGGGACAGGTCTACAAAACCATTATTAGACCTGTCCTTTTACATGGCAGTGAGACGTGGCCGATATTGGAGCGACACAAGCAGGAGCTGCGAGTCACGGAAATGAAGATGCTGCGGTGGATGTGTGGAGTCACGCGGATGGACCGCGTGAGGAACTCTCGCATCCGCGGCAGCCTTCACGTCCGTGACATTGCAGACAAGTTGCAAGAGTGTCGCCTTCGTTGGTATGGTCACGTCTTGCGGCAACCGCCGGGCTACGTAGGTAACAAATGTCTGGCCATGTCAGCCCCGCCGGGTCCCGGTAAGAGGGGAAGACCCAAGAAGTGCTGGCTTGACGTCGTAAGGGATGACATGCGTGCCAATGATCTCACTACAGGGGATGCCGATGACCGTGCGAAGTGGAGGAGAAAATGTAGGAAATCGGACCCCGGGCGTCGCGAGACGCAACTGGGACAGACGCTCGGATGATGATGATGATGATGAATAAATGTTCCTGAAATATGTCGATGACGCTGATGCACAGAAAAACTCTAATGAGTTTATGCGGCATCTTACAGTTGTTAAATTCATGTATTTTATTAATTTGTAACAATAAAAAAAAAACAGCAAGTCGTTTGAAAAATATTCAATGTTCAGTTTTTACTTTGTCACGATTTTATTATAGGTATGAATAGAATAGGTGTCCAGAAAAGTAACACACTAACTATCTTCACGCTATATGTCTGACAGCGTAGTCAGAGAGGACATATCGCCAGGTTTGCCCATTATACAGTCACTTCCAAAAGTCGCTTGTACAGTTAAAGATACATAATATTCTAAACAATAAACTTGCCATAAGTCAGTGATGCAACAAAATATAAAAATAAACTTAACATTACAAATTTCCATAAAACGATGAAAGGAGTAATTTCATTTGTCACTTAGCATCTTATATGTCTTAAGTCGCTGATATTCTTACAGAATTAGATTAACAAACCATAATTTCAATGACTCTGCATGTAAATTATTTTTACATGCAAAGTCATTGAAATTATGGTAACTTAATTTTTTTCTAACTTGATTTTATACATTCTGCATCTTATTTTGACGGTCAAGTAAACAACTATAAAAAAAGTCGTCTTATCATCTTGGTGTAACTGTTTTTTTTAGTATGTTATTTTGTATTTCGATATTATTGGAGTACTACGCACAAGTGATAGATTATAACGGTTGACGGGCTTGGTAGGGGTGGTGCGCAATAGGTAGCAACAACACACCTACATACAACCATCAGGTACGGTTGGTAATCCATGGAGATGTGTAAGTAACACTATCTCAAAGAATCACCGGAGCACCAGCTAGCAGAGCATGTGTATAGGGAGTGAGTATGGACCAACCTGGAGCAGAGAAATACCATAATTTATAAAAAGAGAGTGCCAGGTATCTCTCCATCAAACGAATGATGCATTTAAAAAACTCAGTGTTATCAACTTATTAATTATATTTATTTAAACTATATCCATATGTAGACATGTATATACATATATGAAAGTAAAAAGAAATGGCTTAGTCATGCATAGTGGGATCCATATATATATGGTCACTTAAAAATAAGTTTATATTTAGTACAAATAAAAATTTAAACCAAAGTATGGAAATGGGCGTGGCCTAAAATGACAAACATTAAAGCAGTTGTCAGATGCCTTAATAATATCTAAATTATATACAGACATATATTTAAACTATCTTTGAATTTTGTTAACACACAACACCGCTTCCTATCATCATCATCTTCATCATACACTACAACATAACAAGGTAAAAATAAAGATTCACATTAATATTCCTTTGTGATAATAAAAAGATAATAAATAAAATAAATATCCATCACGCCTTATCCCCGAAGGGGTGGCAGAGGCATATTATATGCCCACTTTTCACCGTGTGGATTCCTGTCCCACGTAATAGGTGGTGAGCCCATTGCCGTGTTGAAATAGACAGACGCAGGTTGTGGCTACCTGCTGTTGAAATTTTTCATGCCGCCCATAAGGCATTCAACCAGGCTTAACGACTGCCATTTTACTGGCAACCGGGACCAACGGCTTAACGTGCCTTCCGAAGCACGGAAACGCTCGCAAATGTAAATGCCACAAAGTGGTCACCCATCTGAGGACCAGCCATAGTGAAAGTTGCGTAACTCAGTGATCGTTTACAGAACACTGAGACCGCGGGGCCACGAGCGCTTCTATTAATAAAAAGATTATAAAATATGTGTAACTGTAACATGTAACACATCGGTAGTCCAGTATATTAAAGTAGTTGAAATCTATATAGGCAACAGAGAAATGAATATTTAAAGTTAAAAGTTATTCCTTTTAAACTATCAACATCAGTCGGCCTTTACCGGGTTATTATACAGAGAAACTAATTAAAGATTACTACTTATCTGGATATAAGGTTGGGGAACATCCAAATCCTTCACATCTCTTCCTATTCTAGAAGTCCAGGTAGTAGGTAACAAAAGGTAGTAGGTAGGGAAAAATATCCTCTTTGCACATTGTCTCAGCTTACTTTAAGTCTTCTTACAGACATTCACAAGGAGTAAAAAGATGTAGAATGCAGAGAACGTGAAACACGTTAAACTATCAAATATTATGTTAAAAAACAAAAACATAAACAAAAAACCTAAAACATAAAACCCCTGTAACAACAGAAAAGTTACAGACATTAGTAATTTGTAATAAAAATCACTTTCACCCTCAACATTCTGTTAAGGAAAGCAGTCTAAGAGATTATATAGTTTTAACTTACCACTTATTTCAGTGGGGTCTTAACTAGATCCTTCTATCATCGTCCTTTTTCATATTATTTGCTAAGTCTCTTGAAAAGCAGACTGAAATACAAAGTACAACCATCGTAAGAACATATTATTCGCAAAGGCCAAGTAATCTTACTGATTACGTAGAAAACGAATCAAAACAAATATTCTCACCTCATAACAAAAATCATTGTGTATACATATTTGATATAAAGACTCTCCGGATATTAATCCGAATTAAATCACCATGACAGGCATATTCTCATGACGCCATGTCGTAGCAAAAAGGGCTGAGCTCCTTTCTTTTCCTTCCGCTAGATTACGGCAGGCTAAAGTCATACGGCCTATACAGCCTTGACAAATAAACAAAAAATAAATAAACAAAACCAACATGAAAACCTTACTATTCCTGTATGTCACACGTCACGCAATACATTATGGGTGGATGTGAGTCAGGACAGCCAATCTATCTAAGTTCAATGTCCAGCACCAAACTGAAAGACACCATAGACGCACGCGTTAATTTTAGAACGCGCCAAAAGAGTCGAAACGACCGTGACAGTTTTGACAACGTCAAACTCATGTCGTTCAGAACAAAAACAAACAATGTGAAATATTATAAACTTTTAAATAATTAGACAAATGACTTTAGAGTTATAACTAAAGTATTGTGAAAATTGAGTTTGTTTCCACAAAAGGGATGTATATAAAAATAAGGTTAGTAAATCAAATCTTATGAATATGTAACCGACACTCAGAAGTGTTACAAGATAACATAATAATGTCGATAAACATGCATTTAGGACAACACGAACGCCATAAAATTATTGTTCTAAAAGAACAGGGATATGCAATTACAGATATAGCCACGGAGTTGGGAGTTTTTGTAAGTATCCATATTACACACATTTGTATTTACTTTAAAAACAAACTACAGCGATAAAGTCGAAAAGTAATTTTATTAGTTGATTCGAGCTACCAAGCTGCTGTTCGGGTTAAAAGTAACTAGGAATACACTAACATCAAGAGTACTATAAAATATTGTATTTTTAGAGGAACACTGTATATCTCTGGCTTCGGTGGTGGGACGAATTTGGAGACATTAGAAATAAAAGAAAGACCGTTAGACCTAGATGAGGCCATAGTTTAAAATATACGAGATAATGGCTTTACTCGTACGGATGAAATAGCCCGTATTAATAATGTTTCACTTAATACTGTTAGACGTCGCCTTCACGAGGCAGGTATTTATCACCGCATATCTGCCAGAAAGTTATTGTTAACACCTCGTCACAAAGCTTTAAGATTGGAATTTGCTAAAAGATATCGTAATTTTGATTTCTCGAACGTCACATTTTCGGTACGTTGCCTTCTATCTTATCTAATAAAATAATAACTACTTATTTTATAAAATTATAAATAAATAGTAATAAACATGTAAAAGTTCGCGAAAGTATTTTATTTTCAGATGAATAAACGTTTCATCCTTCTGAAACTGGGCGTCTGTCTTTGAATACACTATATAGTGAGTGTAACATTTTAGCTAACCGGTCAAGTGGCAGATTATCTGTGGGATTTTGGGGTTGGATGTGTTCCAGTGGACCTGGAGAACTTGTAGAAATAGGAGAACGACTTAATAGTAAGGGTTATAAAGACATTTTGAACGATGTTTTACTACCAACGAACGAACGTCATTCACGATAACTGCCCCATATACAAGTCCCGAATATGCAGAGCGTGGTTTAAAGCAAATACAGAACAAATTGTCGAAATTTGTTTCCCCCCGAAGAGTCCAGATCTTAACCCTATCGAAAATTTATGGGTTCTCATGGTGCAAGCATGGTACTCTGATACGCCACGAAAGAGGGAAGCACTAATTAATCACGCAGTCAACACCTGGGAGAGCTTTCGGGGACAAGATATATGCCAAAATATGGTAGCTTCCATGGGCGAAAGGTTAAATCGTTAATCGAATTGACATTATAATTCTATTAAATATATTATAATTATTGAGATTCTGATAATTCTAAACGAATGGGTCTGATAATTTACAAAATTATTGTTATTGAATTAATATGATATTTTATAGTTTATAGTTGTTAAGTACTGAAATTGCAGGAATTAATTTAATTCAATGGGCCTGGCCTGCCAATCGATTAATTAATTGATCTATAGAAATAAGTTTATGTGTTTATGTGAATTGTAATAAATGATTAATTTTGAATGAATTTGCACAAGTTAGCATGGCATGTAAGCGTTTTAGTTCGTACTGTAAGCTTATATTGTTTAATACTAAATAAATAAATACAGGCCGTTATTGACGCGAATGGGGGCCATACTCGTTATTTATTTATTTATAATGTAACTAGCTGACTTGCCCGGGTTCGTCCGTGATATACTTCCAACCCCGTGGCACCCATTTAATCCCGTCGCTTATTACTTTTCCAAAAATGTATGAAAGTTTTTCCGATTTGTTGACATATCCAATACAAAAAGAATTTTTCAAATCAGTCCAGCCGTTCACGCGTGATGGCGTGACCAAGGGAAATAGGGATTCATTTTTATAAATATAGATTTAATATTTAAAATTATTAATTTAATATTGAATTGAAGTTGAATTGAAGTTAAAAACTCCTTGAATTATGTTTGCAATCGCCCAGCAGGTAGTTGAACAATTTGAAAACTTATTGTGTTGAGACTTGGTTAACTTTTGTTTACTTCGCTAGCAACACTAAAACGCCGAAACGAGGGTATCCTTCAGAATCCAGAGTGGTCGATATAACTCAAGCACGTTGAAGTGGCAATGGGCTGATCGTTTCGGTCAAAGAAAAGATGACCGTGGAGCACACAAGTTTTGGAGCGCAGACTTCAACTTGGAATATGAAAATTGCGACAGGCGGGGTTGGAGCGTTGGTTACCGTAAAAAAAGGGAGCAGCGTATTATCTATGTTCAATATAACAGATTGAGGTATCTTTTTAGGCTAAAATCTATCTAAATAGCGAATTTCAAATCAAACGGTCCATTTTCTGTAAAATTATTGTATAACAAACCTCTCTACAGCAAACTTTCACAATAATAATAGTAGTAGGATTGTAAATCTGTTAAGGCGTTCAAATATCATGAAATCATTTATAATTATAAAATTTTCACAGTTGGAAAACAATAATTTTTACAGTTTGAAACTCCAATTTGTAATTAAATTAAGTGTTTCAATTTTTTATTATAATTAAAATTAATTGTAATTAAATTATATTGTATTGTTGAGACAACTCACACAACGCCATCTGATTTTAAACTAAGCAGAGCTTGTACTATGGTAACCAGATAACCGATAAACATACTGTTATATTTCTAAATACATACATATTATATGTAAATCACACCCAGACACAGAATAAACCATTGTACTCATTACACAAAGTTTTATTCTGGGTGGGAATCAACCTCTTGCGTAGCAGTCGGATACACTCCCACCGCGCCACAGAGGCATTCAAAAATATTTTACTTGTATCAATTCATTAATCAAATCAACCCCCTGAAATGCATTCGAGTGTTTTTACATTGCAAAGTGTCCAGTAGAACAAGTTGATGTCGTGTACGTATTTAAACCTTTCTCCACCAAGCAAAAACCCGTCCGCGCTAGAAACGTCTTACTATTTTAATATGCTAATGTGTTCTTTGAAGTGACATCGCGCTGTCTGTACATTTGCACTGTTAACTCAGTAATAAAGGTGCTTTCGAGACAGCTAGCACTAGGTTTTACTTTACATTTTAATTTAGATATTGAACACTATATTTGAATTGTAATTTTCTTCATCGAATTTTAGGTGCTCGTTTCGAAACTAGTTAATGAATTCACTTGACTGTGAATACTTGATTAAAACATAAAATCAAAATCCTACAGTAGGTACTAATATTATAAACACAAAAGTTTGTAGGTGTTTGTAGGATGTTTGTTACTCTTTCACGTAAAATTTTTTGAATGAATTTTGATGAAACTTAACAATAATATAGCTTAAACATCAGAACAATACATATGCTTTTATCCTGAAAACGAGTTCCTGTGGGAAACGGGAACGGGAAAAGTTCACCATACGTTAGGAGCCATGGGCGTCAACTAGTAACACTAGTGGATCTGTGAATAGACTGTGGAGATTTTTTTTAAATTATTTATTTTAATTTTTTTTTTTCGTTTTGTTATATTGATTTAAAAAAAATTCAACATTGCTTTTATCGTTTTGAGCGCTCTTGCCAACCACTACGGGACCATTTCCCCTCCCCTGCCTCCATTTCCTTCCCGATCGAAAAACCCCCTCGCTTAAAGTTGTTGTCTACATCAAGGATTGTCCATGCCAACTTGCATGCAAATCCGATGAAAAATGCGACTGAATGGACGGACGGACATCAATAGCATTTTTCCCGTAGGTACCAGTGGAGTTAAAACGGAGACTTTCGTCGGCTCGCTAGATCGCCTTCTCAGTCAATGGGTCTGACAAACGTATTTTACTTTTAATGCCAAATAAATCTAGAAAATAATACAAGTAAAACGGTTTTTTACTATTTTTATATTTAAAAAAATGGCTGAAATATTTACGATCAAAGTGCGTATAACACGGTGACGTCACAACACTGTTCATTCGGCAGTCGCGCTCTCGTTCGCACCCGAACGACGCGCCGCGTCTTGTCGCGGTTTGTGCTACGTTGTGACGTCATAATGAGCGCGCCTAATCTCAGAAATTCAAAAAAGAGTTACAACTTCTCGTCGTTATATCTTTGGAAATACTGCATGTATTGAAGTGAGATAAAAACTAATGTACTGTACATGAGCTACGCTCCAATTTTAGCTGCATTTGATAGTAATATTTTTACCCTGTTGAGTTCTCCATTATAATAGCAAAAGTTTGTATAGGATGTTTGTTCCTATTGTAACAATGTAGCATTTTTTATGTTTGGTTAGTCGATTCTTGGACGAAGTCTCGAGGGACTTCCAAGACTGTTATTTTGTACGTACATATTTCCACGGAACCACTGCATTGAACCCGGCCCTGAATGTACCTAATTACTTAAATTTCTAATATACATACTGTTTAATTTAAATTGTCTCATCGCTTAATTTATCTCTTAAGCTCTCACCTACCTAATTTTCCTTAACTTGTTGACTAGGGGTAGTTGGTCTACCACCAACCCACCCTAACGTCACACTATTTTACGTAAAAACAACTGAATGGGTTTAATCAAATTTAATAGAATTATAGCTCAGAATAAGGCATAGGCTACTTTTTATCGGGATAAAAGGTACCCTATGCTAGACTAAGCAGAAAGAGTAGTGTACCCCTGGAGTACACCACTCTTTCTGCTTACTCTTGTAGTAAATGAGAATAACAACTCCTATTCTAAGCGGTCGTCCATCTGGTCTGCCGAGGACCCTTTTTCGTGGCTTCTCTTTTTCGAATTTCAGGGATTAAACCTCTGGCGTATCCTACAGCTCGGTACATACAAAACCATAAGACAATGATAGGTTACTACACAAAGCAGCTGTGTTTCCCCGCAGTGCGCAAATTCGTTCCATCTACATAGCGAAACCTGGGTATGTCAGAAGATGCATAAAAGTAAGTTAAATGCTGTGCATATACGATCACTTTGAAAATTGTGCGGCGTAACCTTGACCGACCGAATACGCAACGAAGCGATACACAATATTTGGTTTAAATGAAAGTGTCAGAGTTAAGCTAAAAAAGGGCGTGCTCCGTTGGTTTGGACACGTCCAACGAATGAGTGAGAAACTTTTGACGAAGAATATTATATTGTGCGAAAGTAGAGGGTAGATGAAGTCAGGGTATGCCGAGACTTACATATGAAGACCACTTGAACAGATTGCTCAAAAACGGAAAAGTGAAAAGTACTCGGATACCCAAACGTGCATGTATGAAGCGATTAATGAATCTGCAAGAAGAGAAAGAAGTTTGCGTAGATCGCGAAGCCTGGTGATCTTTCCTCTCTGACTACCTCGTAAGGGATACCTACAGCATGATGATAGATAGATATATAGAGAAAATAAACTGAACGTTTATCATCATTCAGTTCTGTGAATGGGTTGATATACTCAATCATAGTATATACTATATGTTTTAAATAGCAACCCTTAATTGAACTGTGAGTGGCTATTTTTTGATACTACAAAGTAGTAAGGGAATGAGGTTGGGTATTTTAATTAAATTTAGTACCTTGTTTACATTCCATTTCAAATGCAATGAAATTAACATGAATGTCAGCCGTACAGGTACACAGGTACAGGTACAGTCGTAAATCAAATATAGTGGTCATTTAAAAGAGCCTGGTACAAAGAAATTCATATTAAAGTAAACTGCTTGAACCAATTTTGATAGAACACAATGTAAAACTCGAGCTTGAATACTTGCTGTCCACAAAAATAACCTAATCCCACCCGCAGTCACAGTAATGGGAATCATTACTGTACTTAACTCCTGTAAACCAGGATCTACAGCAATGACCAAGGCCAGAAAGGTTCCAAGAAAAGTTAGAACTCTCAGCGAAATTAATCAGAACTGAATGACTCAATTATATAACACTTCACACACCGAACACATTATTGTGTTGAAGTATTTTGGTTGAAGCCTTATGGGCGCTTGAAAAATTTCAACAGCTCAGACAGCTCTCAGACAGCTTTCAACTCTATTTCAACATGGCAATGGGCTCACCCCCTTTACTTTTTACAAAAATGCATACGGTGAAATGTGGGCGTATAGTATGCCTCTGCCTACCCCTTTATAAGGGATAGTCTTCGGGGAATAAAGACCGGACAATATGTATGTATGTTTAGAGTTTTCCCAGTTACTTCTAAGCCCTACCTGTGTAATCCAGGTAGTGCTTGTGTTCACTTTCATTTGATTGCTATGAGCATTTATCATTTGGCATTAGTTGTTCGGCATTGTTAGAAACGACTGCAGTCTGACCTTCCAACTTCGTCAGCGCGCTTACGTTGTTACCTCTTTCATTAGTCTGTAGGTGCACCTATGGTAGGATGAAGGACGGACGAAGAGTGTTTTTGGTTAATAGTTCCTCAGCTAACTGTAATATGGTGAACCATTTTTATTCAATAGAGACTAATACCTATTGTAATATAGTAAATTTAATAAAGTAAATAAAAATATAAAAAGTTATTTCACAAAAACCGGTTACGCTTAAACCCTAGAACTATCAATAAAATTAAAAAAGAACGACAAAAGAGCAGAAAACAATATTTTAATTATATTACTTAAATACATTATATTTGTAGTTATAATAAAAAGAGATTTATAATATTCGATAAAATGAATACAATCATTTTCCAGCTTTTCATTTTTCATCATTTTCTTTTGGGATTACTGCTTGAGATTTGACTCAAAGAAAGTTTGTTTGTAAGTAAGTACCTACCAACTTTTAGTTAAACGTCAGCAAAGTGATAATTTACTTGTTCGACGTTACCGGCAGTTTTCTTTAGCCATCTCTGTCTATTGATGATGGTTACTTACAATCTTTACCTTTTAAACTTTGCTCAATAAATTTGAAAAGATAATATCACTTCAGATGAATTATGAGTTGAATGCGTTACGTTCAAATTATTATATGTTATATTTTATACACAACACCATCTAAACCAAATTACGCAAATATAAGCTTGTGCTACGCGTTCTACACAACCGATAAACAATTTTTGTATCACCAAAGTGTTAGACAAGTTAACGACCGGGGGCCGAGTCTGCTATTTCAATCGTGTCGAAATAGAATCTAAATCGTCGTTCAACAGAAAACCACCGGTACAAATTTGACAGTTTTTCATAGTCAACTAATACAATCGTATTTGGAAAATGCTTATTCTACGGACATTTGATGTGATGATAGAACTGCGACCCAAACTGCGTAACAAAATATTTTTGGATTACAAAAATAATTATTCCGATCCAAAATTTAAATCAGATACTGTGCTACCGAAACAGGATTATAAGCACAAGACTCATTCTGAATACTTAGGTTACATCAGTTCAGTCAGGCGCGTGCGCTTCATACATGCAAATAAGCACTGCATACCCTAACCCAATCAGTATAGTCTAAATCTATTATTTAAGTACTACAAGTTTTATAATAATAATTCCCGGCAAGCACTGCAGTAATGGCAGTAATTTACTTTCATGCATCTGCTGACATACCCAGGTTTCACTACCGTAAAGCAAAGTTGGCACTAGCACTGCGTTATGAATCGCCATTCGTGCTTCTTTTACGATGCTTTGTCGCTTTACTAACTGGGACAAAGCACTGTTAACTTTGTCTCCGGCAGCTACTCGCCGTTCTACATCCGAATCACATCTTCCATCCGCGCTAAACATACTTCCTAAATACACAATTTCATTCCCTTGCTCTAGACGTTCCTGGTTTACCCTAATCTCGCATTTAGTTCTTACGTCACCTCTTTCAAATACTAGAACCTTAGTTTTACTTGCATTCAAGCGGAGACCCTTACTTTCACACCCCTCTTTCATATTAGTGACTAATGCCTGTAGGTCGGCTTCTGATGAGGCCATGAGCACCGCATCATCAGCGTACAGCAGACAGTTTACTGTAAAGTCACCCAAATTCACACCCATATTAAAATCTTTCAACTTCTGTAGGCAACTGTCCAGATACACTATGAACAGCCAGGCGGACATGACACATCCCTGTTTGACGCCTGTACAGACATCAAAAAGAGGTGACACATCCCCCCCTACTCGCACGCAAGCCTTACAGTCCCTATAAAGCGACTGTATTGCCCGCAGTAACGAGCCGTCCACACCATATCCTGGCAGCAAGTCCCACAGCGTTTCTCTCACAACGTTATCAAATGCTTTCTCTAGATCCACAAAAGCGCAGACAACCTTCTGGCTAAGAGCCAGAAACTTTTCGGCGATCATGCGGAGAGAAAACACTTGATCCATGCAACCTCTTCCACGTCGGAATCCGCAATGAGCCTCCCATAAATACCTTTCAGACTTTTCTTGCATTCGTGCCGTTATAACCTTTGCATACACCTTACTAGCTAAGCTGACCAAGCTGATCGCCCTGTAGCTGGAGCAGTTTAGGCGCGAGCCTTTTCCTTTGTAAATAGGTACTACAACTGCTACTCGCCAGTCATCTGGGACCTCACCCGTCCGCCAGCAAAAGTTGGATAACAGACATAGTGTGTCCCAGACACGCGACCCACCGTACTTGATCATCTCAGCAGTAACTCTGTCTTTTCCCGCAGCCTTACCACATTTCATACTTCTTATCGCTTGTTCTATTTCTTTTAAGAAGAAGTTTTTGCCTTATAAATACTACTCTCAAGCGTTGATTGAGTATTGAGAAACGTTCTGGAATACGGGGCCACAGTTAGGTGTGAATCAATTCGTTTTAGTTGGTTGGATTCCAAAACTATCTTTTTGTAAGCATCGGTAAAGCCTGCGGGGGTTTCGAATCGCATAAACACTTTTATTTATTACATACAATGTTAACTTGTTTTTATTAACTTGCTTTCTTGAATGATTGTGCGGGTGGAATATTGAATATGATTTTAGACTAACTATAACTATAACTAAACTAAACTATCTTCACGCTGTATCCCTGACGGGGTACACAAAGAGGACAGATGGCCAGGCTTTCTTAGCGATTCATCAATCGCTTCATAGACGCACGTCTGGGTATCCGAGTACTTTGACTTTTCCATTTTTGACCAATCTACTTTCGCACAATATAGTTATATTCTTCGTCAATCGTTCCTCACTCATTCGTAGGACGTGTCCAAACCAAACCAAACTAAACCTTTTATATAATATATTTACCCTGATTTTAGACTAACGATAGATAGATATATGTACATACATACATACATACATATTGTCATGCTTTTATCGCCGAAGGGTTAGGCATAGGCATACTATACGCCCTTAGTCACCGTATGCATTTTTGTCCCACGTAACAGGTGGTGAGACCATTGCAGTCTTGAAATGGACAGGTGTAGGCTGGGGCGACCTGCTGTTGAAATTTTTCAAGCTGCTCATAAGAATTTCAACCTGTGTATAAATTCCACAAACTGGTCAGCCGTCCAAGGATCACCTATTGCGAATGTAACGGATGGATGATATGGCTTCACGCAGTGATCGTTTACAGAACATTGAGTCCGCAGGGCCACGAGCGCTTCGCTAGATATATGTAGCTCAGAAAAATAAAGATGATAAAATGTGAAAAAAGAAGAAGTGCTTTTTAGTCACTAATAAAAACATGGTGCAATAAAATTTTGAAAGCGAAATTGATGATTTTATCGGCTTAATTTTTTTTAACCGTAGATATATTAACACAACTTGCGCCTTTCCATTTCAATACGGCAATAGGCTCACCAGCTATTATGTATGACAATATACGAATGGCTAAATGTGGGCGAATAGTGCCTTTGCCTTAGCGATTTGGTAATAATGTCGTGACAATATGTATGTATGTGTGTTACATATACCGATGAAATTTTACTTCATCTTGAAGTTTTATGTTCCTCAGAGAATTAACTGCACCGTGTAAAGTTAGCTTGATAGCATTTTAAACTCGTATCTACTAACTTCAACAATACATTGCTGACTGGTTTTGAGGTATTTATTATTCTAACGTATAGAAATCTCCACGGGTTTTATGCCGGACTCAAATTGACTAAACAACACGGTCGCTACCTACCTGCCTTGCACCAGGTTACCAGTATGGTAAGCGGTCATATCTAAGGGTACGGTATAATCTAGGTTCTAGGGACACGAGGCGTGCGTGAAACTCACACATTACCTCATCTTTTTTTACACATTATCTCGTAAATGTGAATAGACTTCTATTAATTATTCAATACATAAAGTAACGTTGGGGGTGGAGTTTTATCGTTTAATCAACATTCTCTACGCTGCAAGTTAAAGAAAAATAAGGAGTCAAAAAGGTTAAGTCAGAGATAAATTAAAGTTGAGACATTTTAGCTGTATCAATTTCGTTTACTTATGCACGCAACTGGGACAGACGCTCGGATGATGACGACTTTTGTTTACTTTCGCAATGACTGTGAGGGGTCCTCGGATGGTTGAATGCTTTGTGGTGTTTATTTTGCCATAACTTCTTCCATTGTCCTTCCTCCCTGTCCATTTTCAACACGGCTATGGGCACACCACTATATAAGTGGGACAAAATATGTTTACGGTAAAATGTTGACGTATACATGCCTCTGCCACCCCATTGGGGATAAAAGTGAGAATGATAAGCGTTGGAAATAAGTCCTTTCGGCGTGCCCAGTTGTATGTAACTGCTCAAAATACTTTTAATAATTAGTTCCAGTTCTATTGAGTTATAGGCCTCAAAGTTCGGCGGCAATATCCATTAGATGTTTATTGCTTTTACCCTCCACATACCAAAACAAAAATAACAAATCAAACGGCCATGTGTGGTAATAATTTTTCATCACATGTAATTACATACTTCTGAAAGTGCCATTACTGTGGACATTACCGCATGACCGGCCGGTTATTATTGGCGAAACCATTAAAAGATGCCACGGATTCCATCCAACCTAGCGAGAATTGATGGTGGTTTATAAAAAAAAATCACAGGATTTTAAAATCGACGAAGGTCAAAAATCGAGAACACCAGTACAAACGCATGTTATCCTAGGATCCTAGGATCAAGGTCCTGTGGGAAACAGGAACGGGATAACGGGTTTCCGTGCTTTAGAAGTTACGTTTAACCGTTGATCCTGGGTACCACTAACGAAGCAACACAGACACATCTGGTGCTGCAATCGTCTAAAGGCAACGGCGACCACTTTTGATGAGGTCGACCGTAAGCTTGTCTGCCAGCTTATGTCTCTTAAATTAGACTATTTGATTGCCTCGGTGGCTCAAGTGGTAATAAATGTATGTGACAGTCGCTCTGGGGTGCGAGTTTGATTCCCGGGTCGAAAAAATATCTGTGTGATCCGCAAATATTTTTTTCGAAGTATGTGTGTGCCCTACGTTTAATATGTATGTATTAAGAAATATATAAGTGTGTTTACCACTTGTGTAGATTGGGATCTACACAAGTGGTAAACACCTGTGTGTTTTTACCCATATAACAAGCTTATATTAGTTAATTTTTTCAGATTACATTGTGTAAAAAAATGTCCCACAATACAATTTATATTGTAGTTTAACAAAATTAGAAAAGTACTTGCTCTGTAACAGTATGACAATTCATAATTTCGTTTTGCTTTTGTCCTACTCTAATACATTGAAAGTTTAGTTTATTAGCCAATTCGTTCACTCTGCTTGAAAAAAAAAGATAAAAAAAACTCTGCTTGCAAATAAATTCTTTTGATTTTTTAGAAAATACTGTTGAAGCACCTCTACCTTCTAATGTTCACAGTATTAAGATTTCAAATTCTTTGCAATTCTGAACTGTTGCACAAATATCAAAGATTAAACACTCTATACCTTCTCAAATTTGAAATTATTCACACTATTATTGACAAGTGGTTTGCATTAAACATTCATTTTGTATTGAAGGGAAACCTCTATACAAAACCAGCATAGCCTAACCAAATATGGAAGTCGAATGGTATTTAGATTACAGCAATCGAATATCGATGATTTGATTTACAAAATATGCCTGTGAATGTTCCGCTCTAGTGAATGTTACCCATAAGTGCTGGCTTCGTTGTATATGGACTATTGAACCAATTAAACGTTAGAAAAGGTCGTTTCCGTGCTTCGGAAAGCACGTTAAGCCGATTGTCCCGGTTGCCAGTAACATGGCAGTCGTTAAGCCAAGTTGAAGATCTAATGGGCGGCTTGAAAATTTTTAACAACAGGTACCCACAACCTACGTCTGCCTTTCTGAAAACAAAATTGTTTATCATTATCTTATCTGTCTTGTCTGAACTTTATATGTGTTTGTCTGAACTCTGAATAAGATATACTCAAAGTACCTACTAATTTTTACTAAAAAATGTAATGGTACAAGATAAAGGTTTATTTGCTTGATTGCACGTAGGTGAAGCCGTAGGCGTTTACTAGTAAACAATCGAATTGCTGCAATGTATCTATACGTCTTCTATACTAATATATAGAGCTAAAGAGTTTGTTTTTTTAGTTGAATGCGCAAATCTCAAGATCTACTGGTTGGATTTGAAAAAATATTTTTGTGTTGGATAGCTCATTTATCGGGAAAGGCTATATATCATCACTCTACTACCCTGGAAAGCGGAGCAATAATCATAAATGTCGACAAATCGGGCAAATGTAAATGCATTATTGTGGAATTTATTTTTAAGCGACGAGATTAAAATGGCGGCAATACAAAATATATCACGGACGAAGCCGTGGGGGTCACCTAGTCGTTAAATAAAGTAACGCAATAGAAGATATAGGCCCTCAACAACAGAATTAATCATCTTTGTTTAAAATACAATTGATAATGACAGTCGCTTTAGTTTTACCAAATTTGTCTTGTGTGGTAATAAACTTCTTACTCAATAACATCCCGGCCATACCAATCATGGTGTGAGTGGGTGGTCTCCATTTGTTTCAAACACGGGAATAGCATTAATCTGAGTCACACTTTCCAATTTGATATTTCTAACAATGAGCGCTGTTAAAAGCGTTTCGTAAATAAGTTAGACGAATCGTAATGTTTACATTGATGGCATTTGATTGTAACACAACAAAGAAATAATAGGAGAATAATTTAAATATAATAAAAAAAGACTCATTAGCTCCTCGATTTTCTACTATGGAATTTTTCATGTATTTTCCGAACCTTAATTTATAATTTATTGATATTTGTTAAAGAAAATAATTATACTTACAGTGGCTACATTAAAACACATCCAACAATCTAAAAGAGAAAATAGCTGCTAATATATGTTAATTATTTCATGTAGGCAGTCAAAGGCAGTGTTCTCTTCGTTACATTTAAACACATGGTGAAAAGTGGGCAAAGATAAATAATAATTATTATTTGGAGCCTGGGGTCCATATTCATTTAGCTGCTAGTAGTAGTACTAAATTCTTCTAAATCTACTACTGAATCTTCTCGTCGTAATAACTTCGGAAATACTGCTTGTATTGAAATGAAATAAAACGAATGTAAAGCTATGCTATGCTCCAATTTTAGCTAATTTGACAGTAATACTTTGACCCTTTTGTGTTCTAAATATTTTTTATATTATTAATTACCATCTCTTTTCTGTCCCTTATTGGGATGAACTGTAAAAATCCATTCTTCCTCTACGGTACAAAGGAATATTACTGTCTAAATTTTATGTTTTTATCATCTGTAAAGTTGATGTGTCAAACACACATCTTCTTTATATATGTATATAGATTATTATTAAAGTAAAGGTAATAAGTACTTGATTGATTTTATAGACAAGAAATCGTTACGTTTGAAAACATTATATAATTGCTCATTTTTCTTTTTAATCAAGTACATGAGCTTGAAGGGCACTTTAAAGTTAAAAGTTATATAAGTCTGTTTAGGCGGCAAAGCTCTTTCATTGGAATTTATATAACAAACGTGTCTATTTCTGTACCATTAAAATTTTATGAAGCTATAATTACCACGAATATTGAGTTCAAAAGTATAAAGGTAACTTATAACTTACTTTGACTAAAGAGAAAGGTGTGTGTGTGCGTGTGTGTGTGTGTGTGGGGGGGGGGGTGTGGGTGTGGGTGTGGGTGGGTGTGTGGGTGTGTGCGTGTGCGTGCAAAATTTACCTACCAAGTCTGTTGCGTTTGGATAAACTGAAAAGAGCTGAAAGATTTCTATTCAGGTATGATAAAAAGGTTCTCTGTATCATCATATGTTAAAGTTAATAAGTATTCCCTAACTTTCATTTTGCACTTGATTTTATTTAAGGGGAGTATATATAAGATTTTATTAATTTCTCTGTATAGATAAGGTCCAAGGAACATAAAAAATCTACGAATAAAAGATGTGTTAGGCTAACAATAATTCTCACACACCAAGTATGTCCTACGTCTATTATCTAGGTTCGGGTCATATTTAAACAAACTGTGTTGTTTCGTAATAACATTTAAGACAAAAAGTGGACGGACTGTAAGGACTTCACAATATTCATATAATGACTTGGTAGGGAATAAACGAGGTTTGAAGGTGCAAACTTTGAGGATTGCCCTTTGAGCAATCTCAACCGATTTTATTATAGTTTTTGGAGCTCCTCTCCAAGACGAAATACTATATAGCAATACTGATTGGCACAGCGCAATATATACCTGCTTTAGAAGAAGCGCATTCAAAACACGTCTCAGCTTTTTAAAAACAAATATAAGCTTTCTTACTCTAGCACTAAGTAGTTCCACGTGTTCATCAAATCTTAGATTACAGTCTATTAATACTCCCAGATATTTCAAGTGATGAACACGCTCTATTCGAGAGCATGAGCATTGAATGCAGTTGGTACTATGGTGAGCAACTATTATATGCTTATCTAGACTAACACCGGGTTGTCGTATACTGAAAGTCAAGTATTTGGTTTTATCAGCGTTCAGAGTTAGGAGATGGTGTCGCAACCATCAATTGATTGTATCAAATCCCATTTGAGCAGCATTAAAAATCTCAGGCAGAAAAATTAATCGCTGTATCATCTGCGTATGAGAAAATTTTGCTTTTGGGAATGTTAATGTTTGTAAGGTCATTAATATGGACGAGAAATAGGGTTGGGTCTAGAATACTGCCCTGAGGAATGCCGTAGGAGAGTTGGAGATCTGTGCTGATATAGTTGCCTATCCGAACACGCTGCACTCGCCCCGAGAGATAGCTCTTAAAAAGGTTTAGCTGAGTTCCTCTAACCCCAAGGTTTTCTAACTTTCTGATCAGTATGGAAGTAGAAATAGTGTCAAACGCCTTCTTTAAATCTAAAAATATACCCAATCATTTCCGTTTTTTATGTAAATTTGCACTTACGTGGTTAGTTAGTGCAGATACAGCCTCATCTGTGGATTTACCCGCTCTGAAACCGAAGTGGGTATCTTATAATAAGTTATTGTGTTCTAGTTATTTGGTTAGCCTGACATTTATAATTTTTTCTAGAATTTTGGAGATGGCTGGGAGGGTAGAGATAGGTCGATAATTTGTGATATCACCTTTATCTCCATCCTTGTATATTGGCCGCACTTCTGAGGTTTTCAATTGTCTAGGGAAAATACCTGACTCCAGGCATAGATTAAATATATATATGGGTGGGCCTATAAAAAAGTGAGAATTTTGTTTAAGTATTTTGTTTGATATGTTATCCCTACCTACGGTGCATTCAGTTTTTAGTCCCCTAGTCATTCGGGAAACTTCTTCCTCGTCTGTATTCTCCAAAACAAAAGAATTTAATAATGAGTGCGTGTTTGATGTTGATAATGAAGCCCGATTAGTACCAGTTATATCTAAACATTTTTCAGCCAAGATTTTCCCGATGTTAATATAATAATTATTTATTTCATTTAAAGATTCTACTGTTGAAGAGTTGTTGCCCAACAGCTCAGTGTGGTCATGATGCGTTTTACCTAAGCTTGTAATGTTTTTCAGGACTTTCCGTAGCTTTTTAGGGTCATTATTCGTTTTAGCTACCTCTGATTCTTCGTATGCTAGCTTCACTTTTTTTAATACCGTATTACAAAAGTTCCTGTAGCGTTTATAAATGGTATTTAGAGTTTCGTTGTCAGGTGAAGCCCTTGACTTTTTATGAAGGATGTCTCTGACTCTCAAGCGTCTCAGCAAACCCGGTGTAATCCACGGTTTCATAATTCTGTTGCGCCTGGAGTTGATAATAATTTCAGTATTTTTATCTATTACTTCCTGAACGCAAATGGATAGGTACTCAATGCAGAATTCAGGATCTATTAAACTGTATCTCTTAAAATGGCAGTCGTTAAGCCTGGTTGAAGGCCTTATGGGCGGCTTGAAAACTTCAACAGCAGGTAGCCACAACTTGCGTCTGTCTATTTCAACACGGCAATGGGCTCACCACCTATTACGTGGGACAGGAATCCACACGGTGAAAAGTGGGCATATAATATGCCTCTGCCACCCCTTCGGGGATAAGGCGTGATGGATATTTATTTATTTATTAAACTGTAAATTTGGGCTAAATCTATATTTTGTAAGTCTGTGGAAACCGCATCATGATTGAATCTTTGGTACGATAAATTTGAATTATGTGTCGTTTTCATTTGCAGTTAAGACGCGTGTGGGCTAAATTTCTTACAATTATAATTTTATATTCAGTTACAAGTTATGACTAAAGCAACCAGGACGTATCTTAATATATTTTTTTTAAAACTTCGCCATTTTCGTTTAACACCCACGAATAAAATTTTCCACGTGAGCACATTGCTAAAAAGCGGATAAGTCAAAAGTACTCGGATACCCAGACGTGCTTGTATGAAGCGATAAATTAATCTGTAAAGTATGCATGGATCGCGAAGCTCTCTGACTACCTCGTAATGGAAACAGCGTGAAGATAGATAGAAATTAATTATTTGGACTGAATTTTTTGGACTGCTATGCATGGATCTTATAAGTTTGGAGTATTATCTCCAAACTTATAAGATCCATGCATAGCAGTCCAAAAAATTAAAACCATCATTTCAACTTACGTAGAAAAAGAGACAATAAATTGTCTAATGCCTTATTAAGGTCTTGAAGCGTTTATAAGGTTATTTAATATCTCAAATTTGGTAACTAAGCAAAGGTTGCGCAAGCGCCAGTAGAACGTGGCGCCACGAGCCGTCGGCAATGTCGTTTGTATAATTTACGTTGGAATAGAGTGGATTATTTTTTTAATTAGAAACGTCTTTAAACGCGGTACGTATATTTTTAGATGAGAAAAAATCTCTGGACTCGCAACAACGTTACGAGACGCAGCTATAGTGTTTGTATATATGCACGTACATATAGCAGACCGCTAATGCGTCTAGATAAATAAATTAATCATAAATTTGGTTTTCACTTTTGTCGGTGCTCCCGGAGTGCAACCCGTAATTTTGTCTTTTTTAGTCATCGCGGCTATTGCAATACTTCTAAAACGTCGAGAGGTAAGCATTGATTCAAAATTAAATAATATCGAAGTTTAAAATTGTAATGATCACGAATAATTCCAGAACACCGCAATCGAACTGATTTTCCACGAAAAAACTGCTTACGAAAAAAAATTATGCAAATTAGTCAATTTAAAACTACACGTTCTCAAACAAATAACTAATTTAGGAGTCAGGGTAGGCCGAGACTTACCTAAGAAGACTACGAGAGCAGATTGTTTAAAAACGGAAAAGTCAAAGTACTTGGATACCCAGGCGTGCGTTTATGAAGCGATTGATGAATCTTGAAGAAGCGAAAGAAGTATGCATGGATCGCGAAGCCTGGAGATCTGTCCTCTCTGACTACCCCGTCAAGGATACATGCGTGAAAATAGTTTAGTTCTAGTATTCTTAATAATTTAATAAATATATTAAATATATTGATAATTAATCTATACTAATATTATAAAGCTAAACAGTTTGTTTGTTTGGTTGAACGCGCTAATCTCAGGAACTACTGGTCGGATTTGCAAAATTCTTTATGTGTTAGATAGCCCATTTGTCGAGGAAGGCTATAGGTTATATATCTTTACGCTACTACTCTGGGGAGCAGAGCAGTAGTCATAAATGTCGACGAATCGGGCAAATTTTTATGCATCATTGTAAAATTTATAAGCGACGGGATTAAATAGGTGGGACGGGAGTATGAAACATAAGGGCCGCAATAATGTGCCTTGAACACTAGTTACTTTTTTTATCATACATACATATTGTCACACCTTTATCCCCTAAGGGGTAGACAGAGGCATACTATTCGCCCACATTTCACCGTATGCATTTTTGTCCCACGTAACAGGTGGCGAGCCCATTGCCGTGTTGAAATGGACAGGCGCAGGCTTTGGCGACCTGCTGTTAAAATTTCTGCCATTTTACTGGCAACCGAAACAAACGGCTTGAAGTGCCTTCCGAAGCACGGATGTTTTTATCAGAAGTATATTATTAAAAATATTGTATTTATTATTAATTTAAGGCATTATGGGCGGCTTGAAAAAGTTCAACAGCAGGTAGCCACAACCTGCGTCTGTCTATTTCAACACGGCAATGGGCTCACCACCTATTACGTGGGACAGGAATCCACACGGTGAAAAGTGGGCATATAATATGCCTTTGCCATCCCTTCGGGGATAAGGCGTGATGGATATTTATTTATTTATTTTATTAATTTATCCGCTACAGAAATGCCGGTATCATTATAATTTAATAGTTACGTATACTACTTCTCGATGCGTATTATTTTTATAAGTCTTATCCATACTTAGATGTCTATAGCAAAACATTACCTTGTATGATTTGCGTAGGAGTACGAATTTGGGTCGACGACGTATATCTACAGTCTACACCAGGTTTACGTAACATAAAATAATCGAAACGTCTGATCTAGTGAAATAATAGAAAGTCTAATTATTAATTTGCTACTCCATTAGTGTTTGTCACTCAATAGTACTTGGGTCAATCAATATTCGGTTCACGGCGGTTATTACATGTCTCTTTATTGTCTTACATAGTTAACTAACTTACTATCTTTACGCTGTATCCCTGATGGGGTAGTCAGAGAGGACATATCGCCAGGCTTCACTATCCATGCATACTTCTTTCGCTTCTTGAAGATTCATCAATCGTTTCATACATGCGCGTCTGGGTATCCGAGTACTTTTGACTTTTCAGTTTTTGAGCAATCTGCTCACGTGATCTTCATATGTAAGTATCGACCTACCCTGACTCCCTCTATACTCTACTTTCGCACAATATATATATGCTTCGTGCTTTTTACAAAGTTGCTCGGTCTTTTACATACAACATACTGATCCAGGTCCTTTAAGAATTTTAGTCTAAAATTTTAGTTTTTTCATTTTTTCCTTCTACACCTAATTGGGTGTTAAAGGAAAAAAAGAAAAAACTTTACGATACTTAGGTCGTTTAAAAAAATGTTAATCTAAAATTGTTATGGGACTACCACTGCAGACTATGGAGTTTCTTGCCAGATTCTTCTCCATGATGAAGGGCTGTTTAATTATTGTCATGACTTTTCATGAGTGCGAAAAATGGTCTACATGAATAAAAATGATGTTTGATTTTGATTTTGAGACAATGTACGCCCTCTTTATGTAAAAGAACCGTATGTAATAGACCGCCTGCAATAGGAATTAAACAAGTATTTATTGGTGCTAATTCTGTTGTTGACATAACTAAACTAAATTTCTCTAAAATTTTCAAACTTTTGTTAAGAGATTGCCAAATGCTATTCTGTTATTAAGTCTACCCCGTCAGGGATACCGCGTGAAGTCGAACTAAAGTTGGTGATATCATAAATAGCACTTAATTTGTATCTGATGTCACTAAAATTCCTTTTATGTGATAAAATTGAACAAGACGTGAAAAATGTACATAGACAGTCAAATGTAAATACATGCCGACTAACTTGATGATTGAACTGCCTATGTACATTTTTCACGTTACAACGTTTTAAAAGTTTTCACGTTTCAAACGGTTACTAAAATTAATAAACGACCCACTAAAATTAGTCTTTTCTAGTTTAATTTTGTATTGAACGGGATTTCGCGCGGCACTATATTACGCTGGCTGGCGATCTACTCCCTTCGGCCTTACCTTTGGTCTATGCTGCCGCTTCTTCGGCTTATTGACCCTATAGCCATTTCCAGAACTCTTGTTATGTGTGTAAGTTCCGCTCCAAGGTGCTCTGGATCACACAGATCATGAGCTCTGTTGACAAGCGACGTCATGACGGATACCAACTGTTTAGGATGATGGTGTGAGGGGGCATTAAGATACCGGTCTGTGTGTGTGGGCTTTCTGTAAACAGAGTGCGAGAGCGTACGTGTTTCGACGAGGACATCGAGAAACGGGAGCCGCCTGTCTTTTTGTATCTCCACTGTAAAACTCGTTTTTGGGTGAATTGAGTTTAGATATTCTAAATATTGTCTTGCTTCGCTTTCGTTGCCTCTGAATATACAAAAGATGTCGTCTACATATCTTTTCCACAACATAACTGCTTCTGAGTTATGACTCATGGCGTTCTGCTCAAAGTACTTCATCCACATATTAGCTACAACAGGTGCACGTGCACGTGCTCGGGACCACAACAGGTGCAACCCTGTCGAAACGTCGAGGAATAAAAAAGTATACTAACCTTTTAATTGAAATATAGTGCCGCGCGAAATCCCGTTCAATACAAAATTATGTGTTCAACGCGTGTTAGTTTAAAACAAATGTTTTCTAGTTTAATTTTCAAAATTTCAAAATTTTGTGTGACGTTAAATTTGTATCTGCCATCACTAAAATTCATTTTATGTGATAAAATTCAATAAAAAGTGAAAAATATACATAGACAATTCAATCACTAAGTTAGTCGGCATGTACATGTGCAAATACATGCTTTGTTGAATTTTATCACATATAAGGGTATTTAGTGATGTCAGATACAAATTTAGTGCTGTTTATAATATCACCAAGTTTAGTTCAACGTAATAACAGAATAGCATTTGGCGATCTCTTAATAAAAATAAGACAATTTTAGAGAAATTTAGTTTAGTGGTTTCAACAACAGAATTAGCACCATTGTTTAATTTCTAAAACAGAAATGAGTAACCTTTGCTTAGCTAAGGGCCTAATTTCGAGACCCAAACTGATCATACATACAAAATATACCTTTTCTTACACCTAATGAACGTCCAATCCTGGGGAGTACAACACTATCTACTAAACCAACAGGGCATTCTACCTTGCTTCTAGCGGTTATGTCATTGCTACTCTGTAAAGGGTTGGACTGAGATGGGGCTTTCCTAGGCGGCCAAATCGATGAAGCGGACCACTCACGCTTGAGATAAAACTAATAACATTTTTAAAATATATCCCTCTAGAATTTTCACTTTTATCCAAACACTAGGTGTACTTAACGCCTGCCATGTTACTGGAAACCGGGACCAACAGCTCAATGTGCCTTCCGAAGCACGAAAACGCTTTTTTATTATTATCCGTGCTTCGGAAGGCACGTTGAGCTGTTGGTCCCGGTTTCCAGTAACATGGCAGGCGTTAAGCCAAGTGAAAAGTGGGCATATAATACGCCTCTGCCACCTCTTTGGGGATAAGGCGTGGTTAATACACAAAAGCATTTAATCGTTTTAGTAATAAATTTCTCTGTCCATGTATTTGTTCCGACTTATTTCTAAAACGGCTCAAATGATTTTTACGGGACTTTCACGGGCAGATAGCTGATGTTATAAGAAGTACTTTAGGCTACATTTTATTCCCATATTTCCGGCAACGGGCACTACACTGGAGAAATCGCGGGGCGTTTGCTAGTCTTAAATAAATTCTGTTTCGCTGAAAAGATTTTTTTCTTATTAAAAATTATTACTATGTATATCTCTCGGTTTGTTAGGTATCTCCTTTTTTAAGAAGATACCCGGGCTTTTGGTAGACTTAAGTTTGATTACATACTGGTCCGACATGCAGAAGTCCTTTGAGAATTTTAATCTATTACTATTCTTCTTCTTTTTACACGGGTATCTTCTTTTTTTACTCATGAAGATACCCGGACTTTTGGTAGGCTTACATGGGGACATAGGTTCAACACGCAGAGGCCCTTTGAGAATTTTAATTTAATAGGGAATGGGACCCCCACTGCAGATAGTCCACGCCCGTCTTATGTAGAAGAACGGTAATGGACCACCTCCAATGGGAGTTAAACTATTGTACAATATGCTAACTACTAAAATGGGCTATTGAGTTGAAGGTTAAATGGAGTATGTAACTAAAACTATGGTTGAAGACGGCGACTGCCATTTTAATATATTATTATCAAAATACTAGCAGACGGTGACCCCTATACAATCGCCATAGGCATGATAAGCCTGGAAGGCGACAGAGGGCAACACCGATGTGAGCGGCTTGGATTGTCGAGCGGTGCGGCGCCGGTTTCACCTTCGCGGGACAGGCCCGTGCCCTTGAAAATGACACTTCCACCCCCGAGCATAGAGCTCTGGCTCCCTCCCTCTGACCGGCCAATTAAGGCAAGCCAGAGTTGAGATTTGCTGCACTCCGGGGAGTAGCACTCTCACTGCTCTCCCGTTAGGCCATTAAATCCTAACCGGTGCAGAAGGGCAACAAAACTCTGAGGAATCGGGACCGATGTGTAGCCACGCACATTCAGCTCGCCACGAGCTACCCTGCGGATGTGAGCTTTTTAATAACTTACTGATAATTTTTTTATTGGTATCAGAAAGTAGTTAACTCAAAAAGCGAATCTACTATGCCCTCATAGGGTTGCGTTAATCCTATAAAAGATAACGACTGTCCTCTAGGGGTATATTACTATTATTATTATCTTTTTTAATATTGGGGGACTTTTTTTTAACACACCGTAGTCTAGCCCAATTTTGTTTTAGGATCTAGACGACTGATAAACAAACTTATATATTTCAAAATATAAACATATTATACATAGGAAACACCTAAACTCTGAAACAAACATTTGTGGGCTACTTAAATATCTTTTTTGACCGATTTCATTATTATCTTTGGTAAAACATTAATTGATAGTCTTTTGAAGATGACGATTCGTTTTTATCTTCCTCCCATATATCAAGAACAAACATTAATTACATTTAAATATCCTGAACGAGAAGTATTTTATCATTTGACTTTACTGGAATAGGACAAAAACTTTGCTTCAAAGTTTCCTTATCGATTCCATTCATTATGATATAGATTATAGCATTGATACTTGCAAACTGGATGCGACATTGACTAACAGAGTAAATCTATACTTGTTAAATAAAGCTGAAGAGTTTGTTTGTTTAGCTGAAGGCGCTAATCTCAGTAACTGTTTGAATGGAAAATTATTTTTGTGTTGGATAGCCGATTAATCGAAAGAGGCTGTAAGCTATATATCATCACGCTACAGTCCAGAAGAGCAGAGCAGTTAGCATAAATGACAACAATTTGGGCAAATTTTTAATAGTAAAAGTTATAAGCGACAGAATTGAATGGATTTGATGGAGGTTCGAAGTATGTCACAGGTAAAGCCGCGGGGGTTAGTTAGTTAGTTTTAAATATAAAAATGTTAGGATTTATCAGAAACAAGTACAAAATTGAGTCGGTGCCCTTTACTAGTCTATCAAGTCACACCTTTAAATTATTTTTCCTGTTTTAGTATTTTTTCTAATAAAAGCATCTTGTACTTGTTACTGTAGTATGGATAGGTACGAGTATAAGAGGTAAAGTTTAACTTTACCTCTTTAATAAATAAATAAATATTGTGGGACATTTTTTACGCAACGGCGTCTAGCCTAAAGTAAGCTAATATAAATTTGTGTTATGGGATCTAGACGACTGATAAACATCCCTAAATATTTCTAAATATATTAACTTTATACATAGGAAACACCCAAACTTCAAAAAACCTTTGTGGATCACGTAAAGATTTATACCGACCCGGGAATCGAACCCGGAACCTCATTCACGCATACACTACCACTGCACCACCGAGGCAGTCAACTTTACCTCTTATACCTATCCATATCAGCAACAGTACAAGATTCTTCTAGTACAATTTGCTTGATCTCTCCAAGAAAATCTCCTGAGCCCAAGCAACTTACTTCACCGGCAAGCAGTACACCGGAGTAACTACTGCTTGGTCTTTGATTTTAGGCATTGTTGGCAGCGACTGCTATCTGACCTCTCCAGGGCGGACCTTCGTAAAGGCGCTCCCATCGTACTCTCGTTCGTTAGTCAGTAGATGCACTGCTGCCGCCACATCCATATTAAGAGAAACTGTTGGATGTGTGAATATAATATAGGTCTTTGTATCAAGTTTAATCTTAAGTCTGGAGTCTGAGATTTACTTTTATTTAGCTGTTAGGAGCAGCTATCCTTTAGCTTTTAATTTTCGTTATTATTAAGACCACTTTGTCGTTATTGTGCGAAAATAGAGGGTAGAAGGAGTCAGGTTAGGCCGAAACCTACATATGACGACCACGTGAGCAGATTGCTCAAAAACGGAAAAGTCAAAAGTATTCGGATACCCAGACGTGCAGGTATGAAGCGATTGATGAATCTGTTAGTAGCGAAAGAAGATGCATGGATCGCGAAGTCTGGCGATCTGTCCTCTCTGACTACCCCGCCAGAGATATAGCGTGCAGATAGTTAGTTAGTTGAGTTTGACACCTACCGTTTGACTGCCCAATTCCGAAAAGGTGCCAGCGTTGTTGCCTCGTCCGTTAGTCAGCAGATACCCTGATGATGATGTAAAGTATCTACCCAAATACAAATCTGGATGCACTCTATATCACAGAGGCTAAAGTTCTTTGCATTGTTTAAAGGTGAAAGCTCAAGTTAGAGAAGAATGGCAATGTAGGTCTCACCATAGATAGGTAAGCTCAGGTTATATGTGAACATAAAAGTGGGTCAAATCAACTCACTGTGGTGACATAGGACAAGAAATAGAAAAACCGTGAAATAGTCTGGCGTATACTTTGAACTATTAAGACGCTCACTAGAAGGACCAAGATTAAAGATAAATAATTGCCAGAAAATCTTTTCTTACGATAATTTATCTTTAATCTTGTAACCGTTTAACTTCTAACCCAACGTTACAATTTGTAAGAAAAACTATTTTGTAAAACTTTTACTGGCGGGTACCTAATTCCCGTTCCCGTGGAAATACTGGGATAAAATATAGCCTAAGTTAAAACACCAGCTGTCTTTCAGTTAAATAAAATTGGTCTAGCCTTTTCAGTTATGGATAAACAGACAGCCAGACGGACAAACAGAGAATTGAAAGTTTTTTTTATGTAACTAATTATAATTTATATTGTACTTTCATAGGTGTTTAGGAAATATTTGTTAATTTGGAATTACAAGCAGAAACTTCAAATTATACTATCTGTATAGATTATAATATTGTGGCGCTAAAACATGATATAACAAAGTAAATCTTCTATTTGAGATTTTAATAGCCATTTCATAGTAGTTTTGCATAATTAGGTAGTTTTGATTTCTAAACTGGCTAAAATCTATTTAAATCTTAAGTTACACATACTTTTTCTTCATCATTGGCGATAATATATTATTTTAAATTGATATTCGGATAAGATAAAACATAGAAAGAAGAATAAATTATGAGGTTCGTGTTATTGATAGTTTTAGGTGTCAATATAAATTATATTATTATTATACGTTCCATCGTACTAAAATCAAGAAAGTTGACGATAAAATTAATGGGCGATTCTTCAGACTTTTCTGTCGGAACGGACCCATCATATATGTCTATTACCGTGGTGCTTTCCTTTTTCTATAGGATTTACACCTAGTTGCCTTCCAGGTCTCATTGTAGAAGAAGGGAGAGTTATTACGTTCTGTTTCCAACTACTACAAATTGTCTCCTGATTATTTTCGAAGCACATTCTAAGACCTTTTATCTTTTCCTGGTATGTTTGTTACTGTTTCACGCAAAAACTACTGAATGGATTGTGATGAAACTTTACAATAATATATCTTACACATCAGAATAACGCAGAAGTTTGTTTTTATCCCGGGATCATGTTCCTATGAGAAACGGGAACGGAATACTTCACCACGCATGCGGAGCCGCGCTCGTCAACTAGTACTAATACATAAAGCTAAAGAGTTTGTTTGTTTGGTTGAACGCGCTAATCTCAGGAACTACTAGTTTGAATTGAGTAATTCTTTTTGTGTTGGATAGCCCATTTTTGGCAAAGGCTATAATATCATCACGCTTCTAGCCTAGGGAGCGGAATAGTAATCATAAATGTAAAGAAATCGGGCAAATTTTCATACATTATTGTAAAATAAGTGCACTTGCCGTCTCCGGTAAGTGTAAATGGAACAAAGCGTTTTGCCGTCACCATTTCCGAACACCAAGTAACGCATACACTTGCTGACATTATGGAACTTACTTTAAGAACATAACATAAATCTTATGTCGATGTCTGTTTTCGTTTCGGTGATAATTCCTCCATGCTATGTCCGATTTTCGATTTTATATTTTCCAAAACATCTATGGCTGAATGTCGTATTATAACTGACTGCCTCAGTGGCGCAGTGGTAGTGTATGTGACTGCCGTGACTGAGATGTTGGGTTCGATTATTGGGTCGGAAAAGATATTTGTGGGATCCACAAATGTTTGTTTCGGAGTTTGGGTGTTTCCTATGTAGGTATAAAATGGGATTTAGAAATATATAAGTATGTTTATTAGTCATCTAGATCCCATAACACAGAATATTTTGTTATTTATGGGTCGAATTTGATCAAAATGCCGCTGTTGTGAGTTATAGTATAAATGTAAGACAGTAGCATAATTTATAGGGCCATCTTGTAAGATACGACATCCCAAGGTGTTTTAGATAAAAATGTTGAAATACAAATTGATTTGCTATTGTGCAGATTAGTTAAAAGTTTAAGGTTGTTAAAATCACATTATTGTGATCAGAAATAGTGTGTTGAAAGAATAAGCGGGGTAGTGGGCGTAAAATCGGTGGGATATTTGTAAGTATTATAAGTGATATATTATTTTGATAAATAAAAGGTATAAATATATTTAAAGAAAGGGAAGAAACTGGCGATCCTCGTGTAGGTAGCTTTCTCGCTCAAGGGGTGCATCATGGATACCGAGGGAGCCCAATTATTATTTTGATAGATAGGTTATGTAGATTAAATTTATGTATAGTTTTAATTTAATCAAATTAATTTAAAATTGTTGTTCTTTTGTTAATCACTGTAGTAAATTATGAGAAAGTTGAAGGCTACATTTTTTTATTAAAAAATGTTAAAAATAAGTATAAATAAGTACATTATTGTTGATGCCCCATTTCTGATTACTACTCTGCTCTCCTGGGTAGTAGTTTGATAACGATTCAGATTCGATTGCAGTTCTTCGATAAACGAGCTTTCCAACACATAAAGATTTTTTTCAATTCTAACTAGTAGTTCTGAGACTAGCGCATTTCATTCAACCAAATAAAAAAACGGATGTGGACCTACAAATGGCGAAAGAGGAGTACAAAAGGTATAAGCGTGTTGCAAAAGAGGTGATGAAAAGAAAGAAAGAGAATGACAGAGATGAATTTGATAAAAGGTTATCTGATGACTTCCAACAGAATATGAAATTCTTTTGGAAGTCCATAAGAACAGTGAGGGGTCAGCAGACGACATCACATCTCAACCTTATCAGAAACCATGATGGTAGTCTAGTGAAAGGAGATGTATGTGTGTTAAAAAGATGAAAGCAATATTTCGAAAGCTTGTTTGAAAAAGAGGATATGCAAGTACATACTATTTATTGGGAAGTAAATGAAATTGGCAAGGAAGAAGTCATAAGTATGGAAGAAATAGTGGAAGCATTGAATAGCATGAAATTGGGAATGGCCGCGGGACTTGATAGGATCTCTGTCGAGATGCTGAAAGCGGAACAAGGCGTGGTAGCTTGCCAGCTGTACTGCCTTTTCAACTTTATGAGGGAAAAGGGTCACAGCAAGAGTACAAAAACTACCGCGGCATAAGCTTGGTCAGCATCGTCGGCAAATTGTATGCAAACATTTTGATAAAAAGAGTGATGAATGAAACTGAAGGAAAAATGTGGGATGTAAAAGCAGGATTTATGAAAGGAAGGGGATGCACGGAGAGGATCTTTTCTTTACGATGCGCAGTAGAAAAGCTTTTGGCGAAAAGTCTATTGCGTATTTGTAGACTTGGAAGAGGCCTATGATAGAGTGGTGAGGAATGAACTGTGGTCAACACTGGCCAGGTATGGAGTAAACAGCCACTTGATAGCACTGAAATCTCTCTATGAGGGCTCCAGTGCTTGTGTCAGAATCAATGGAGCTTGTACAGACTTTTTTCACATTGAAAAAGGTGTAAGACAGGGTTATGTAGCGTCGCCGTTGCTATTTAACCTATACATGGACAGCTGCCTGAAAGAACTGCAAGAGAGTACGTATGGTATAAAAATGGATGAACTGACCGTCAAGTGCCTCCTATACGCCGATGATCAGGTAATACTAGCATCATCGGCGGAGGAGTTGCAGTTGATGGTAAACATTATGCATGATTCGTTAATAAACAAAGGAATGAAAGTGAATGTAAACAAGTCGAAAGTAATGGTTTTTGAAAGAGAGGTAAGTACGACGGATTGCTCAATTCTTGTGGAAGGAGAAAGAGTAGTAGAACAAGTGAAAGAGTTTGTATATCTGGGTACAAAATTTACGACAGATGGAAAGTGTGACTATGACATTAAGCGAAGAGTTTTGGAAGGAAATAAAAAAAAATGGAGCCATGTACGCCTTTATGACCAGTCAGAACGTGTCTAAAAAGGCAAGACTGGCTGTACATAGAGGAGTGCTGGTCCCCACACTTATGTATGGCAGTGAAAGCTGGGTATGGCAGAAGACGCATGAAAGTAAAATTAATGCCGTGGAAATGAGAAGTCTGCGAAGTATACCTGGAGTGAAGTAGATGGATAAAGAAAGGAACAGCGTGATAAGGGAACATTGCGGTATGACAGAAGATGTAGTGACTAAGATAGAAAAAGGGATGCTTAGATGGTTCGGACAAGTGGAGAGGATGAATTAAAATAGACTGACGAAGCAGATATATGTGGCGAGAGTGAATGGGCAAACTGGTAGGGGGTCGACCTCGGCGCACGTATGTCAATCAAATTGACGATCTTTTGGAAAAAGGCCAGGTCAAGAGTACCCTTAACCGGCGAGTGTGTATGAAAACACAATACACACGTAGAAAGTAGAAGATGCGAAAGCTGTATGTCAGGATCGTAGCAAGTGGAAAGCCATAGTCTCTGCCTACCCCGATGGGAAACATGCGTGATAATATGTATGTAAGTATGTAAATAAAAAAAACAGGTTTATAATATTAGTAGGTATACGTATTTGGTAATGTATATACTTAAACTAGCCAGTGTATAAAGTATCATCAGTGTATAGTATATTACAAAAATCGTTCAAATAAAAAGTACTTGTTGTACAAATACTTTTTATTTGAACGATTTTTACAATTTCTGAATGATTCTATGGGTGGTTCAAAATACATTATTTGACTTACAGAAAGAAGAAATCGTCAATAAGAAAGTTCAACAGCTCGTCTAAAGTTCATGTCTTGATGATTTTTATCCAAATGGTTCTATATTTTTTTGAACAATACTTCCGAGGGTTGAGTGGGATCAACTTTGTTCTCTGAGTCCATTCTTTAGAGATATATTTCAAGATTTTACGGATACGAAAATTATGTCTCCTATTGTATATCTTTTACAATAATTTCTCAACTTTGTTTTCAACAAACTGACTCAATAAGACGTTTTTATTTCACCGATTTTTGACTCTTAATACTACGAGAGTGCCTTTAGTTTACTAACAATCAATTTACATTTGTACCCTAGTACTAAATTGTAAATACGAAGAAGAAGCGATATAATTTATTCGGGTTATAACTTTTATGTACCAGTCTGTAAGCGGCAAATAACAGCATCTAAATATTTTAATAAATTGGTAAAAAACAACTCGAATTCATTAAAATTATTTTAAATTCTATGTAATTTTGTGTTTTATACACGAATTATTACATTATTAATCTTGGATGTTAATTCGCGCCTTTTTCGTTAACTTGAGCATGAATCAAATTCAACAAGAAAAAAATACATCTCGCCATTTTATGTAAGTAATTGACGGCTGGCGAAGTATAGATTAATTATAAAATTTAACATACATACATACATATTGTCACGCACGAAGGGGTAGCCAGAGGCATAATAAACGCCCACATTTCACCGTATGCATTTTCGTCCCACGTAACAGGTGGTGAGCCTATTGCCGTGTTGAAATGGACAGGCGCAGGCTACAGTGACCTGCTGTTGAAACTTTTTTAAGCCGCCCACAAGGCCCTCAACCCGGCTTAACGACTGCCATTCTACTGGCAACCGGGACCAACGGCTTAACGTGCCTTCCGAAGCACGGACATGGGGTGGGTCGAAAGGGCCAAATAAATTTTAAAAAATAATATGTGTCAATTTTAGATGTTAAATTTGGAAGAAATTTTGAACCCGTTGCTCTTTTAGTGAGGTGGTAACAAAAAGGCTAAAACGTCTTATGTGCTAGACACTAATTAGCACGACCAATTAAAGTCCTGGTAGTCTCGGACTTGTATCCGTAAAGTACTCGTAAAGTTTAATATTTAACGAAAATGTTAAGTTCAAGTGAAGAAAATTAAGAAAATCTAAGTATTATTAATTTCGCTGGACATAAGTAACGAGGCGAAAACCGCGTGCGATAAATAGCTTTTTGCCATCAAAATCGAATGAAAAATTTTTGACCTATGCAACATTTTTAAAATATATAAAATTAACATTATTTAAAAAACTATAATTATTTTGTTTTTAAATGTTATTTTTGCAATATTCTGCTTTTTTAGAATGTCGTACGATGTCGACACGTGTTTCGCCTACACTCGAGGCATTATCAAGACTGTTTGGCAGCAAAAGTACTTACGCGTTCACCTCAACCTTTTGTAGTTCGAACGTAACCAAACGATAGCGCGTTGTAGACTTCTAGTTGTTTTGTCTATTTTTGAATAAACTAAGCAAAACTGAAGTGTGGAAGTCTGTTTGTTCGTTCAGCAAAGTACACCCGTCCCGTTTTATACTAATTTCTAAAATTCTAACTGCTCTAAAATTTCAAAACTGTTGTTATCATTCAAAATATGCCCGGTGTCCAGCAAATGCTTCGCGAAATGTGATTTATCTGTGTGACCGTTTCGGAATGCTGCTAAGTGTTCCTTATATCTGGTATCAAATGAACGACCTGTTTGGCCTATATAAACATTGCTACAACAATCATTTCAACTTTTAAATACCGGATTTTTTGCTAATACTAATACTATCTTTACCATTATATAATGTTTTTAAGGTATTTTGAGGTCTATAGGCCGAGAAAACATTATTTTCCTTAAGTACCCTCGCCACACGATGTGTGATACGCCCAAAGTATGGGAGTCTAGAAGTATACTTTTTAGTTTCTTTAGTTGATGGGTACAAAAGGAGTTTAACCATATTATTTTGCTTTTTTAATAAAAGTGAGTGTATTAACTTTGAGCTATAGCCGTTAGATTGTGCAATGCAGCAAATAATATTCAATTCCTTGTCAAATGCCTCTCCGCTTAATGGAACATTTAATAGCCTATGAATCATACTATGGAAAGCCGCCATTTTGTGAAGCCATGGGTGGCAAGAATTAAAAGGAATTGTAGTATCTGTATAAGTTGGTTTATGGAATATTTCAAAACTATGCTTTGTGCCATTTTTTGAAATTGATAGGTCTAGGAAGTTCAATAAATTATTTTGTTCTATCTCTAATTTAAATTTAATTTTAGGGTGAATGCCATTTAAGTTACTGAGAAATATACTTAGTTGTCTATGGGTACCCGTCCAATTCTTTATTATATCATCTACATATCTATAATAATATGAAATATGACTGTTATTGATTATATTTTTATTTTCAAAATAGTCCATAAATATGTCTGCCATTAGGGGGCTTAAAGGCGAGCCCATTGCTAGACCTTCTTTTTGTACATAATATTCATAGTTAAATTGAAAGTAATTTTGCTTCATACAAAGCTCCGTTAAGCGTAAAATATCATTAATTTGTTCTGGATGTAATCTTTTAATTTGCAACATACTCATTATGATTTTTTTTTAATATAAAATTATTTCAAGACTGAAAATGCCTATTTAGGTGTCGAAGAACCATTGTGCCTATTTGGTCAACTTTAATAGGGAGCAATCCCTATTGTAATTGACCAATAAGCTTTTCATATGGCTGGCTAAATTTGCCACAAATCTCTGAGTCAGAAAGAGGCTAGCCCGTTGCTACGAGTATGTTCACTAGAAAGTCAAACTTTAATAACCTTTAATTGTTGGCGCATAGTTTTCTTAAATACATTTTTTTCGCGTATTTATGGTGATCAGGATGATCTTTTTCCAATAAATTTCCGCCATGTAATGCCTGATTCCTTGAGTTATTTATTTTTGATATAAGTTTTTTTTTTCAAAATAATGAATATTGAAATGGTTTTTGCTTTCAAAAATACGATGAATATTTCCAGACGTTTGGAACATTTTTTTTTCGTACTACAAATTCGACAAAAATGCAAACAGCTGGTCCATTGACAATTTTCGTTATTAATTTATTCTTTTACCAACTATAATGGTTATAAGTAAAGCCACTTTTCTTTGTTTCTTTTTTAAGGGGTGGGAATCCTCATTAAAACCATACCGGATTTTTACCGACTAAAACCAAGCGATGGCTTTCCATTTGATATAACTTTACATCACCAGAGGTATATTATAATAAAGCTATTTTCATATACAATAAGGATTGTCTCATTCGGGGAAATTTGCGTAACTGATAGATTAACGAACAGGTATTTTATAATAATGCATGACCTTAATTACACAACATAATATAATAACAAAAGTGGTACTAGCCATGAATGTTGTAATAAATTAATGATTAATTTAACATAATTAGAATTTATTCTAAACTAACTAACAATCTTCACGCTATATCCCTGAAGGGGTAGTCAGGGAGGACAGATCTCCAGGCTTTACGATCCATGCTTACTTCTTTCGCTTCTTGCATATTCATTTATCATTTTATACATAAATATCTGAATGTCTGAGTTGTATCTAGTCTACATTCTATTATAGCGAATTAATATAATTAAGATTATATAGAAGCGCTCGTGGCCTCGCTGACTCAGTGTTCTGTAAACGATCACTGCGTTAAGCAACTTTCGCTATGGGTGGTCCTCGGATGAGTGAACACTTTATAGGATTTACATTAGCGAGCGTTTCCTTGCTTCGGAAGGCACGTTAAGCAGTTGGTCCCGGTTGCCAGTAAAATGGCAGTCGTTAAGCCTGGTTGAAGACCTTATGGACGGTTTGAACAGTTTAACAGGAATACACTTTGTGAAAAGTGGGCATATAATATGTCTCTGCCATCCCTTCGGGGATAAGGCGTGATAGATAAATAAATAATAATTTATTTTATATTAGTGTATATTCAGTTGCTTCCATACCCTACCTGGATTCACTGGTGTTCTCTTTTATTTGCCTGCAAAGAACAACTATTTGTTCAGCTTTTGGTCTTCAGCATTGTTGGGAGCAACTGTCTCACTACAGAGGATGCCGACGACCGTGCGAAGTGAAGGAGAAAATTTAGGAAAGCGGAGCCCGAGCGTCGCGAGATGCAACTGGGACAGACGCTCGGATGATGATGATGATTATGCAATGCGTTCATTATGTTCTATTGCCTTAATATTTCGTACTATAGCCGTTAACTTTTAGTTCTAGGTTTATTGTTCTATTATATATTTTTTATAGTAAATTATTGTAATGTTATTATAAATAGTTTAAATAAAAAAAGGTTAATGTTAACCTTTTTCTAATAATAAAAGGAAATAGTTTTCTTACATTTATGGGTGAACTGGTTACATGTTATTGTACTTTAACTATGTTAGAATTCACACCATCTCTATGATGATGTGTCAATTGATAATAGTGTAAAGACGCCTCGTTGCCACTTTGATTGATTAAATAAATCAAAATAATCAATCTGTTTGGATTATCTCATTTGTAGATGATTGATATTTACGGTTTATATGTTAAACTATGAATATTACTATATATTTACAAGCTCAAGTTTAAATGTAATAGAAAGTTAAAACCGGTAGAACCTTAATATTTCCGCACGTAAAAAAAGTCAATAAATCAAATCGTTTTGTTTCCACTAGTGATAATTGATTCGCATCGATGATCAAATAACACAGGGCTTTATATGTTTTACATACAATGCTTTGCCCGTGCCTTTCTTTATGTTATTGGTTCACCTGTTTTTGAGTGGAGATCGGGACTCAGTAAGCCCCGATCTCCACTCTCAGATATTGCTTTTTAAAATCTACACTTCTGAGAGTGCAGATCGGGGCTTACTAAGTCCCAATCTCCACTCTCAGAAGTGTAGATTTTAAAAGCAAAATCTAGCCTCAAGCGTTGATTGAGTATTGAGAAGCGTTCTGGAATACGGACCTTAAACTCATTTTATCCATCGGCCATCATTTCTTTGATAGACATTTAATAAACTTCATATTTCATAGTCACAATTGTGTTCATGAACTTCATGTTTAAAAATACAAGATCAAATCCCGCCTTAATAATTCGATAAGATAAGCTAGACAATTTATTTCAATTATCTTGGCACATTCAAATTAGAACAACAATTAGTTACCGTAAACCGAGTGTTTATATCACCACATGTGACACATTTTAGAAGTAATTTTTAGTATAACTTATATTTATCTATCACGACTTATTCCCGAAGGGGTGGCAGTGGCGTATTACATGCCCACTTTTTACCATGTGTATTCCTATCCCACATAATAGGTAATTGCCGTGGTTAAATAGACAGACGCAGGTTGTGGCAACCTGCTGTTAAATTTTATTAATCCGCTCATAAGGCCGTTTTTTTTTACTTAACGACTGCCATGTTACTGGCAACTTGGACCAACGGCTTAACGCGCCTTAACATAATCACGGCAACATCGAGCTACTGGGCAACAAGAACTTCAAATATCAAAAATATTATCTTATTATTGTAAAAAAAATATGCAGCATTCAAATAGATACGGTATAATAAATTATTGTATGCTATAAACAAGTAACACAATTTTCCCTATCGTATTCAGACGACTTCTAAACCGAAACCAGTTTCAAAACCGAAAGTAGTAGAAACTTTAAATTCACCTATGCACGTATGCAGTTGTCCTAAATCGAATTCGCAAACCGCTCAATCTCTTATGGTTCCTGAGAAATAGATGCGTACAGACGGATGGATGGACAGACTGAGACGTTTTATAAGACTTTTCTAAACCTAAGGGCGTAGAATCAATCATTTAAATATTGAAAAATTTTAAATAAAAGGCACTATTCTTATTTTATATTTAAACAGAAATTTTGATGTAGGTTCTATTTATACACCAAGTGATAATAAATGGAGCTATAAAATATAACTGTCCTCTCTGACTACCCCGTCAGGGATACAGCGTGAAGATAGTAGTTATAAAATATAGCATTGTGATTGGCAAATTTTAATATATTGTTTTCTAAATATTGAATTACTCAACTTTTGTTAAGGTCGCCGAAATGACACCACCCGCTAGATGTAAAATCATGGCAACATTTTGCGAATTGAGGGGTCACTCATATAGTCCACTTACTACTGATGACTTCATCAAGTTGGCAACCCAATGATTTGCCTCTTAACGTTTCGCTTCTTCATCTGTTCTCAGTTCTTTTGTGGTACAACCAGTTCTGTAAGCCAAACGAATAAATGAAATTGAGTTATAGTCACGTGATCCGTTAGTAGGAAGCTAAAGATTTTCAATTGAAAGCAGTTTCTAATTTAGTTAGCTGTTAAGGGCAATTTCGATTGCTAAGATCTGATCTATCAATCCTATTATATACCTATGCTTGTGACACCACTTTGCATGTAGGGTTGTCATGATCTGCATAACATTATGGTTAAGCTCATTTATACTAAATTGAATTTATCTACTTATCTATTATTACGATGTATCGCTAAAAATAAATAAATTTAAAGCTATACTAAGCTATTATATATTTTAAGGCCATTACTTTGCCCGTTGACCTTGAAGATTTGATCACTGTACTAGTATTTGTTTTTTGGTGCCACCTACCGACCAACGACCGTACTACAAAAAAACGAACTGAAGATTATACAAGAACACAGATGTGTCGCAGAGTTGTCATCGTTTTTGCCTATTTCATTTGCTCTCTGAGAGGTCTAATAAATTTTGTTCGTCTGGTTTTTGTAGTCTTGTCTTTTTCTAGTCTATCATTTCGTTTTCATTATTCTAGTTTATATTTTATATTTATTTGTCTACATCATAATTTATTTTTAACTACACGATGCAATATGCTTGCTGACATAGCTTTCATTCTAATAAATGATACATAATGAAGGTCTGATGATGACCAGGTAAGTGCTTATTGGTTCTCAGTACCGGAAATAGTTAGGATGACCTAGCTTACAAAATTTATCTAATTGAGCACTGGTGCCACTACATGGTACATTCTGAAGGTCTGATGATGACCAGGTAAGTGCTTATTGGTTCTCAGTAACGGAAATAGGATGACCTACCTTTCAACATTTATCTAATTGAGCACTGGTGCCACTACATGGTACATTCTGAAGGTCTGATGATGACCAGGTAAGTGCTTATTGGTTCTCAGTAACAGAAATAGTAAGGATGACCTAGCTATCAACATTTATCTAATTAAGCACTAGTGCTACTACATGATACATTCTGAAGGTCTGATGATGACCAGGTAAGTGCTTATTGGATCTCAGTAACAGAAATAGTTAGGGTTATTATCAAAATAAACAATAATTTATAAATAATCACCTTTATTTTCTTTATCACTGTCAAGCAATTATTACAATTATAATTATTAATTAATTGTATAATAATGACAAAATCTCAAACTCTTCCCGTTAAAAGTCACTGAAATTTAAATATCGTGAACAGGTCGGTTGCTCATTTATTGGGATAAGTGTTGGTGAAGGTGGTGCATGTAGGCTTTCTTCTTGAAGTACGCACATATTTTCGTCTTCTGTTTTTTGTAAGTTATGCACCTTTTTCCGGTCTTTCTTGTTCTTTATTGCCTGTAAAATATATAGCGAATTTCTAATTGCCATATTTCGACTGTGCCGCGGATCCAAAAGTTCCGGCAAAATACAATTTAAATAAAATGTACATAACTTTATTTACATTTTATGTTTAAAAAAATCATCGTCTCTAATTATTGTTTCTGTTTTCAGAGGCTTTGACTCATTAAACCATACTCCAAATAAACATTTTGCTTTCCGAGTCACATGCAATTGCCCTTGAACTTGGTAATACCAATTGTGGGTTTTATTAACCTGCAAAATGCCCGAGTTATCTTTAACCCAAAAATTTACTTTTTTTGGACTATGGCTTCGTCTAGTCATATCTTGTGTGCTGAGATGGGACATTTCACCTCTACTATCGCGTCTTCTCCAATAAGCCCATCTGGAGTAGCTCCTAAATGTGGAATTTCGGGATCTATAAAAAGTCCCTAATTTCAACATCGATTTGTATAGATAGCTGATCTAGTACTTTTTTTTCGTGTTCTCTTCCATGCTGTATAGGCGCAGCATCTATATTTATTTTGTAGAGCAGTTGTTTGACTACGCTGGCGCAACTAGTATCAGGCCTCATTTTAATAACTCTTCCAAAGTTTGAAGCCGTCAACAAGGAGCGCCGGAGTTCGAGCCATTCGCTTGACTCGCTCTGCAAAATTGTTTGTCTTTCAATTTGTCTTCTTTCTTCCTCACTTTTATCTAAATTAGATAGAAAATTCTCCTTCATTTGATCTAGCATCGTATCACTCACATCGGGCCTTATGGTTTGTTCTCCATAATCTTTATTTACGGCACCATGTGTCTGTCGTTTTTTGTAATAAATATGTTTTAACAAATTTCTTTTTCTGCGATACTTGTTATCTAAGGTGCTCATTTTGCCCTTAGGACTTTGCCCGACAATTGTTTATACAATATGGAAACAGGTTTTCTTTTAGTATTAAAATTAACTGCAGACGCTGAACATCGAGTTTGGTATCCAGTCCTGCACGAGTAATTCACTCTTTTACCTCCCACAAATTTAGCTACCACGCTATGAAAACTTTCCACGATGTTACTGTCAACATCATGAACAAGGCTTCTGGAATGCCCCGCAATTGTATTAATAAAAAAACATATTTTCTCCGCTCCTGACATTGCTGAGTAGTTCTTTTTGTAAGACCTCTTACTCCAGCATCCATCTACAACCACATCTATAATAGGTATCCCATCTTTGCTGACTTTACCTTTTTCTAAAGCAATTCTTTTTTCTTCTTCAGCAGCATCATTCATGGATTTGCTAAGTGCTTTGTCCCAGGCATTGGAAGCAATTTCGTGGCGTTTTTGGTATACAGGTTCAGACACGGGCAAGTCAAATGCTGATAACAGTTTCTGTAATTGCGAATACCCTATACCAACTGAAACGGCGCCCACGACCGCTGCTGTATTAATATCTAAGTCGCCAGTGACATTACAAAGAGAAAACTTCTCTTTACACATCAAACATTCTACTGTAAACTTAGAAGCAAGTCCAACACGTTTCTCTCCTATAAGTTTCAAACTTTGTATACCACAGTTAAAAGCACCATGGCCGCCTATTTCTTGTATTTTGGAAAAGAAGTAAGCTATATCTATCATTCGTCTTCCAGATATATTTTTTGTTTCTTTTTGTGATTCTTGTTCTTCAATAATCAAATCTGGTAAATCTTCTTCAACCTAAAACAAACATTTTAACAATACAGTGTTATATTAAGCTAGGGAAACTATCGAACATATACCGCATTGTAAGCAAATACAATAAGTTACTACACTATAATTTGCTCTGCCCCCTCATCAACTGCCATACTAGACAGATCGTGTGTATCTGTTATTGGCTGAAGTTTCTGATTTTGTGATTCGGAGTTTTGCTGGTTTCTTAATTGCCTGAAAAATTATAACTTAAATGAGCTAAAGTAATAGTTTTTGCTATTACAGTTTGGAGATATTGGTCCATATTTACACCGCAAAAAAACTAAAAGGTATTTAAACTAGGTTCTTTTAAACAAGATTATTTTTCCGGTTACCTTAGTTTCCATGACCTCTTTCAAATGGATCCAAACACGCTGGTTCTACGTAGCGCCGTCACTGAGAACCTATACCCACCTTCGTAGTCCACCATCAGGTAGGTGACATCATCAGTCACCAAGGTCTCCATGAGATTTTTCAAATGAGTCCTATCACGATGGTTCTACATAGTGCCGTCACTGAGATCGTATACCCACCTTTGTAGTCCACCATCAGGTAGGTGACATCATTAGTCACCAAGGTCTCCATGAGACCTTTCGAATAAGTTCAAACACGCTGATTCTACGTAGCGTCGTCACTGGGTTCGTATACCCACCTTCGTAGTCCACCATCAGGTAGGTGACATCGTCAGTCACCAAGGTCTCCATCCTCCGTCATTCGAAATTCTCAAGATAGCTTAAAACGATAAAAAATAAACACAATAGAAATAATGTACTCAATGGGGTAGGTACTTATCAATAGTTTTGGAGAGCTCGGCCACGCTTCACCTTACATTTATTCTTATATTTAGGCATAGTCAGGCTTACTCTATGATCGATTGAAAAAACAAAACGAAATTACAAACTACTTTAAATATATTTACAAACTTAATTACTAATGTTGTTTTACGAAATTATTATATTTGTACTATTTACAACAAGATTTCATTCAAAAAACATTCAAAACTTGGACTTTTAGATTTTATTTGGAAAAAATAACGCACCTATAGTCTTGTTTGTCACAAGAGTCATCGAGATACTGAAGTAACGCGTCCCGAGTAAGCGTCACAGGCCTTAGCGGGGGTGCTTCAAGCGGGGTGCTGGTGAGGTTTCGGGTTTTTATTCATAATTTAATAATATTAAAGAAATTAGAAAAATAAAACAATACAAATTGTGAAATATGTCAATTCATATTTTTTGATACAAAATTCATGCCTTACTATTTAGCCGTTACAGAGAAAATTTACAATTTAGGTTGAATAAGGACCTATTTAATAAGATTTTTTATCAAATTTTTGGGAAGTTTATTAAATTTTTAAACAATACAATGTATTTGTGATGACCTTAAATATGCCATAATTTTTTTATAAGGGAAACGCACAAACGGATTCATTTGCAATCTTCTTTAAACTTACCTTGTTTTTGGGATTTGAGCGAGGTAATCCCCTTAATACAGTGTAAAAATGCTTTATGTTAGCCTGAGGCTAGGCACGTGTAGGTTTAATATGAATATAACTAAATTGACACGTATTCAGACGAAACCAGTTAATCAATTATTTGAGAGAGCATTGTACTAATTAACAATGGTATATTAGGTTATTGTAACGCCACGCGAGACAATATGTTTATTAATAGACACAAGTTGTGACGTCATTTCTTACAGTGCCATATTAGGCGGCAATGCTTACCTCTAGCTAGTCTATAAATACCGTGTGCACATATTTCTCTGTTCATTCTGATATTGTAAGTCAAGCAATAAACTATACTATACTTGCCGTAACATCATTGCTCTGTACCCCTTGTAATCCCACTGTAATATTTTAGTACGTTTTGAAAATGGAATTAGGATCTGTGAAGTAAACATAATGATCATATTTCTCGAGGAACTCTCAATACTGCTATTTAAATTTGTGTTAGTATAACAAGTAATAAATCACACCACAACGCGGGTAGTGGGACTTAGAAGAACCTCGCAGCCTACACAAACATCTTTCAACCTTTTCTAATTTTTCAAGGACAAGACAAGCATACTACTAACTCGATCACCATAGTCTATGGAAGATTGCAATGCCTATTGCTGTGAAATCAGACAGACAATCTACCACTAAGCCTGCCTGATGTTTGTTTTGATACTCCATGGATTGGCCTGCGTTAAGCAAATGCGCTTCTTTCAAGTTAAAAAAGGTTTTAGGAGACAAAAGAGAGCTAAAAATTGGCATGAATGTTTGATCCAAATCTATTTCAAAAACTGTCTGAAATCCGAAGGGGTCCATTACGCCGCCAATATACTGAAATGCTATGCAATGTAAAGTGCAACACGGCCCTAATGGAAAAAAGTATATTTGGAATGGCTACAAAAATATTCAACAAAATACCTCTGGAAATAAGAATAAGAAAGAGATAATGCCCATATTTAAATTTAAGAAGTCCTTGCAATTACTCTTGTTGGACAAATGTTATTTTACAATAAATGAATTCTTGGAAGATGACTTGTAATATTTGTTAATAATATAATATTTGTTAAATGTAAATAAGTATAGAAAATTAGAAATCTGAGTAATGATGCAGCTCCGCATGTTAACTTTACTGACTAGACTACTGCTCTTAATGTACCTATTTTCGCTTTCTCATTGATCATTATTATTATTATATAACTATGTCTAGTATTTGTATGCCACTTGGCAAAACATGGCGTTTTAAATAAATTAATAAGATCTTTATGTACCTATGTTTTACAAATAAAGATATTGTATTGTATTGTATTGTACACCATTATAAACGAATGCATAATAGTCTTGTAGCTCCCGTATCTGAATTAAATAATATTCAGGGTCCAAGATTTTTTTGCAAATGGTAAGCTATCGTCGGACAAAAACTAATGATTCTTTTTCCTAAGACCCACCGTTTCTGATATATAACGATCTTAAAAGTTGTAATCTTCATAAAATGTACATGTTTCCATGCCACCTGTGAGGTAGTGCGTTTTGTACGTTGTTAGAGCACGGGTATGTGTGTGCTGGGGATAGAAATTTTTCATCAACCATTTATAGCGGTGTTTTGAATATTCATATCAATGTTTTAGGTATATGCGAACTTTCGTACCTTTGTATATCTAATTGTATAATAATTTGATTGCACTAAATGTTATATATCTGTTTCTAGACATTTAAAATTAAAAAAATTGTGTGTTCTACATTGATTTCAGGACTAGCATTACATTAAATTAAATTTATAGTTAGTTTAGCAAAGTGAGTTTTCGTTCAAAACTAACTCAATTAGCACGCGTCGTAGCTACTGCAGTTACTTTGTAATAATGTCGCGTCGTATAGTGTTCTTATGTTTAGACATGATGATATCACGCTTTGGTTTCCAGTATGGTGTAATTTAAAAAGTAAATTACTTAATCATACCTGAGCTGAGAGTCATCTTGGAAGTTCACATGACATCTGTTTCAATACCATCTGAGCGTTAATTCCGGTGGAATATAAAGCTTCACTAGCGGCACGCTATGATGGCCGTATTGACGTTGTGTTTTTAGATGAAATATGGCTCAATGCTAACCATACTGTAAGCCGTTCTTAGACAGATGACGCTGCAGCATCTACGTCTAAAATTCCTGTTGGAAATAGATTCACAAAAAGATTATTAAAAGGATTTCACATAACTGTTGTAATATGTCAAAACAGCCATCATAGCGTGCCGTGAGTATAGTGATCAGCCTTCCAACTATTTTATCTCCACTAAGCATGATCTTTAGCATCCCTAATAGTCAAGCTTACGGAATGCTCTAGAGAGGCTAGCAGTCAATCTTCACCACGTTATACCATTACTTATTTATCTCTTTTTTCGACGACATGGCACTTTCGCCTTGACTAGCCAGTCTAGCCACTCAACTTGTTCCCGGCGTATCTTGGTAGTCTTTTTGAAAATTAACCATAGCAGGAAATAGGAATATTTCTCCGCTCTATAACGGACATAGAGGCTACGAATGCATATTTCTTACGCGGTACAAGACTTTTTTGTTCCTAGCAGTATAATGTCAATTGACAGAGATCATAATTTGAAAGATTTCGGAAAAACAAGAGATGGATAATGAAAAACCAGTACCAAATTGGCATCATAAAACTAATTCAAACTATTTTCATACCTTTAATTCAAGCTCGTGGCCCCGCGGACTGTGTTCCGTAAACGACCAAAGAATTACGCAACTTTCACTATTACTGGTCCTCGGATGGGTGACCACTTTGTGGCATTTACATTTGAGAGCGTTTCCGTGATTCGGAAGGCACGTTAAACCGTTGGTCCCGGTTGCCACTAACATGGCAGTCGTTAAGTCAAGTTGAAGGCCTTATGGGCGGCTTGAAAAATTTTAACTACTGTTAGCCACAACCTGCGTCTGTCTATTTCAACACGGCAAGGGGCTCACCACCTATTACGTGGGACAGGAATACAAATGGTGAAAAGTGGGCATACAATATGCATGCCTCTGCCACCTCTTCGGGGATAAGGCGTGATATTTATATAAAAAAAATCGTTTTATAATTGGACCATTTCGAGATTTTAGGGGCCTAAATCAGCCTCAACTGCAAGTGGTGCACCAGTGACCAACAGACGAGAGGAGAAGCGGAAATATAACCCTGGACCACCCGGTGTGACCAGCGTGATACAGTAAAGCCAATCACCTTCCCAAAATGATTGTAAGAGGACTACGTCCAGCAGTGTCTGATTTGATTGGATTGATTATGTACAACGAATATATATTGTGCGAAAGTAGAGGGTAGAAGGAGTCAGGGTAGGCCGAGACTTACATATGAAGACCACGTGAGCAGATTGCTCAAAAACGGAAAAGTCAAAAGTACTCGGATACCCAGACGTGCGTGTATGAATGAATCTACAAGAAGCGAAAGAAGTATGCATGGATCGCGAAGCCTGGCGATCTGTGCTCTCTGACTACCCCGTCAGGGATACAGCGTGAAGATAGTTAGTTAGTTTTAGTTAGATTATGTAAAAATCCTCCCACTTCACTCCATCAGCGCTGTCAACAGATCTTTGCAACATATTGCGTCAAGTGTTAATTTTCCTTCATCACGATTGTCTCCATACAAACACAAAGCTCTCAATTCACATCAATTTTGTCACACGCCGCCGTCGTTGTCTTAATATTATACGTTAATGTATCCCTGTCGTGACAATCGTAGTTATAGCAGTTAGGAGTTGTGACTAAATTGGATGAACCGGTTGACGGGATTGTTGAACGTTGGTCTAAGTATAGCAGTTTATTGCGCAATGAAGACATTTTTGTACTGGACTTTGGAATTGTGTTTTGTATATGTAGCAATATGGCGGACAGCTTCAGTTCTGTTATTTTATTGTCTAGTTTTACTTGCATCAAAGATGTCGTTTTTAAGATCAAGGTCGGCGTTTTTCACTTACCTAACCTTTTTCTATGCTAGTTTTGGTGGTTACCAGAATCTCTTTAGATATTCTGTAGTCGTACGTCGTAGTAGTATGCCAGTTCGTAAGTGAGGTTGGTCTGATGAGTGTAGTGATCAGCGCATTTCACAATCGAACTATCGAGAAAGAGTTTATCTCTATTTCTTGTATTATAGTTTGACCACGACCACTTTAAATTCAATTTCAATTTTTTTTTAAATTTAATGTTCTAAATATAATAGTGTTCTATAATATTAGTTATTGCATTTTAAAATAAGAATTTTAACCCTAAAATTTCTGTGGAATTAAGCAGTCACGTGAGTAGCACCAATAAAGTGAACCGAGTCTAAAACTGTAACTATGAAGTTGAAATTAACACTGGTAGTACTTTGACGGTTTGTTAGCAAATGTGAGTCTCTCTCACACCGTGGCGTATAATTTCTACGATTTCATGAAAATTGTTACTATAAAAAAGCCTTAAGAGTTTCTTGCTTGTTCTTCTCTGGTGGGCCGCGTTACGAACCGGTGGTCACGTTATAATATTCAATTTATTTTTAGTTTTAGTGTATAAAATATTGTATGCGCCTTTAAAATGATCTACACAAAATAAAGTTGTTTTTTGTCGGTGGCACAATAAGCTTTTTGGTTTGAATTCTGGGCTAGAACAAAAATTTGTATTAATCTGCAAATATGTGACAGGTAATTTCATTTGGGTGTTTTCTATGTACTCGTATATATATTTTTAAAAGTATAAAATAAATCTTTAACATACACAGCGCAAGCTTACATTAGCACCATTTGGGTAAGATGAGAATATGACAAAATATTTAAAATAAAAGTAATTTAAATATAATAAATATTGTGGGACACATTTCACACAGCGCTATCTTGCCCAAACTAAGCTTTAGCTTGTGCTATATGATCTAGACAACTGATAAATATACTTATAATATTTCTAAACACATACATATTGTATACTAGTTGACGCCCGCGGTTCCACATCTGTGGTGAAGTTTTCCCGTTCCCGTTTCCCACAGGAACTTGTTCCCGAGATTAAAAATAGCTTATGTGTTATTCTGATGTGTAAGCTATATTATTGTAAAGTTTCTTCAAAATTCATTCAGTAGATTTTGCGTGAAAGAATAACAAACATCCATTCTTACAAACTTTCGGGTTTATAATATTAGTAAGATAGGAAATACCTAAACTCCAAAACAAACATCGAAACCAACCTGGGAAGTGAACTCGGGACTATTGAGCGACGATTTCGATTCTGTTCTTACACAATTGAAATAGTAATCTCGGCGCCCATCTTCTATATCACAACTCAAGAAATTAAGTTTTATGTTACATTACGGTGTAATGCAACTGGCAAAGGATTGAAGAACGACTAAACACTATAATTACATTTAATCCTCAAGCAAAGTAGCGACTACCGACTACGAATAAATGTTGAAACCCAGTTCCAGTGCTACCATTACTTACTAAGATGGTAGCACTGGCTCTAACAAACTAACGTTGGTTTGGACACGTCCAACAAAAGAGTGAACGGTTGACGTAGAATATGAATTGTGCAAAAGTAGATGGTAGAAAAATACAAGGAGCACCAAGACTTACATAAAAAGACCATGTGACCAGATTGCTCAAAAACGGAAAGGTCAAAAGTATATCCAGATTAGCAAAGGAAACGATTAATCTAGATAAATCTCCTGTAAATTAAAGAAGTATACATGGATCGAAAAGCATGGCCATCTGTCCTCACTTACTACCCCGCCAGAGATAAAGCCCGAAGATTACTTATTAACATAGCGTATCTATAAAAAAATATAATTTAAATTCAGGACAATCTACATTGGCAATTAAGAAAGCAGCAATGTCAAAAATTGATAGTCAAGAGTACGCTGCTCCTATCAGCTAAATAAATGTTGACCTCAGACTTCAAATTCAGGCAAGAATTGGAAGCAATTGAATTGAAGAAGCAAAATACACTAAGATGAAAAAGACAAAACCGACCTTAGGAAAAGCTAAATGATAAGCTTAAAAAACTATATGGAATGCAATTCCTCGTGGTCAGCACCTATAATACTTGTACTAAAAGTAAAAATTTACTTAAACGAACTAACCAGCAAGAAAGTTACTCCTAAATGGAATTCAGAGACGCGTGAAGCTTTCAACAAATTAAAGACTGCATTAACAACAGCACCTGTAGTTTTAAACAACTTTTACTAGATAATGAATATATAGGTGGACTCAGGATTCTCCTATATAATTATTTGTATTTAATTTACTAGTTGATGCATGGGCATCAACTAGTAAATTATGGAAAATATGGAAAATAATGGGAAGCTATGGAGCCTCCCATTATAGGTTATAGTTAGCCATCCTTAAAAGCTAGGCATTATGTTTCTGTGGACATTTTTGTAAACGATTTAAAAAGAACAATATTGTTGTACATTAATATCTCTTATACCTCATTTACACTCTCGCGAGAGCCACGAGGCGAGCTGTGAGAGACGAGCCGCGAGTGTAAACGCAGTACACACATCAACACCGCCTTGGGATATTTTGTATTTACTCAAAATTTATTAAAAATAACGTAAACATGTATTTTTTAATTGGCCCATTTTTTAGATTACACTCTAGAATAAAAGAAAACTATTTTTTTATTCGTAAACAAATATTTATTTAAGTAAAAAACAAAACATGAAATAATGGTAAAATAACATGATTGTATTTCTCAAGAAAAAGTGAAGAATAAGGAAAAATTAATCTGTTTTATGTGAAAAATCAGTAGTCAGTTAAACCACACATGATCTTAATAGCGGTTTGGTTATTATGATACGTTTACATTTTAGCTCGCGGCTCGTCTCGTGGCTCGCGCGAGAGTGTAAATGAGGTATTAGGGGTTTACTTTAGTTTTCATTGACAGCCGTCAGTCGACTTCAGTTTTGAACAATTATCATCATTTTTCAACAAATATACTACATAACCTTTATTTTACACTCAACTTCAATTGGTAAAACTTGCTTGATTATCGTTCAGAATTTTTAAGTTTCTTGCAAACAGACTAACAGACAGACAACTTTTGTTAGGATAGAATAGAAGGCCTGTGATATAAGTAGCAAATGTGCTAAATTTCACGTATATCCATTCAATCAGTCTTGCATCATTGAGTGCCAAACAAACTTATATTATGACCTTTCACATTTATTAGCAGAATTTATGAAGTACTTACACATTATGATCACCATGCCAAGTGATTTATTAGCAAGATAACCTTTTGGATAAGATACAAAACTTGTGTAATAAATGTGTTTTACTACTGTACATCACTAACTTCAATTGGACAATCGTTCAAGATTCTTTGACTTGGTCGACTGACGATTAAATCAGAGAAAAAGTGAAGAATAAGGAAAAATTAATCTGTTTTATGTGAAAAATCAGTAGTCAGTTAAACCACACATGATCTTAATAGCGGTTTGGTTATTATGATACGTTTACATTTTAGCTCGCGGCTCGTCTCGTGGCTCGCGCGAGAGTGTAAATGAGGTATTAGGGATTTACTTTAGTTTTCATTGACAGCCGTCAGTCGACTTCAGTTTTGAACAATTATCATCATTTTTCAACAAATATACTACATAACCTTTATTTTACACTCAACTTCAATTGGTAAAACTTGCTTGATTATCGTTCAGAATTTTTAAGTTTCTTGCAAACAGACTAACAGACAGACAACTTTTGTTAGGATAGAATAGAAGGCCTGTGATATAAGTGGCAAATGTGCTAAATTTCACGTATATCCATTCAATCAGTCTTGCATCATTGAGTGCCAAACAAACTTATATTATGACCTTTCACATTTATTAGCAGAATTTATGAAGTACTTACACATTATGATCACCATGCCAAGTGATTTATTAGCAAGATAACCTTTTGGATAAGATACAAAACTTGTGTAATAAATGTGTTTTACTACTGTACATCACTAACTTCAATTGGACAATCGTTCAAGATTCTTTGACTTGGTCGACTGACGATTAAATCACGAAGATTTCACATCACACACAAGACCGATGATACGTCGGATTGCTTTTTAGTCGAAAGATTGTATGTAATTAGAAAGCGTAGGTACGCATTACGTTGCCAGTTTCAGATATTTAACGAATGAATCCTTGGCATGCGTGATTGACGTCAGTGTTGAAATATGCGATAGTTACCAGGGGGCCAAGTCTGCTATTTCAATCGTGTCGTATAGAATCGAAATCGTCGCTTAATAGAAAGCCCCCGTGGCTTACAGTAGTATTATTATCGTAGTCTACTATTACAATCGTATTCCAATAGACCTCTATCGATCGGCCGATAGAATTCTACTAACACGTACCGCGCGAGTGGCCGTATTTTTGATAGTCTACTAACATTTTGACAGCTAATAACAGCGATTCTGGTTTTATTCTACTACTTTGCAATAGTAGACTCGGTCCTCAGGACGGGATGTTATACTGGGACAATTTCGAAATTACGTATAATAAATAGTCCGAGCGATGGTACGACTGCGATAAATGCGATGCACTTGGATGCAATCGCAAAATCTTAACTAGCGTGCTATGTGGTATAGTGGCAATTTGAAAATGAGCGTTAATTTATAATGAAGCGCTCGTGGCCCCGCGGTCTCAGTGTTCAGTAAACGATCACTGAGGTACGCAACTTTCACTATGGCTGGTCGTCGGATGGGTGACCACTTTGTGGCATTTACATTTGCGAGCGTTTCCGTGCTTCGGAAGGCACGTTAAGCCGTTGGTCCCGGTTGCCAGTAAAATGGCAGTCGTTAAGCCTGGTTGAAAGCCTTATAGGCGGCTTAAAAAATTTCAACAGCAGGTAGCCACAACCTGCGTCTGTCTATTTCAACACGGCAATGGGCTCACCACCTATTACGTGGGACAGGAATCCACACGGTGAAAAGTGGGCATATAATATGCCTCTGCCACCCCTTCGGGGATAAGGCGTGATGGATATTTATTTATAATTTATAATGACAAAGAAAAACCATAAATTTATTAGATACAAAAGGTAACGCGCCCTTCACTATCGTAGCAAAGAAAGCAGACGACTTCTAAACCGACTATGCATTAATACCAAAACTGGAACTGGTAGAAGTTTCAAAATAGCCTATCACGCGTTCGTGGTGTCCTGAATCGAATGCCGCAAACCGTTTACCTCTTATGGTTCCTGAGAAATAGATACGTACCTACAGACGGACGGCCTGACTGAGCTGTTTTATAAGCCGTTTCTTAACTAAATAAATAAATATCCATCACGCCTTATCCCCGAAGAGGTGGCAGAGGCATATTATATGCCCACTTTTCACCGTGTGGATTCCTGTCACACGTAATAGGTGGTGAGCCTATTGCCGTGTTGAAATAGACAGAGGCAGGTTGTGGCTACCTGCTGTTGAAATTTTTCAAGCCGCCCTTAAAGCCTTCAACCAGGCTTAACGACTGCCATTTTACTGGCAACCGGGACCAACGGCTTAACGTGGCTTCCGAAGTACGGAAATGCTCGCAAATGTAAATGCCACAAAGTGGTCACCCATCCGAGGACCAGCCATAGTGAAAGTTGCGTAACTCAGTGATTGTTTACAGAACACTGAGACCGCGGGGCCACGAGCGACTAGAAATCTAGAAAGAAAGGTCTAGATAAGGTTCTGATCATAAATTGTTTAAATCCATTTATGATAAGAAGTTTAATACAATAAGCGCTTTGGCGACTATACGAGTATCAACTATGACATAGCCGCAGTTTGTGAATATGTATGATTATTACTTCTACACGCTCAAGCGGCTGGACCATTTGGATTAAATTTGGTATGAAAGTAGCTGATACCTTGGATTAATATTTATGCTACGTTGATATCCCAGAGACAGGTTTCTCTCGGAAGCAGATATGGGAAAACTACATAACGCAGGCGAAACCACGGGGGCCAATTATAAAATAAATAAAAGAGAAAATATTTACGGACATTCCAGCACCATCTAGCCTAAATTAAGCTAAATAAGCTTGTGTTATGGTAACTAGTTATCTAATAATTACTCTTATATATTTTAGAAAAAACATACTAATTTCATTTATAGAAAACATCCAAACACCGAAACAAATATTTGCGCATAACATATTCCTTCATGTCCTTTCTACGATTCGAACCCCAGACCTCAGCAACGGCACTCCCCGTCTCTACATCTTTACCACTGATGCAGTCAAATGGAAATATTTTTCACATGACAACTTATGTAGTATTATAAAGCGCTCGTGGCACACGTGATCACAGCGTTAAGCAACATTCGCTATAGGTGGTTCTTGGATGGGTGACCACTTTGTGTAATTTACATTTGCAAGCCTTTCCGTGCTTCGGAAGGCACGTCAAGCCGTTGGTACCGGTTGCCAGTAAAAACAAACAGTCCGACTTTTTTGCAAAAACATTTAGCACTGCACCCCTATTTGCTGTTTCAAAAAATTGTGTTAAAAAAAAGGAAAAAAATATTGATACGTTTTTTGTAGATAATTTTATGATCTACAATTTTTGTCTGAAGTATGTTTTTGATACACCTTACCGTTTTGCTGAAAATCGCGAAAATGACATTTTTTTTACCTTTGGCCTTGAATTTTTTTTTCCATACAGGGGAAAGATGGAAAACTTACAAATTTTGTTTTTATCATATTTTAAACAATCTAACTGATTTTCAGCGTGGTGGGAATTTAGTTAGCTTCGAATATCTAAATTGACCGTACAATGATTGCTACAGACACATGGTAGGCAACTGACAGGTCACGTTGGTTTTTGCAAACAGTTTGATATAAACTTGGCACGAGGTATTATAAATACCTTTGTCTCTTTTAGGCGCAAGCGAGAGAGAGCCTGCAGCATTCCTAGCTCTATGATAAATACCCTCGTAGTTATCAGTAACGTTTCGCTGTACTACATACTGATAATTCTCTAAAGGAATATTCAAATTCCACATAACCAGCCTTCTGTAAAAGGCTCGTCCTATGCGTGGGATCAAACGCCAATGGCAAAGTGTGGGCGTACAGTGTGCCACTGCGTATTCCCTTCGGCGAATAGGCATAATTGTGTTAAATTTTCTACATTTTGGGAAAATATAACGATCAACTATAAACACATGTATGCTGTCTATACAGATAAATAAAATTAGTATATCTGTTTTTAATTTCAATTTAACAGGTTTTCACTAAAAGAGTTTGAAATTCAAAACGGTACCCACTTACATTAAAAAAAGTGTGTGTGTACTTATGTACACACGTTGGAAGTTATACTTCTTTAGTCTAATAAGATTTGATCACATATAACACAACTCTTTGTTTGCAGTCCTGCACTCTGACCCCTTGCCTTTGAAGACTGGAGTAATAATACTCAGCCTCCATTGGTTTGGGATAAATCTTAGGTATGACTTATTCTCTTGTAATGTAAAAAGTTCCGTAACATGCTGCCTTCGCATAAACAGAAAGCTTTTATTTATTAAAAATCAAAAGAATAGGGACACCAACGTACATGCTACTTCCTGTCACGTAACAAATACACCGGATGTTAGAAGGCCTTTGGATGATGAAGGTGTTAGGGGTGTATGGAAGGCACGTAGATCGACTTCATTGTGTAGACACTTTGATGGAAACAAATTCAAAACAAGGCGCAAAATTTTTGAATAACTTCTTGATAGAGGCTTGATTCTCAGCAACCGAGCGGCTTCGAGATCGTTCTGATACTATATTTTTTTACAGGTTTTTGACAAATTTACTGTAAAATGTTTCAAATGTCCGAGATATTTGACGAATAAATGTTTTGAATTAATGGCAAAACTAATTTAGTATTAATATGTGAATTCCAGAATCACCCAGCGTCCATTGAACGGAGGGTCCCTTACCGTATTCAATCTCTAACTACTCTGCTATCAGAAGCGCAGCCCCTAAGGACCGCATCAACATCGGCATGAATTGCTCCTTATCAGTATTGGGGCCGCCTGTCTTGCTCCCGAAGAGAGCTCCGTTTCGGGGAGTCCCATTGCTGAGCCGGAGTGAGCCTGAGTCTGGTGTAACCTGCGGTTTAGCTGAGCTAAAGTGGTATACCGTGATGGTTTAGTGGGTAATTGATTCTTTCTAGAGCTGTGAGTGCCACACAAAGACATCCTGCCTGCTAGCAGCAGGGTAGTCAAGCGCTCAATAGCATTCGTACAAAACAACGTACAAAAAAACACAAAGTAACTTATCAATTTAAGATAGATAAAGGAATTACTTGATAACATATTGGAACTTCTTAAACGCCGGATTGGGATCGTCATCTGTCAATTTAAGTGCTGTCGATAAATAATGTGCTAGTCGTGACATCCGATATCATCTTATTTGTACAGTTTTATCGATGTATCTATTTCTTTCTTTAGAGGACAAGAACGCTTTAGTTCAGACAGGCTTGTTTATGAGATTAGTAAAAGACCTATAATATTATTCCGTTAGACGGATTTGGCTCATATTTGTTAAACATACATATTTACCACGCCTTCATCCCCGAAGGGGTGGCAGAGACACATTTTACTGTAAGCATTTTGTGGCTACCTGCTGTATATATTATATCATATAATAAAAAATAAATTAGTATGTTTATGAGTTGTCTTAATCCTATAGTACAAATAAAGGAACAGCTTGATTAGGGAAAATTGCGTTATGTTAGAAGATGTAGTGACTAAGAAAATGGGATGCTCAGATGGTTATGGATAGATATAAAGACAAACCAGATAGAGGTAAGGCATACGTATATCGATCAAATAGAGAATCTTTTAGGAAAAGTCTATGTCAAGAGCACCTTTACCGGTGACGGCGAAATTGGTTAAAAATACTTATAAAAGTAGAGAGAGTGAAATGTATATGCCAGGATCATGGCAAGTGGCAGCATGAATATTAGATAGGCGTGCTGTTGTGTATGTATATAATAGTCGTACATTTTTTAGAAGCAGTTTTCATGAGGCAAAGTATGGAATATTGTAATGTACAGTAATAGTAATGTTATAGGATTAAATGAACTTTCTTCATAAAAAAAACTAAACATAGCTATCACATGCCAACTGAAACAGATACACAAAAACATGTGACCTACCTTCTGGCGCAGTCGAGTAAAAACCAACTCCGTTAATAAATCAAAAGTTTCAAGTGTCATGTATCGCATGGTGACCGGTGACCGCAAATGTGAGACTGGCGGAGAAAATAAAAAGAATTTGTCAAAGTCGTCCGACAAGTTGTCTACTGGCCCGCCGCGTTTACATCGATCTAAGAAGATAGACAAATCTGAGCGCAGTAGTGTGAACTCCTAATAAACAAAACTACGAGATTAAATTTACATATTGCATACATATACATATTTTGTTCATACATTAAATACGGCTGTATAATCATATTAATTGTAGAAAAGATACAACCAATAAAAAAATTATGATTTGAGAGGCTAATAGAAGTCTAGTCTAATAGAACTTATTTCTTATTTTCACTCTACATATAACTACAATATATGTTTATTTTTATGACGAATGCTATGTACACCTTAATTTATTGTCATCCATATCAAATGTAATATCATTCATTCTTTTTTATTGTTCATGTGTTAATATGCATAAAGTGGTTGTATGTGTTGTGTTCATGCCATTTGGATACGGAAACCTAAAAATAAAGTCTAATAGTAAGAATTGGCTCTGAAATTATGAACGGGTCGCTACCGCTAGGCACAAAAATTACATAAAAATAATACGCGGCTTGGATAATAAACTCCATAATGTAGGTAGAACAACGACGTAGATAGGCCGCCTGAATACAGATTAATGTACAGTTGTGAGTAGAAGTAGAAGAAGTTCCTTCCAGCAATGCCAAAAATCAAAAGCTAAAGGATTGATGCTCTTAACTGACAAATAAATGTGAACCCGAGACTCCAAATTCAGCTAGGGTTTTGAAACCACCCGGAATACAATAGGATAAACAACGAATACAAGTAGAAGAGCTTATAAAATTATTATCTGTAACGCCTTATCCCCGAAGGGGTGTCAGAGGCATATTATATGCCCACTTTTCACCATGTGTATTCCTGTCCCACGTAATAGGTGGTGAGCCCATTGCAGTATTGAACTAGACAGACGCAGGTTGTACCTGCTGTTAAAAATTTTCAAGCTGCCCATAAGGCCTTCAACTTGACTTAGCGACTGCCATGTTACTGGCAACCGGGACCAACGGCTTAACGTGCCTTCCAAAGCACGGAAACACTCTCAAATTTAAATGCCACAAAGTGGTCACCCATCCGTGACTAGCCATAGTGAAAGTTTCTTAACGCAGTGATCATGTACAGAAGCCCGCGGGGCCACGAGCGCTTATAAAATTGTTGCAATTAACGAACTAAATGTTTGAAATATTTCTTCGAACGAAGATGATAAAAGCCACATATACAATAATGCCACATCTACCATCGCTTCTACGATCTCTACACACAGATAGTATCAGAAAACATAGTCCGTTAACGCGTATTAGTTGATCGATACAGTGTGGCGCCCGGAACAACTTACACTTAGATCACTTTGTTGTTAAGGCGAATAACTTCTAAGATTACGAGTATGAACAAATACTATTAGTATACTAACAGCTTCTTACCTGAGACTTATCCATTTTAAAACTTCGTAAGTAATCGGACATTGACAAGAAACTATTTTGAAGAAGACCTAATTGCATTTAGAAACAGTATTAGTATGAACCAGAATTAAGTAAAGTCCGAGCAAAACTTTTTAAATAATCTGGACTGGAACGATGAAAATAGTACAAGTAACTTAATAGTTAGTGAATTATAGTATTTCAGAGTGAAATCGAATAAAACTTAAACCATTAACTTGTCAAGTTAATAGAACTTACAACTTTTGACGTTACTTTCCTGAACTTATTTTTAACCCGTTCATTTAGCTTTAAAGAGTTATTTTATCAGTATAATATTTTAAAACAGTAATGGATTTAATAAAATTTAAAATAGAAATTGATGGTCAAATAGAGTGATTATATTCAGAACGTGTGTGAAATTAAGATAACTTTTACTCCCATAAAGTTTCAACTCGTTTTCATTTTGCATTGCAATTTATTTTGATATCATGTTCACTTATACAGTACTCCCCTCTAATCTTATCAACTCTACTCAGAGTTGTTCGTCTATAAAGAGCTTACAGTTTAGTTTGACTTACTTTACCGAAATTTTAGTCAGATCCTAATCCATGTAGTGGTAGCAAAGATGTAATGAATACTTGTGAAACGAATTATGAGATGTTGTAATGTAATTCTCTTTTGAGTTACTATAGTAATATACAAAAAAAATTAAGTCTAAAAGTAAGAAGTAGCTCTGACATTATAAACGGGTCGCTATCGTTAGGCTCAAAAATTACATAAAAATAATACGTTGCATGGATAATAAACTCCATAATGTAGAGATACAGGTAAAACAACGAAATTTGAATTATATTATTATTATTATTTTAGGATATAATAATTGGAAGATTTTATTAAACGAAAATTGGTAATATTAAAATTGAATAAAAAGAACTGCCTCTTAATACTGAAATTTGGGAAACGGTCATTTAATCCGCTTTAAAAAGCATAAAGGAGAAACAATTTGACTGTAGATCGAAATCATTGATAAATGTTGAGTTCTGACATAATTCTTGTGTCGTACCCACTTGAACCGCTATAATACAATAGCTCATACGACATTTATACGACATTATGGATGTCGGAACTGGTGTTAGATGATGTTCGGATTATCGCCCCATTTAAATTGTCATTTACTCTATTAACGTCTTTATGGACTCTAAATCTGTATAACTGATGATTCTAATTCAGAGTGTTATGACAATTATTACCATTGCATGAAAATCTTAAGATTTACTCATGATATTTGTTATACTTGTGTCAGCGTTGTAGCGTCCTTCGTCATAGCTATACTGCAGCGGGTAGCGAGATCGCACAGTCTATTTGTGTCGTTTCGGTCTATTAGTTTCTGAACCTATTCTTTACATACAAACTTACAAATAATATAAATAAATAAATATCGTTGGGACAAATCACACAACGCCATCTGACTCCAAACTAAGCAAAGTTTGGACTATGGTAACCAGATAACTGAGAAACTTACCTACACATATTATAGATAAATAACACCCAGAAACAGAATAAGCCATCGTGCTTATCACATAAAGTTTTATCCTGGGTGGGAATCGAATCCACAAACTCTTGCGTAGCAGTCGGATACACTCCCCACACACACTAACGGTTGCATCACAGTATATATTTGCAAATATCATGTTAGTTAAACAGAACATACTTAACATACTCTAATGTATGTTCTGTTTAACAAAATAGTCATAATAGCACATTACCGACTTATTATTCGGGGGGGGTCAGTTTGTACAATAGACACAAGTGACATACATTCGATAAATACTAGAAATAAGCATAAATAAATTGGAACGCATCATCGTTTACAAAAGGTTCATGACTCTTTTGCAGGAATTTGCGTACGCCTATATTCGAATGAATCTTGTGTTATTTTGTACTTGTCTTGAATCTGCATATATGTTGTATTTTTATATTTCTACACTATGAATAATTTGAAAAGTAAGACAACTAAAGGTTTCTAAATTGGCTGCGTTTAGTCCTGGTAATAACTAATATACAAATATGTAATTTTAGTTTGTTGTTGTGTGAGCACCAAGTAGACTTATTTATTATTTTGAAATTGACATGATAGTTGCTGTGCAGTTTTTGGGTATGTCATGCTCGCCTAAGTGTCCTGGCAGTGGTGGCGTATATCGGGTCGCCTTATTCCCTATAATACGGTTGAGTAGGGCGATGGCTGATATATACATCATACCCGTGAACGGGTGCCGTCTGTTGGGACTGGTCAGCTCATAGCTGTTATAGCAATTTTTACAAATAATATTATTGAAATTTAAGGCAAACTAAGTTTAGTCGAATGTTCTCACATAAATGAACAATGTAAGTGTAATTTTAATGTTGTAAACCACACCTACATTTTAAAAGAGCATCTATTGACTTTCTTGCTAGATTCTTCTTAAAGTGTAGGCTGCCCTTAGAACTGGCAACTACAACAGCTCTTATTTTGATATGATTTTAAACACAACATTGATTTTGTTTATGTTCAGTATAAATTCATTACCATATAATTGGTCATACATAATGTCATGATCAAACTAATGTATTTACTGGCGGTTAGAAAAGAGTGGCCATGAGTTTTATTGCCAAGTTCTTCCTGAGGCTCTACCTATTGCTTTGCGAATGTGGCAGTAAATGTAAATGTAGAAGCAATAATCTTGACGTTCATAAGTGTTACTTTGTGACCTACATGAATATAGATATTTCATTTCATTTCCCACCGCGCCACAGAGGCAGTCAAATCTTCAAGTCAAATCTTTCCTCTTTATAATATTAGTATAGATAGGTACTTCAATTGCTACTATTTGGCTTTCTGATGTTTGAATTTTGATATTTTTGCGAACGCCTGCCGTCTGACGTCCTAACATCGTTCGTCGTTGCTGTGACCGTAGCCACTAGCAGGTGATGTCGCTTGGACCCTTGAAATATTGGTGGGCTGTAAGTACGGCTGCCAACATTTCTTCGGCGAAATATACTATTTTTCAAAGCTATAAAAATATAGTACCTAATTTTTAAAATAATATTTTTTCGCACTTATTGCAATTTTTAACAATGTTTTGATAAAATAAAAATATTTTACTTTTGCAAATTTTTCATTCAATGTTGTTATTTCAAAGTAAGGGTGGTCCATTTCGAAACTCGTTTTTTTAATAAGGATTTGTTTGTGGTACGTTGTGTTGAAAATATAGTACTTTTGCGTACTATATATTACTTCAACAGTATATAGTACGCAGACCCGATATATAGTACAATACTATAAAATATTAAGGCAACCCTAGCTGTAAGGGACACCCTTAAAATAATAATTTTACTTAAACATTCATAAAAACTTGAAATTTATGAGGTAAGCTACCATTATAATGTAGACATCCAAAAATGTTATTAACACTGTATGTGCATCGTTATTTATTTATTTAGAACAAATGAACAATTTAAGACTTAATAACAACATAATTAAATATAAATACAGATTTGATATATAAATTTTCACATCACATGACATTAAGTCTAAAAAATAATATGCTTTTACCTCCCGTGTTAGCGCATGCGCAACTGTGGTACGGCACAGTACATAGATAAATTATGTATTATTTATTTATGAACTATGGTTACAGTTCGGACACGTGGAGAGGATGGATGAAAATAGACTGACGAACAGATTTCCGTGGCGAGAGTGAATTGGCAAACTGGTCGGGGTTGACCTCGGCGTTCGTATGTCAATCAAATCGAAGACATTTTTGCAAAAGGCCAGGTCAAGAGTGCCCCTAACCGGTAAACGTGCATGTAAACACTCATGAAAATAGAAGAAGCGAAAGTTGTAAGTCAGGATAGTAGCAAGTGGAAACCCATAGTCTCTGCCTACCCCGATGAGAGACAGGCGTAATAACATGTATGTATGTAAGTGGGTGGCAGTTTTTAGCGATTTAGAAAACGGTTAGGGCTATTGACAGTCGTGACATTATTTACTATTTTAATATATTTAAATATGTTAGTATGAGCATTGTTTATTACATTCTAACAAACTATGTACATATTTGTATTTGACAGCCCGCTTATGGACAAAGGCATCATACGACTACCGTAGGGATTAGAACAGTAATTATAAATGTCAACAAGTTGGGCAGACTCCCATTAATCATTAAAAACTAATTAACTAGTATGGGTAAGAAGTGTAAGGTGCAACGGGAGCTTAAAGTATATCACGGGCATATACAGGGTCATTTGTAAAACACCAACTACCCGCCAGGACTAGGTAGCAAACTATAAAAAAAAATTATATAACTGGTCTTTAAACTTTTGAATGCTTTTTACAAATTTCACTTTTTTACATGTACTGATTGACTTAAAGTACTACGCTACTCGTGAAAATCATAGTGATAAGAATGGGCCGGTGACAGGTCCTTGACCTTTTTTCAACCGCAATAGAAGTTCTCTTAAGCGAATCCAAGAGCGAAAACCTATGACGCAGCTTAAAGGTTCAATGTATTATACGAGTACTACCCGTTTTATAACGAATTGCCAAAAACGTTGTAGGTTATGACCTTAGCTATCCACTTCTAGCAGGTTGCTGGTGTTTACAAATGACCCTGTATATATGCCCGTTAAAAACGCTATTTAGCTCTATTCGACCCCAAACTTTATTATCTACTAGTTGACGCCCGCGGCATTTCCCCCGCAGAGAAGTTTCCCGTTTCCCACAGGAACTTATTCCTGGGATGAAAAGTAGCCTATGTGTTATTCTGATGTATAAGCTATATTATTGTAAAGTTTCATTAAAATCCATTTAGTTGTTTTTACGTGAAAGAGTAACAAACATCCATTCTTACAAACTTTCACATTAATAATATTAGTAGGATGATTTATAGTTTATGCAAATACTACTAATCAAGCTAAACAATGCGCATGAAACTATTATTAAATACTAAGTAAAGTGAGCATAAACATTTTACCAGAACAGGACTCGGGTGCACGAATTATATTCATAAATTCATTGTCAGTTGTTTTCACCAACCAACTCTGTGCTAATTAATTGAAACGGGAAGAGTAGTAACTTAAAATATTAGTGATGATACTTTTTGTAATACTTTTATTTAAATTTATGCATTGGATGGTGTAAATACATACATACATACATATTGTCACGCCTTTATCCCCGAAGGGGTAGGCAGAGGCATATTGAACGCCCACATTTCATCGTATGCATTATTGTCCCACTTAATTTATTTTTATAATGGTGTAAATACATAAGAAAAAATGGTATTAGCGCTATAATGGTTTATACCTTAAATTTTCTTGACGTTTGCACCAGTCGGTCACAAATAGACTGCTTTTGTGAAAATTAACAGCTTACGTGCCCTCCAGAGCTTGAAAATGGATATCATAAATATTTCTTGCAAAATTCTGCTGTATTTTCAAAAATTCTGCAAATATTTACTATCTTTTATAAAGTCGAAAGTTTGCGAATATGTATGTTTGTTACCTTTAAAAAGAGCTATACCAATATGAATCAAATTTAATGTGGATGTGGCTGACACCTTAGATTAATAAAAAGACTACTTTTTATACCAGAAACAGGTAATTACTGTATGAAACAGGTACGGAAAAACTTCATCACGCGGGCGCAGCCGTAGGCGTTCTCTAGTAGTAGAATATCTCAACGTTACAAATGTAAATTTAACAAACAAAATGAAACGTGAACTGTGTCATTATCCGGGATAGTATTTAACACACATCCATTTAGCTCCGAGAGTTCCGACACAAGATACATTTTGAATGTTAGACCGTAATTAATAACATACCCGGCGGCACATTTCCAAAACGCTATTTTAATTATTGTTCTTCTAAACTTTGGGTATATTTCATGCATGAATATGAAGGTTCCGAAGTTGTATATATTGAATGAGCGGTTACCCCGAATCAAACAGTTACGTCGTTTGAGAATATAAATTAAATTTTGTTCTTCGGAAAATTATACTACCTCGTGGGGATACCTTGTGTTCAATGAACTAAAATTTTAATCAACTAAGATATAACTCACAAATAATTAGTTAATTGTAAATTTCAGTTAAGACTTTTCTTTGTTTACTTAATCTTAGCAACTTTCCTGTTACTTACAAACCCTATATGTATTTGGAGTCTGAAATTTACTTTTGTATGCTGCTAGGAGAAGCTAATTTTTGACAATTTATTTTCGTCATTGTTTGAAGAAATCGCCGTCTAACTTCTCAACACTGAGTCATTGTGACGTCCGTAGATTGACAAATGTGCCATATACAGGTGAAATTATCCCCTGTAGGTCTAATTTAAGTACAGTACAAGTATACAAGAAGGGGTTTTGGGTAGTAGCACATACGTGTTATCTTTGTACATCGACAATTGTTTCGGCTTCATCCGGACGCCTTCATAAGGATCTTAGATGCGGGGGGACTGTTGAAACGTGAAACAATTGTCGATGTAATCCACTATTATTATTTTAAAAATGTGTGTGGCAAACCACTCACATAAAATTATCAAACATCTTTTATTCTATTCTTGTCTTGTCCTGTGCTGTGCTGTGCTGTCCTGTCCTGACCTGTTCTGTCATGTCATGTCCTGTCCTGTCTTGCCCTGTCCTGTACTGTTTTGTCCTGTTCTGTTTTGTCCTATCCTGTCCTGTCCTGCCCTGTCCTGTCATGTTCTGTCCTGTTATGTTTTGTCCTGTCCTGTCCTGTTCGATTTGTCCTGTCCTGTCTTGTCTCGTCTTGTTGTGCCAAGCGGGGCAAGAAAGTTGAAAATACCCTGGTTCGTAACCAGAATAGATCAAACCACTCCTAATTAAGTTATTCCAGTTGCTATTTTATAAGAATATACTCTATAGGCAATTGCAAGTTTTTTTAGGTACAGAGATACACCACTAGAAATAACACTTAGGAGGAGATAATAATGCTTTTCTTCATTTCAATTACGATATATTTATTTTTACAAAAAATAACTATATCCATTTTTTTTTCAACACGAACCTTTCAATTTAAAACACTATTTTCAACAATGGTGATAAAGAACATATTTTATCTAGCAGTAAAAAAAAATACGTCATGCTTGAGCATTTGGCACTTTGCCAAATCGTGAAAATATTTCCAACCCGAGCTTATTCTCTGTTTAAGGTAAACGCCTCTTGTCGTCCTGCCTAGGCGTTTTGCTAAGCGATGGACTCTTCAGTGTTTATCGGCTTCTGTTTCTGAAAACTGGGCACTGGGCATGTGGCCAAATCACTGTATACTTTCCGGAAATTATATTTTTACTTGGCAACTTGAACTAATAATAAAAAAATACAATGATACATTTTTGCTAAGTCCAAGACGTCTGTCTTGGACTTAGCAAAAATGTCAATCGCCAAAAAAAAAGAAGATATGAGACATTTCTTTAAAAAAAAATGCCCAGAGTAAGCTAGCTTGTGATATGACATCTTGATAACTTATGAACGTACTTACAATATATTTCTAAATCTAAATCTTAATAATCTATATATACACAAGAAAGTCGTGTTAGTTACCAGTTAGCCAGGAGACGGACATAGGCTACTTTTTATCCCGGGAACAAGTTCCTGTGGGAAACGGCAACGAGAAAACTTCTCTACGCTGGCGAAGCCGCAGACGTCACCTAGTATTAAAACGTGAAAGTTTGTATGGATGTTTGTTACTCTTTCACGTAAAAACTATTATGAATTGATTATAATAAAACTTTACAATAATATAGTTTATACATCAGAATAACACATAGACTACTTTTTATCCCGGGTAAAAGTTTCTTTGGGGAACAGGAACGGGAAACTTCTCTACGCGGACGAAGCCGCAGGCATCCACTAGTGTTTTAATATTTACGCATAGAAAACACCCAAACTCCGAAACCAGTTTTTGCGGATCACACAAATATTTTGTTCCGACTCGGGAATTAGCCCAAGACCCTCAGCGCGGGAGCCGCGTATTCTACCACTTACGCCACCAATGCAGTCATGGTACCACAGAAATTACAACTTGTATTGTTTGTGCACGATGGTAAGGATTACGCTATATAAAGTTATTAATACAGTTATTTTGTTCTTCTTCTGACTTTCTAACAACATGTGTTTACATGTTAGGAAGTCAGAGCTGCCAACGACGTTGTAAAAAGAAAGACAAATTATATTTATTCAAATGGCTAATCAGAAAAAGGCTCTAAATTCAGTTTAATAGAATCTGAAAATAAAATTCCATGCAGTATCTGTCTAAATAACAAATGTGTAAAAAACAATACTCTAAATACATAAGTAAACATTTTAACAGTTTACCTCTTTTGGATATTTATATGCTTATACTAATATTATAAAGCTGATCAAGAGATAGAGATAATTAAAACAAATATTCCACTCACGCGTCTTAGCAACTCACGCTTTCCTTTGTGGTTCTCTCCTGCACTTATAAAATCTTCAAGAAAAAAGAAAGAGCGTGGCATAAGTGGAAACTCTATGGTAACGCAGCGGACTATGAATGCTTCTCAGTTCTTAGAAAGCGTTTTAAATCTGAGTCTGGCAAATGTTATGATAGATAGCATTAAGCATTTCTGGACTTATGTTACTAACCGAAAGGGCAGAGCTGAGTTGCCAGCCACCATGTATCTCGATAATATAAACACAAGCAATCCAATTGAAGTTTGTAACTTGTTTTCCGTCTTTTTTACCTCCGTTTATGAGCCCTCACACTTAGATCCCAATGTATGGCAGCCACCTAATTCATATTTGGAAAATTCTCCTTGTATCTAAGATATTTATTTGCCGGAAGAAATTATACATAAAGCTATAAAGGATCTAAACCTAAACAAAGGTGCTGGACCTGATGGTTTACCACCAATTTTCATAAAGAGAACTGGGGATAGTATAGTAATTCCACTATATACCTATATTATTTATAATAAGTGTCTAAGAGAGGGCACCTTCCCTGATATTTGGAAACGTGCACATATTACACCGGTATTTAAGAGTGGTGACAAAAATAATGTACAAAATTATCGCCCAATATCAATACTTTGTACCTTATCTAAGCTCTTCGAGAGTCTAGTACATGGTATAATATATCCTCACATTCACAACATTATTATTCAACAACAACACGGTTTTGTAAAGCGGCGGTCAACCAACACTAACCTTATGGTTTTCACTAACTTTTTATTCCAACACTAACTTTTTATTTAACATGGACAATAGAGCTCAAGTAGACGCAGTGTATACGGATTTTCGGAGGGCCTTTGATAGGGTTGACCACAAATTTCTTCTAGATAAAATTGCCTTCAATAGAATCCGTGGTAACTTGCTGCGTTGGTTTATGGCTTACGTATATAATAGGTCTCAAAAGGCAATTGCATATTATTTTAAATCTAGCTCTACAATCGTCACTTCCGGTGTTCCCCAGGGGTCCATTTTGGGACCATTGCTCTTTACACTGTTCATTAATGACATTAAAAATTGTTTTATTCACTCTCAATTTCTCATGTACACCGATGACATCAAAATATATAAGTCTTGTAGTAATAAGTATGACTGTATGCTTTTACAGGAAGGCCTTGACAGACTTTCCAGGTACTGCTCCCATAATAAGCTTCAGCTTACTATTCTAAAATGCAAAGTAATCACTTTCACAAAAAAAAAATTACCATATTCGACTATAGCCTGCAGGGTGCCACATTGCAAAGAGTCGAATGTGTGCGGGATCTTGGAGTTGAAATAGACTCAAAATTACATTTCGATGTTCATATTAATAATATTATTAACAAAGCTTACCGGATGTTTGGGTTCATAATGAGGTCTTCGCGGGCCTTTTAAAGACCGTCCACTTTCCTAATGTTATACAAAACACTGGTGAGATCTCAGTTAGAGTTCGCTGTCCCGATTTGGTGTCCTATATTTGATGTCTACATACAAAGGTTGGAAATGTTCCAGAAAAAGTTCTTGCGATCTATGCACTACCGATGCTTCAAGTCCAAAATATCATACACACAGTTGTTACAGCGATATGATCTTCTGAGCTTAGAATCTAGACGTAGTTTACTGATGGTCATGATGCTTCATGGTTTGTGCAATAACAGATTTGTAGCTAGAAATGCTATGATTCGTGAGGCCCGTTTGTTTCACGCCGCAGGGTGCAGGACACACGCGGGTGAGCGGGTTCCTCTCCGGAGTATCGTTGAGATGTATAACACACGCTTTATAGACTTAGACATTTTTGCACTTTCTGAAACTAAATTTAGAAGAATGGCAATTGAAAAATTAAAGAATTAGTTAGAGAATGTTATTTGTAAATATTTTTATTATTATTGGCGCATGTATGTACAGGCAAAATTGTAAGAAAAAAAATATTACTCTGCTGACAATGGTGTGGGTTACATGTTTACATAGTCGTAAGTTAAAATGTTAAACCTTAAGAGCTATATGTAACTGTTATTTGTCCCGATAAAGAAAAATTTAAAAAAAAAAGATTTTGTTTGTTTGTTTGGATGAACTTGCTAATCTCAGGAACTATTAGTCGGATTTAAAAAAAAAATGGTGTTAGATAGCCCATTTATTGAGGAAGCCTACAAGCTATATATCATCATGCTACTTCCCTTCAGAGCGGAGCAGTTGTCATAAATGTCGACAAATCGGGTAAATTTTGTAGAATTTCTAAGCGACGGGATTAAATACGTGCGACGGGAGCTCGAAGTATGTCACGGGCGAAGTCGTGGGGGCCACCTACTCACTAATATAAATAGACAATAAGTACGAGTACATCTCGCCAAATACCATTTCACCTAAAATTATAAAAATAATTATTCGAAGCCATCTTTATTATTACATTTTACCAGCATTATTAAACACATACGTTAAGTTTATGCTAATGATAAATTCTGTTCACACACGTCCGTAACGAATTAAGGTAGAGATTACATTGATGAAACAAATCTAATTTTGTTGAGGATTCACGAATTATATAATTTGGAAAATCAGGTAGGTAGTGAAATTAAATTTGTGAGAATCTTAATTGTAATTATATCTGTGTGTATTATGACACCTACTGGTGTTTACAGCTTATACCGATTTTTTTAGTAAAAGTATAATTAAAAAAAAACAAGTGATGTTAAAACGGTTGCGGATAGGATTGACTGCCTCGGTGGCGCAGTGGTAGTATATGCGACTGGCGTGACTGAGATCCAGGGTTCGATTCCCGGGTCGGAAAAAATATTTGTGGATCACACAAATATTTGTTTCGGAGTTCGTGTATTATCTATGTATAATATGGATGTATTTAGAAATTTATAGATCCCATAACACAAGCTTATATTAGCTTACATTGAAATAACGATGCTGTATTAAAAAAATGTCCCACAACACAATGTCATTATAGTCCTTACGTGATTAGTCAAATGACAATTGCTCACAACAATATCGAAATACAAAAGCCAAATGATTACTACAAAAAATGGTCCCCAGGCTCCAATTCCAGGTAGGGTTTGGAAGCAACTGGAAATACACAGATAAAGAGAATGTTATCAATTACATTTTTGGCTGTAAAGCGTTTCTCGGACAAGTAGGTAGCAAGTATTACCGTCAGGTCTTTTCAATCCACTGGATTTGAAACACTTATTCATCTAATATCTCCACAATTCTTTATTTTTGTATTTTAGACCTTACTATACGACACTAGAGAAACGTGTTGGTCAGCTAGTGACGTAATAATTTATAACCGCTATCTCTTATAAACATGCTCTCACCACAAAAGATCACTTACAAAACGCTTAAAATATATTAACACTAATGCTCACCATTTAAGTAGAGCAGTTAATTACACAGCAATAATCAGCGCGTATGTTCCATTCTCACGGAGTAATAGTATTCAAATTGTTCTGGTATCAAAATCAGATAAATCATTCTTTTTTTATAACCATCATAGCTAATAGTTACAGCATTGTGTAACAATTAAAGTAGTGATTGCATAGTGTAATTTATAGACCTAACTAGCTGAAGCCGCAGCTTCGCCCGTGTGGTGAAGTTTTACTATTCAAGGTTTCGTATGGAAACCTAAACTTTTAAAATAATAAAATCTCTTGATACAGGCTTAACGACAGCTATTTTACTGGCTTTATATTATGTTTAGTTATAATGTACGAGTATTTGTATGTATGTATGCCTATCTATATTAATAAAATTACATGTGACTCACTCATCTAACAATGCCCAGCCGAAACCCTTCCCGGAGAGACTTGAAATTTTAGGGTAAACTGCCCTTATAATGCAAATCCTTTTTTTTTCAAAATTCCACCCCTAAGGGGGTAAAAAGAGGCATAAACGGTTGTATGATAGTTCGTAATTTTCAAAGTTGGACACATGAAATTAAGTATATATATTTTTGACTAAAAATTAATAGACATCACGTGTAGTATTGCAAATTTTAACCGTCTTATTCATAATGAGTTATGAGAGGTTTAATAAGCCCTTATTAGAGGATTGCTAAAAAGTCTTATTCATAATCGTTCAAAAGCACTAAAACGTTCTGTAAACCTTTTTAAATTAAATTAGACTTTTCTTCATCAAAGTCACTTTTAATCCTAAATTTTGCTGCCGTAGGTTTTCATTCCCCATTTGAATGGGGTACAGTTCTTCACTTAACATGTGTAACATGACAGTCGAGTGCATTTTATTTTTATCGTATTATGTGTGCGCGGCGTGTCATTTTGAGGAGTCCGTGTCACGCATGTGTCACGTGCCACTTCATTGTCTGTCAGTTGCTAACCCAACGTTTGACGAATTAACCCTCAGAAATCGGTAAGTTAGGCCCACTTGCGCGATCTTGGGTTAACGGGTATAACTCGGAGGTATGGACAAACGCCGAGTAAAATTATTAATTTGTCTCGTATGACCCCGAGTTAAGGGTATACCTAGGGTTAAATCGCTAAAATTTTAACTCACCGATTTCTGAGGGTTAATTCGTCAAACGTTGGGTTAGCAGCTGACAGACAATGAAGTGGCACGTGACACATGCGTGACACGGACTCCCCTAAATGACACGCCGCGCACACAATACATATACAATAAAAATTACTAGCCTATCGTTTTATCAATTAATAATAATATTGCAATTATTATTAATTTGTTTTGAAAAGCTCATACATTTACGCGCTCACAATATTTAAGAAAAGTAAATGACAACAAATTTGACAACTATGACATGAACGGTGATTTATTTTCAACACCTAGCACGGAATTTTTAATTAAAAGTCATGTTTTTTCCATCAATTGGCAACATATTGTATTATAAAGCTATTTTAGTTATCAGAGGTTTATGGGCTCATCATGAATAAAGAATTTAATAGAAGGTTTATTAGGCAAAAAATACGTTTTAACTATAGAAGGTTTATGGACTCGATAAGCGTTTCAATATGAATAAGACCAAAGGGTATAATAGACGTTGTCTTCCATTGATAAAATTAGTGGGTGACTCATTCTTATAATCAACGTCCAAGTAAAAACCTTAGACCAACAGACTTAAATTTTTTAGGGTGAGCTACCCTTATATAGAAAGTTCCCACTCAGAAAGGATGTTTTGAAATTCCTACTTTCTTTTACTTTACTTTACCTAATTCTGGGTAGAATAAGGGACCAAATTTTCTATAAAAGTTTATCATTTTCATAGTGTGAGTGACATGAAGTTAAGTAAACATATTTCTGACTGCGAAATACTTGTCCATTTATTTATAAATGGACAAGTATTTCGCGGTTTTGCAAAATTTTACATTTAAAGTAGAGGTTGGCTTTCATCGATAAAATTAGTGGGTGACTCATTCTTATAATCAACGTCCAGACAAAACCCTTGGACCAATAGACCTAAAAATTTTAGGATGAGCCACCCATATATAGAAGATTTCCACTAAAAAAGGGTTTTTTTAAATTCCTACTCTAAGGGGGTAAAATAAGGCACAAACTTTTATATGTAAGTTAGTCATTTGCAAAGTTAGAAACATAAAATTACATACACGTGTTATTGGTTACAAATAAATGGGTACGCGTTTTGCGGTTTTGCCTAATTTTACCTATAAAGGGGTAAAGAAGAGTTCTAAGTTAATATGGGTGATTCTTCATTTTCAAAGAAAGCCACACCAAATTTCGCATACTTCCTTTTAATCAAAATATAATAAACACATGTTTCAGGATTTTTACGCTATATTAATGACTAGCTGACCCGCCCGGCTTCGCCCGTGACTTACTTCGAACCCCGTGGCTCCCATTAAATCTCGTCGTTTATTAATTTCACGATAATGTATGAACATTTTCCAAATTACTTGATTACTTCTCCGCTCTCAAGTGATACGCCCGCGCCCGCACGCCCGGTAAAATTGTTGTTACACGAAATTGATTTCTATGAGTATTTTTTTGATATTGCTATATCGCCTAAGATATTCATTTAATCTGCAAAGTGTCAAGGGACAAAATAATCTTTATAAACTGCTGAAACCAACTAACATATTAAAAATGATAAGGATTCATAATGTATTTGTGTAAATAGCCTTTAAATTACCGCTTTATTATTGTTGTTTTTTCAAGTATTAAAAATGGATATAGTACGGTATCCTTTAGAGATAGACATATACTGTCCCGGACTTTTTTGTAAACCTATATTAGATACACAACTCCACGATACATTGTTTTGTTATATCTCAAAGGGTTTAGGCAGCGTTTTCGTTAAAAGCTCTCAGATGGCTAATTTTTTCCGACACCGCCAACATATATAGTTATAATTAAGTTAATGTATACAAAAACTTAACAAAATATACATAAAAACCTTCTATAAGAATCACTCTATTTATTTAAAAAAACTACAGCGAGAAACGACTTTGTTTTATAATATGTAGTGATGATGCACGCTAGTTTTAATACTAAAGTATTTTTCATATTCACTAATTGTAAAATGAAAATTAAGGAACATTTTCGTGCCAAAAATAACATAACTAGGTTCAGGCAAGTTCAAACACACCCTAACATTACTTCAAGTCTAGTATTTATTGTGTCGAGTACGAGATCTGACGCACGTAAATAGAACACAAGTACAATTCTGGCATTCATTTTTATTTTCCTTTCTTTGTTCTTGATTCAATTTTTTTCATCATTTTTCATTGACCTTATAATTAACGTATAATTTTCAACCGCTTCAAGTTGACCGCAGTTCTGATTAGAGTAGGAAATGTATTATGCTCAACCTCTCTCTGGAAAGTCGAGGACCGCGACTTCCTAAGAACATAATTGTATATGAAATGAACTTAATAAAACTTGGTACACTGGAGATTTTAAATGAGGGTAAAGAGCCAGTATGTCGCTTTGTTGGTTGAACGCGCTAATCTCAGGAACTACTGGTCAGATTCAATAAAATATGTTTGTGTTAGAAAGCCCAAAGTAAGCTAATATTTATTATAAGCTTGAGTTATAGAATGTAGACAACTGATATACATAGTTATATATTTCTAGATACAAAATAAATATCCATCACGCCTTATCCCCGAAGGGGTGGCAGAGGCATATTATATGCCCACTTTTCACCGTGTGGATTCCTGTCCCACGTAATAGGTTGTGAGCCCATTGCCGTGTTGAAATAGACAGACGCAGGTTGTGGCTACCGGCTGTTGAAATTTTCATGCCGCCCATAAGGCCTTCAACCAGGCTTAACGACTGCCACTTTACTGGCAACCGGGACCAACTGCTTAACGTGCCTTCCGAAGCACGGAAACGCTCGTAAATGTAAATGCTACAAACTGGTCACCCATCCGAGGACCAGCCATAGTGAAAGTTGCGTAACTCAGTGATCGTTTACAGAACACTGAGACCGTGGGGCCACGAGCGCTTCATACGAGCGATACATACATATTATACATAGGAAACACCCAAATCTTCGAAACAAACATTTGTTAATCGATCCCAGGGCCTCAGTCATATATGACATAGACATAATATAGAGTAAGGCGTCTCTATTTGAGCGCGATTGACATTAATTCCTTGCTCTGTTGTGTCTAGAGTACCCGATATATATCAAAGTCGAACTATGGATGTTCAAATTCATACTATTAACGGGATATTTACCATGTATCATTGAATTATTGAGATTGACCATGATCATGGCTCAGTACATCCATGATCACTGCGCTTGCAACAGTGCTGAAATATCGGAAACTTAATAATTCAATGATACCAACATGGTAAATATCCCGTTAATGAATAGTAACGACCATGAAAGTTTAAAAGAATTTTGGATATATTTCACGTTTAAAGTTTGATAGTTCCTCAAATATAATAAGTAATTAAATCAATATTTGCCTTAATAAACGCCTATATGGACTCTTTAGCGTCCTTTACATTATACCGATATCGTGAAGTTGAAGAGTTTGTTTGGTTGAACGCGCTAATCTCAGTAACTAGTAGTTTGAATTGATTTTTTTTGTTTGGATAGCCTATATATCAAGAAAGGCTGTAGGCATCACCAAGGAAAGCGGAGCAGTAATCATAAATGTCAACAAATGGGGGCATATTTTTAAATATCGTTGTATAATAAACGGGATTTAAACTTTAAACCCTGTTCATTATACTTAAAAGTACGTCATGTTGTTGCTAGTAACTAAAATAGTAAAAAAGGTGTGTGTACTAATGTAGAAAAAACAAAAAACAAAAAAAGTAGCGTTAGAAGTTATAATGCTGTAGTCTTATAAGTTTTCATCACATATATCGCAACTCTTTGTTTGTAACTGTAATGATAATTTAGTAAGAAAAAATACATGAAAAGAATAAAAGCCAACTTTAGGTTGTTTATAAGTTGTCATGGAAATACTTATCAGCTAACTTCATGGTGTCGGTTTTTGTGACTGCGCACGCATCGTAAAAATTTACACTTACCATTTTTCCCTAACGCGCCAAAAGAATTATAACTTCAAAAAGTAGGTAGTTCTTCTCATTTGAAATGGACTAAGATAGAGGTCAAACAATAAAGTTATTTGTAGAAATAGGTACTTTTCTGTCGAAAGTTGATCTTTGTTTCGTTGCAAACGCTACATTAGAGGAAGATCGACTTCATCTTCTCTCGCGTCATGCATTATTGGATAAACTCGTTCAATCGTTTTGGAAGCGTTGGAGGACAGACTATTTGCATACGCTACAGTCACGTCAGAAATGGAACACTCCATCGAACCCTATAACTGTCGGTACTGTCGTACTTATTTTAATTGAAAATATGCCTCCATTACATTGGCCTCCTGGGGTAGTAGAAGAAGTTTTCCCTGGGTCAAATGGGATCACCCGTATAGTTCGCGTTAAAACCACAACTGGTTCGTACTTGCGACCAGTTATTCGTCTTTGTCCTTTGCCTAATCAACAGTAACTTCAATAACAAATTTAGTTTGTTCGATTAGGTTTAGTTTAGTTCGATAGCATTTGTTTATTTAGTAGCTAAAGCTTAGTGGCAACTGTATAGTTAGTTGTTTTCCTTTTTCGAAGGTAACCCTTCATGCCGGGGGGAAATGGTTGCGCCGGTATATGATAAAAGAATAGCCGCGTTATTCTTTCTATGTTGCATCGCTGATCTGCATTTGTTTTTAATTAATTAGTTGTCGACACTCCCCCCGCTCCCCTTTATTCCATTTCTCTTTCGCACCTACCTTGTCTCGCATAAAGGAGGAGCGACAGAGCTGTATTACGCACGCAAGTACCTACGCTTGCGCCGCTAGCCTCACGGGCAGCGACCACGATTGAGGGCTGGCAGTCTGTTCCTACAATGACCGCGCGCGCGCACCCGCACCAAATATCGCAATAATTGTATTTTCCATGGATAAATAGTGTTTTCGTGCAAGGAAACCAGGATTTCAAGTCCAGGTACGCCCCCAGCAGCCTCCACCTCAGCATCTCGCAGCAAGCAGCAAGGTAGTGTGCCCATTCCTGTTTTTCCATTTCTTTTCCGTCGACAATCGCGTGTAAATTTCATTTTTTGTCTTTCCCCGCAAATACAGTCCATTTTTTAAATTTATTTATCTCGCCCGCTCAACCATTTTCTGGAACGTCGTTGTAAAATAATTCGAGTATTTAAACGTATTTTTTGAACGACTGAGCTGGCAGACAAATACCTATAGAACCCCACCTGATTCAAAATTATTACCGTACCGTACGTGCTACCAAGGCTATTGCGTTATTGAAATTAACTCTAGAGTTAGAGATTCTGTAACGTTAGAGTATGTAGTTACTAGCTGATCCCCGCGGTTTCGTCTGTAACATACTTCGAACTCCCGACATCATTTATAAATTTTACAATAATAAATGAAAATTTTCTCGATTTGTTGACATTTATGATTAATATTTCACTCTTCAGGTTCGTAGCGTAATGAAATATAAGTGCAATCATAGATAAATGGACTATCCAACATAAAAATAACTTTTAATTTAAACCAGTAATTCCTGAGATTATCGCGTTCAACCAAACAAATTCTTCAGCTTTATTTATTACCTTAGATTTTTGTAATTTTTATAAATAAACAAAGGACTTACATAAGGGATGGGAAAAGACAAATGGTCACTGTAAAGCCTTACAACGAAACGGAAAAACCTTTGCTCCATAAGAAAATATCATTGTTATTCAACTTCACACAACTCCCCTACTCCCAAAAGTCAAGGTAGCGACGTGATTCGAATACTAAATAATAATTATTTACTTGATTCTGAGGTAACCTTATAGTAAGGTAACCATGATAGAAGAAAATTGAATATAGTTACCTAATTGGTTTTATAGTTAAGAGCAGAACTTATTTCAAACGTGCTTATTTCATCTATTATTTATGAGGGAAAAATAAATGATTTCTCTTTTAAGAGTAAATTTTGGACTTATAGCAACAAGCTACATAAGTTCACAAAGTGATAAGAATAGATTTACATACTTATACATGCCTTTCACATATTCCATAAGGATTATCTATAAAGATAATTGACTAAGGCGGCGAGCGAAGCGAGCCGACGAAAATCTCCGTTTTAAGTCCACTGGTACGGGAAAAATGCTATCGATGTCCGACTGTTCGTCCCTTCGTCCGTTCATTCAGTCTACAGGTCGCATTTTTGGCAACTTGGCATGGACAATCCTTGATAAAGCCAAATACTTTTAGCAAGGGGGGTTTTTGATCGGGGAAGGGGAGGGGAAATGGAGGCAGGGGAGGTGAAATGGTCCCGTAGGCTTGAAGTGTGCTGCTGAGCGAAGCGTTATTATTTTTATTTTCAAACCACTAGAAAAAAAAAATACATGGTACCTCATAGGTGCCATAACAGGAAAGTCATGCATGCTCTCTACTAATAATAATTAACACATTAAACAAACAATTGTTTATTCTCTTTCCTCAATTTACTCCGAAGTCTACGATTCACAGAACCAGTTGACGCCTTAATCCTCGAAAGGGTGGTAGAGGTGGAATACGCCCATATTTCACCATAAGTATGTTTCAACGTAAGTTAACTTTGGCCTGGCGGCCAAATAAATTTAAATCCAGCTAGACTTTGAAAGTAACTGGATAAACAACAAGATAAATATTTAAAATGTTAAGAACAAAAAATATTAGATGGAAAAAATTAGGGCTGCTCTTTTTTGTGTGACCCTTTAGACGAAATACAATCTGATCCACTTTTGTGTTTCCCACCTAATCAAGTGGACGCTATGAGGCAATGAGGACAATCCTCTGTACCTATGAAACAGGATTTCTAATTTTTGCAATAAGACAGCGTACGGCTGAATTTATTAAAAAAAAACGAAGTTGCCAATTAAGAAACAGGAAATTAATTTGTACTTGAGAATTTTTGAAATATCATAATAAATCATAGTCTTTTTACCACGTTTAGGTATATACATATAGTCATACCTTTATAACCTTATGGGGTATACAGATGCATAACCCGCTTTAGTAGAATAAAATAAATTTAATAAATAATTTAATGGCAAGGAAAAATCCACAAAAATCTATAATATACTCACCCTATTAAAGGTGTGTGTATTTGTAATGCTGGTTTTATTCTTTTTTTGTTAAAAAAATATTTTAAAAAGCTACCTCTTTATGAATCTTTAGTGAGATCGCAAGAGACTTTATTAATGACATAATTTTTTGAGATGTCTTTTCCTTAACACCCCCCTAATGGCATGTGGGGTACGAAGCTATGTTATTATTATCCTAACGTTTCTTTCAATGCTTTCGTTTTCATTTTATAGAAAAAGATCATGAAATTTATAGTTTTTTTTTGGAGAGTGTTAAAATGGACAAACGCATATAAAATACTAGATAACCCCCGCGGCTACGCCTGTGACATACTTCGAATCCCGTGGCACACATTTAATCACATCGTTAATTAATTTTAAAATATTAGGTATACCCGAATGAAAATTTGCTCGATTTGTTGACATTTATGATTACTGGTCTGATCTCCTGGGTAGCAGCGTGATGATATAATATATCCTATAGTATTTTTCGATAAATGGCCTATCCAACACAATAGAGATTTACATTTAGAGAAGATATTTTTTCAATTCAAACCAGTAGTTCATTTTTTTATATACCACTGAGGTTGCATACAAACATACGGCCCACGTGATGGAAAGTGGTTACCGTACCCTATGGACGTTAGCAACACCAGAGGTGCAGCATTCGCGCTGCCGACCCTTTAAAATCCTTCTAAGACCCCTTTGAAGAACCCCGTACTGTAGACGCCATGAGATTAGTGCCAAATAAACAAACAAACTCTTCAGTTTAACGAGTATATGTTAGTATAGAGATTGAAGCGCTCGTGATCACTGCATTAAGCAACTTTCGCTGTGGCTGGTTAAGCCATTGGTCCCGGTTCCCAGTGGCATGGCATTGGAGGCCCTATCGGCTTGAAAAAATTCAACAGCAGGTCGCCACAACCTGCGTCCGTCTATTTCAACACGGCAATGGACTCACCACGTGGGACAAAAATGCATACGGTGAAATGTGTGCGTATAGTATGCATTAAGGCGAAATAATATTTAGTTTAGTTCTGGTCTACTTTTTATTTACACACTTTTATTTGTATATATATTTTTATTTGTATATATAGAAGCGCTCGTGGCCCCGCGGTCTCAGTGTTCGGTAAACGATCACTGAGGTACGCAACTTTCACTATGGCTGGTCGTCGGATGGGTGACCATTTTGTGGCATTTACATTTGCGAGCGTTTCCGTGCTTCGGAAGGCACGTTAAGCCGTTGGTCCCGGTTGCCAGTAAAAAGGCAGTCGTTAAGCCTGGTTGCAAGCCTTATAGGCGGCTTAAAAAATTTCAACAGCAGGTAGCCACAACCTGCGTCTGTCTATTTCAACACGGCAATGGGCTCACCACCTATTACGTGGGACAGGAATCCACACGGTGAAAAGTGGGCATATAATATGCCTCTGCCACTCCTTCGGGGATAAGGCGTGATGGATATTTATTTTATTTTATTTTACTTTTATTTGTTCTTTCCTACTTATCCACATTTTCCTCTCGCCGGTCTGCTGGCAGATATTTCTTATAGAAATAAGCAGTACAATTGTACCTATGACTCCTCCTTCTGTTATTACTATATTCTTGTGGGTACATAAATAAAAAAAAAATAAAAAAATATGTATGTATGTATGAGTTTTAATCTATGTAAACAAAACTACTCTCCTGCCCCCAGACCTAAACAAATACGCGTATTCTTAACAAAAACATACATGGCTCCATCATTCAGGCGCCTCGCAAGTAATCTTGGGTTGTCAGAAGTAAATGACACGCCCTGACATGGAGGGTATAGATAATTTAAATAAAGAATACCTTTTCTTATTCTGTAAGAACGTTCTGGGAAGCTTGGAATTTTACCAAAGACTTAACTTTAGGTAAATATTAAATAAACTAGCTGACCCGCGCGGCTTCGCCCGTGACAAACTTCGAACTCCCGTTAGTTTATCAGTCACGCCTTTATTCCCGTCACTCCCATTCAATCCCGTCGTTTATTACTTTTACAATAATGAAAGAATATTTGCCCGATTTGTTGATTACTGCTCCGCTCTTCGGGGTAGTAGCGTGATTATATATAGTCTTTTACAGTCTCGCCTTTATTCCCATCGCGCCCATTCGATCCCGTCGTTTATTATCTACTTTTACAATTGTGTATGAATATTTGCCCGATTTGTTGATTACTGCCCTGCTCTTCAGGGTAGTAGCGTGATGATATAGCCTATAGACTTCCACGATAAATGCGCTATCCAACACTTATTAGTATAGTTATTATTATTAGTATATTATTTATTTATTTTTTAATATTGTTGGGACAACTCACACAACGCCATCTGATTCCACACTAAACGGAGCTTGTACTATGGTAACCAGGATAACTGATAAACATACTTATATATTTCTAAATACATACATATCATAGATAAATAACACCCAGACACAGAATAAAACCATCGTGCTCATCACACAAAGTTTTATCCTGGGTGGGAATCGAACCCACGGCCTCTTGCGTAGCAGTCGGATGCACTCCCACCGCGCCTCAGAGGGAGTAGTTACCAAGGAGGCGCGCGGACTTCGCAGAGCTGCTCGCTATTGGCTAGTCGCGACGTGTCGCGCATGCGTAAATCGCAAATCATCGGCCATTCTTTTCACTTGTCATTTTAAGACCAATTTTTTCATAATAATATTATTATAATAGGTTAACCTTAAAAGGCATATGCTGTCGCGGACTTTATTTTAGAAATTTTAAAGGGGAATAATTATGTTATAGGTACATAGTTTTTGCGTAACTTTAATCGTTTACGCAGCGTTCGCAACGGAAGCTATCAAAAGGAGAGAGAGAGAATTTTGTCCCCGATTTTGCCACATTTATCATTGCTGTTCCGCACCTATTGGTCGTAGCGTGATGCTATATAGCCTATAGCCTTCCTCGATAAATGGACTATTCAACACAAAAAAGAATTATGCAAATCGAACCTGTAGTCCCAGAGATTAGCGCGTTCAACCAAACAAACAAACAAACAAACTCTTCAGCTTTATAATATTAGTATAGATAAAATAGAATAGGTTTTAGAAGTTTTACTTTTTTTGGCGCGTTAGGGAAAAAGATGAGAGTAAATTTTTACATTGCGTGCGCAGACGGTCGCGAAAAACTTACACCATGAAGTTAGCTGAAAAGTGTTTCCACGACAATTTGTAACTACATTCAAAGTAGTTTTCATTCTTTTGATGTTTTTAAGCTATTGCATAGCTTCTATCGCGGGCCTTGAGCGCGGCGACCGAATCAAGAAATTCCGTAACGAAAAAAACCTAACACCCGAGCTCACACGAACTTCACCGAGCACGGCCGAGCGTTTGCTTAACGTGTAAGTATATAATACGATTGTACGAAGCTCGCACGGATCGAGACGATGTGTAGAAATAATAAATATTTTATATATTAATAATCTACATATATAAAATTCAATTTTCGTTGTAATTTTATAACTCGAGAACGGGTTCACCTATCCAGGCTGTTAAGGCTTTGTTCGGACTATTTAGAAGATGGTTTATGTGAAGTTTGCACAAAATCGGTCGAGCGGTTCTACATTTATTTGTAACAAATCTCTTAAGTGGCGCTAACGAAGTTGTGCGGGTCAGCTAATACAAGTATAAATAAATTATTATAATGGCATAAGTTGATAAAAAATGCAATTATTTTTTTAGGGTCGAAAATACTTGGTACAAATTGTAATAAATTTTCACTTATCTTGGCTGGCAATTTCAACATCAACTTCGCTGATAAAAAATCAGAGGGGTTGACAACTTTTCTTTCGAAAATATTGAATTTGAAAATGAATAATGATACTAGAATCCACAACAAAATATGGGACCACCATTGACGCGGTATTTTCCAGATATTTAGAAGATATCAAGTCTCAAACTTATGTTTCTTATTTCAGTTACCATAAACCTATAGTTTCAATGATAAATATTCCTGAATAACCTACATGTATTGTAAGATAATAAAAATATTTTGAACAATATTAACTTCTCATTTATTTAATAAAAGAAACAAAAATGTTTTCTTATCGGCACCACGCTCAAAAAGTGTATCTTGAATTAATAACAAAGAAAATCAAAGGAAAAAAAATACTGCATAAATAAAATAAATAAATAATTATAATTACATAAGTTGATAAAAATGCTATGCAATAGCTTTACCGCGGCAGTCTCCGAGTGCCACACGTCTTTTTTTTTACTAAGTTATCATTCCTGTTACAAACAAAGAGTTGTGGCATATGTGACATGTTATTATTCTAAACGCGTGTACATAAGTACACCCACACACACTCACTTTAGTTTCTTTTAGATATTAACTGTGCTCCGCGGCTTCACCCATGACATTATTTAGCGATGAGCATTGCTTAGCGATGAGCGGTCAGAAACGGTCGCGCCTCACTAATGCAGTCTCGTAATTAATTAGTAAACAATTAATTCGCGACACGCACGACTCACGCGTCGCTGCCCTACGCCCGCCGCGATGGCTACCAATAAGGCGATCATCGTAAACGAGCTGCTGGCATTCATCCAGAATGCAATTGATACCACGGATGAGATCAGTATCATGCAGATCTGCAAATCCAACTTTAAGGAGGAGGAGATCTGCAGTGGGAAGGCGTTGCTGTACTAATCGGTCGGTAAGACTGCCCAGATGCTGTCCCGCAGGAGAGATGGAGGGGAGAGAAGTGTGCAGGACATCATCACCCTGCTGAAAGAAACCGATCCTGATGACGTGCCCGACTTCGTCGCAAAGGAGCTGCACAAGCTCCCACCTGTGGGATTCGACCACGTCAACGTCACCAGACTACTCAAGGACATCACGTTCCTGAAGTCCAGCCTTGCCAGTGTATTGGCAAAATTGGAGGCCTCTGATAAAACTATCAGTAGGCCACTGATAGTTTTATCAGAGGCCTCCAATTTTGCCAATACAGACGGAATTATTGTTGCTAAGTAGCAGTAATTCAGTTAGTAGATCGCTTAACGTCAACGTACGTCAATAATGTAAACGTACGGCGAGGCGCGCAAAATGCGTCACTGTGCAGTTTCGAGTCAGCAGAATTTGACTCGCCCGACGCTCCGGTGACCGCGGCGTGTGCCTCGAACACGAGTCCGCGCCCCGCCGCCCCCGCCGCTGCCTCTTCCCCCGTGAAGGTGCCGACTACTGTCACGTTGCCAGCTTCTCAGCCACGTGGCTACGCAGCTGCAACGGCCAGTACCCCTACAGCCGTTCAAATAAAGGGGAGGAAGCAGAGCAGCGTCACTCAACGCAGCACTTTGCAACCGTTAAGGTTTCACGGAAGGAGCCTTGTGATGCAGAGGGATTCACGATGGTGGCGAAGAAGAAAAGGAAGCCCTCTTGCAAGAACCAGTGTGGTACTGCGTCAAGATCCATCCAGCAGCACTTCCGCGCAGAGGTTTCAAGTACCATGGTCTACGTATCTCGCGTTCATCACAACGTAAAGGTCGTAGACGTCGTCAACTACCTCGACAAGAAAACAGAGTTAGATTTGAGGGTGGAGAATTTGAAATCACGTCACAAAGTGAGTTTTAACTCTTTTGTGGTGAGGGTTCCCACAGAACGCATCGCCACCTTCATGAGTCCCGACTTTTGGCCAACTGGGGTGAAGTTCAGGCGCTTCAGAGGACGCCTGCCAACGCATGATCCCTCGACCTGTGACACGTCGACGTCACTACGTGTAACTTAGGTTAAGTTATTATTCTATGTATTTTTAGGATTAAGGTATATATCTATGGGTCGTAGAATAAGTTTATAAGATCTGTAACTTTTCTCGTGTTGCCTGATAATAAAGAATTATTATTATTATTATTCGATCCCCCCCTGTGCCACCCTTCAAGCCCGTCGTTTATTAATTTACAATATTATGTGAAAATTTGCCCGATTTGTTGAGCTTAAGAATAAATGCTCAGCTATGATGGTTAATAGGTGTGACGGTATATAGCCTATCTAGATCAAAGGCTATCCACACAAATTGAATTCTTTAATTCGAAGCAGTAGTTTCTGAGATTAGCGAACTAGTAGTTCAAACAATGTAACAAACAAACTTTTGATTTATTTATCTATCACGTCGTATCCCCGAAGGGGTGGCCGAGGCATATTATGTGCCCACTTTTCACCATGTGTATTTCTGTACCACGTAATAGGTGGTGAGCCCATTGCAGTGTTCAAATAGACAGTCACAGGTTCCGGCTACCTGCTTTTAAAATTTTCAAGCTGCCCATAAGGCCTTCAACTTGACTTAACGACTGCCATGTTACTGGCATCGAATGGAAACGCTCGCAAATGTAAATGCCACAAAATGGTCACCCATCCGTGACCAGCCATAACGAAAGTTGTTAACGCAGTGATCGGTTACAGAACACTGAGTCCACGGGACCACGAGCGCATCTTTTCATAGTATTGAATTTTAGGATAACGTGTTAACATCATCAAGCAATCAAATTTACCTTCTACATATTAAAACTGGCTCACAAAAGAATCGGCATTTTTAAAAAGGTCTCGCAACTGATACACGTGTTTTTTCGCAACATAAAGAATTCTAATATGCATTTGTAGCGTTAATAATAATGTAAGCAACAGCTGCGCTAAGGTCTAATGAATCCGGGTTCGATTTCCGGGTCAGAACAAATATCTGTATTATCCCCAAATGTTAATTTCGGCGTTTGGGTGTTTTCTTTGTATAATATGCTCTTATGTGTTAAGAAATATATAAGTAGTAAAAAAAATGTCCTACAATATTAATTTATTTAACGCTGATACTCGCAGCGTCACCCGCGTGGTGAAAATCCAATATAGTTATCCTATGTTACTCACGAAGAATGTTGCTTTCTAATGGTAAAATAATTTCTTAAATCGGCCCAATAGTTTCTGAGCCTATTATAGTATAGATCATACCGCTGCTGTTACCCCGGTTTTCAATAGAATAAAAAAAGGTTCTTCAAAATGAGCCTTATTGGGTTTAGTTCCGCAAGGCGTGTGAACTATTAAGCTAAAAAGGGCCATCTTGTATTGCGAACTGAGGAATTGCGAGGCCATTGGTTAACAAACTTTCACTGTCGATGAACTCCTGTGATTATTTCGCAATAGATTAGCTCGCATTTTGCTCTAAATAATTTGAAATATGGTTAATTAGATAAAATTTATTATTGAAGTGAAACTTTTTTGACGTTGAGAGAAATTTTTAGTAATAAAAAACAGATTTCACGTTTTTAGGTTATGCACCATTTGGTTTTGAAGTGAAACTTCTTTATCAACTTATATGAGAATGTTTATAGCTGTAAAAAAATTTCGTAAAGAAGTTTCACTTCTTACCTGTGTACACACATATATTTTTTAATTATAATTAAAGAAACTCAGTTACTGCTCAGTAGCTTGTAAATTGAATGACACCAACTGCGGTCCTTAAGTTGGTTATTATAGGAATCAGATGACGTCAGAGCTTCTTCATGCCATGCTAATGCTAGCGTTGCATATTAAATTTTTTGACTGCTTTGGCAGTGTATGCGACTACCGCACTGGAGGCCGTGTCTGCTATTTCAATTGTGTCGAAATAGAATCGAAATCGTCGCTCAATAGAAAGCCACCGGTGCAATTGTGACAGCTTTTCGTAGTCTACTATTACAATCGTACTCCAATAGACTTCTATCGGTCGGCCGATATAATTCTACTAGCACGTACCGCTCCACTGGCCGCTAGTCAGTATCATTCTTGATAGTCTGATTCTTGACCACATTGAAAGCTAAAAACAGCGATTCTGGTTCTATTTTACGGGTTGTCAATAGTAGACTCGGCCCCTGAGGTTTCGGGTTCGATGTCGTAACAAACATTTGTGTGAGTGATCCGCAATTGTTTGTTTCGGAGTTTGGGTGTTTTCTATGTATAATCATGTATGACCTTGGAAATGTAACCGTGCATGTGTGTGTAAATGCGAACTTTTTGATTTCGTAAACATCTTCTGACAAAAATAAATACAACAAAATAAAAATATTCAGTATTGTGCAACCGTTATCAAGTTAAGACGTGATTTAGGTATACTTTGAGACATTTTTAAAATATAATATACAATACATAATTTTGTATTGAACGGGATTTCGCGCGGCACTATATTACAACTAAAAGGTTAGTATACCTTTTTATTCCTCGACGTTTCGACAGGGTTGCACTTGTCGTGGTCCCGAGGCAACTCAAACGTCGAGGAATAAAAAGGTATACTAACCTTTTAGTTGTAATATAGTGCCGCGCGAAATCCCGTTCAATACAAAATTATGTGTTCAACGCGTGTTAGTTTAAAACAAATGATAATATACAATACTCCGTTAAAATCAGATAATGTCATAAAAGACGTCAAAACCATTACCCATTTAAACATTAACGGTCTTTTTCATAATGAAACACTTATCGAGTCCATAAACCTTCTATGTTAAAACGTATTTTAAGTCTTATAAACCTTCTATAAAATTCTTTATTCATAATGAGCCCATAAACCTCTGACAACTAAAATAGCTTTATAATACAAAATGTAGCCAATTGATGGAAAAAACATGACTTTTAATTAAAATCCCCGTGCTAGGTGTTGAAAATCATTCACCGTTCATGTCATAGTTGTCAAATTTGTTGTCATTTACTTCTTTAAATATTGTGACCGCGTAATTGTATGAGCTTTTCAAAACAAAATAATGTTAAATATTGCAGATAAAACGATAGGCTTGTAATTTTTATTGTTTCAATAATGGTGCCGCCAAAATATAAGCGCCAAGGACTTGAATATACGTTACAAGAAGACAAGGTTGGTGTCAATAATTTCATGAGATTGTTTGTACGCTGTAGGTTGCTTTTTTGTTTAGATATACCTAGTTTTTTATTGATTTAAATAATTTTAAAGTATTTATTTGGTAGCTCACAGTTATTGAACATAAATATATTGGCACAAAATTAATTTCGCTAAGATGTGTAAAATGTGCAACGAAATAATGGAAAGGTTATGTTCTACCTAACTTATATAGGCACCTTTTAAATTTGTTGTATTATTTTCTTGTACGTATTTCAATTTACGACGCGAGCTGAAAAATTAGTGCATATTGAAATTGGGTGCCGTAAAGAACTGTACCTACTCCATTCAAATGGGTAATGAAACCCCACGGCAGTAAAATTTAGGATTGAAAGGGACTTTGATGAAGAAAAGTCTAATCTTATGAAAATAAAAATTATATGTAATAACTCATGTAATTCTATTTAACATTTATTAGCGTTTCCGTGCTTCGGAAGTCACGTTAAGCCATTGGTCACGGTTGCCAGTAACATGGTAGTCGTTAAACCATGTTCGACTCCTTATGGGCGGGTTGAAAAATTTCAACAGCAGGTCGTCACAACCTGAACCCGGCGATTTTAATACGGCAATGGACTTATCACCTGTTCCGTGAGTCAAAATGCATACATACTGTGAAATGTGTGTATAATGCCTCAGCCTACCCCTTTGAAGATAAAGGCATGACAATATATAGGTGTCATTTATACCTATGTTGACATCATCAAGGACATGGCGGCCAACCCTTACCCATACCCTGTACCTACCGTGGTTCTGTCCTTAGCCTATTTCTGTTTAGCTTACTATTTGACGAACTATCGGACAGCTTCAGAGAGAGATGATGATGACGGATTCTTGCAAACCGTGGATAAGTGGAGTCCTACCGCTTCCTTTCTCAACCGCTGATGTCCTCTATTGGTTGAGGAAAAATCTTCCCTAACTAAATAAAAATTCATACGAGGGTTTATCCACATCATCTATAGAAATGGATTTAATGTTAAACGATAAACTTTACTGCACGAACGATTTGCAGTAATTTCAATGCTACGTGAGGTTTGTAAGGCTTGCAACGCTCGCAATGCTTTTCTATTGCATTATGCTATTACAATAATTTCTATCTACTATTTATCACAGACTAGCGACCCGGCCCGATTAATTGCGTTGCGCGTTAATATTGATTTTACCATAGATCCTAATGTATTCAATTACATAGCATGGTGTAAAAGGAAACAATACTCTTAATACGATATTCAAGTCAACCTATATATTTAAAATTATAAGTATTAAAATCGAATTTGTGTAAAATAACTTTCCAATTATCACTTTATAATTGCCCATTTTTGCAGTATTAAACTGGATATAGTGTGATATCCTGAAAAGCTAGACATATGCCGTTGCCGACTTATCTGTAGATCTATTTAAGATACACAACTCGGCGATACAGAGTTTTGTAATATCTCAAAGTGTTTAGATAGCGTTTTCGTTGAGAGCTCCCAGACGGCTTATTTTATTCCGATATCAACCAATATCGTTACAATTTACTCAATGTACCTGTACAAAAACTTAACAAATTATATATCAAAACCTTCCTCTTCAATTACTCTATCTATTAAAAATACCGTATCAAAATTCGCTGCGTAGTTTTAAATATCTAAGCATACATAGGGGCAGACAGAGAGCGGGAAGCAACTTAGGGCCGTATTCCAGAACGTTTATCAACACTCAAGGAACACTTGAGAGTAGATTTTGTAAGGCAAAAACTAGTCTCAAGCATCGATTGAGTATTGAGAAACGTTCTGGAATACGGCCCTTAGTTTTATACCTGACCGTAGTGACAATCAAGTCCCAAAACACGGAACAGCTGATCGCGGTCAGCCATTTTGCTTACTAAAATAGGTTTATAGAAGGGGTCTGGCTTTTATAAAATCAGCTAGATTTATCAGAGGTTTATAGAACGTTTTAGTGCTTTTGAGCGATTATGTAAAAAATACATACAACATTTTAGCAATCCTCTAATAAGGGCTTATTAAACCTCTCTTAACTCATTATGAATAAGACGGTAAATTTCCAGTCAAAAATAACTGTAATAATAGCTTAAGATCAAGGACCAACGAGTGATGAAAATTATGTAGACAAACCTGTTTGTGGCCTTTTATTGGATGCACTTATTTTTTACTTATTACTTATAGTTGACTGACACACGCAACCTTCTCTTACATCATCATCACTACATATTATAAAACAAAGTCGCTGTATGCTGTCTGTCCCTATGTATGCTTAGATCTTTAAAACTACGCAACGAATTACGATGCGGTTTTTTGTAATAGTTAGAGTTATTCTTATAGAAGGTTTTTATGTATAATTTGTTAAGTTTTTGTATACATTGACCAAATTACAACGATATTTGTTGGGGATGTCGGGAAAAATAAGCCGTTTGGGAGCTTTTAACAGAAACGCTGCCTAAACCCTTTGAGCTATAACAAAATAATGTATAGTGCAATTGTGTACCTAATGTAGGTCTACAAATAAGTTAGCGACGATATATGTCTATCTCATGAGAATAACATACTATATCCATTTTAATACTTAAAAAAACCATCAATTATAAAGCGGTTATTTACACAAATATGCTATTAATCCTTAACATTTTTACTACGTTAGTTGGCTTCAGCATTTCATGAAGATTATTTTGTCCCTTTACACCTTGCAAATTAAATGAATATCTTACGATATATCGCAAATTTAAAAATAAAGCGCAAAGAAATTAATTTCATGTAACTATAATTCGACCGGGCCGTTCGGGCGTAGGTAGGTACTCGAGAGCGAAGAAGTACCTAATCAATGAATTTGGAAAATGTTCATACATTATTGTGAATGTGAAATTAATAAACAACGGAATTAAATGTCGGTGTCACGGGGTTCGAAGTATGTCACGGGCGAAGCCGGGCGGGTCAGCTAGTATTTAAAATGGAGCAGGTGTGTGTGCCTTTTGTGTCTTACACTAGCGGCACGCTAGATGGCCGTTCATTTCACATTTTTGTCTCAAGAAAATAATATATTTCAGATTGATATTAATAAAAACTACCCTAAATATAGAACGCTTAAAACAAAACTTTTTATAAGTAACTACGTAAAGTATTTTATTTCATAAAAAAAGACATTTTTTTCAGATCGGCAAAATCCCTATCTCCTCCAAGCCTGACGTAAGGAACTTCGTTCCAAAAAAAAAAGAACACCCTCTCCCCCACCCTCACCCTCACCCTCACCCTCACCCTCACCCTCACCCTCACCCTCACCCTCACCCTCACCCTCACCCTCACCCTCACCCTCACCCTCACCCTCACCCTCACCCTCACCCTCACCCTCACCCTCACCCTCACCCTCACCCTCACCCTCACCCTCACCCTCACCCTCACCCTCACCCTCACCTAACCCTCACCCTCACCCTCACCCTCACCCTCACCCTCACCCTCACCCTCACCCTCACCCTCACCCTCACCCTCACCCTCACCCTCACACTCACCCTCACCCTCACCCTCACCCTCACCCTCACCCTCACCCTCACCCTCACCCTCACCCTCACCCTCACCCTCACCCTCACCCTCACCCTCACCCTCACCCTCACCCTCACCCTCACCCTCACCCTCACCCTCACCCTCACCCTCACCCTCACCCTCAGTTTTCTCCCCTATTCTTCGGCCTATATCCGCCACCAATTTTTTAGCCTCTATGCCCCAACTGCCCATTGTCTCGAACGCAAATGGGACCACAATATAGCGTGACTCCAAGGCCGCGTACTTTTTATGTTTTTTACTGGCCTTGTCCTCGGCCGCAGCCGCAGGGGAAAGTGCTGTTCGGCCCAGGTAACTCTCAGTCACAGTGCTCACGCAAGTCGCATCCCATACCAAGCACCTACCCCTCTTCCACGGCACTAGAGTCAATCCGTCTGGTCTCTTGCCATCCGATCTGGACAGACCAGGCGGCTCAAGAACACAGGGCACATCTGCCGAAACCAGAGCTCTCCGTATTAAATCATTTAGGGCATGATGCCGAGGGAACCTACCTGCACTAAGACGACAACTCAACGCGTGATGGCCGTCAGCCTCCACCAAGGAACCACAGGTGCATCTATGGGGTTCACACACCCTGCAGCCCAGCCCACACGCAAAGAGTCATCGTCCAATAAAGTACCCAGGTGGGGTGATGGTAACGCGTGCAGCCATGCCCCAGCCTCCGGTTGCGACACAGCAAGCAATCTCGACCGATCCGCCCCAGATGCCGCCTCCAACTGCTGTTCATGGGCAAGTTTAATCCTAACCTCATCCCAAGACCTCTGGATATGAGGAGCCGTTGGGACACGTCCAACGAATGAGTGAGGAACGATTGACGAAGATTATATATTGTTCAAAAGTAGAGGGTAGAAGGAGTCAGGGTAGGCCGAGACTTACATATGAAGACCACGTGAGCAGATTGCTCAAAAACGAAAAGGTCAAAAGTACTCGGATACCCAGACGTGCGTGTATGAAGCGATTGATGAATCTCGAAGAAGCGAAAGAAGTATGCATGCATCGCGAAGCCTGGCGATCTGTCCTCTCTGACTACCCGGTCAGGGATACAGGGTGAAGATAGTTAGTTTTTTTTAACCAATATACTAAATTTTTGTAGAATTATTAACCACGGGCGAAGTCGTGGGGTATCACCTACATGATAAACTTAATTTTTGGCAAACTTTTTTATTACTGAAATAAAAATATATAGTCTTTGGTATATACTTGATTTTGTGTACAAAGTATCATTTCAATGGTGAAAAATCTTTAAAATTAGTTCTGTTGTTCCAAAGTTTAAACATTTCAAACACAAAAATCTTTCCTATTTATAATATTAAATTTTTACGAATGATGCAAAAGAGAAAAGGGTATTTAACTTAAATAAGAAGACTTCTAAAACTTTTACGAATTTCTTTGTATCACATAACGTAAAATGAACGTCGTGTTAAATATGATAGGTATCTAGTAGGTATTTAACACACACTAAGTCACTTTCACTCACAACACTCAATGAAGTCCGCTATTATGCCTATCGAATTGTTGGTGTTGTTATACCATATGCCTATCCCTTCGAAGAAAAATAGGCGTTTTTTGATTTTCATATTTTTTTTACAATATTCCTGAAAACGTACTAAGAAAACATAGATGAGATTGGGTACGAAAGTGAAAAAAGTTTGTGTTTAATAACTGGTTCATATTCTAGGTACCATTGGGACCAGCGGTGATCTTACCAAAATTCCTGAGTACTGTTCGATCCACTGGTGGAGCATATTAAGAGATGCAAGTATCACAGGAGCCATCCAGACCAATGGCATCACAGTTAACTTCAACCTGCTATTCAATCTGCTAATGGAAGGAAATGGTAGATCCTACAGGAAAGAGGGGGTCATATTTCACTTTAATAATTTATCGTATAGATACTTGTATTTTGGTAAACGTGTAAACCTATAATTGGCTTTTTAAATCTGTTTGTATATTAATTTGGTTAAGTTGTCGATTTTCTACATACATAAATAAATAACTACTTAATAAGTTACTGTAAATAAATTGATTTTTATTTTAATATCGTTTATTTATCATTTTTATTTTAATATTGTTTGTTTATTTATCAAGTATTTGTACAGTGAAATATTTGGTTCGGTAGATACTTGAATCGTGAGTTTAACTTTAAATACAAATTCAAATCCCATACCATTTTCAAGACCATAGTTTTCAACTCGTATTTATTAGACTCCAAATCTTTCCAGTTTATTATTCATTGCAGTATAGATAGTCATTTTAAACTCATAAAATATCTTGTAATCCAGTAGAAAAACATATTATGCTGCTGAATATTGCAAGCCTTTTCTAGTATAAGCTTGAATTCCTGCATGTACAGACTTTCTTATACTCGATGTGCTGGGTGATTGGGTGATAGAGGCAGAAGTGCTTTTAGTTTTTAATTTAAACAATTAATTGAATAAATGATTTATTTATATACATGAATTTACAGCATGGTTAGTTTTAACAAAGTACACTCAGAACTGCTTGTCTATACTAACTTGTCTAAAATGACTCATTTTTTATTTATATTGATGTTAATAAATGAACTTTCACTGACAACTGACATCCATGTTGTCAAAATTTAAATAAAGAACATTAATAAATTAATACGCCTGAATTCAACACAAAGAAAATTTACATGAATGTCATTAAAGCATAATTAACATAAACCAATGAAATATCACCAGTGTGAAATTTATGAATTTAGAATGTGAAAAATTACTTTATACGAAAGTACGTCGTAAATTTATAACATTTGTCGCTGTATGGGTAACTTTTTTGTTACAATATTAATACATATTTTAGAACAATTTTGCACAGTAACAAGATCAAATTTACCTAAAAATAGCTTTTATCATAGAATCCAGACAATAGATGAATATACTTAGGCAATCTGTTAATTTGCAACTAATATTGAAAAAAAATGTCCCCACAATATTTAAGATAAACACTGCAATATTTGTAGACACAACTTTACTGCTATACTCGTCAATCTTAATAATATTTTAAATGTGAAAGTTTGTATGGATGTTTATTACTCTTTCACGTAAAAACTACTGAATAGATTTTAATGAAACTTTACAATAATATAGTTTATACATCAGAATAACACATAGGCTACTTTTATCCCGGGAACAAGTTTCTGTGGGAAACGGGAACGGGAAAACTTCTCTATGCGGGCATGGCGGTGGCGTCAACTAGTATTTACATAAAATCGATACATTTGTTTGCATTTGCTTGCTATTTGCAACGGGAACTCTTTTGTTTATTAGGAACAATTTGGAAATCATTATGCTAACAATATCATACATATAAAATTGAAAAAAAGAACTTGAAACAGCTTTATCTCGTTACTTGCCGGGTGAGACGCTTAATGAACTAGGCTACCGAGACCCACTCGAAACTGACGAATTAATCCACCTCTTTCTGTCTAAAGACGATATGAATCGCCATCATTTAGCAAAGTTACGTGGTACGAATGCTTTGAACCATTTGTGATGATTCTACTGTTTATACCGAAATCTATTTTATAACACAGATATATTATAGATGTGCACACCCTGATACAGAATAAATCATCCATTTCACAAAAGTATTTGTCTTAAACGGGAATTGAATCCACGACCTCTGCTTTTGAAGTCAGTTACTACTAACCTAACCATTAGCCCGAGAGACCAGATGGCCAAGTCTTCTATTTCATACGCGACAGAATTGAATCGAAATCGTCGCCCAATAGAAAGCCACTGGTACAATTTGGAGTCTTTTCGTAGTCTATATTACAATCGTACTCCAATAGACTTCTATCGGTCGCCCAATAGAAATTCTATTAACACGTACAGCACCAGTGGCCACTAGTCAGTGACATTTTTGATAGTCTACTAACATTTTGACAGCTAAAAACAGCGAATCTGGTTCTATTCTACGGCTTGTCAATAGTAGACTCGGCCCTCAGGTATTCGTTTTAAATTATTTCTCCTGCAGGTAGCGTACTCTTAGTGAACGCTGGTTTGAGAAGTATGATCTCAGGTATGTATAAAATACGTAAATATCTTGATAGTAATTTTCCGCGAATCATTGTATCGTAAAAAAGTAATTTCCGTATAAACAATTCATTATTATTCCATTAAAACTAAAGAGGTCAACATTTAGAAAATCTAATTTCAGCTGAAGTTACGAAAGCATCCTGAAACGCCACGTATAGCCTTACAAAAGTCCAATTTAAGTTTTCTTTTGGGCCCTCAAATTTCGGCTCAACGAATTAGGAACAAAACTGGGACGGTATTACGGGTGCAAACTTTGAAAAGTGCAAAGTCATATTATCTTGCCCGCCCCTTACCTTTTGTAATAACAAAAAAGCAACTGTTATTGTGCTTCAGGTGTCACCTACCAGAGTCTATAATAAAGAATTGTATTATCATAGTTCAGTTTATTTTATTAGGTAGAGTTAACTATCTTCGCGCTGTAACCCTATCGGGGTAGTCAGAGAGGACAGATCGCCAGGCATCACGATCCATGCATACTTCTTTCGCTTCCTGTAGATTCATTAATCGCTTCATACATGTCTGGGTATCAGAGTACTTTTGACATATCCGTGGTCTTTATATGTAAATCTTGGCCTACCCTGACTCCTTCTGCCCTTTACTGTATATTCCTCGTCGATCGTTCCTCACTCATTCGTCCGACGTGTCGAAACCAACAGAGCACGTCCTTTTCCAGCTTAACGCTGACACTTTCTTTCTTTTTTAACTTTGTAGAGTTTGTTTATCAATCACGTCTTATCCTCGAAGGGCATATTATACGCCCACTTTTTATCGTGTGGATTCCTGGCCCACGTAATAGGTGGTGAGCTTATTGCCGTGTTGAAATAGACAGATAACTTAGGCAGAAAATTTCATAACAGCCACGCATCGGACTCGGCACAGACGCAATGGTTTCTTAAAAGACTAAGAAATGGTTCTTCTACAAAATATTTATTTTTTGTTGATTCTATTAATGGACCTAAAGTTTACGACAAAAAGTAAAAGCTAGTAGCTCATCCATCACCTTAGAATTTTAAGAACAGGTGACTGTTAAATCTGAGCTGTGAAAATTTTAATTACTTAATTAGCACATTAGTTTAGTCAACCGCGTAATAAGAGAGAGGCAATTCTAAACCAAATTAGAGCATCAGTTGTTACGCCAAGTAATTGACATTTCCAAAGAATTAGGTGTAATCCACTATTTGGATTGGTATAAGCAATTGCGTCTCCAACATCGTATTTCTGGTCACGTTACGTTGATATTAAGGAAAACGTATATATTTATTTTGTACACGAAAGGTTTATATTTACAAAATCATGTTTACAAAGAAAGAAACAAAATCGAGCGAATAACTGCAAAGTTAGCTGGTGATTGAATTTGAATCCCATGATAATTCTTTGAACAGGGGAAGCATGAAGCAGTAAAACCCCTCAAGTAACTCTTTGGTTAGGTATGTTAAGGGCTTAGCGTCTGCAGGCCGGACTTTTGTGAAAAAGCAAATTTCTGGGCGGTCAACCTGATAGCCGCTGTCAAAGCCCTGCTGGCCATGATAGGAACCCTCAATCGCGGGACGTCACTTTGATGTGCCAAATATAAAAAAAGACCTGAAATACTTACTTGATTTAATAAAGAAAGGTATCATTCGAGTATTTACCCACTGCCTCGGTCACAGTCAGACATTAGATGCGCCGTGCTATTTTAACCTGTTAGAGTTTGCTATGCTCATTATATTCATTAGCTACATGGGGTCAAGTTGAGGTGAAGTTCGTGGAGAATTCAATACATAAAAACTATTTTAAAGTCAATCTTGGTAGACAATTGTTGACAACAATACAAAATAATTTAAATTGTTAAATTTTGATGAACCCAACTACATGTAGGTATAAAATCAGCAAAATAAAATTGAAGAACAGGCAGCCAAAATGGAGTTTTTATTAAATAGGCCCCGCTCATTATGTCGGCCAAGTACAATTGCAGAGATGTGATCGTATAGCATGCTTCTGCCTACCATGTCAGGGACAAAAGCATAATGATATGTAAGTATGTGTAATTATATAATAAATACATGTCAATGTGTGAACCGGTTGTTTGATCTACATGTTCCATAATGTCGCTGTGTGAAGAAAAAGTTGAAATGATATAATGCACAGCTTACAAAAACTTAATGACTTCTTCCAAAGCAATTGTCATACACGATATTAACCGACATTTTTTACTTATTGCAAGACACAGGTTCTACTAATGACAACATCTGATACAGAAAGACACATATATTCAGAGAGTAGTAAGACAAAAGCTGCTTGTACGTGAGATGATTTAATGTAAGATATACTATTATTTGTAATTTACTTCGTCGGGGTTCACCAAGGATCCATCCTTGGGCCACTTCTGTTCATTGAACATTCTGACACGATAGAAAGCGAGTCGATCCATGAGCAGTCTCCTGGATGTCATCAGCATATATGTACTACCATTGTTCATGTACGCTGAAGATTATGACTGAACCATAGTCCGCAGCTAAATATGATGAAGATCAAGTAGTTTGCTTGCGGTATAATGTGTGGCGTCTATAATATATAAAGAATACATTTTGTTTTTCTAAGAACACTGAAGCGAAGGAGAAAAAGTAGGAAAGCGGACCCCGGGCGTCGCGACGCAACTGGGACCGACGTTCGGATGATGATGATGATGATGAAGTACGAATCCAATAAATTTAACCCAAGAATAAAGGTAAAGAATCATTTATTCTTCATCTAAGTGTATTCCTATTTGCTTCTTAACCGTATCTTCCGGGTCCAATTTTATTTTGTTACTGAGACTGCCGTCTGACTTCCCATTTCCGTAAGGGCGCTTACGTCGTTGCCACATTCACTAGCAGGTGTACTGCTAGCAGATCAGCAGACCTTGGTAGGGTAGAGGAAGCAGATCAAACATATTCCTTTGCTTATGGAGCAATACTTCATCCTTTTCACTATTGCCATTTGTTTTATAAAGCTATCTTTGTTATTCCTGTGTAGCTACATCTAACTCACACTTTGACAGCGAACAGCGCGGCTCCAATTTTTCTACTACAACTAAGCTACAAACTTGTATTATGCATCTTTAAAATCGAAGATTTATGTGTCAAAGCGAAAATGTTATAAAAAAATATTGTAAAGGTTATAAAAGTAGACAAAAAATATACAAAGAGATGTTGTGAATAGAGTGATAAAGTTTCATTTACAAGAAATCACCAGAAATAACTAAGTTAAGCTACCTGTCTATGTGTGTGTAATAGGCTACGCTATTTTACGCTATCGTTGGGTCTGCTTACTGTCTTATGTGTCTGTGGGCCGGACGTAAAATAATCATTTAAATATGTTAAATTGATACATAAAATTTTACTTTTTTCAGGGTCAAGTAAACAACAAATCTATGGTATTGTTTTCAAATAGAACTTTCAATATCGGTAGCAACCTGCCAATTATGTTATTATAAGTGATGATAATAATAGCGACCAGCTTTTGTTGCCTTTAAGGCACAATTTGGAACAATAAATTTATACCGATCAAGTATAATTAAATATCGGTCTAAATGAAGACACAACTCGTGATTAAAATTTTGCATTCAAAGAAATTTAAATAATAGTATATGGAATCGATAAAAGGGTTTGATACTTTTAGTTAAAGTAATTAAAACGGACTCATTATTTACTATAACGTCAATCACGCGGTCACGCCTTTATCTCCCAAGGGGTGGCAGAGGCATATAATACGCCCACATTTCAACATGTGCATTTTTATCTTCACTTCACAGCCAACTATCTTCATGCTGTATCCCTGATTGGGTAGTCAGAGAGGACAGATTCCCAGGCATCGTGATGCATACATCCTTCTTTCGTTTTCTCTAGATTCATTAAGCGCTCCAGACATGAACGTCTGGGTATCCGATTACTTTTGACTTGTCTGTTTTTTAGCAATCTGCTCACGTGGTCTTTATGTGTAGGTCCCTGACTCCTTCTGCCCTCTACTTTCGTACAATATATATTTTTCGTCAATCGTTCCTCACTCATTCGTAAGACGTGTCCCAAACAACGAAGCTCGCCCTTTTCCAGCTTAACGCTCATTCAAACCTTCCATATTGCGTATCACTTCGTTACGTATTCGGTCGGCTAAAGTTACGCCGCACAGTTTTCAAAGTGATCGCATCTCCACAGCATTTAGTTTATTTTCATGCATCTGCTAACTTGCCAGGTTTCCGTTACCGTAAAGCAACGTTGTACCGTAAAGTCGTGCTTCTTTTACGATGCTTTGTCGCTTTACTAACTGGGACAAAGTACCGTTAACTTCTTTGTTTACACTGTTGATTGATGGCACTTGGCGGAACTTGCTACACATCTTGAACTAAAACACTTGTACTGTTCCACTTATTTATTACTTAAACCTGACCGGTTTCGCCTTACGGCATTTTCAAAGGCTAACCTGGCGGAAAAGTACAAGTGTTTTAGTTCAAGATACCGTTAACTTCGTTTCTGGCAGCTATTCGCCTTTCTACATCCAAATCACATCTTCCGTCTGCGCTAAACACAATTTAATTCACTTGCTCTAAGCGTTCCTGGTTTACCTAAATCTCGCATTTAGTTCTTACGTCATCTCTTTTAAATACAAGAATCTTCGTTTTACTTGCATTCAAGCGAAAACCCTTACTTTCACACTCCTCTTTCATGTTTCTCTTTCATGGTGCCGCATCATAAACCGAGCTTCAGGCATTAGTCACTTCAAGCTCGGTTTCTGATGCACCGCATCATCAGCGCAGTCAACTCTCCAGATACACTATAAACAGCAAGGCGGACATGACACAACCTTAATATTACAAGTAGTAATTAAGAAAACAAAAAAAAATATCCAATGATTGATTAAATACTATTCGTATCATTCAAAATACATCTTTTGTGTCTCACATACCAGTTCATAAATGATCGTTTACGATCTCAAATTTAATTATCCATTCTCTTAATTCTTATTTCTAACTGAATAGAGTCTATTTCCGTCTAGCATATTTAATTAAATTTTAATCACTTTGGTTTTTGACGGCTTCTAAGTAGATCTCTTTTGTGATCGACTGATCAGCCTCATTTAACAATAGATTAATGATATCAATATCTATTGTTACAATAACTTCACACACATATGCCTTTACTGGTATATTACATTACAAAATGGTTCCAGCCACCTGACAAGGATGATCCGTTGAAAAATAGCACTTACCAGTAAGCAGGTATCTATTGAGTTCGCAGCAAAGTTGCACATCTGCTAAAGCGTTGACTAATGGACAAACTTATGGCGAAGAGAAGTAAAGCAAAAGTCTGTACCTTGTAAATAGGTTAGTACTGCAAATTATCCTCTCAAAATGGCTAGAATTGTAATTGTAGGTGAGCTTTGAATATTAGCTGGCTACTACGTGATCGGATTAATTTACCCTTCTTAAGTGAACTGTAGTTGCAGTAATCGGGCTTAGGAGGTTAGTGGTAAGTGTGTATATGAAAGTACTAGATGACCCCCACAGCTTCGCCCGTGGAATATTTCGAACTCCCGTCGCATCGATTTAATCCCGTCGCTTAAAAATTCTACAATATAGCATAAAAATTTGCCCGATTTGTCGACATTCATGACTACTGCTCTGCTCCCCAGTATAGTAGCGTAGTAATATATATCGCCTAAAGCCTTCCTCGATAAATGGGCTATCTAAGACAAAAATAGAAGCGCTCGTGGCCCCGCGGTCTCAGTGTTCTGTAAACGATCACGGAGTTACGCAACTTTCACTATGGCTGGTCCTCGGATGGGTGACCACTTTGTGGTATTTACATTTGCGAGCGTTTCCGTGCTTCGGAAGGCACGTTAAGCCGTTGGTCCCGGTTGCCAGTAAAATGGCAGACGTTAAGCCTGGTTGAAGGCCTTATGGGCGGCTTGAAAATTTCAACAGCAGGTAGCCACAACCTGCGTCTGTCTATTTCAACACGGCAATGGGCTCACCACCTATTACGTGGGACAGGAATCCACACGGTGAAAAGTGGGCATATAATATGCCTCTGCCACCCCTTCGGGGATAAGGCGTGATGGATATTTATTTATTTATTTTTTTAAGACAAAAATAATTTTTCAAATCCGACCAGTAGCTCCTGAGATTAGCGCGTTCAACCAAACAAACATACTATTCAGCTTTATAATATTAATAATAAGTATAGATTAATGAATCTTCGGAAGCGATAGAAGTATCTATGGATCGCGAAGCCTGGCGATCTGTTCTCTCTGACTACCCCGTCAGGGATACAGCATGATGATAGCCAGTTTTAGGTTAGTAGATTTTTCGAAACATTTAAAAAAAATAATTATTAAAATCCGTCCTACCATTCTCATGTGACAAGGAAGTAACAATTAACCAACATACCGACAAGAATAAAATTAACAATTCTTATTCAATTACTTATAATGTAGTTCATTTAACACAAACTATTTTTTGTTTAATCTATAGGTACTAATATATTAAGCTGAAGAGTTTGTTTGTTTGTTTGTATGTTTGTTTGGTAGAACGCGCTAATCTCAGGAACTACTGTATTTAACATTAATTTAATTAAAATTAAATTAAATTAATGTTAAATACAGTAATGTGTATAACATCACGCTAATACCCAGGAGAGCCGACCAGAAATCATAAATGTCAACAAATCGGAAAAAAATTCATACATTTTTGTAATAGCACTAAGCGACGAGATTAAATGGATGCAATGGAGATTCAAAATATGTCACGGGCGAAGCCGGGCGGCACAGCTATATTATAAAATGAATTCAATTCAGAAGAAGACAAAGACATTGTTAGCCTCTATTAATCCAGTAATAAAGTTCTGTTTCAAACAATTTGTAATCATTAATGAAATTATTTATTTTGGTTTTTACTTTAGAACTGTCAATAATTCATTAATTGTTCTATAGGTGCGCTGAGTGTGAGTTCTTTAGTAGTTGAATCTAATGGTTCGCATTTAAAAAAAATTGCGGTCAGAGGCTCCCGTCAAAAACGAAGAACACATTTTCATTTAATTATAAAATAAACAGCGTGAACAGCGCGATAAGGGAACATTGCGACAGAAGATGTAGTGACTAAGATAGAAAAAGGGATGCTTAGATGGTTCGGACACGTGGAGAGGATGGATGAAAATAGACTGACGAAGCAGATATATGTGGCGAGAGTGAATGGGCAAACTGGTAGGGGTCGACCTCGGCGCACGCATGTCAATCAAATCGACGATCTTTTGGAAAAAGGCCAGGTCAAGAGTACCCTTAACCGGCGAGCGTGTATGAAAACACTCATGAAAGTAGAAGAAGCGAAAGCTGTATGTCAGGATCGTAGCAAGTGGAAAGCCATAGTCTATTAATAATCCAAAACTTGTTTGTACATACAAACATACATATTGTAACGCCTTTATTCCCGAATGGGTAGGCAGAGGCATACTATACGCCCACATTTCACCGTATGCACTTTTGTCCCACGTAACAGGTGGTGAGAATTGGTGAAATTCGTTTCTAACTGGCTTGATACACACACGAAAACACACAGTAGGTATATTGCATTTCGTAACGTGATCGTATGTACCTAATCGCACATAAGCCATATAAAACTAATAAGTCATAACCCATAAGCCGCATAAATCGTACCTATAGGTATTATATGCATTCTTTTCCTTAATATAACTTTTGGGAACAGAACAAATATAAATCAGCTGCAGGCGTCAGCTTGTAAAACAAAAGTTTCGTATCAAAACTAAGTACTTACGTATTGAATAAGAACTATGTAGTTATTCGATATTTTAATGATTCCTATTGTTTTGACATCATTATTTCAATTCAATCAAAGAAATCCTAAACGGTATAAATGTCGAAGTATTGTTTAGAGTTTATTTATGATGAATTGTTTCTACCTTTTGACAATGAACAGTTTTACTATAAGGAGAGCGATGCTGATTTGTTTGGGTTTGAGGTGCCTTGGCCTCGTAAGTAATAGTGTATGCGAGGGCACTGTGCAACGAAGCAGCACCTTCACAAGATGGGACTCACGGAGGACCCGACGTGCAGGAACTGTTAAAGATACTGACGAAACCATGCACCACCTGCAGTGTGAATGTGTGGCATTTGGTGCAAGGAGAATGAGTCTTCTGGGACATGCGTACCCGACACCAGAGGATTACAGGCACATGGCAACAGGCGCTGGGGGGATGTGTAATGTAAAGGGGTATGGCACAATAGATACGTAAGGGACAAAGTGCCACGATATCACCGGACGCAGTAAGGATAAGGAATAGTGTATGCGACTGCCGCGTTGAGGTCCCAGGTTTGATTTTCGGGTAGGAATAAACTATATTTGTGTGATCCACAAACATCTGTTTCGGAGTTTAGGTGTTTCGTATGTATAATATGTATGCCCACAATATTTGTTTTTATTATTAGGCTAACTATCTTCACGCTGTATCCCTGACGGGGTAGTCAGAGAGAACAAATCGCCAGGCTTTGCGATCCATGCATACTTCTTTTGCTTACTTTTTTCTTTTCTTTCTTTTATTTTTATTATTTATTTTACTTATCTATACTAATATTATAAAGCTGAAGAGTTTGTTTGTTTGTTTGTTTGGTTGAACGCGCTAATCACAGGAACTACCGGTCGGATTTGAAAAATTCTTTTTGTGTTAGATAGCCCATTTATCGAGGAAGGCTATAGGCTATATATCATTACGCTACTACACTGGGGAGCAGAGCAGATTCATAAATGTCGACAAATCGGGCAAATTTTTATGCATCATTGTAGAATTTATAAGCGACGGGATTAAATAGGTGCGACGGGAGGCCGAAATATGCCACGGGCGAAGCTGTGGGGGTCATCTAGTTTAATATAATCTCGAGACTTGCTAGCTATATTTAATACTTACTTGTATCTGTATGGATGTTTTGAAGGCATTGCAGAACCGGTGGCTGCGGCCAGACAACAGCGAAGGGTAAGAGTTTGCACCACACAGCAAGGTATATATTTCACACGCGGCCCCATATTAGAGGTGAAAGTAATGAAAATACCGCGTGCTAATTACATCAGTCAGTGGGCGAAAATTGTTTACTGTCAGTCGTCATTTGTGCTTCGTGGAATAAACTTGCTAAAAAAGAACTTTCCTCAAAATACCCTAATGTGCTGTGGTATCTTGCTTTGCGGTATGCACGGAGTTCTATTGGTGTTTTTTTTTTATATTACTGAGGGGACAGACAAGCATACCTGATGGAAAGTGGTATAGTACAGAGTAGCCGGCCGGACGTTTGCATCACCAGGGCTGCGGCACTCGCGCTGTCGTCCCTATATATTACCGTTATTAACTACTGTTACAAACCTAGATAGAGAATGCGACAATGAATATCTTTCATAGACAATAAAAAAAATAGGCTGGCAACACCCCACGCTCATCACCGATAAAAGGGCTTGCTAAGTAGTAGCACTTTTATTTAACACTAGTTAGGCTTCGCTCGTGACATACTTCGAACTCCCGTAGCACCCGCTATTTTAATCCCATCGCTTATAAATTCTACGACAATGCATAAAAATTTGCCCGATTTGTCAACATTTGAAACAATTTTGAAAAGCAATTAGTATGCTAACCTTTTTCTAAATTTAAATTTTTAAAGTGGAAAAATTTATCAGTCACGAGCTGGACTCGAACCAGCGTCTTCTGGTTCAACGCACCAGACGCGATACCAACTACACCACCGTGACCTGCTCGTAACTGACGAATTAATCCACCTCTTTACGTCTTAAGGCGACGTAAGGCGCCATCTACCGGCACTTAGCAAAGTTGCACGGTACGAACGTATAGAATTGCATCTATAATCATTCGATTTGTGATGACACCTGCCTAAACATTAGAAACAATTTTGAAAGCAATTAATGCTAACCTTTTTCCAAATTTAAATTTAAATTTGTCAACATTTATGACTACTGCTCCGCTCTTAAGGGTAGTAGCGTGATGGTATATAGCCTATAGCCTTCCTCGATATATATATATTACAGTACACTAATATCCTGACGGACGCTGACTATCCGTTTTATACGGTGAAAGGAATACTGAAATAAAATTACTTTAAGAGACAGTGGTAGCCCACCTAAACACTTGTTCACTTTGAGTGCGATTTGGGTTACATTTGACTTATATTTCTCGGGTGTTTGTGTGGCATAGACTAGGCTACTTACCATCAAAAACACCCTTTAAATAGAAGAAACAGCCGTTACGCTATCTGTCAACGCATCCACAATCCGCCATTTTATGTATTCACCTCGTGTGCAAAATGGCTCCCCGTATTGCGGTCAGTATCGTTCTCCTTAATGCCTACCATAAATGTCAAATTGCAATCGTTACTTGTAAAAATTATGGTGTACATTTGTCCTAGTACGTGTTTCGGGCAAGTAATTAGGGGTTAGGGGTTGTATAATATTTTTTTCTCGTACCATTCCCTCGGTGCAATGTAATTACTGTGGCTTATTCCGGCACATTTGTTTACTGTGCAATGTTTGTTTTAACGTAAATAACAGCCTGTATTGCTATAGTGGGTAGCCTACAATTACTAGTCTACAATTAAAATGAAAAAAAAATGTTAGTAAATAGCTAAATAATGAACATTTTTGACGGCATATTATGAGACAGTAGAATGATATTCTTTCTAGATTCTCGGAAAATGCTGATCGCGCATAATAATGCCTCCAGAAAACCATTGGCGGAAAGCAGAACTTCCATATCAAGTCCTTCCCCACCACTATTTCTAGGTAATCAGACTCTTTTGTTGACATTGCACCTTAAGTTATCGCTTCTTTGAAAATGAGATTTACCATACAAAATTATAATTATGTTATGGATTAATGCTCATTCATTACATCATCCTAAATGCTCTTTATGATAATACTTTTATTCTTTCGGGATTTTTACTCGTATTTTTTTAATACATTTCGGATCTTATTCTTATTCCTTATACCACAGCTGGTGACATTCGCTCGAAACGTAGGGAAAGTACAAGATAGGCATTGCATTTTTTTATATACCACTGTGGTGCCAGATAAGCATATGGCCTACCTGATGAAAAGTGGTCACTGTAGCCTATGGACGTTTGCAAAACCAGAGGTGCAGCACTCGCTCTGTCGACCCTTTAAAAACCTATTAAGACCTCTTTTAAAGAACCCCATACTGTAGAATTTCGGGAAAACCCAGGCAGGGAGTTTCTTTCACAATATAAGCGTACGCGGAATAAAGCTTCTATCGGACCTTACCGTATGCGAGCGCTTCGGACGCAAAGTGTGAGGGAAACACCCTGTCTATGGCGAGCGGGGCGATGATAGAAGTAAGTCGTGGTCATCATATCATACAACTCTACGGAGCACAAACCATTGTACAGGCGATAGAACAAGCATGAGGAGGCAAAGTCGCGAAAGGATTCGACACCACCTGCTAGTAAAGGATCGTTGACAATCCTCATAGCACAACCCTTTACCGAGTGGAAAGTTTCATGTGTGGCCGCACTTGCGACTTATAGAGGAGCAGTGTTTGCTCTGCAGTAGTACTGCCGCGTCCCGTTGAGCACACCCAGAGTTTTAGACGCCAGCTTCGCCTTGTCCTCTAAATGACCACGGTATTGGAGGTCTCTAGAGATCTCAATACCAAGGATACTATTAGAAATGGAAAGAGGAGTGCTCTTTTAAGTCCCAAGTCAGCACATCGCTAAATATATCGAGATGTTAATGACAAAAATGTTGATTTATGAGTTAAAATTATTACGCAATTTTAATATGGCATCCGTAGCTTCAAATGTATCTCAAATTATTTAATGAGTTACGGAATGTAAAACGTAACTTGACATTTATCACAAACATTTTCAATCTAAACATCCATCATTGTCAGTTGCAAATTAATTTGGTAATTTTTTTTCGAAGGAAAGCTAATTGCTGCATTTGGTTCCATTCAAATTTTGTGGCGATCTGTTTTAAGCTTATTTGGGCAAATATTTGTTTTTAGTGTTACATAAATAAGAAAATTATAAACATTTCAATGCAGTAAGAATCATAATACCTGCTAAGATCCGGGTGTTCAATTGCTTTAAAATATTCAATTACAATTTTCAGGCCACCGATATATTCTTATTTATTTAGTTAGTATATCTTATTCACTTTATTGTAAGCCAAGATTGTATGTATACAGGATTTTTTTTATACCACTGAGATGGCAGATTAGTCCACCTGATGGAAAGTGGTCACCGTAGCTTATGGACGTTTGAACCCCAGAGGTGTGGTACACGCAATGCCAACTCTGTAAAAACCTTCGAAGACCCCTTTTGAAGAACCCCATACCGTAAATATTCGGTAAAACCCAAGCCGGGAGTCCCTCGTCAAGATATCAGTAAATTAGGAACTTAGCCTAAAAATAGCAATTTATAATACCTAATTTTAAATAAAAGGTAATAAAAGGTTTTGAATAAAAGATATATAGGAAGCCTCAGGTCCCGTAAACCAATAAAATAACTAACTTATTTCATCTATGTGTTTTACTTTGATTGAGAGATGACGCGGGGAATGCGTTTCCTCGCTCTCATTCCTGATGACTGCATCTGTAGCGCGGTGGGAGTTTATCCGACTGATACGCAAGAGGTCGTGAGTTCGATTCCCACCCAGGATAAAACTTTGTGTGAGGGGCACGATGGTTTATTCTGCGTCTGTGTGTTATTTAAATATCGAATTGTAGGGTGAGGGAAAACGGTTATAATTATACTCACAATATGGCTAAAATCATTTTAGAGTTGTGACGCTCCAGTAGTTGTGAATATCTTTAGGTTGGCCTGGCTTCTGTCTGCGGTTCTACACGAACCAACAAGAATATTTCCATTGTGGAATTTATCCTGCAAATAGAAACATCCCCATAGTAATTATGTTGTCATTTATGAAATTAATAGGTTATATTTAATATTGGTTTTTGGTAATATAAAAGTAAATTTATTGTAACTCACTATTTTGTAAATATTTAATATCGTACGTCTGCTTTGCGACGGCGACGTCAGATGTTGTATGGGTGAACGGAAGATCAATGCTGTGATGGACAAAGTGCCATCTTACAGTGTTTGCTGAGTGTCATCCATATTGCAGACACAGCATGCTTATGTTTTCGCATTTCCACAATAACACGTGCCGTTACGTAGTAATTTTCAATATTTAAAATATTTATTGATAAGCGTGGCAAAATTTGGCACATGGTTGGTGACAAAGACATTAATATTGTTGTTATTTGTCTTTGCCCACTTTGGGCACGCCTATGAAACTCCCATACAGCCTTGTCGTCAGTGTAGATTTTTATTTTAGCATTTAAGGACATTTATGTTTAATATAATATCTGTAAAGTACGTTGTGCTATTGCAATAAAATATTTTCATTCTTTCTTCCTTATCTATCTATAATATGTATGTATTTAAAAACATATAAGTATGTTTATCAGTTATCTGGTTACCATAGTACAAGCTTTGCTTAGTTTGGAATCAGATGGCGTTGTGTGGGTTGTCCCAACAATATAAAAAAGAAATCCTGCTATGTAGGTAACAGAAACAGTGTGTGGGTCCGCCCTACCCACTTCATCCTAACCGGGTTGCAGAATAGGCCTGAGTGCTATTCAGCGCGTTCCGACTATGGGTTATGCCCCATCACAAGGCTCCCTTCGGGAACTAGATGTCTAGCCCCCACTAAAGTTTCATACATGCAAGTCAGGGTACCCAAATATTTTTTTACATGATGGTCGTTAAGCCCAGTTGAAGGTAAACATAAAGAGAAAAATAAATAAAATTAGTTTTTTTTTAAGTTAGAAATAACGCTTATTTACTTAATTAGATTATAAATGCAGAAAATTGAACCACATGAACGAGTGTATAAACTGTCTATGATAATAAATGAAAGTATCTATAATGGTGAAGTAGAATTTCTGTTGTCTGATTCGCGGTTCCGTAGGGTTTGCTATAATACACTGATTCATCAAGTTAAATGAGCGTCTTTCTATCTTAATATATATTCTACTGCACGTGTGTATGTCACTGAACTCCTCCTAAATAGCTGGGCTATAATGATTTTTTTGTATGGTTTAGATTCGCATATAAAAAGGCGCTGACGTAGGTATACTGCAGGACAACATGTAATATAAAAACGATATGTTATTTAGTCATGTCATTTACTTAAAAGTTGAAAAGCTGGGAAAATACTAACGGGTGGAATTTTTACACAATAGTAAGTCTTTTTTAAATATGGTAAATGCGAATTATATTTATTTTAATTATTTATCAGTGAAATGTATGTTTGGGTTCACTTTTATTTAACAACTAGAAACAACTATAATTCAGCTGTTTGAAATCCCTGGAAGCGACTGCCGTTTGTTGTTAAGGGCCCCGGATATCTTTGTGGGCATTTTACACCCTCAGACCATAACTATCTTGTATTCTATATTATTTTAAACACAACATTCAGTATCATGCAATTGAAAGTTTTCATTAAAACCATACACCCTAACCACGGGACCCTAAATATTATAACGTGAACTCATCCGGTGCGCAGCAAACGGAAATAATAAACCAAGCTCTACATACCGCCACTTTTGAGATAAGCCTCTTATTATAAATAATTGCTTTGATTCAAGAAGTTGTTTCGTGTTTTTAAATTAATATGTAGCGGAGAAATTAATTTATGTGTAATATTTATTATTATAGATAGATATAATCGGAACACGGGACGCTTCCTTCTATAACTTTTTGTGACCACATTTTGACAGCTATAATCGAAATTAACTTACAAGTAATACAATTTATACAGGTTTATCGCACTAGATAGAGGTGGTGTTTATTTTAATATTCTTAATTTGACATTTTGATTATCATTACGTGCTTTTTTTTAACAATTTTAATGAGTAGAACATTTTTTTGGTATATTAATTAATAAAATAAAAATAAAAAATAAATATCCATCACGCCTTATCCCCGAAGGGGTGGCAGAGGCATAATATATGCCCGCTTTTCACCGTGTGGATTCCTGTCCCACGTAATAGGTGGTGAGCCCATTGCCGTGTTGAAATAGACAGACGCAGGTTGTGGCTACCTGCTGTTGAAATTTTTCAAGCCGCCCATAAGGCCTTCAACCAGGCTTAACGACTGCCATTTTACTGCCAACCGGGACCAACGGCTTAACGTGCCTTCCGAAACACGGAAACGCTCGCAAAAGTAAATGCCGCAAAGTGGTCACCCATCCGAGGACCAGCCATAGTGAAAGTTGCGTAACTCAGTGATCGTTTACAGAACACCGAGACCGCGGGGCCACGAACGCTTCACGAGTGTATATTAATTAATCTTCTTTAGATTATCAAATTATTTAAATTGTAACTACTTCTTTTTTTTTAATATGACAGGTCGCCATTAATTTACCGTAATGACCTGTATACACTTACACTTTTTCCAAATTATATATAGATTAAAAAAAAGTTTGCTCGCTGTTTTTTGTAAGCGATCACTGCTTTAAGCTTCTTATGCTACGAACAGCGTTTAATGAGGACCGATTGTTGTATTTATACCTTGAGTACCAGTTTTATGATAAACGGTAGGCCAAGTTGAAGCCCAGGGTAATTTGAAAAATTTTAATACGTTGACCTTCATTGCCCGTTAGTCACAAACAACACGGCTCTACGAACATTACGTGGGACAAAATACAATTGGTGAAACTTGAACTTATGCCCCTGTGTTTTTGAGCAAAAACATGTCACTATGACGTGTGTATGAAATATTTGTATGATGCATGTATGTATGTAAGGTTGACTGAGATCCAGGGTTCGATTCCCAGGTCGGAAAAAATATTTGTGTGATCTACAAATGTTTGTTTCGGAGTTTGGGTGTTTCCTATGCAAAATATGTATGTATTTAGAATTATATAATTATATGAGTCTGCTTGTGACCACGGCTGGTGCAACCCAGTCGAAACGTCAAGCTATTTAAGGTAAATAAGCATGATCGCGTTAATATCTGAAGTTTACACTAATTTTAATCAATCATTAAAAGTTAGTATATGAGTATGTTTATCAGTAATGTGTTTTTCAATATGTCAGGTTTGAATGAAAGGGCGTGCTACGTTGGTTTGGACACGTCCAACGAATGAGTAAAGAATGATTGACGAAGAAGATATATTGTGCAAAAGTAGAGGGTAGAAGGAGTCATGGTAGGCCGTGACTTACATATGAAGACCACGTGTGCAGATTGTTCAAAAATTGAAAAGTTAAATGTACTTAGATACCTAGACGTGCATGTATGAAGCGATCGGTGAATCTGCAAGAAGCGAAAGAAGTATGCATGGATTGCGAAGCCTGACGATCTGTCCTCTCTGACTACCTCGTCAGGGATACAGCGTGAAGATAGTTAGATAGTTAGTTTTAGTTTTTTCAGTCGTCTAGATCCCATAACACAAGCTTATATTAGCTTACTTTGGGCTAGATGGCGGTGTGTGAAAAGTGTCCCACAATATCTAATTTACGTCCTACTTATCCCGTTTACCTTGGTTAGCAGTTTTATGATAGTCGGTAGGACATGATGAACCCCAGGGTGGTTTAAAAAATTTAATAGGCGGCTTTAACCTTCATTGCCTGTTAGTCACAAACAACACGGCTCTACGAATATTATGTGGTACAAAATACAATTTTATTGGTGAAATTAGAAATCTTATGCCCTTGTGTTTTAGAACAAAAACTTGTTACTATGATGTGTGTATGAAATATTTAAAATAAAATAGGCAAAAAATGTATTTCTCCGATACCTACGTTATGAATGAGTAAACCCGATATAGCGTTTAAAAAAAGAACTAGAAATAGAAACAGGGCTTTCAGATAATAGAACAAATGTATATCCCTCCATAAAATTCTTTCAACGAAATTTTGTATGTAATTTTAGAAATTCTGATCCGTCTAAAGGTGCTTTACTGACGAACCGGTAATGTACCTTGCAGATTTTGCCAATGGTTACAAATTTTTAATATCGATATAAAAAATTCAACATTCGTAACAAAATCTTTGATGAAGTACCTACTCAATTTTTCAATCAATATACTTTTCCTCGTTTACAGCGCCCAATAAAGAATTTTACCAAATTTTCCTTAAGAGCAATGTTCTAATAAAGTTTGAACACCTTCAAGAATGAGTGTCGAAATGAAAATAAAGTTTCGCGTCAATGTGCCTGTGATTCTCGGTAGTAACACACTGTTTTGTGATACACAGACCGATTAAACGGCTGACTTGTTGTTGATAATGTAACCATTAAATTTTATATTAAAAGATTATTAGAACTAAATTCCTGAACGCGGCTAACGGGTAGTGCAAAGGTAGGCAGTGTAAGTGAAGTGCATCATGCATCGTTTTTAATGTACAAACACAAAGTCTTTCTTTCTGTCAGTTTGTTCTCTAAATGACAATTTTCTTTAGATCTCTAAACAGTCTAAATAATTAAAACACTAGTTAGAGAGGACAGGTCGTCAGACTTCGCGATCCATGCATACTTCTTTCGCTTTTTGCAGATTCACCGATCGCTTCATACATGCACGTCTGGGTATCTAAGTACATTTAACTTTTAAATTTTTGAACAATCTGCTCACGTGGTCTTCATATGTAAGTCACGGCCTACCACGGCTCCTTCTACCCTCTACTTTTGCACAATATATCTTCTTCGTTAATTGTTCCTCACTCATTCGTTGGACGTGTCCAAACCAACGGAGCTCGCCCTTTTCTAGCTTAACGCTGACACTTTCATTCAATCCTGCCATATTGCATATCACTTCGTAAAAGGCGGAATAGATTTGAAGAAGCCTTTCACTGGTAAATTATTAAGATTAACTTGGGCTACATTTGTCTCCGCATTCCTACGAGAACGTGAACTACGAAAATGAAACCGCAGGGTTATCATACATACATACATACATATTGTCACGCCTTTATTCCCGAAGGGTTAGGCAGAGGCATTTTAAACGCCCACATTATCGCTAGTTAAAAAAAACTGTTACGCTGCGCTGACTAAATTTTTAGACAGTGTGTAATCCACACACGCGACGTTTAACGAATAAATGGGTTCATTAGGTGGAATTAAAGACAAAAGACAATCGTTCTAGGGTTACCCACTAGTAATCAGCGTAATTGCTCACCGAACTGTTCAGTATTTTCCTTTATAGCGTTGATAGAGTTTCTTTTTAATAGATATTATTACTAAGAATCATGTCACTTTGAAACTAATACTAAAATTTTCATTTTAAGTCCATCTTAAGTGTTTTCTTCATAGATATCCTCAAGAGGTTTAGATAAGACTGCGTTCTGGACATAGGCCTTGAAATAGCTTTTTACACATGATAAAAAATATTTCTTCCCCTAACTGTACAATTTGCGACGTTAGAGGAGGATATTATTTGCGGCATTTACATTTGCGAGCGTTTCCGTGCTTCGGAAGGCACGTTAAGCCGTTGGTCCCGGTTGCCAGTAACATGGCAGTTGTTAAGTCAAGTAGAATGCCTTTATTGGCGGCTTGAAAAATTTTAACGGCAGGTAGCAACAATCTGCGTCTGTCTATTTCGACACGGCAATGGGCTCACCACCTATAACGTGAGGCAGGAATACACATGGTGAAAATTGGGCATACAATATAACCCTGCCACCCTGTCAACTGCCACCCTTTCGGGGATAAAATATATATTTATATATTTTTTATTTTTTTTACTTTTTCCCAGTAGTAGGGAATATTTATTAGCTATGTTACTATTTTTTTAATGTTGGAATCAAAACAATTACCAACTTATGCAGCATAACAATATATAGAAAAGCATAATAAAATAGACAAATGACTTGATTTTATATCCTTAGGACTCAGATCAGTCTCAACATCCAGGGCCATAATTATAATTTGTAGACATTTTAACTTATAAATCATTATTCTAATCAAATCCTACTAATATTTTTAAACGCAAAAGTTTGTAAGAATGGATGTTTGTTACTGGTTGAGCGGGCGAGATAAATAAATTCAATGTGGACTGTATTTGCGGGGAAAGACAAAAATGAAATATACACGCGGTTGTCGACGAAAAAAGAAATGGAAAACAGGAATGGGCACACTACCTTGCTTTTGCTGCGAGATGCTGAGGTGGAGGCTGCCGTGGACGTCCCTGGACTTGGATCCCTGGTTCCATTGCACGAAAACACTATTTATCCATGGAAAACACAATTATTGCGAAAGTTGGTGTGGGCGCGCGCGCGGTCATTGCAGTACTAATACAGCGAGCCTTCAATCCGTGAATCTGTGAGCGGCGTTTTAGATCGCGCGTAATACAGATGTCTCGCTCTCCTTTTATGCGAGACAAGGTAGGTGCGAAAGAGAAATGGAATAAAGGGAAACGGGGGAGTGTCGACAACTAATAAATTAAAAACGAATGTAGATCGGCGATGCAACATAGAAAAAATATCGCGGCTACTCTGGAATCGTATACCGGCGCAACCATTTCCCCCCCGGCTTGAAGGGTTACCTTCGAAAAAGGAACAACTGACTATACAGTTGCCACTAAGCTTTAACTGCTAACTAAACAAAATGCTATCGAACTAAACTAAACTAAACCTAATCGAACAAGCTAAATTTGTTATTGAAGTTACTGTTGATTAGGCAAAGGACAAATACGAATAACTGGTCGCAAGTACGAACCAGTTGCGGTTTTAACGCGAACTATAAGGGTGATCCCATTTGACCCAGGGAAAACTTATTCTACTACCGCAAGAGGCCAATGTAATGGAGGCATATTTTCAGTTAAAATAACTACGACAGTACCGACAGTAATAGGGTTCGATGGAGAATTCCATTTCTGACGTGACTGTAGCGTATGCAAATAGTCTGTCCTCCAACGCCTCCAAAACGATTGAACGAGTTTATCCAATAATGCTTGACGCGAGTGAAGATGAAGTCGATCTTCCTCTATTTCAAAAGCGGGTAACTATTTTAACGGTGTAACATTCAAAAAGTGCGCTGGAGTCAGTGCAAGCGGCTCCGAGGGATCACTAGACAGAATCTACAATCGTGTGTACGAACGGTTTAGCAGCCTGAACAACCCGACAAGGACGATGATCGGCCATTTCGGGCGCGATTGACTTCGGGCGAAGTTTGAAACACGGAATACATCTATGAACTATCGAACGAACGAACAAATTGCGTGCGGAGAGAATCCAGTATTTCTGGCGCAAAATCGACATCAATAAATCTGGACCACCGTGACAATTCACCCTATGGTGATATTCAACTAAAAGATCAACGATATAATCCTTGCGCGGGAGAACCATAGGATGCATTTGATCGTACTCTAATGCGGACTGGCTCAAACGACCACCAACTCGAATGAGGCCATCCTTCAAAAAAGGTTTCAAATATTGAAAAGCCTTGTAGTCGCAAGGTTAATTTAATTCCAAATTTCTAATTTCAGACGAAAAATAAAATCGCTGAAGTTCACGAAGCACGATTAACTCAGTCTTGTTTAAGTCAAAGGCGGTAACATGCTCGCGACGAGGAAGGATTTTCAAAAATCGACAAATAAAAACAACACTACGTAAAAGAATCGACCACGATGAAACACGGCTAGCCAACTCTAAGATAGGCGACTTTTCGAGCGGCGCGGTAGCAACTAAAGAGACTTTCTTTTTCTCTGGCGGCGTGGACACAGTAGCGGGGTTGAAAGGGCTAACAGGCCATTCATCAGGTGGGGCTTGGCACCAGGAAGAGCCATGGAACCACAACGGATGATCCAAAATCTGTGCAGGTGTTAACCCACGAGACAAACAATCGGCAGGGTTGTCCGTACCTGAGACGTGATAAAAGTTTTGCGGCGCCAATTCCGACTGAATTTTGGCCACCCTATTTGCGACAAATGTATCCCAACGATGGGGCGAAGAATGTGTCCAACACAAAGTGACGGTCGAGTCCGAGAATGCGAAAATTCTATCTATATTAATGCGGTTGCGACAACTACTAACAATCGAACTAATGAGCTGGGCTAGAACCAATATAGCGCACAGCTCGAGACGAGCGAGAGAGACTACCTTACTAGGGGCTACTTTAGATTTAGCGCTGATAAGGTGAAATGAAAGGTCATCACCGTTACAAACGTGGAAGTACACAACACCCCCATACGCTTTCTCACTAGCGTCAGCGAAACCTAAAACAGTTACCATACTATCATCGGAGATACCAACATGGTGCGGTATTCTAATTTGCTCGAGCATAGGAAGCTCGGCTCTAAAGCGGTCCCACAATTTAATGACGTGGTCAGGAGGAGTGTCGTCCCAGTCACAGTTGGACAGCCAAAGTTCTTTTATGAGAAGCTTTGCGATCAAGACGACAGGTCCTACAAATCCCATTACATCCCATATGCGTGCGACACACAACAATATGGTGCGCTTAGTGCAGGTGACGGTGTAGGACAAACCTTCAAACTAAACATGTCGGACGAAGGTAACCAACGCAAACCGACAACCTTGTGCGTATCATTACTATCAAACTCCTTGACAGTGGATAAGCGATGCGACGGTGGAATCGAATCCAAAACCGTTTGCGAATTACTAGTCCATTTTACGAGATCAAATGACCAGTCTTCATGAGATCAATTACTTCAGCCGCAGTTGCGACAGCTTGATCTTCGGTCTGCACAGAATAAATATAATCATCCATGTACAGACCAGTTTCTACAGTCTCCTTTGCCTTCGGGTAACTGTCGCCCTCATCGGCGGCGAGCTGCTTGACAGTGCGAAGAGCGTGGAAGGGACTGGATTTAAGTCCAAAACAAACGCGATTAAATTCGTAAAGGTTCCTGCGTCGAAAATGTAATTCCTTCAAAATCAATAAACTAAAAGTAAGTAAGCGACCATTTATAACAACATATATGAAAATAAAAAAAAAACTTACTACTCAGGGTACAATCCACTGATGAATTACATACGGCACTTCCATCAGGTCAAGAGTTATGACGACTTCTGTGTGTAATACCATTACCACAACAGATTCAACAAACAAAAATATGCCCTTGTCTTTATTACAGGACCCAAAAAGGTGGTCGTGAGAAGTTGAATTAGTTATTATGATACAAAACAATCGATAAATACAAACGCGAACTATATAATTAAATAGTTGAAAATATAATTTTAATAAGTCACTTTGTTTGTTTACATTCGTCATTCAAGGTCGTTCGACTTCGATGACAGGTTAATCAGTGTTGCTAGAAGATGAAAACTAAAATACCCAATACGTTTTATCTTTTATAGAAATATGCATTTATTTAAACATATTTAGTATTTAAGGCATATAGAAGTATTTTAAATAAACAATAAAATAATCACACAAAATATTGCGTACAGTTTCAGTTATTAAATGAAATAATAGTGACTAAACTTATTTCTCCCTACTCTTGTTATTATTTTTATTTTATGTAACATGAGGGTGACAATCAAAATGATATCCGTTTGTAAGCCAATACAATTTTTTTTTTAATTCGTCTTAAATATCAGATAAGTGGTTACAACCAAATTGTCATTAATATTTATTGTATAATAAATAAAATTTATTACAAGTTTTGTAACTTCCCAAAGCTGCTGTCCGCGCTCAGGCCAGATTCGGTCACTGTCCTTTATCATACTTAATTGAAAAACGACTATTTACCAATTAAACACATATTTGTTCCAATCCGGGATTCAAACCCGATACCTCAATACTGCAGTTGCATGCACTTACCCCTGAGCCATCACAGCAGTCTATAATCTATATTTATTCTTTTATATAAAGCTGTAGAGTCTGTTTGTTTGTTTGTAAAAACGTTGTTTGTTTGTTTGTTTTTTTGTTAAACGCGCTAATCTCAGGAAATACTGGTCGAATTTGAAAAATTGATTTTGTTTTGGATCATTTTGTGTTGGTGTTATTTATCTATAATATGTATGTATTTAGAAAATAGAAGTATGTTTATCAGTTATCTAGATCCCATAACACAAGCTAATATTAGCTTACTTTGGGCTAGATGGCGCTGTGTGAAAAGTGTCCCACAATATTTATATTTATCGAGGAAGACTATATAGACTATTTATATCATCTCGCTACTACCCAGGCGTAAATAATAAATAAATAAATCAGTAAATATAAATCAATAAATGTAAATATAAATGTGAACAAATCGGGCAATTTTTATACAGTAATGTAAAATGTATAAACGACGGAATTAAATAGGACCATCGGGATATCGAAATATGTCACGGGCGAAGCCGTGGGAGTTACCTAGTGTAATATAACGGTATAAAGAAGTGACCACAAATATGTTCATTTGTATCCGATACAGTAAGCTTAATAAGAGTTGTATCACCAGTTGATATGTATTGAAATGGAAAGAATCGACATTCCTAGTTATCGCACGTGAGCATTGTAGGTAATGTAAGCGCCACACCTGAGCTGCGGTTCAAATTAGTGATGTACTATCAATTTTGTCGATATAATTTTAAATAATATAAGTACAACACAGATTTTACTATAGTGATTTTATATGACAATGGAATAATAAGTATTTATTTGAATTAAGATTATAAACAAAACAAAAGCGTTGCCCTGTTTATAGTATTACACTACACCTTCAGCTATCTATTTTTTTATGCCACTGAGGTAAGCATACGGCCCACCTGATGAAAAGTGTAGCCTATGGACGTTTGCAACACCAGAGGTGCAGCACTCACTCTGCCGACCCTTTTAAAACCTTCTAAGACACCTTTTGAAGAACCCCATACTGTAGATGTTCGGGAAAACCCAGGCAGAGAGCTCATTTCTCAACCTAAGCGTACGCGGAATAAAGCCCCACATGGATTTGGAGCGCCTGTGCACTTTATTTGTAGGCTAGTGGCAGCTATTCTTTGACTTTCAATTTTTGCCGTCTGATCTCTTAACTCTAAGTGCCCTTTGTGTCGTTATCTCGTCAGTTATCAAGCACGTGCATGGCTAATATGTAAAATAATTTAAGCCCAGGCACTCATTGTCCATTGCACATAGACTTCCTAGAATCCTTATACCATTAACATCGATAAACATTGCATCGATAATAGGTTAGATAATGCATTATATGATAAAATCAGCACACCACTCAACTCAATGAAATAGGAGCGGCTAATAGTAGATATACGTTAATTGGTATAGTAAAACTTAAAATAAGAGTTTAATCATCTTACGAATTTAGTAGTATTTTATATTTGGAAATTAAATAGAGATATTTCTATGTTCCCAGCGTTTGTGCCCAGTAGTCGTAGAAGCTTGCGGCTTAGCCAAAAAGCTAGAACCCTTAGTTTTTTTAATTTCTTCCCTAATTTTCAATAGCTGTGCAGTATTTGGTAAGATATTAACAATATTGGGCGGCAGCTATTGGGTAGGTCTTCAATCAAGTCTGATATTTGATATTAACATTGTTCTAAGATCTGCTCCGTGACTTCGTCCGCAATTATAATTATGGAAAATAATATATTACGATTGACGAAGAATATATATTGTTCAAAAGTAGAGGGTAGAAGGAGTCAGGGTAGGCCGAGACTTACATATGACGATCACGTGAGCAAATTGCTCAAAAACGGATAGGTCAAAAGTACTCGGATACCCAGACGTGCGTGTATGAAGCGATTGATGAATCTCGAAGAAGCGTAAGAAGTATGCATGGATCGCGAAGCCTGGCGAACTATCTGAAGATAGTTAGTTAGTTAGAAAATAATATCTGTAAGTATCTGTATCTTAAACAAATAGATATTCTTTATTTTAGGTTAAAATAAACATAGTAAAAATTAAATCTCCAAATCATTCGCATATTATGTTTTTCTTAATTCTTACTAAAATTCGTCATATAGGTAAGATAATGAACAGTTCCCAATATAATCGTAAAGCTTAGTCTTACCGTATCATGAATTTTGAAATGACTTAAATTGCTCTAATCTCAAAAGTACTCTAAACTATAGTTGAAATCGCGAACTCTGTAATCAAATTGAAGCACTCTAAAACTACTATTCATAGAATACAAAGCGGTTCATCTAAATCTAAAACTGCTAAAATGATCGCAGAGTACGATATTCTATAATTAATAGTTCAAATGCGATCACTTTAGTGCTTTCACGTGGCTTAATGGACCAACGGGCGGATTTTGGAGGCTTTATTATATACAGATATTGAATAGTGACATAGATGTGCTTGGTAAATTGTGTTTAATTATTTTGAAGCGCTCAAGCCCTACAGCGTTGTTATTTATCTATCACGCCTTATCCCTGAAGGGGTGGCAGAGGCATATTATATGCCCACTTTTCACCATATGTATTCCTGTCCCATGTGTGGGGGGTGAGCCCATTGCCGTGTTGAAATAGACAGACGCAGGTTGTAGCTACCTGCCCTTACATTTTCTTGAAGACTGCCATGTTACTGGTGCCTTCCGAAACATAGAAACGCTCGCAAATGTAAATGTGACAAAGTGGTCACCCATCCAAGGACCGCTATAGTGAAAGTTGCGTAACTCAGTGATTGTTTACAGAACCCTGAGTCCGCGGGGCCACGAGCGCTTCAGTGTTTTGTAAACGATCAATATAATATCTTACGTTAAGAGTTCCTAGCGTTTATATGCTCACGATGGCTGCCCTGGGACTCCTAACCATAGGTGGAAGGGCACCGTGAAGTTTTAGTTGGTAGAAATCCAGCATAGAATCCACGACGATATCCACACTTAAAAAAAAGCTGTTAGAAACGCTCGTTTCCCCGCCTGACTCAGTGTTCTGTAAACGATCACTGCGTTAAACAACTTTTGCTAAAATTAATTTTCACGGATGGGTTAATTTGAAAGCGTTTCCGTGCTTTGGAAGGCACGTTAAGTCGTTGGACTCGACTGCCAGCAACATGGCGGTCGTCTTGAAAAATTTTAACAGAAGATAGCTACAACCTGCGTGTGTCTATTTTAACATGGCAACGGGCTCACCACCTATTACGTGGGACAGGAATATACACGGTGATAGGTGGGCGTAAATATGCCTCTGCCTCCCCTTCGGGGATAAGGCGTGATTGATAGACAAAAAAATACGAAGACTGTTTGTGCTTTTATTGAGCGCTTTTGTGCTTCGAATGGCACGTTATGTAATTGGCCTCGGGTGCCAGTAACGAGTTAGTCGTTAAGCCAAACGTCGATATCTGTTAAGCGACTTTAAAAAAATTCAGCAATAAATAGATAGCCACAGTCTGTCCTTAAACGATTCAACATCGCAACATGATTGGCAATGCAACAGAATCACTTCCAGTGTTGCCAAGAGTACCTACTATCGAATAACCGCAAATGATTTTTCCGGGATTCGTTCTCTAGACCTTCATAGCAGTCATGTGCACTATACTAGCGGTACGCTTTGATGGCCGTTTTGACATATTACAATAGTGATGATATTTTACTTGCTTTACATAAGTACTCTGTTTTCTAACGTAGTATAAATACCCTCTAATGTGGTCGACTATTCACATATTTCCACATATAAAATGTAATTAAAATTATTATGAAACTTCATGAAACGACAATCGTCAAAACGGCCATCATAGCGTGCCACTAGTCTAACTAAATACACTACTGAGAATGTCCCGTATCATAACCGATATACAAACATTGACGTCATACTACATTTTAAGGAAAAATAAATTCTCTTGTAAGAGCTTTCACTTTTAAGTACCGAAACAAAATCGATTCACATAAAAAGTAATTCTTAATTTAAAATACCAGTCAAAGAAACTACGTATACAGCCTACAAAAGAAAATCGATTTAAAACAAAGCTTCGGAATAGGGTGACAATGCAAGGGCGCTCACGCGAAGTCCGGAAGGGAATAATTTAGTAAATTACCGCCCGGACCACGGCCGACATCTGGACGGCACGGATTTCTAAGGTGTGCGATCCAGTTAAAAAAAAAAGATGTTTTTCGTGTTTTACTTAGATAATTTAATTTTACCTATATCTACGAATAAAATTAAATTATATATAATGCTTTTTTGTCATCACTTTTAACGGTTAATATAGTTTTAATATAAACCGTAAGTATATTAAAACATGGACTAATATGCTATGCAGTGTGTTGTCGTGTTTCGTTATGCAACTGAAACGGCAAACCCTGAATGGCTGAGTGCCGTGCTTTAGACCTTATTGTGTGTGGTATATGGACAAAGGCAGTACCAGTGTAAGTGATTAATCGGATTGGCGCAGACTTCTAAAGCCCTGACTATTTGTATAGCAGTTTGGTGAGTGTTATTCGTTTTAGCCACCATGTGTTTCAATCGCTTTTTATAGCTAAATACCATGTGTTTCAATTGTCTTTCTACGCCATAGCATCATCCATTGACTAGAAGACTATATGCATCTTGAATACGTTTTCTAGACATTTATTAGACTAAAAATCACATAGAATGTTGGAACATGTGATCACAGACGTCTATAGTTGTAAGCAACATTAGAGAAACACTCCTCTTCAGCCGTCTTCTTCAAAATAAGTTTTTGAAGATAAGAACAAACAAATATTGCTTAGCATGAGTTCAAATTAATGGTCGTGCTTATTTGTAATCGAAACAAAATGTTTGGCAAGTTTCTATTTCTACAGTCGTTTCTACCGGAAGCAGTTTTTCTTTGGAACTAATTCTACCCGCTTTCCCATAACTGTGACTCCTGTAAACCAGTATCTACAGCAATGATCAAAAACCAGAAAAGTTACACCGAGCTCGAACTCGGTGAAGTCCCAGGAGAAGTTAGCATGGATAAATTTTTAAAGCAATTATTTTGCTAAATTACTCATATTTTTTTTAATAAAGTGATAAAGGACAATTTGATTCGGTACAAGGATTGAACCCGTGACCTTTGCCTAACCAGGGCAAAGTTCTAGCCACCAGAACTACCCGAACCTTGCCCTGGTTTAAGTTAGGTCTTGGAACCCGAAACAAAATTAATCAGAAAATAGTTTGAGTAAGTTGAAAAAAGGACGTAACGCCTCTTCCTTCCTTTGCACCCTTGCTCCTTTGCTGAAGCCGTATCGTAGATATAATATATTTTAGCTTTTACTGGTCAACTTACTTTCCATTAACTTATGTTGGTGCTTCTCGGCTATGTTGGAAAAGTTGCCGATTACTCAGTTATGTTGAACAGGTGACGCAAACTGCCTGTAGTTAGTGAAATTGTACAAATTTACGTTATACGTACGACCTCTATTATTGAACGACGTGCGCGTGATATTTGTCTAGTCCGAGAGACTGCTACAAGAAAAATGGAAAGTTTGATTCCCGGGTCAGAACAAATAATTGTCTTGTTCGTTTGTTTATGTTTATCTATCACCTCTATCCCCGAAGGGGTGGCAGAGGCACACTTTTCACCATGTGTATTCCAATCCCACGTAATAGGTGATGAGCCCATTGCCGCGTTGAAGACCGACGCAGGTTGTGGCTACCTGCTGTTGAATTTTTTATGCTGCCCATATGGCCTTCAACTTGACTTTACGACTGCCATGTTACTGGCAACCGGGACCAACAGCTTAACGTATCTTCTAAAGCACAGAAACGCTCGCAAATTTAAATGCCACTTACCAGCCATAGCGGAAGTTGCTCAACGCAATAATCGTTTACAGAACACTGAGTCTGTGGGACCACTAGCGCTTCTATATTTACATATACAAATATTTTTGTGATCCACAAATGTTGCTTACGGAGTTTGATTGTTTGCTATGTATAATAAGTATGTATTTCAAAATATATAAATATGTCTATCAGTTGTGTAGTTCCCATAGTACAAGCTTAAAGCTTAGTTTGTGCTAGATGGCGCTGTGTAAAAAGTGTCCCACATTTCTGTTTACACTGTTGATTGATGGCACTTGGTGGAACTTGCTACACATCTTGAACTAAAACACTTGTACAATTCCACTTATTTATTACTTAAACCTGACCGGTTTGGCCTTACGCCATTTTCAAAGGTTAGTACAAATACTAACCTTTCAAAATGCCATACACAATAATTATTTTATTTCATTTTATTGATTTTTATTGGAAAACACACAGTTTCTAAAAATCTAAGTAAGTTACAGAGTCATATCTGGGAAACCATTGATTAGTTTTCGCATTTTGTAACCATAAGAACTAATGTTTACATAAAGATATCATGTACATTGAATATTCATGAGTTGAGTTTCTCATATACAAAAAATTTAAAAATCAAATAAAATTTAAATCAATTTAAATATAAGGGAATTGAGTCCGATAGAATTGACTTGAATTCGTTTTTATTATCACTGAAGAGTAATATACAGGACATGATGATATTAAGACGCTATGAAATCTATCTCAAAACGAAGTGAGCCCATGATCTGACATACAAGAAAGTTCTGTAAGTGGTACCCCCATGGACCTAATGCCACCCGATCTCACTGGGAGGAGGAAGTACCCGGGCGCCTGGCGTTAGACAGATAGATATTGGTACTATATGGTTTATACGTTTGGAGTCCGGTATAACATACGTTGGAATTTCCAAACTAACTATCTTCACGCTGTATCCCTGACTACCCCAGTCAGAGAGAACAGATCGCCAGGCTTCGCGATCCATGCTTACTTTTTTCACTTCTTGAATATTCATCAATCGCTTCATACATGGACGTCTGGGTATCCGAGTACTTTTGACTTTTCCGTTTTTGAGCAATCCGCTCACGATGATGATAAGATGGGATTTCCACATGTTAATAAAATCTACCCGAGCTAACGGTGCAGTGGAGTAAAGGTCACAATTTTGCGACATGTACTGTTTCCGACGTCATTACAACTTGTAACCGCTGCCGTTTCCCCTTTTTAAGTTAGCGAGCCAATCATGTTTGCTTTCATTTTTCAACCGTAGTATCATTTTGCCGAATTCCGTTCAATATTGCATTTCCAGTACTTAAATTTCTACTTTTTTACTTGGTGATCTACAATTTCTTAGTATGAAATCTACCTAAAACTACATTTTCATTCGAACTAAGAAATACATTGTAAGTAGGTCAGTACTACTACTTTAATAAAATTCTTATACTTCCTACAGAAGACGGCACAGTTTCGTTTCATTAACGTCCACATTTCCAACATCTGACCCCATGTAATTGAACTATATAAAGTCAGAAAGAGCGGATGAACTACAAAATGGTTTCTCAATATTGTATCCTTTCGAAGTGAAGGGATAAATTGTTAAAGACCTCGCCTAGTGGCGCCGGTTTATTTGGCACGTCTGCTTTGACATAGCGAATACATTTCTAAACTAACTGGATTACACTGTCGGACATGATATTCGACTACAAAAGAATAAAATAATATAAGTTTTAAGCTTTTTCAATAACCTTGTAAACTTAAATTACAAAATTGGTAAATGATTTTGTAACTGCTTGATACCATGAAGCTGAGACTTCACTAACTTAAGTAAATTCTAAAAGAACTATTCATCAGTATATGCGATAGAGCTCAGATGTTATTTACTTATGTAAGTCCGTATAATAACCTGGCAATTAATTTTATTGATCGGGCTTATATAGTTTCACTAAGAGAGAACTCTTTTTTCGGTTAATGATGTACACTTAAAACTTGATTTATAGAGGATATATTCTATAGTGGTTTATTCAAATGTGCTAATATTTTTAATCTAAGCTGTTATTCTATATTTACATTACGGTTATGAAAATAATATAATATGTTCAATGTTTATTGTTCATATGCACATTACAACAGTGGTCATAATAATGTACAGAAACTATAATATTCCATCTATTTCGCCAGGTATTAGCAAAAAAATGAATCTGAATCTAGTCTAATATATATATAAAAGAATCACGCTTCTTCGGGAATTAAGGCGTGACTAATGTTGATGGTTGTAACGTTGTTATTAATACATAATACACGTTTCTGTATTATATGTTAACTACAAATAAATATGGTGTGTGTACCAGAGCACACAGGTGAAGTGAAACTTCTTTACGACATTTTTATAGCTCTAATATGTCTTTCAATGTTCATAAAGAAGTTTCACTTCAATAAACTTTAATGGGATAGACTAAACAATTCAAATAATATCTAAGTGAAACTACGTAATGTATTAGTAGGTTAGTATATGACAATAAAGAAGAGAATCAAAGCACTAAATATAACAATAACCAGAAAACCACTAACTTATATTATCTTAATTTCATCTGGAATGATGTAAAATGCATACCAGTAGGGATATTAAAATTCTTAAAAATACGATCTACTAATTTATTCATTTTATCATTTTATCTATATCTTTTTCTTTCTTAAAATGACAAACTTTTTCAATAAATTATGTCATAAATATAAACACCCGCACCCTCGAAATGCTATTCAAATTATTCCTAAAGATATCAATCCTCCTACTAATTAGTAACCTTTTGAGTTATCAATAATAGAATCACTGAGTGCCTTGTCAGTCCCGTGTTACGTCTATAAATAATTTGGGATCTTCCTGTCAATAAATTTTCGGTAGGGCAATCTGGAGATGGAAAGGGGTTCAATACAACCGCAACTCGGAAATCACGTAATGTGGTCAGGGGTCGTTGATTCAAACTATTCGACACATAAACTACTACTGTTTATACGACAAATAACTCGATCTCTACAGTATTAGTATGTACTTTGGTATTAGGTTTGATGATAGAGGATGGTTAAAATTGAGACATAATTTTCATTAAGGTTTGCCAATGTCTTTCAATTCACGCCATTTGTATAATTACTTATAGTTTTCAGTTTTTTTTTGCGTCGTATACCTATATGAAGTAAGTAGTTTTCTTTGATCTGGCTAGAGATCGTGAATAAACTATCAACTTGGGTGTAAGTAATATGTAATATGACCTATATCGCCTAAGCCCAAGCAACCTCATCTGATAACAGTGATCAACGAACGAGACAACAACGCAGGCATCTTTACAGAGTTGGGAGGTTAAACGGCAGTCACACCCTCAACAATGTCAAAAATAAAAGCCAAACCAAAGTTCAGTGAACCTCAGGCTCGAAATCTAAATGAATCTGGCTATAGGCAAAACGTCAAGGTGAACGAGTTTCAAAAATATTTATTTGACTCGAAAAAGACCTGTATACCGGGCAGCAGTTACAGTAAACAGTACAGTATAGAGTTTTTGCTTTTGCATGAGGATTGTATCAGGTGCAGCTTGTATCATATGACAGTACTTCCTTACTTCAAAGTCCTAGGGCCGTATTCCAGAACGTTTAGCAATACTCAAGAAACACTTGAGAGTAGTATTTATAGGGCAAAAACTAGACTCGAAATCAAAATGAAGAAAAATTCACTCGTGGTCTGGCTATAGGCGAAACGTCAAGAGGTGAACGAGTTTCAAAAATATTTATTTGACTCGAAAAAGACCTGTATACCGGGCAGCAGTTACAGTAAACAGTACAGTATAGAGTTTTTGCTTTTGCATGAGGATTGTATCAGGTGCAGCTTGTATCATATGACAGTACTTCCTTACTTCAAAGTCCTAGGGCCGTATTCCAGAACGTTTAGCAATACTCAAGAAACACTTGAGAGTGGTATTTATAAGGCAAAAACTAGACTCAAGCGTCGATTGGAAATTGAGGAACGTTCTGAAATACGGCCCCTAGTTATCTAAAATATCTACTAGTGTTTCCGTCATACGGCCACAAAGTGCTGACTGTAACCCAAATCGTGATGATTTGGGTTGATTAAGAACCCAATTACAACTAAAATCATGATCATTTATCATGAGATCATTCCTTTTTGATTTTACAAATACAAAAAACATAAACATAAGAAATGTAATAAATACAATTTTATTGCTATAGAACCATAAAACAGTTTAGAAGCCTTGATTTTGAAGCATTCTTTTCATTTCTTCTCTACTTTTTTGCTGTAGCATACCTTATCTGGCACAATCAAACAAAAACAAATACTATTTATTGATTGGACATTATGATAAAACTTTATTAATTTGTAGTTTATTTCTAAAGAACTAATTATACAATTTATAAGATAAGCTGCAAAGAGCCATGGTATCAAATTAACAAAAAACTGAAAAATTAAATAATAAGCAAAAAATAAAAGTTTACTATTCTTTTCGATAAAAGAGCTTTTCAATTTGGTTGGATTATAATTGTCGTTATTTGTTTGTTTAGATATTTAATTTTCCATGTTCTAATATAAGATTATTCAAATTTAATTAAAATTGAATAATTCTGGATTTTTATAAGTAATAATGTTTACTTAAGATATTTAGTGTTATTAAGCACTAATTTAATTATAATTTGATTAGTGACTGTAGGCGCGTACACAGCTTAAAGCTAGTTTCCTTAATTATTTTATAGTTTACAAATTTAGAAAAAGTACAGTACAGTACCTACTGAATTTTTTTCTAGGTGTACTTATTCACCAAGAAAAAAAATATTGTTCTCCATGCCGCGTAAACATAGATATACTTCGCATAAAACAGTATATTGACCCTGGGTTTTATAAGGCTAAGAATAGAATGCCAAAGGAACACACTATTTTTTTTATACTCTACACGTTTAGCGTCTACAATATGGGATCATTTAAAACGGGACTTATAAAGGTTTAGTAAGGCAAATATTGAATGTAGCATCTTGGAGTGGCAAAGGTCCTTAAGTTCCGATAACCATCATAGATCTAGTAAGTTGACGCTTCTCTGCCACCTGAGAGACACTCAACTAAAAGTATTTGATCTTCTTTTTAGACTACTTTATGGGCTAATTTATTTCTCGAAATTAAACCTGTATAAGTTTTAACCAAATTAGTTTTCAACAATAATAATGAATTCATAAACTTTAAAGAGAAAATAATATTAACAAGAAAAGGTAACCAATTATTTTGGTTGCATTTGTACACTGGTGTGCAAGTAAACTATAGTGACTACACCGAGATATGTACTGTGGACGTTCGCAGATTTTGCATAACGATATCTTAGGTTACTTCCACGGCTGGACTGATTTGCGCCAAGCCCTTGTGTTAAAGTTCAATTTGGATGACGATTTTACTGCAATTTATTTGGAACATCTGAGATATAATTTGTAAGTAAGAATATATTTGGTAATCTTACCATGACCAACGCATTAAAAGATTACCAAATATAATCTTACTTACCAATTGTGGTGTTTAAAGAATTTTGAAAGAGAAACTCTCTATAAATTCATAATAAAATATTGGTTGACATTTTTTTACGCAGTACCGTCTAACCCGAAGTAAGTTAAGAAAAGCTTAATACGGTATAGTATCTATACAACTGATAAACATAGTTATATAATTCTAAATACAAAAATATTACACATAGGAAACACTCAAACTCTGAAACAATCATTTGCAGATCACACTAATATTTGTTCTGACCTGGGAATCAAACCACACTTACGCCACCGAGGCAGTCAAACTCTATTAGGTTCGATTGTGAGTCAACTTTACATTCTATTCTGTAATATTTCTTAAGGTAAACACTGGACAAATTTTGTACTATATGTGGTAGGAAACAGATACTTCTAAGCACTTGTTGACTAGCTGCAAGACGCTCTTAAACCAGGGTCGTTATTCACATCGCCACAACTCCAAACTTGCTGTATTTAGAGATGTAGCCAGAATCTACAATGTTAGTTTGTTAGCAGATACTGCTTAACTTGATAACATAAAAGTATGTCTATTGGCAAATAAATTTAAAATCATACTAAACTTACTTAAGAGTGCTAGCTTAGCTATTTTTAACGGCGTTCTGCCTTTATTTGCTGAATCAACAAATTTTCATAAAAAAACTATACTAGCTTTTTAGTAGCAGCGCAATTACAAAAAAAATAAGCGTACCGGCAAATAAATTTAAAATTATACTAATCTTACTTAAGAGTGGTAGCTTAGCTAATTTTGATAGCGTTCTGCCTTTATTTGCTAAATCAAAAAAATTCTCAAACAAAAATATTATATCACAACTAATATAAACTATCTTTGTTAGCTTTGTAGTACCAGTGCAATTAGAAAAAAGAAATAACCGAACAAGTGCGAGTGGCACTTGCTCATGAAGGGTTCTGTACCTACCATTAGCATTAAAAACGGCATAAAAATTAGAACCCGCAAATATTTATTCTAATTTAATTCATTAAATATAATATTCTGTTTTATATTTACTTTAATCACAATGTAATCCGTGACTACCAGGACTTTAATTGGTCGTGCTAATTAGTGTCTAGCACATAAGACATTTTAGCCTTTTTATTACCACCTCACTAAAAAGGCAACGGGTTCAAAATTTCTTCCAAATCTAACATCTAGAATAGACACATTTTATTTTATTTTATTAAATTTATTCGACCCTTTAGACCCACCCCAGTTCCGTGCTTCGGAAGGCACGTTAAGCTGTTGGTCCCGGTTGCCAATAAAATGGCAGTCGTTAAGCTAAGTTGAAGGCCTTATGGACGGCTTAAAAAATTTCAACAGCAGGTCGTCACAGCCTGCGCCTGTCCATTTCAACACGGCAATAGGCTCACCACCTGTTTCGTGAGACAAAAACGCATACGGTGAAATGTGGGCGTTTATTTTGCCTCTGCCTACCCCTTCGGGGATAAAGGCGTGACAATATGTATGTATGTACAAATATAACTGAATATTTTTAGAATAGATAGCTAGATAGATAGATAGGATCTTTATTTGCTTGAAATATGGTAATTTACACAGATCTTACAACATTTTTTGACATAGATCTTCATACTTCGCCTACTATTTTCGGCATGCAAATATCAACAAGATTTCAAGCATAAAAGAAAAAAAAATGCACGCCCCGTAAGTCCCCTTAAATATTCGTTTTATTTTATTTTTTTAGTATTTTTTGACATAGCGGTTAGTTTGACAGTTGAACAAATTATATATTTACAACCTGATGCCCGCAGCTTCGCCCACGTGGTGTATTCACAATTTTGTACATAACCCTAAACTTTTAGAAAGTCCTATATAGCTTATGTTACTTACGAAGAATGTAGCTTTCTAATGGTGAAAGAATTTTTGAAGCGAAGCGAAGGAAGTTAGCGTATCCATTATTCCCCGATTCGGATTTTCGCTTTGTCCTCGAACTTCTCCCAAACTCAACACTTTTTGATCAAATTTTACCCATAACACGACATCTAGCCATAGATGGTTTAGAAAAACTACTATAAATATATAAAAAATACTATATAAATACTGTGGAGGAATAATCACCAAAAGGGAAATTGACATCGACAAAAGAACTCAAAAATCGGCAAACGCTTCGCTCCTATTAGATTTACCGGGGACGGCAAGTGCACCTATTTAAAATTGGCTCAGCAGTTTCTCAGCCTCTTCATTACGAATAAACTTAAATCTTTCCCCTTTATAATATCAGTATAGATATTTATTTTCAACTGTCTACTATCACGGTTCATGAGATACAGCCTGGTGACAGACAGACAGACGGACAGCTGAGTCATATATATATTAGGGTCCAGTTTCCCGATTTGGGTACGGAACCATTAAAAAATCAGTCTAGTTGGTGATAAGTCTATAACTTTACCATTTGAAACATAAAATATAGTAGTAACTGGTACTATAAAAACTGGTTGCCTAGCAGAAATTGCTTTAGGCAATAAGGCCGCCTATTGTACTGCTTTGATTGTAACATTTTTTTCAATATGTTATAATGTATGTTATATATTTGTATAAATAAAACGATTATTATAAAAGTACAGACACAGAATGTGTACCTAATGTTTTGTGAATAGTAACCATTTTCTGCAAAACTATCCCACTTTAACGGGAGATATCGTTTTATTCTAGTTTTCACATCTTTTTACATCGATAAAAGCATAACAGTTTTGTAGAACGGGCCAGACACTTTATGATACATCAGATTTTACGACATGATGGCGACGGATATTATAGTACTGTAGCCTGATATTACTGAAATTTATTACCGCCAACAAGGTAACCTATAGCATTGTGAGGGGGTGAATACAATAAACGATAGGAAGTAAAGATAGGTCTTATGGGGAGAGTAAATCATCTATTCATTTCTTTTGTGATCCATACATAAACTAATAATAACAATAATACTGCAAGAAAGTACACCAGAATGTAAGTGAAATTGTTTATATTCCCTACCAACTGAGTTCCACTGCTTTGCGCGTGACATACTTCGAACACCCAATTATTATATAGTTTTTTTATACCACTAAGGTGGCAGATAAGAATTCGGCCCACCTGATGGAAAGTGGTCACCGTAGCCTATAGACGTTTGCAACACCAGAGGTGCAGCACTCGCGCTACCGACCCTTTAAAAACCTTCTAAGACCCCTTTTTAAGAACCTCATACTGTAGACGTGTGTTACTATTCATATCCCATCTTTAACAAGTTTTACAAAAATGTGTAAAAATATTCCCAATTCGTTGACATTTATGGTTACTACTCCGCTCTTTAAGGTAGTAGCGTCATAATACGAGTACACAGCTTTTAGCCTTCATCGATAAATGGGCTATCCAAAACAAAAATATATTTTCAAATCGAATCTGTAGGTCCTAGGATTAGCACGTTCAACCAAACAAACAAACTTTTCAGCTTTATATTATTAGTATAAATTGTACGAGTATCTTCCATTCCAAGTAAGCATTCACACATTCTCATTCACTCCTAACACAATTACAATCATTCATTACAATAAAATTTATTCTTAGTAACAAGCTAAGTAAATCACATCACATTACAATAGCGTAACGGCAGATAAACTGTGTCACAATGTGGGTGTAGCCTTAGTTCTCAGGCAGGTGAACGGAACGATAATATCGCGTATAATGTCAGTAGTTCTATGAGTATTTATTAGGGTGCTAACCTATCAGACGAACTGATTGTAGTTGAATGTCGATAGAATGAATGTATTTGGAAATTGTGTTTTTGAATTGTTTATTATTTTGTTTACTGCACGGTACTTATATTTTCGGGGAAATATCTATACTAATATTATAAAGCGAAGAGTTTGTTTGGTTGGTTGAACGCGCTAATCTCTGGAACTACTGAACGGATTTTAAAAATTCTTTTTGAGTTGGATAGCCCATTTATCGAGGAAGGCTATAGTTCTCAGGCAGGTGAACGGAACGATAATATCGCGTATAATGTCAGTAGTACTATGAGTATTTATTAGGGTGCTAACCTATCAGACGAATTGATTGTAGCTGAATGTCGATAGAATGAATGTAATTTTTTAATAAAGTGAAAAAAGACAATTCGATTCGAGACGGGGATTGACCCCGTGACCTTTGCCTAACCAGGGCAATGTTCTAGCCACTGAACTACACGAACCGTATCGAAACAAGCTTAAATTCTTCACTATATTTTAATCGGCATTTTAAGAGTATGAATGTATTTGGACGTTGTGTTTTTCAAATGTTATTTATTTTATTTACTGCACGGTACTTATATTATTGGGGCAATATATTAACTAGACGTGCTTGTTTATTTACTTATGAGCCCCACGGTTTCGCCCGTGATATACTTTGATCTCCCGTCGCACATATGTAAGCACGTCGCTTATAATACTACCATAATGCATAAAAAAGCCCGGTTTGACGATATTTATGATTACTGCTACGCTCTCCAGGGTATGATCGTGATGATATATAGCCTATTGCCTTCCTCGATAAATGGGCTACCTAAAACATTTTTTTTCATATTTGTTCAAAGTTGCTGAGATAAGCGCGTTCAACCAAACAAGCAAACACATAAACCACCAAACAAACTCTTCAGTTTTATAATATTAGTATAGATAAACCTTGCGATAAAGACAGCTACTCGTTACTAGCTTCAATTGTGTGAAATCGAGTGTGGCAGTGCTAACACGTGTATATTAATATCTAACTGCTTAAAGGATTTATGTGTTAACCTTTTCATATTTTTTTAATTAAAGACAACTCGGTTTGAAATGGGATTTGTACCCGTGAGTTTTGCCTAACCAAGGCAAGGTTAAAATTACTGAGCTACCAGAAACAAAAATAATCACTTTTATAAATAATATTTGTTTATTTAAATATCAGCATATTATATGCCTACTTTTCTCTAAGTATATTCCTGTCCCACGATATATGTGGTGAGCCCATTGCCGTGTTAAAATAGACAGACGCAGGTTGTGGCTACACGCTGTTGAAATTTTTCAATCCGCCCATAAGGCCTTCAACTTGACTCAACAACTGCCATGTTACTGACAACCGGACCAACGGCTTAACGTGCCTTTCGAAGCACGGAAACGCTCGCTAATGTACGAGTAAATGGCACAAATTCTATCAGTGGTTTAAAAACGTAGGCAATACAGATATGTCAGATCAAATCAGCAGATTATCAGTCACTAACCGTTTGCTGAATACGTACATCGTCTAGTTAGGTCACGTAGGATTCTTAACTATAAAAAGTGATTGTTTGTTGTGCAGTAGGTAGGTACTTCCTATCAATTCAATTTTAAGGAGCTTATCTCGTTTTACTTCTCTCTTTATACTGTGGTTTTACATTCTACACTCACTTGCACCTTACTGCATATTCTTTTTCATCGTAGTGGATTCCCAGTTTCTTGCAATCCCTAACAGGATTTAGAATATGAGATTCAATTTTGTTTCTTGCATGTATAAAGCGATGAATGAATCTAAAGGAAGTATACATGAATCGCAAAGCGTGGCGATCTGTCCTCTCTAATTACCCCGTCAGGCATACAGCGTAAAGATAGTTAATTTTATTTGGCTAGGAGCAATTATCGTTTGGCTTCTAATTTTGGAATTGTTGAGGTCAAAAGCGGTCTGACCCCCAATTTCGTAAGGGTACCTCGTCCGTTGATCAGCAGGTGCACCAGATGACCTCATCTGTTCATCTCAACTCTGTCTCTGTATCTCAACTCTCTGTCTGTCTGTGTATCTCAACGGTTTAACCCCCACGAGTCCCACAGATGGAGACTCTTACCGACCTCGGTAAGAGTCTCCATCTGTGGGACCCGTGGGGGTTGACATGACATGACATATTGTCACACCTTTATCCCCGAAGGAGTAGGCAGAGGCATAACATACACACCGTTTTCAACGTTTCACCGTTTCCATTTATGCCCCACGTAACAGGTGGTGAGCCCATTGCCGTGTAGAAATGGACAGGCGCAAGTTGTTGCGACCTGCTGTTGAAATTTTTAATACATACGAGTACACACATATTATCACGCCTGTTTCCCATCGGGGTAGGCAGAGACTATGGTTTTCCACTTGCTACGATCTTGACATACCACTTTCGCTTCTTCTACTTTCATGAGTGTTCACATACATGCTTTTTCCATGTTCGTTGGTAACAGTTGACCTTTTCAAGTCGCCCATAAGGCATTCAACTGGGTTTAACGACTGCCATGTTACTGGTAACATGGCACCTCCAACCACACCAAGATAAGACCAACGGCTTATCTTGCCTTCCAAAGTACGGAATATATGTTATCAACAAATATTAAGAACTACCGGTCGTCCGCAGCTCCAACCGCGTGATATTTAGCTATAACAAAAATACTAAGTAATTACAATTCAACCGCTTTACTTGAACCTTTACTTTCCAAATTAAAATTTAAATATAAGTGAAAAAAATTCGTTTTTAATTAATTCTCTATTAATTTATTTAAAAAAATTAATTCTCTACTTTCCGCTCAACCGATTTTGAAACATGCAACAGCTGAGAAAATATCTATGAAAATGTAATTTTTCGTCACCCTCGAACAAACAAGATATGTTTGATCATTTTATTTGATTGATGAAGAAATCAAGATACGATAAAATCGTATCTTGATTTCTTCATCTCATCTACAGGCAGACAAGTTTATGGTTACCATAGCCTGTAAATATTTGCCTCACTTGAATAAAGCAAATCAGGGTTTGGAACTCAGAATCATTTAAATAGAAAGCATAAAGAAAATCACTTTATGTACTATTCATATAATCCATGCAGAACAGAAGATAACTTTTAGCATTTTATTGTAATGCTGACAGCATGTTGCTGTTTACACGTGACAGCGCTGACTTTCAAAGGCAACCCTGGTGATCGTAAAACAGTTTAAGATATTATTATTTTCTAGCTCATGCCCCGCGGTTTTAAACGCGCAGTGGTTTTCTTGTGACAATGCAGTGATAAAATGTAGCCCAAGTTACTCCTTATAACATTAGCTATCTGTCAGTGAAAGTCCCGTTTAAATCAGTGCAGCCGTTTCAGAGAGGAATTGAACAAGCCGATAGAGAAAAATGTTAAAAATTGTTTTATAATTAAAAACATTTTTTAAAAGCAATTAATATCCAAGATTGAAAGTGGTCATTTATTTAGTTACTAGCCGGATTCAAACCGGCGTAGCTTAACACATCAGACGCTTTTACTATCTAAGCTATCGATACCCACTCGAAACTGACAAATTTATTTACCTCTCGCCTTGATTTTTTATGTAAGCGCCCTATATACTTTCATATGCATTTAGTGGAAATCTGTTTTTTTTTCTGTAGTATTTAATCTTATTTTTCTGTAGTAGTGTGTAGATTAGAGTTGATTCTAGTTAGTGTTTTTAATATTTCTTTTAATAACCAAAGAACAAACATAATAGTAAACACTATCTCTCTACGCAGTAAATTTATTTTATTTACACGTGTAATAATAAAATAAATAAATATCCATCACGCCTTATCCCCGAAGGGGTGGCAGAGGCATATTATATGCCCACTTTTCACCGTGTGGATTCCTGTCCCACGTAATAGGTGGTGAGCCCATTGCCGTGTTGAAATAGACAGACGCAGGTTGTGGCTACCTGCTGTTGAACTTTTTCAAGCCGCCCATAAGGCCTTCAACCAGGCTTAACGACTGCCATTTTACTGGCAACCGGGACCAACGGCTTAACGTGCCTTCCGAAGCACGGAAACGCTCGCAAATGTAAATGCCACAAAGTGGTCACCCATCCGAGGACCAGCCATAGTGAAAGTTGCGTAACTCAGTGATCGTTTACAGAACACTGAGACCGCGGGGCCACGAGCGCACTACACGTGTAAATATATATTTGTTTCGTATTTGTTTATATGTGTAAGTATATTTATTAGTAGTAGGGGTTAAAGTATGAAATTGCCGTTTTATTGTAATTGGTTTTTTGAATTGACATAGAATCTTCATGGTTTGAGGTTTTCGAATGAAACTTTTTTCACATGGTTTCTAAGATGTTCTTTTTTAAAAAATGTGAATCTATTGAATATCGACTTTCAATTGTTGTTGTTATTCAACTTAGACAAGAAAGATGGATACTGCGGATATTCAAGTGTTTTTTGAATACGAGTTCCGACACGGAAGTAACGCGGCAGAAACAGCCCGCAATATCAATGTTGCGTTTAGTGAGGGGTCTGCTAATGAACGCACCGTGCGATATTGGTTTAAACGCTTTCGTGATGGAAACTTCGACTTGAAGAACGAGCCACGAGGAAGACCGCTCACACAGGTGAATAACGATGAATTAAGAGAGATGGTGGAAGCCGATCCTAGTCAAACTACCCAGGAATTAGCGGCATGGTTTAAAGTTACCTTACCCACAATACTGACTCATTTGCGTCAAAATAAAAAAATACGAAACGTGTTGAAACTGGTGTTGCCTTTTTGAATCGGTACAGAAATAAAGGAATATTGGATCGAATTGTGACATGTGATGAAAAGTGGATTCTTTATGATAACCGTAAAAGAAAAATGCAATGGTTGACCCCAGGTCAAACGCCACAACAGTTTCCTAAAGTAAAACTTACCAATAAAAAGGTAATGGTAACTGTTTGGTGGTCTCAGCATGGTGTTATTCACTATAGTTTTCTCCGATCTGGTCAAGCAACAACGGCAGATGTCTATTGTGCCGAACTCCGAATAATGTTGGCAAGACTAGCAGTAAGACAGCCCCGACTCATGAATCGATCTTCACCATTATTGCTCCATGACAACGCGAGACCTCATACAGCACGGGAAACCGTTTTGATCCTTCAGGAACTGCAGTTAGAAACCATTCGTCATCCTCCGTATTCGCCAGACCTTGCTCCAACGGACTACAACAAAGGCAACCCTGGTGATCGTAAAACAGTTTAAGATATTATTATTTTCTAGCTCAGGCCCCGCGGTTTTAAACGCGCAGTGGTTTTCTTGTGACAATGCAGTGATAAAATGTAGCCCAAGTTACTCCTTATAACATTAGCTATCTGTCAGTGAAAGTCCCGATTAAATCAGTTCAGCCGTTTCAGAGAGGAATTCGAACAAGCCGATAGAGAAAATTGTTAAAAATTGTTTTATTATTAAAAACATTTTTTAAAAGCAATTAATATCCAAGATTGAAAGTGGTCATTTATTTAGTTACTAGCCGGATTCAAACCGGCGTAGCTTAACACATCAGACGCTTTTACTATCTAAGCTATCGATACCCACTCGAAACTGACAAATTAATTTACCTCTCGCCTTGATTTTTTATGTAAGCGCCCTATATACTTTCATATGCATTTAGTGGAAATCTGTTTTTTTTTCTGTAGTATTTAATCTTATTTTTCTGTAGTAGTGTGTAGATTAGAGTTGATTCTAGTTAGTGTTTTTAATATTTCTTTTAATAACCATAGAACAAACATAATAGTAAACACTATCTCTCTACCCAGTAAATTTATTTTATTTACATGTGTAAATATATATTTGTTTCGTATTTGTTTATATATGTAAGTATATTTATTAGTAATAGGGGTTAAAGTATGAAATTGCCGTTTTATTGTAATTGGTTTTTTGGAATTGACATAGAATCTTCATGGTTTGAGGTTTTCGAATGAAACTTTTTTCACATGGTTTCTATGATGTTCTTTTTTAAAAAATGTGAAACTATTGAATATCGACTTTCAATTGTTGTTGTTATTCAACTTAGACAAGAAAGATGGATACTGCGAAAATTCGAGTGATTTTTGAATACGAGTTCCGACGCGGAAGTAACGCGGCAGACACAGCCCGCAATATCAATGTTGCGTTTAGTGAGGGGTCTGCTAATGAACGCACCGTGCGATATTGGTTTAAACGCTTTCTTGATGGAAACTTCGACTTGAAGAACGAGCCACGAGGAAGACCGCTCACACAGGTGAATAACGATGAACTAAGAGAGATGGTGGAAGCCGATCCTAGTCAAACTACCCAGGAATTAGCGGCATGGTTTAAAGTTACCTTACCCACAATACTGACTCATTTGCGTCAAAATAAAAAAAATACGAAACGTGTTGAAACTGGTGTTGCCTTTTTGAATCGGTACAGAAATAAAGGAATATTGGATCGAATTGTGACATGTGATGAAAAGTGGATTCTTTATGATAACCGTAAAAGAAAAATGCAATGGTTGACCCCAGGTCAAACGCCACAACAGTTTCCTAAAGTAAAACTTACCAATAAAAAGGTAATGGTAAGTGTTTGGTGGTCTCAGCATGGTGTTATTCACTATAGTTTTCTCCGATCTGGTCAAGCAACAACGGCAGATGTCTATTGTGCCGAACTCCGAATAATGTTGGCAAGACTAGCAGTAAGACAGCCCCGACTCATGAATCGATCTTCACCATTATTGCTCCATGACAACGCGAGACCTCATACAGCACGGGAAACCGTTTTGATCCTTCAGGAACTGCAGTTAGAAACCATTCGTCATCCTCCGTATTCGCCAGACCTTGCTCCAACGGACTACAACAAAGGCAACCCTGGTGATCGTAAAACATTTTAAGATATTATTATATTCTAGCTCATGCCCCGCGGTTTTAAACGCGCAGTGGTTTTCTTGTGACAATGCAGTGATAAAATGTAGCCCAAGTTACTCCTTATAACATTAGCTATCTGTCAGTGAAAGTCCCGATTAAATCAGTGCAGCCGTTTCAGAGAGGAATTGGAACAAGCCGATAGAGAAAATTGTTAAAAATTATTTTATTATTAAAAACATTTTTTAAAAGCAATTAATATCCAAGATTGAAAGTGGTCATTTACTTAGTTACTAGCCGGATTCAAACCGGCGTAGCTTAACACATCAGACGCTTTTACTATCTAAGCTATCGATACCCACTCGAAACTGACAAATTTATTTACCTCTCGCCTTGATTTTTTATGTAAGCGCCCTATATACTTTCATATGCATTTAGTGGAAATCTGTTTTTTTTTCTGTAGTATTTAATCTTATTTTTCTGTAGTAGTGTGTAGATTAGAGTTGATTCTAGTTAGTGTTTTTAATATTTCTTTTAATAACCATAGAACAAACATAATAGTAAACACTATCTCTCTACGCAGTAAATTTATTTTATTTACATGTGTAAATATATATTTGTTTCGTATTTGTTTATATGTGTAAGTATATTTATTAGTAATAGGGGTTAAAGTATGAAATTGCCGTTTTATTGTAATTGGTTTTTTTGAATTGACATAGAATCTTCATGGTTTGAGGTTTTCGAATGAAACTTTTTTCACATGGTTTCTATGATGTTCTTTTTTAAAAAATGTGAAACTATTGAATATCGACTTTCAATTGTTGTTGTTATTCAACTTAGACAAGAAAGATGGATACTGCGAAAATTCGAGTGATTTTTGAATACGAGTTCCGACGCGGAAGTAACGCGGCAGACACAGCCCGCAATATCAATGTTGCGTTTAGTGAGGGGTCTGCTAATGAATGCACCGTGCGATATTGGTTTAAACGCTTTCGTGATGGAAACTTCGACTTGAAGAAAGAGCGACGAGGAAGACCGCTCACACAGGTGAATAACGATGAATTAAGAGAGATGGTGGAAGCCGATCCTAGTCAAACTACCCCGGAATTAGCGGCATGGTTTAAAGTTACCTTACCCACAATACTGACTCATTTGCGTCAAAAAAAAAAAATACGAAACGTGTTGAAACTGGTGTTGCCTTTTTGAATCGGTACAGAAATAAAGGAATATTGGATCGAATTGTGACATGTGATGAAAAGTGGATTCTTTATGATAACCGTAAAAGAAAAATGCAATGGTTGACCCCAGGTCAAACGCCACAACAGTTTCCTAAAGTAAAACTTACCAATAAAAAGGTAATGGTAAGTGTTTGGTGGTCTCAGCATGGTGTTATTCACTATAGTTTTCTCCGATCTGGTCAAGCAACAACGGCAGATGTCTATTGTGCCGAACTCCGAATAATGTTGGCAAGACTAGCAGTAAGACAGCCCCGACTCATGAATCGATCTTCACCATTATTGCTCCATGACTACGCGAGACCTCATACAGCACGGGAAACCGTTTTGATCCTTCAGGAACTGCAGTTAGAAACCATTCGTCATCCTCCGTATTCGCCAGACCTTGCTCCAACGGACTACAACAAAGGCAACCCTGGTGATCGTAAAACATTTTAAGATATTATTATATTCTAGCTCATGCCCCGCGGTTTTAAACGCGCAGTGGTTTTCTTGTGACAATGCAGTGATAAAATGTAGCCCAAGTTACTCCTTATAACATTAGCTATCTGTCAGTGAAAGTCCCGATTAAATCAGTGCAGCCGTTTCAGAGAGGAATTGGAACAAGCCGATAGAGAAAATTGTTAAAAATTATTTTATTATTAAAAACATTTTTTAAAAGCAATTAATATCCAAGATTGAAAGTGGTCATTTACTTAGTTACTAGCCGGATTCAAACCGGCGTAGCTTAACACATCAGACGCTTTTACTATCTAAGCTATCGATACCCACTCGAAACTGACAAATTTATTTACCTCTCGCCTTGATTTTTTATGTAAGCGCCCTATATACTTTCATATGCATTTAGTGGAAATCTGTTTTTTTTTCTGTAGTATTTAATCTTATTTTTCTGTAGTAGTGTGTAGATTAGAGTTGATTCTAGTTAGTGTTTTTAATATTTCTTTTAATAACCATAGAACAAACATAATAGTAAACACTATCTCTCTACGCAGTAAATTTATTTTATTTACATGTGTAAATATATATTTGTTTCGTATTTGTTTATATGTGTAAGTATATTTATTAGTAATAGGGGTTAAAGTATGAAATTGCCGTTTTATTGTAATTGGTTTTTTTGAATTGACATAGAATCTTCATGGTTTGAGGTTTTCGAATGAAACTTTTTTCACATGGTTTCTATGATGTTCTTTTTTAAAAAATGTGAAACTATTGAATATCGACTTTCAATTGTTGTTGTTATTCAACTTAGACAAGAAAGATGGATACTGCGAAAATTCGAGTGATTTTTGAATACGAGTTCCGACGCGGAAGTAACGCGGCAGACACAGCCCGCAATATCAATGTTGCGTTTAGTGAGGGGTCTGCTAATGAATGCACCGTGCGATATTGGTTTAAACGCTTTCGTGATGGAAACTTCGACTTGAAGAACGAGCCACGAGGAAGACCGCTCACACAGGTGAATAACGATGAATTAAGAGAGATGGTGGAAGCCGATCCTAGTCAAACTACCCCGGAATTAGCGGCATGGTTTAAAGTTACCTTACCCACAATACTGACTCATTTGCGTCAAAAAAAAAAAATACGAAACGTGTTGAAACTGGTGTTGCCTTTTTGAATCGGTACAGAAATAAAGGAATATTGGATCGAATTGTGACATGTGAATAAAAGTGGATTCTTTATGATAACCGTAAAAGAAAAATGCAATGGTTGACCCCAGGTCAAACGCCACAACAGTTTCCTAAAGTAAAACTTACCAATAAAAAGGTAATGGTAACTGTTTGGTGGTCTCAGCATGGTGTTATTCACTATAGTTTTCTCCGATCTGGTCAAGCAACAACGGCAGATGTCTATTGTGCCGAACTCCGAATAATGTTGGCAAGACCAGCAGTAAGACAGCCCCGACTCATGAATCGATCTTCACCATTATTGCTCCATGACAACGCGAGACCTCATACAGCACGGGAAACCGTTTTGATCCTTCAGGAACTGCAGTTAGAAACCATTCGTCATCCTCCGTATTCGCCAGACCTTGCTCCAACGGACTACCATTTTTTTCGTGATTTGGACAGTTATCTACGTGACAAGAATTTTTTTTCCCAGGATACATTGTACTACCAAAATGCTTTCACACAGTTTGTGCAGTCTAGATCCTCAGAGTTCTATCGCAAAGGTATAAATGACCTTCCTATTAGATGGCAGCAATGTATAGATAATAATGGTAACTATTTTGATTAAATAAATTTGTTATAAACTAAAAAATCAACAATTTAGATTTTCAGTAAAAAACTATGCGCATCCCAAAATATAGACGCCATAACCTTACCGGCCGATTTCTGAGTCTTTGGCCGCTCGCCATTCCGCTGACTGCCGATTGGATTCGGAGTAAAATGGTGTATCCATGTTTCATCAATTGTCACATACCGACGTAAAAAATCATTTTTATTACGATTCATCAGCGCCAAACATTGCTCTGAATCATTGATACGTTGTTCCTTTTGAACAGTTGTAAGCAAACGCGGCACCCACTTGGAAAAAAGCTTTTTCATGGCCATAATGTAAAATAGTGAAAACACTACCAGCTGAAATCTTCACTATCTCGGCTATCTCCCGCACTTTTATCTTCCGATCTTCCATTACGATTTTGAGGACTTGGTTAATATTTTGTTGAGTCACTGCTTTATTAGGACGACCTGAGCGTTCCCCATCATTTGTGTCCATGCGACCGCGTTTGAAGTCGGCATACCACCGACAAATGGTTGCTTTAGGGGGAGCTGATCCCGCATAACATTTTATAAGCCATTGCTGTGCTTCAACGGTTTTTTTCCCATTAAAAAACAATGTTTTATCAACACGCGAAACTCGTTTTTTTTCATTGTATCGAAACTACCTATACAAGCGTAGCGTCACTTAAATGTCTGCAAAATCAATATATTAATGTTCCATTTTTTAAAAATTTACACATGTCTTTTATTGATGGCCAGTTCTTTTTAAAAATCAAAAGAGTTTTTATTATATACGCCATTTCCAAGTTAGTCTCGGGACTTATTAAACGATCTAGCACCTATTTCCCCTGAAACTGTTACTACTGTTACCTAGTGTGTACATAAATAAATAAATAAAATATTTGTTAGTAAAATCGAAGACCATGAAGTACCTTTTGCTCTAAAATGTCTGTAAACACCAGAAAACTTTAATGTTGTGATTTTTCTCCACACACATTGCAGTTCACACGTTCTTCGCCCATCGAAACTTTGAAACACTTCGCTCTACTTTGTAAACTACTTGATGTTGTCGCTGCACTCGCGGTTGTTTTCTCCTGTTTGAACTTACTATCTAAATATCGTTTCTGAGGTCTTGTGGAGACACATCTACACATTAATCTTTACCAGACTAAAACTATTGTCTTGTTCCTTTTTCTCGCTTAAATTCTCGCTTTTATATATGTTTTCATAAGTCGCTTTTACTTATTGTCACGCCTTTATCCCGGAACAGTTAGGCAGAGGCATACTATACGTCCACATTTCACCGTTTGCATGTCCCACGTAACAGGTGGTGAGCAGTTGTGGCGACCTGCTGTTGAAGTTTCTCATGCCGCCCATAAGGCCTTCAACCAGGCTTAACGACTGCCATTTTACTGACAACCGGAACCAATGGCTTACCGTGCATTCATGGAAACGCTCGCAAATGTAAATTCCACAAAGTGGTCACTCATCCAAGGACCACCTACAGCGAAAGTTGCCTAACGCAGTGATCGTTTACAGAACACTGAGTCAGCGGGGCCACGAGCGCTTCGCTTTTATAAATGTAGTAGACTCTAAAGTCTTTCTGCTACACGTAATTCTTCGAATTCTTCTGTTGTACTTATTGGATTACTGGCACTTCTTATTTATTCCTTTGTTTATTATCTCGTTCAAATGCACACACACACGCACGCACACGCACGCACGCACACACACACACACACACACACACACACACACACACACACACACACATACACACACCTACACACTCACACACATATATGCGTCCAGTTACACGTTTTAGTGGTTTGATAAGTAATTATGGTTTAGCATCAAAAACAAACAAAAGTTGTTAAGTATATTGAGTTGCGTTGGATCGATATCGGTACGATTATGACAACATGTTTGAATTGTAGTTATATTGTAAAATAATTGTGGCCAACAGAACTTCGCCTGTGACATAATTCGATCCCCGTAAAACCTTAACCCCATTATAATTATTGTGCCTTAATTTTCAATAATGGATGGAACTCTGGAACTCTATTTTGTGCATTTATTATTCCCGCTCTATTTGCTTGGGTAGTAATTTATTATGCCTATGTTACTTCTGAATAACTTGATTTTCTAATGGTGAAAGAATTGTTAAAATCAGTCCAGTAGTTTTAGAATTTTATAACTACAAACAAACGTTTATAGTTTTGGTATTTCAATATCAGTTTGCGATGAAATATAACAGTTGTATAACATAACATTTCTTTAATTATGAACTTCTATGAACTTCTTGTTGTATGTGGCTGTATGGCTCATTTTCTTTGCCTTAATTTAGATATATTTATGTATGAATCGATACGTTAATACACTTGTGCACAAAATTCGATTTTGTGCAGCCTTATATCCTGCAAAAATAAGCACTTTCAGAGCATGAGAAGTGAAAATAGGATTTTAGAATTACCCTGTCCCTGTAAAGATAATACAAGTGCTGAAGACATAATGTGTAAAAAAATGTCCCACAATATTAAAAAAAAAATTACTTCCACTAAATGTTCCATTCCATTTTTTCAATGCCATCCAAACACTACCTGGACTTGAAACCTACATTCCATTTTTATTTGGTTGCTAGGAGCACGTGTCGTTTAGGTTTTAATTTTCATCATTCTTGGGAGTGATGGCAGTCAAACCTCATAAGGGCGCCGGTGACACTGCCTCGTCTGTCAGTCAACAGGTGCATCACTAACCAGTGAAGTCGCTTGGGTCTAGAGATCTTGGTCTGAGGTCTTTACACCCTAAAGAGATAACTTGTAAATCTTAATGAGGAGTAGATTCCGGAAATATTTTGTATGTCATTTTGCCGAGTTATTTTGTTCTCGATCTGTTCAGCGTTTTCTTGGAGGTAGTAGAGACGATTTAAGCTCTAGACAAGGTCACTGAACGTCTCCATAAATTTATATAATAACTATTGTTGAATCAGTATTAGATTTATTAGATGCCAGTAAAATGGCAGTCGTTAAGCCAAGCCTAAGGCCATATGGGCGGCTTAAAAAAATCAATAGCAGGAGCCACAACCTGCGTCTGTCCATTTCAAGACGGTAATGGGATCAGTACCTATTACGTGAGACAGGAATGCACACAGTAAAATATGGGCATATTAAAAAAAAAAAAATATCTTTATTTTGCATAGACCATTTTAACGGCGCTTACAAAATGTCATACACTATTTAAAAGCGACCACCGGTTCGGAACGCGGCCCACCTGAGAAGAACCGGCAAGAAACTTAGGAAGGCTTTTTTTTTTGAGGGCCTATTTACAATTTAATATTATTTCACTTTGCCAGCAGATCATTTCCAGGCGTCCCTGTCCTGCAAATAGTCTGTAACGGAGTAAAAACCTTTTTCACAAAGCTTGTTTTTAATAAACTTTTTAAATTTATTTAAAGGTAAATTTCTCAGGTCACAGGGAAGCTTGTTGTAAAAGCGTATACAGTTACCCTGGAAAGAATCGCCAATCTTATGTAGTCGACTGTGGTGGACTGAAAGATTATTTTTTATTTCTAGTGTTTATATTATGTTTATCACAGAGTTTAGAAAACTGTGATAGATTTTTCTGGACATACATAAGATTGGCAAAAATGTATTGTGATGGTACGGTTAGAATATTTACTTCTTTGAATTTTTCTCGGAGAGAAACTCTGGGGCCCAAATTATAAATAGCGCGTACAGCCCGCTTTTGTAGAACAAAAATAATATTTAAATCTGCAGCACTCCCCCAAAGGAGAATACCGTAAGACAATACTATGAAAATAGCTGAAGTAAACCATTCTAGCCGTATCCACATCTGTTAGAGTCCTGATCTTTTTTACAGCGTATGCAGCCGAACTTAATCTAGAGGCTGTCTTTTCTATGTGTGGGCCGCACTGCAAATTGGCATCAATAGTTATACCTAGGAACACAGTTGATTCTACAAACTCTAACACTTGTCCATTCAGTTGAACATTGGCCGCAACATGTTTTACATTTGGTAGAGTAAATTTTATACATTTAGTTTTATTTTCATTAAGGCAAAGATTATTTGAGCTGAACCAATGAACTACTCTTGCAATTGCATTGTTTACATCGTCATAGTTATCTATTTGTCTTTTAATTTTAAAAATTAATGAGGTGTCATCTGCAAACAAAACAATCCTATTCCTGTCCCCTACATAAAATGGTAAATCATTAATATAAATGAGGAACAAGAATGGCCAAAGTATCGAGCCTTGCGGCACACCCATTGTAACCATGGATCCTACAGAACGTGTACCATTAATATCGACCCTCTGTATTCTATTGTTCAAATATGAAGACAGAAGGTCGAGAGCTTTGCCTCTTATTCCATAGTGGTGTAATTTTTTGCACAGCGTTTCATGTTGAACGCAATCAATATGGTATTCCTCTGCCATCCCGCCAAAGGCGTGATAGATAAAACTCTTTAGTTTCAAGTGGGACTTCTGCAGAAAATGAATTGGATCTACCCTGCGCATCCATACCATTAGACGCATTTTAAAGTTTCTGGTAGGTAGTATAGCAAAAGAAGCTTTACTTATCCACGCACTTTACTTCTAATGTAAATGTAATCTGAAGCGCTCGTGGCCCCGCGGTCTCAGTGTTCGGTAAACGATCACTGAGGTACGCCACTTTCACTATGGCTGGTCGTCGGATGGGTGACCACTTTGTGGCATTTAAATTTGCGAGCGTTTCCGTGCTTCGGAAGGCACGTTAAGCCGTTGGTCCTGGTTGCCAGTAAAATGGCAGTCGTTAAGCCTGGTTGAAGGCCTTATAGGCGGCTTAAAAATTTCAACAGCAGGTAGCCACATCCTGCGTCTGTCTATTTCAACACGGCAATGGGCTCACCACCTATTACGTGGGACAGGATTCCACACGGTGAAAAGTGGGTATATAATATGCCTCTGCCACCCCTTCGGGGATAAGGCGTGATAGATAATCTAGTTTAGTAATCTAGTTTAGAAATCAACTGGAGTCAACATGGCTGCATGATATATAATTTTAATCACACCACTCGGTAATAACTTAAATAATATTTACCCATCACTGTTAATTGTTTAAGAGGCGATCTCAGCCTATATACTCAAATGATTTTAAAAGTAGTGTAGAACTAGAATTAGAGCTTTTTTATAACAATCTCCATTTATTATGGAATAAAGACATTTTAAAAAGTAAAAGAAAAAAAAGTACTCGATAAAAACTGCCATTGTATCCAAAAACGTTTATTAATAAAACTTTACGGTAATTATCAAATGAATTTGACTCGAGAATTTAAAAAAACCAACAATGCACACCATGTCAAAATAAAAATCAATCATATAAAATGCGAATAGCCGCTAACATATGGCGTGACCAAAAGATACGCTGCATTACAAAAACTGGCTTTCAATCGAGTACTACACAAGTCATACGAGTACCACATAATTGAAAATAGAAAAGAGACAGAAATATTTACACATCTAAGAGTGACAAAGATAAAATTGTCGCGTGGTTGGAAACTGGATATCATAGGTAATAAGTTTTTATGAGTACTAGCCTGTCCTAGCAAACCTGACGAATAACTATCATCTTTCAACCGTTGAAGATGTTCGCGCGCATTCGGTGCCGTTGGCGGCAAAACAAATGTTATTTCTATATTTTGCACGATGCAGGTGGTAAACAATTACTAGTTATTAGCGTACCTTAGGGTTTCTTAGAAGAAATATTTCCACTCGTCTACGATCAGGAGCTTACCCGACAACTAACTCAGTTTATAGATGTGATTTTGCATAGGAGTAAGAGTTTTGCATATTGCGTGTCTTGAATTTCTGATGAATTGTTATTGTACATCCATTTTGTAGATTGTATTAATTCGAAATCCAAGCCAGTCGTAATTGCGAGTGGTCCACCTATAAAGGCTAAACAACGGTCTGTGCTCTGAGGAATCGTTTGATATGATGCCCACGGCTACCTTCTATCATCGCAGCGCTCGCCATAGACAGGGTGTTCACCCTCACACTTTGCGTCCGAAGCGCTCACATACGGTTAGGTTCGATAGAGGCTTTATTCCGCGTACGCTTAGGTTGTAGAATGAGCTCTCTTCCTAAGTTTTCCCGAACGTCTACAGTATGGGGTTCTTCAAAAGGGGTCTTAGAAGGTTTTCAAAAAGGTCGGCAGCGCAAGCTGCACGCACCTCTGGTGTTACAAACGTCCATAGGCTACAGTGACCACATTCCATCAGGTGGGCCGTATGCGTGTCTGCCATCTCATTGGTATAAAAAAAAATAAGGCTGAGTCCGTAACCCTTGGTAGCCCGTCTGGATAGCGTCACGGTCCTACTATACCAGTAGTCTTACCTTGATACTCCTCTTATGTTGGAGATTCGTTTATGCGTGCCACAGTGTGGTAACCCTAACGTGAATGAGGGCTGGTTTGTTATTGGGCCAGAGTCTCAGTTTTGCCATTCATCGCGGGTACAGCTGTAGTTGATAATGATATGGAAAAGGTATTTGATGCCTAAATCGTTTTTGTTGTATTTTTTTTTGTTTCCTTGCCTTTTTTATTATTATAATGTTCGATTGCTGGGTCGAAAAAAAAATAGTGTGATCCACAAATGTTTGGTTCGGTGTTTGGGTGTTTTATATGTATAATATGTATGTATTTAGAGATATATAAGTATATTTATCAGTCTTCTAGATCCCATAACACAAGCTTATATTAGCTCACATTGGGCTAGATAGCGGTGTGTAAAAATAAAGGTCACACAATATTTATTTATAATTAAATTTATAGTGTATCAGTTATTAATTAAAATTTATTGTAGCATATCAAAACAGAGTAATATATAGGTAATAATGTGGAAAATGGTGTTGTATGGTACCAAATTGAGTGCTGTTTTATATTGTTTAGATAACTATTCTCTGTAAACTCAACCACGACAGGCAATTAGCGCAGTACTGCCGACATTAGCTACACAGTAAACTTTTACGGTGCTGGCAAACAGGTTTACTTTTAGAAATTTTCTGTTCATTAGATAGAATTGAATACTAATATGCATAAGTGCTCACTATAGAAATCTATGACGCCTTTTAGGTACTTTGTCGTTTAAGTTTTAGGTTTTGACACCTTGGGTCGAATTGCAGAAAATTTCTTTAATAAATAAATATTCTGGGAATTTTTTTAACACAGCGCCGTCTAGCTCTACGTAAGCTAATATTAGCTTGTGTTATGGGATCTAGACGACTGATAAACATACTTATATATTTCTAAATACATATATATTGTACATAGCAAACACCCAAACTATGAAACAAACATTTTTAGAAGACACAAATATTTCTTCCAACCCGGAAATCGAACCCGGGACCTCAGTCGCGGCAGTCGTATACACTACCACTGCACCACCGAGGCAGTTGAAGTAATTTTTTTATATATTAATACTCGTAAATTAATATTATAAAGCTGAAGAGTTTGTTTGTTTGTTTGGTTGAACGCGCTAATCTCAGGAACTAATGGTCGGATTTGAAAAATTATTTTTGTGTTAGATATCCCATTTATCGAGTAAGGCTATAGGCTATATTTCATTACGCTAGTACACTGGGGAGCAGAGCAGTAGTCATAAATGGCGACAAATCGGGAATTTTTTTATGCATCATTGTAGAATTAATAAGCGACTGTATTAAATAGGTGCGACGGGAGGTCGAAATATTCCACGGGCGAAGCTGAAAACTAGATGACCCCCATCTAGTATATAGCGACCTACAGTATTTGTAGGTGTCTGTGTATTTATCATGTTTTATTAACTCGTTTTCTGTATATCTGTCCATATAGAATTTTGTAATAGATTTTAAACTAACTTTCTGATGAGTAAGATACCCGCAATTTGGACCATAGCATAAGAGTGGACGGAAGAAGCATGAAAATGAGAAAAAATAAAAGTATTTTTAGTCTGGTACAAAAAAAGTGGTACATCTACATCTATCACCATGAGACCAAGACTTTAACTTTATTAAAATATTACTTACTTAGTAATCATTACCGCCTTTATCCCCGAAAGGGTGGTAGAGGCATACCGACTATACGCTTACATTTCACCGTAAGCATTTTTGTTCAACAGTTGGTTGTGTTGCCGAATTATTAAGTCTGATTTACACTAAATAAACAGAGCCAATAGATGTACTGAGGCCCCATCAATATCTTTAGAGCCCAAATCCATCTCACCTACTAGTGGTGCAAAAGCTGATCAACAGACGAGACCCTATCAACCTTAGGCCCAACACCATAACCTGCGTACACCAGGTTTAACGACCAGCTGCGGCTAGCAATGCTAACAGTAAAAAGTCAAACAAAACTTGCTGCTATATGCATGCTACTCCACAAGCTCCAAATCAAGGTAGGGTTTAGAAGACACTATCATGTAGAAGACCATTAGACTAACAAGCCAATATACCAAAATGTCCCGAAATAAATATGAATATTGTGCTACACTTTTCATACAGCGCCATCTAGCCCAAACTAAGCTTTAGGCTTGTGCTATGGGATCTAGACAACTGATAAACACACTTATATATTTCTAAATACATATAATTATATTATACATAGGAAACACTCAAACTCCGAAACAAACATTAGTGGATCACACGAATATTTAATCAGGCACGGGAATCGAATCCGTGACTTACGGCACCGAGGAAGTCAAAAAATGTGACAAGAATAGGGGCAGCGTTTTGAAATTTGACTGATAAAATGCTGACAAATAATACGCCACTGTCTGCTAGGGCAATAAATTCTACTCTATCAGAACACCACCGGTAATATAATGCACCCATAATACTAGCATATATTAGTGTAAGCTGTTCCTTCTAGTATTGCCCTAAGTATTAGATACAGACAAATATATACTAATATGATACTCGTACAGCTGTAAAGTTATTTTGTTTGTTTATTTGGTTGAACGTGCTAATCTCAGGAACTACTGAACGGATTTCAAAAATTCTTTCTGTGTTGGATAGCCTATTTATCGAGGAAGGCTCTAGGCTATATATCATCACGCTACTGCCCTGGAGAGCGGAGCAGCAGTCATAAATGTCAACAAATCGGGCAAATTTGTATGAATTATTGTAGAATTTATAAGTGACGGTATTAAATAGGTGCGACGGGAGTGCGAAGTATGTCACGGGCGAAGCCGAGGGGGTCACCTAGTATAGACATACTAAGTCTGGCAATGTGCGTAAGACTTTTGACTTTACTCACGCTATAAATGTAGTATTTGTGCTTGATTTAAAATGTATTCTTAAGTGTTAAAAGTCAATCCCCGTCTCGAACCAAGTTGTTTTTTCTTTCACTTTAATAAAAACATATGTATAAGTGAGCATACTAATTGCTTTAAACTTTTTTCATAGATTGAGTGGTGTCCATCGCATCAATGTTTAAAAATGGTTGTAACACTGTTCATTGGTATCAGAGTTGTTAAGTAGCACGATAGATGGCTCTAGTCATACTCTTAAATGACGATTAAACTTGAAGAATTTCAACTTGTTTCGATACGGTTCGGGTAAATCAGTGGCTAGAACATTGCCCTGGTTTAGGCAAAGATCACGGGGACCATTCCCGTCACTTTAATAAAAAAATATCTAAAAGTGAGCAAAGTCATTGCTTAAATTTTTTTTAAAGTGGTCTTTAAAGTATATTAGTTGGGTGTATGGGGACCACCAAAATCTCCGGAACCGAAGTGACGTCATCTCGCTTGCAGATGTAACCAACGCACGAGGCAAAATCGGGGGCGTCCTTACAGGGTTGGGAGATCAGACGGCAGTCTCCCCCAAGAGAGCCGGTAGTAAAAAGTCAAAACATATCGACTTTTTACAGTCAATTACAACGGACCCCGAGTCCTAAATCTAGGTAGAGTGTGGAAAATGTGAAGAAGTTAAGATAAAGAAGAAAAGTTAGTTACCACCTTGTATTAACCCTATATGGCAGGTTTGAATAAAAGTGTCAACGTTAAGCTGGAAAATAGCGTGCTCCGTTGGTTTGGTCACATTCTAGGAATGAGAGAGGAACGATTGACGAAGAATATGTATTGTGCGAAGTAGAGGGCAGAAGGAGTCAGGGTAGGCCGAGACTTACATAATGAAGACCACGTGAGCAGATTGATCAAAAACCAAAAGTCAAAAGTACTCGAATACCCAGACGTTATGTATGAAGCGATTAATGAAGCTACAGGAAGCGAAAGAAGTATGCATGGATCGCGATTCTTGGCGATCTGTCCTCTCTGACTACGCCGTCAGGGATCCTGCGTGAAAATATATTTTTTTTGTCTTTGCCTTTACGGTGGCAGTTTACCATCCTAGGATTCCAGACATGCGAGTTATTCTAATAGATGTAAATGACCTACCTATCATTGAAATATTGTCAATCAATCAAATCAACCTATAACAGTTCACTGCTGGACGTAGGTCTCTCCAAATTCACGACAGAACACACGGTATTGCGCCTTTCGTATCCATTCCCTCCCTGCAATCGGCAACATCGGAAGTGACGGGAACTGAGGGCCGTTTTTTTGTTTGTGTCTTCATATTGGAAGCATTTTACCCTACTGTACTACGCTGGCCAGACGAGTTGGTACAGGATTTGGTTTCGACATTTCCTTTTCTTCGCCATGAACTCGTCCGTTAATCAGCAGGTGCACCACTCGCAGGTGAGGCCAGCTTGGGCCCCGGAGATGTAGATAGGGACCCTACGCACCTATTTAATTTTGTAATTAGTATTAAACATAATATGAAGCGCTCGTGGTCCCGCGGCCTCAGTGTTCTGTAAACGATCACTGCGTTAAGTAACTTTCGCTATGGCTGGTCACGGATGGGTAACCACCTTGTGGCATTTACATTTGTGACCGTTTCCGTGCTTCAGCAGGCACGTTAAGCCGTTGGTCCCGGTTGCCAGTAACATGACCAAGTTGAAGGCATTAGGGCTTGAAAAATTTCAATAGCAGGTAGCCACAACCTGCGTTTGTCTATTTCAACACGAAAAAGGGCTCACCAACTTGTGACAGGAATACACATGGTAAAAAGTGGGCATATAATATGCCTCTGCCACCCCTTCCGGGATAAGGCGTGATAGATAAAACAATAAAAAATATAAAATATTTGGCAGCTCCTACGTTGCTAAGTGAAAACAAAACTCAAGCAAATGCTTTAACTGAAAATTGTGTGACTGTTTGACAGACTAACTTTAATCTTTTATTCAGCTCTCGAACCCAACTACAGCAGTCGAATATCAAACGTATTGATGTCTCAAAAATACAATACAACGACTTACAAATACCCATTTGTACATATTATTTTTTTGGTCAAAGAAGCTTATAAGTTGTCCATACTCTTCATTTGTTCCTAAAATCCACATCTCAATATATTCAATGAAGTAGAAAAGAAAAATTGGCAGTATGTTAACGAAAACCAGTAGTATCAATTTATGCTGCGGTCAGTTTAAAGGAAAAATTTCTTATTCGGAACGCGCACGTTGATAGTACGGCGGCTCTACCTCGTTTTTGAGGCTCTGCAGTGATGCGGAAAAGAGACTGATAGATCTACTCACTTGTTGGTAGAGCGAGACATGTGTACTATTGCACCGGTAGTGAGGAGTGAAAGAGATCAATAATGAGACGCACGAGGAGTTGAAAAGGGATTTCAGATTAAGGTCGTTGTCGAGTCAAAGATTATGTTAGCGAGGAAAATTATAGATGAGATAAATTGTTATAATTTGATAAACCTGCTCCATTTTAAGATACAGAATTAAAATTAAAACTTTAAAATACGGAATTATAATTTTATTACTTTAAAATACCTATAAATACATTCCATTACCAACGGATTAATTTTATTGTAAAAAAACGTACAATTATTATTGTTTTACAAATGAAACTTAAGAACTTTTGGACGATAAATAAGTGTTCTATTTTTATTAAAATAAATAAATAAATAAATATCCATCACGCCTTATCCCCGAAGGGGTGGCAGAGGCATATTATATGCCCACTTTTCACCGTGTGGATTACTGTCCCACGTAATAGGTGGTGAGCCCATTGCCGTGTTGAAATAGACAGACGCAGGTTGTGGCTACCTGCTGTTGAAATTTTCAAGCCGCCCATAAGGCTTTCAACCAGGCTTAACGACTGCCATTTTACTGGCAACCGGGACCAACGGCTTAACGTGCCTTCCGAAGCACGGAAACGCTCGCAAATGTAAATACCACAAAGTGGTCACCCATCCGAGGACCAGCCATAGTGAAAGTTGCGTAACTCAGTGATCGTTTACAGAACACTGAGACCGCGGGGCCACGAGCGCTTCATTCTATTCTATTTTTATTAAATAGTATAACCGCCTGCTGTGATTTCATTATGAACCATAAATGTAATTTTACATCTCAATATTTACAACTCTACTTCGCAGAAAATGAAAAACGTCTAAACTGCACAAAATAAAAACCGGTGAAAAGACTTTCGTCCATGTTTTTATACTCCCAATCTGTTAACCTGTTGTAGCTTTTCCGAGGCAAGGTAAGTATATTTTATACATTCTACCTGTTCTACTACTCTTTGACCTACAGCCTGGCCGGGCGAGCGCAGCTTTTACATACACCCTCAGTCACTAACAGAGCGCCACGCGCCAGTGTGCTTTGTTCGAAGCCTCTCAACCATTACGCGGCATTCTGGAAACGAACATTTTTCCACGAAAAAAAATTTGAACAATAAACATTCAAGTGATTTTTTCAGTGTGTTTGTGTATAAAAAACAGATTTTTTTTGTAAGTGTATGAATGTATATTGAATTATTCAGTGTAGTGCTATGCCATTTGGATTTTTAACGTAAAAATTTACAGGATTTGAACTATGAACATTTTGTTTCGTGATTGAGCTTAAGGTTAGTGAAAAAGTTATATCATTTCAAATACAAATTGTACGTCGGCCTATAACGTATTTGTGGGCTTTTTATTTTCTTTGAAAGGGATGTTTTCGGCCTTGACGAAAAGGTAAAGGTGATACCGACCTCATTATAAACGTAAAAAACGAGCGAAGGCTGTCTACATTTTTTATTATCAAGGTATCCTATTTTTTTAGAAAGAAAAAACACTTTATATAAAGGTATAGATATTTTTGAACTGGGTTGTTTTTGTTCGCTGCTCACATTCAGTATCGTAATTTACACGCTATTTTGAACATATATTATAAAAAAATTACTTTCGAAGTTTTGGTTAGAAATAAAAAAAAACTGTTATTCATAAAGTCGTAGTCGTTATTAAAATAAGTTATGTATGAAAGCTTTTTCTGTTTCTAAAGTTAGTTTCGTGTTAAATATTGCTGAAAGTCACGACTACAAATACTTCACACAATACGGTCATTGATTCAAAAATTACCTGTACATTCACACTTTTGACTGACTCTGAGGCGCGGTGGGAGTGTATCCGACTGCTACGCAAGAGGTCATGGGTTCGATTCCCACCCAGGATAAAACTTTGCGTGATGAGCACGATGGTTTATTCTGTGTCTGGGTGTTATTTATCTATAATATGTATGTATTTAAAAATATATTAGTATGTTTATCAGTTATCTGGTTACTATAGAACAAGTTTTGTTTAGTTTGCAATCAGATGGCGTTGTATAAATTGTCCTAACGATATTTATATTTATTTATTTTCAAGAGCAATTTTCTGAAAATGAAAAGTCACGAATTAAACACCAAAGCTGTCGTTATGTTAATGTATTGAACATTACTACAAGTGTTTCAACATACTCTACGGTGTTATATTGTTCAGCATAAAATTATTGCGCTCCGTACTTATTACCATAATCACAACATTAAACATTGTGTTGCTGTAAGGATATTATCTTTTGTGTACTATTTGTGTATTGTTTACTATTGTGTTTTATGAAAACAATGATTGATAACCACTAGTTAGGTATTTAGCTCAACGAAGTGTACAAATTCCAGGAATTTTCTCAATTCAATTTCAATCAATGTTAAATTATTTCGAATTCTTTACACCCAATCCAAAAACGGGATGGTCTGCGATGTGGATGTGTATTTGGGACAATTCTTAAATGGACTGGTTTGAGTGCGCTATCATTTGTATTTATTGTAGAAGTTCTAGCAGTAGTTCATCAGGACATTAGGTAAAATAGTTTTTTAATTGTTATTCCGATGTGAAATAAATGTAAATAAAGTTAGATTTAATATGTTAATAATAAATCTAATCATATCTAAATTTAAACAGTAAAGATTAAAGTCGGCGATTACAGTTTAGGCGCAACAAAAAGTCTTCACTTTTATAATAGTACTTTTTGACAGATTTCCTCGCTGTATCCCTGACGGGGTAGTCAGAGAGGACAGATCCTTTCGCTTTCTGTAGATTCATTAATTTCTTCATACACGCACGTCTGGGTATCCGAGTACTTTTTTTTGACTTTAAAAAAAAATGGTACTCAAATTCACAATGATGCTTTTTACTTTATAGTCATTTACGATTGAAAATTTCCTTCTTTTTTTTGAGGGTTCTAACAGGTACTTGATCAAGATTTGACTAATTAATTAAACTTAACTTTCAGTTAAGTAATATAAACTGTTATAGCATTACTGTTTAAAAGAAATTATGTTTAAAAATAGTTATACATTTTGTTTTATTACTAAATTAACTTACTATTCAAATATTTGTGTTTGTATTAGTATTATTAATAATAATAACGATATTAATAATATTGTTTAAAATATGAAAATTGTATCTAAAGCCCATAGCACAACATCATTATTAACTTAATATTGGTTAGATAGCGCTTTGTTAGGATGTGTTAGACTAAAAATACCATTGGCACTATAACTTAGTATTACTATTAACTAAAAGCCTCTAACTTAATTAATAGTCATAATTCAACGTTGTGACAGGAGTTTCAGCCACCTACTTACATTTAGAATTGATTAATATAGATTTATAAGTTGAAGTTTTATTTTTTATTAACCTTCAAACATATATTTTTATTAGCAACAATTTTGAAAAGCAATTAGTATGCTAACTTCTTCTTAATTTAAATTTTAAAGTGGAAATCCTTTTCGGTCCCGAGCTGGAGCTGAACCAGCCTCTTCTGGTTCCACGTACACGTACACCACCAAGACCTACTTGAAACTGACGAATTAATCCAACTCTTTACGTGTAAGCGTAAGGCAACTTTGCTAAGTGCCGGTCGATGGCGCCTTACGTCGCCTTAAGACGTAAAGAGGTGGATTAATTCGTCCAGAAGACTGGTTCGGCTCCAGCTCGAGACCGAAAAGGATTGTGTGTCCCCGCGGTCTCAGTGTTCAATAAACGATCACTGAGGTACGCAACTTCTTTCTTTCTTTCTTTCTTCTTTTCACTATGGCTGGTCGTCGGATGGGTGACCGCTTTGTGGCATTTACATTTGCGAGCGTTTCCGTGCTTCGGAAGGCACGTTAAGCCGTTGGTCCCAGTTGCCAGTAAAATGGCAGTCGTTAAGCCTGGCTGAAGGCCTTATAGGCGGCTTAAAAAATTTCAACACAGGTAGCCACAACCTGCGTCTGTCTATTTCAACACGGCAATGGGCTTACCACCTATTACGTGGGACAGGAATCCACACGGTGAAGGGTGGGCATATGATATGCCTCTGCCACCACTTCGGGGATAAGGCGGGATGGATATTTTTATTTTATTTGATAATAAAATAAATACATATTTTGGGACTTGTTTTTTAACACACCGCCGCCTTGCCCAAAGTAAACTAATATTAGGTTGTGTTATGAGATCTAGACGGCTGATAAATATACCTACATATTTCTAAATACATACATATTATACATTCAAGAAACACCCAAACTCCGAAACACACATTTGTGAATCACACAGATATTTATTCCGACCCTGCATATGAAACTGGGACCTCGATCGCGGCAGTCGCATAAACTAACTAACTAAAAACCACCGAGGCAGTCCATAATAGTTATATTAATAGTAATATATCACTCATTATTTTCTTCATTATCTAACAAGGTAGAACCCATAAAACTTCATTATAATAGCTTTGAAAACAAACAGCATTAGTCAAATACATTTGTTGGCTTATAGGCTGAACAAAAGTATATTACCACACGGGAATGAATTTTCCCCCACCCTCACCACCTAATTCGCAGAAATTGTCACGAATGTTGACGTCACACTTTGACTGTCCAACGTTGCGCGTGAAAATGTTGCCAGCATTTTATGTTTTGCTGAGAATATAAAAAGATCTCAACAGCTTAAAAGCTGGTGGAAGATATTATATTATTTTATAAGTACTTTGTTTCCTTTTTACGTACGTTGCTTACCCACATTTCATCATAACATACTATATAACATAACATACTAGGTTACTATAACACTGAGTAAAATGGGTACGGGAAAACTTCACCACGCGGGCGAAGCTGTGGGAATCAGCTAGTATAAATACTTATTTGTTGAACGACAGAAGTTTTGTTATTATTCGTGGCATTTATGAATTAACATTCTCTAGTGAAAGTTGTAGTTAAGCGTAATAAAAGAAACCTAATATGTATTTAAAGTAATAAAACATCACTTTTTGCTTACACAATAATTGGCTTGTGGGAATTAGAGTATGGTACAGTATTCTCCCGGTATTGTACCAAACAAAGTAGGCTATGAGACGGGAGTGTGAGCTTTTAGTATGAATTAGTCTATTCTTTACAAACTTATTGCCCTGCTTAACTTCTTCGATTATTAATATCGGGAGAGCTAAGCATATTATAAAAAAAAATTAGCATTCTATTCTTTGTATGTTTTTTGTAGTAAATGTAGAATAGAATAGAAAGACTTTATTGCACACCAATATAAAAATAAATCATACAATGAAAGAAAAATTTTATACATGTACAGATGGCGGCCTTATCGCTAAAAAGCAATCTCTTACAGGCAATATTTGGATGGAGAAAATTGTTAAAAACCATACACACATACATACATACATACACACATACAATTCACGAGATCAAGCGGGATTTCAACCCCTTTCCCAATCTGAGAAAACACTAGTACGCTATATAACAGTGTGTCATTGAACTTTATTTTTTTTAGTTAAGAATGTAAACAAGGGTCTTAATTAGTGCCTGCAAAAAACTATTTTAAATTATTATTTTTAGTCATGAAAACCTATTATTGGCATTCTCTCACTTATTGCTTTGTTCATAGGTCACTTATTGCTGTTGGTTTTCCTATGGAAATAAATAATAAATATTAATTACAGACTCACGCTTCAAATTATTAAAACATTCCACGTAATAAAATTATAGGGTGAGTAATAAATTATTTCCACATTTAATTACTTACGAACTATTTTGAAAAGCAAAATGTTGAATAAGGCAGACTAATTTATGATTCAAATATGATTACGGATAAGCTGACTTGTATGAATCTAGATTGGTTGTATGCAATTAGTAAATTATCTATTCACCAGTCAATTAATTAATCAAATGAGCTTATTGTAATCATTTTCATCAGCATTTGGCAAAACGAGCGATATAATATCCTTAATTGTTTACAAGTAACATCGGGAGTAGTTTACTATGCTGACGAAACGAACTGCTCGCAGCTCTGCTGACTCAGTATTCTGTAAACGATCACTGTGTTAAGTAACTTTCGCTATGGCTAGTGACGGATGAGTGACCACTTTGTGGCATTTACATTTGCGAGTGTTTCCGTGCTTCGGAAGGCACGTTAAGCCGTTGGTCCCGGTTGCCAGTAACAAATAAACAAACAGGGTCCGCAATTCTTAAGAAGATCTGTTACATAATCTATAAAGTCAATTATTATGCTGACTTATTTGTTTCAAAGGCTATAAGACAATTCAATTTCATAATAGTGTCTCTTAATACTGTTTAATTTAAATAACAATGAGCCAAGGGAAGTATGGAAGGCTTAAGTAATTCAGCACTAAACGAGTACTAGATAGGGTCGGTCATTGTTTAGACAATATCTTTAAGTTACTATATAGGTACTTATAATATCAGTTTTAAAGTAGGAGTCAGGATAGGCCGAGGCTTACATACGAAGACCACGTAAGCAGATTGCTCAGAAACGGAAAGGTCTAAAGTACTGAGAAAAAGTAAACGATTTTGAATTTGCAGGCAGCAAACGATGTATAAATGGATCGTGACGCCTGGCAAACTGACGCCTCTGACTACCCCGTCAGGCATACAGCGTGAAGGTTTTTTTAGTATAATTATACTTGAAGGTGAATTGACAAATAATCCTAGTGATTTCTATTTGGATAATTTTCCAATTCTCCACGAAGTAATGTGTTATTTATAAGGAGCATGTCAGAAGTGTTTGACTTTGTATTTTTTTTTTTTTAATACCTTTATTTACAACAAATTATTAAATAACCTTAAAATATGAAAATTTAAAATATATTAATATAAGGAGTCCCTTTAGGCAAGGTTCCGAAGATACTGGCAGCGTTCCCCCTTTGAATAGCTAAACTAATTCTTTGGCCGAGGTAGCTGCCAGCTCTTCGGTCTCCTGTGATGTCGACTAACCTTTTTGCTATTTCTTTAAAAAGCCTCGTAGCCCTAGGACCCCACGGACCAAGGGTCTCGACACCGAATGGGACAAAATCATATTCGGAGCCTAGACTCCTGTATTTGCATGCTTTAGCTTTTTCAGCCGCTTCACAAGCCGCACCAGCTCTGTTGTTGGTTCCATGTAGATGGGAAGGGGCCAGCGTGTCTGAACAGGTTGCATCCCATACCAGCACCCGGCCCATCTTCTATGGAATCAAACTCATACCGTCCGGTCTCTTGCCATCGTCTCTTGCAATACCAGTCGGCTCAAGTAGACTTGGCACGTTGACAGTGGCAAGAGACCGGCGAATGATATCGTTTAGAGCGGCATGTCTCGAGAAGCGGCCTGCACTTTTTTGGCATGACAGTCCGTGATGTCCAAGCTTGTCGACATCACTGCCACAGGGACATTTATGAGGAACGCAGACCGGAACCCCAAGCCGTAGACAGGTTGCGATTCGAAGCGTGTCAGGCTCAAGAAATGTTCCTGTATTTGACGAAGGGTACGCGTGAAGCCAGTAGCCGGCCTCATGCGCACCCACAGCCAAAAGCCTAGCACGCGCCGAACCTGTACTACAGCTCAAAAGATTGTTATAAATCAATTTACAATGTATGTCGTCCCAGCTCCTCTGTAAATTTGGAGAATCTGGAAAATTTTGACCTGGGCATGCAATTAAGAAAGCGTTTCTAGCTTCTTCCAAGCAATCTCAAAGTTTGAAGGGGATGCCCTTAAAATTTTACTTATGAGATTTGCTGAACTATGGACAGAAGATAGGAAGGCTGGTAAAGCGACACTGGAAATTTTGCGAATCCCTAAACCACCATAACGGATAGGTAGGGATGCTTGGGTCCAAGAAAGCTCGTTTAGCTGCATATTGAGAATCGATTCTAAGCTAATTTTGATTATGTCGTCTACTTGTGTCAAAAGATCTGGGTGATTCCAAAAAGAGCAGCAACGGAGCACATATGTAAATTTTGGGACGAAAAGAAAGAATTTTAAGATGCAGAGTGCATAATGTGGACTAATTTCAAGGAGACGGTCAGCAGTATTTTGAAATTTAGTTATTGAATTATTAATATATTCAGAAATAGATCCATCAAAAATCGGAGAACCTAAAAGGTAAAGGGAATTACTATTAACTATTTTAATATTTGGAGCCAAAATATTAAATTTTTGTTCAATGTCATTAAAATTTAAGTCGCAGTTATTTATAAAAAGTTCGCATTTGCTAAAATTAAGCTCCAAACCAATGGCTTCAAATTTATTTTTGATTAAAAAAAGGTCCGAAAATACAGTATCCACATCACCTCCTAGGGTTCCGTCATCCAGATACCAAACGTTGAATTTAGAATTTAAATTTTTGATTATCGGATTTAATGTTCAATACTTTGTATTGTCTTGGCATAACTTGCAACATCTCAGTCGTTACGTAAGAGTTGTAATTCAAACAAAAACATTATTGCTTAGACGTTAATCATACATACATATCGTCAAGCCTGTCTCCTATTAGGGCAGGCAGAAACTATGGCTTTCCACTTGCTATGATCCTGGCATACAACTTTCATATCTTTCACTTTCAAAAGTGTTTTCACGCCGGTTTTCAAAATGTCTTCTACTTGATCGACATATGTACGTCGAGGTCGCACCTTACTAGTTTGCCCATTCTCTCTCTTCTGATAAATCTGCTTTGTTAGTTAAGTGTTGAAGCGCTCGTGGCCCCGCGGACGTAGTGTTCTATAAACGATCACTGCGTTAAGAAACTTTCACTATGGCTGGTCCTCGGATGGGTGACCACTTTGTGGCATTTATATTTGCGAGCGTTTCCGTGCTTCGGACGGCACGTTAAGCCGTTGGTCCCGGTTGCCAGTAAAATTGCAGTCGTTAAGCTTATGGGCGGCTTGAAAAATTTCAACAGTAGGTAGCCACAACCTGCGTCTGTCTATTTCAACACGGCAATGGGCTCACCACCTATTACGTAAGGACAGGAATCCACACGGTGAAAAGTGGGCATATAATATGCCTCTGCCACCCCTTCGGGGATAAGGCGTGATGGATATTTATTTAAATGTTATAAAAAATAAAATTATTTCGGTATCATACTTACTAACACAATAGATTCGATGTATTGTGACTAAAATGTAAGCATGACAAGAGCCCTAAACAGTACTCACGCAACCTTCCCCTTTATAGTGTAAGTACAATTACCTTCGCAGCCAAAATTAAACCGACCAATTACAAAATCTTATTTATAGCTTAACATTTTGAGGCGTATAATGGACGACTTGACAAAAGCCTGTTTTCTTAAGAAACCAATCAGAGTTTAGATTTTCTTCGTGATTTATACGGGCTTGATAAGTATTTAGCGATTCAAATTATTATTTTATTACAATGTTCAATGCTAAAATAGTAAAGACAGCAATCCTCTAAGGGGTCTGAGATCTAAATGTAGGTTGAAAGCCTAGCCCTGATAGGTTGTGAGGAGAGAATATATACTTAGATTATTTAAAAATCTAATTTAGTAAAAGTAATCAGAGGCATACTGTACGCCGTAATCGAGTTATATTTTGTCCTTCGCAATAGGTAATAATAAAATAATGTAGCACATTTTTTTTACACAGCGCCCTCTAACCCAAAGTAAGCTAATATAAGCTTGTTGTATGGAATCAAGACAACTGATAAACATGCTTATATACTTCTAAATACATACTTATAGTACATAGGAAACATCCAAACTCCAAAACAAACATTTGCGGATTACATAAATATTTCTTCTGATCCGGGAATCAAACTCGGGACCTCAGCGCGGCAGTCGCATACACTACCGCACAACGCCAAGGTGTTAAGTGGCTAACTATTGTAATATAAATTTATACTAATATATAAAGCTGAAGAGTTTGTTTGTTTGGTTAAAAGCGTGATGAAGATATTGCCTATAGCCAACTAACCAGTTGGCTATAGGCAAAATCTTCATCACGCTTTTACCCCGGAGAGCGGAGCAGTAATTATAAATGTCGACAAATCGGGTTAATTTTTATAAGCGACAGGATTAAAAAGGTGAGGCGGGGAGGTCGAAATATGTCACGGACGAAGCTGTGTGGGTCACCTATACCTTGATTTTTTTCTTTAAATTCTAGAATAACATTTCTGTATGTCATTATTTCTTTTTAATGTTGCAAGTTTGCAACCGTAGTGCCTTACTTAGTCGATTTAGTTTATGATTCGAATCACTCGACTTGTAGGAAAGGATTATAAATACTATTCTATTATAGTAATACTCCAATAATTTTGTAAATATTTATTAACTATTATTTTTGCTCTGTGAAACTCTGTGGGACATGCTGCCCGAATATGGTGTGGACGGCTCGCTACTACGGGCAATACAGTCGCTTTATAGGGACTGTAAGGCTTGTGTGCGAGTAGGGGGTGATGTGTGACCCCTTTTTGACGTCGGTACAGGTTTGTCAAACAGGGTTGTCATGTCCGCCTGACTGTTCATAGTGTATCTAAACAGTTACATGCAGAAGTTGAAAGATTGTGATTTAGGTGTGAATTTGGGTAACTTTACAGTAAATTATCTGCTGTGCGCTGATGGCCTAATCAGAAGCCGACCTTCAGGCATTATTCACTAATATGAAAGAGGAGTGTGAAAGTAAAGGTCTTCGCTTGAATGCAAATAAAACTAAGGTTCTAGTATTTGAAAGAGATGGCGTAAGAACTAAATGCAAGATTTGAGTAAACCAGGAACGTCTAGAGCAAGTGAATGAAATTATGTATTTAGGGAGTGTGTTTGACGCGGACGGAAGATGTGTTTGGATGTAGAACGGCAAGTAACTGCCGGAAACAAAATTAACGTTACTTTGTCTCATTTTGTAAAGCGACAAAGCATCGTTAAAGAAGCACGATTAGCGATTTATAACGCAGTGCTAGTGCCAACTTTGCTAAACGAAACCTGGGTATTTTTAACACACAATTTTCTAAGTGATCGAAAATGAGTGGGGTCGACCGAATACGTTACGAAGTGATGCGCAATTTGGCAGGATTGAATGAAAGTGTCAGCGTTAAGCTGGAAAAGGGCGTGCTCGGTTTGGTTTAGACACGTCCAACGAATGAGTGAGGAACGATTGACGAAGAAGATATGTTGTGCGAAAGTAGAGGGTACAAGGAGTCATGATAGGCCGAGACTTACATATAAGGACCACGTGAGTAGATTGCTCAAAAATGGAAAAGTCAAAAGTACTCGGATACCCAGACGTGCGTGCATGAAGCAATTGATGAATCTGCAAGAAGCGAAAGAAGTATGCATGGAACGCTAAACCTGACGATCTGTCCTCTCTGACTACCCTTTCAGGGATATAGCGTGAAGATAGTTATTATATTTGCTCTTGGACAACGATAGCACTGCGGGAGCAAGCACTTCATGCTCGCGAAAGGGACGGCGTAGATGGAGCGGGTAGTAACTCTCCAAACTGATCCGCAGCATGTAATTGTAAACTAATTCGATACGTTATTACTCGTAAGTGACAAACGAAACAAGCGCCATTGTGCTCAAAAAAACTTATGTAGTTTTGGGAATTGGTGTTTCCACTGTTTAATAGGTATGTTAAAAGATATAAAAGAGAATGTGATGCTGACTTCGCCGCAACGATGTGGCCATAGGCTGTCTTTTAAAGACAAGTCTGACGAGTTCGCATTTTCTGCCATTCAATGCAAAGCGCGCAGTTTTATAAACGATGTTTATAAACTTCTAGTCAGAGTGTAATCCAATTTGTTGCTGATCCAGAGCGTACCTTTTTTCTCGTGCGTCACAAACAAGCAACTTGAGATGAACAAAGTCACGTATTTAAACACATATAAACGCAAAATCCGAACAAAACTGCATGACTTAAAATAATTAAATTCAAAAAAATCTCATTCAATACTCGATGAATTAGCATAGACACAATTTCAAACTAATCAACTAACCACCTATTATTTTTGGCCACGACACTATCTTTTTATTGCAATAAAGCGGCAACACTCCAAATGTCATTCTAGTCTGTAAAGGAAAAAATCAAAGTATAGTTATATTTATTTATATATATTAGCGATCTGTCCTCTCTGACTACCCCGTCAGGGATACAGCGTGAAGATAGTTTTAGTTTTTATATATATTAGTTATTATAAACCGCACAGAGTTTTTAGACTTTAGTGGAAAAAAATACAAAATTACCTAATGAATAATTCACACTGATTTGCATCTTTTTAAACATTGCCTTAAAGTAATGCTCAGTATTGGGTTCTAATTACAATAAGGGTAATGCTATCTGATGTTGCTGTATCAAGTGTTTGATATTATTATTCTCGACCGGAGGGATCTTATAACCAGTTGAGTTAGAATGTAAATAAACAACCCAACACACCTGTTGGTCAATTATCCCGGGGTACAAAAACTCGCTCCCAGTTTTAATATGGAGATACTAAGTATACTCGTATGTTTATCACTCGATACAAATGGTGTGAAACAAAAGGACATCATTCTTTCTCATTCGTTTTGATGAAACCATTACATTTTAAAGATGATTGTTGATCATAAAATATTAAATCATTTCAGCGAACCCGGGCTGTATAACTATATAACTTCAAATATAATGTAAACTAATGCTTGGATTTTTAATTGAAGCGCTCGTGGCCTAGCGGTCTCAGTGTTCTGTAAACGATCACTGAGCTACGCAACTTTCACTATGGCTGGTCCTCGGATGGGTGACCACTTTGTGGCATTTACATTTGCGAGCGTTTCCGTGCTTCGGAAGGCACGTTAAGCAGTTGGTCCCGGTTGCCAGTAAAATGGCAGTCGTTAAGCCTGGTTGAAGGCCTTATTGGCGGCTTGAAAATTTCAACAGCAGGTAGCCACAACTTGCGTCTGTCTATTTCAACACGGCAATGGGCTCACCACCTATTACGTGGGACAGGAATCCACACGGTGAAAAGTGGGCATATAATATGCCTCTGCCACCCCTTCGGGAATAAGGCGTGATGGATATATATATAATGCTTGGATTATGATGAAATTTTGCCTTAACGAATTTAGTTTTTTATATAATCAAAAATTATTTTTTGTTCTAATTTTTATGAAAATTAGCATCCGTTTTTATCGAGCTAAGGGTTTTTTAATTGGAGTATTTTGCTTAAGGAAATAATGATAATGGGACCAAGTGTGCTATAAATCATTTATCAACGAATTTGCATCACATCAGGAGACAGTATTTAATAATTTATTCTATACATACACATTTAATATTAAAAATTTTTTGAAAATGGTATTAATTAGAATATAGTTTGTCTTTTATACTACATCATTAAAACAAACGTTTGATAAGTCTTATATAAGTCTACAGAAAAGTCCGCTTAAGTAAAGCTTTAAAACCGGTATTCATTATTGTTTTCTTCTGTTTCTGTTTACTAATGTTTTCTAATACTCGTATTTTGACTGTCTCGAGTGGTAGTGAATGCGACTGCCGCGCTGTTGTCCCGGGTCGGAATTATATTCGTATGATTCACAAATGTTTGTTTCGGAGTTTAGGTGTTTGCTATATAAATATATATGTATTTAGAAATATATAAATATGTTTATCAGTTCTGTAGATCCCATAATACCAGCTTTTATGCTTACTTTGTGTTTAATGGCGCTGTGTATAAAAAAAATAATTAATATAATAAATATTTTTTGATGGCCATTATAAATATTGATGAAAATGTACAGTTGTTTACATTAGAGATATTAGCTAATATCGAAAAGATTTTTTTTTATTTTTAAACACTATTTTTAAACGAATTTAATAACATTTTAAAAACGAAAAATAGAAACCTGTTCATAAGAAGTCGGATAAGAAAACTCACTGTAATGATTTTCAATTGAAGTGATAACAAATTTTAAAAGTGAGAACTAAGCGAGTTTCACATAGTAGCCATCATACCTTTGATCCCTTCGAATGTTGCTTATAAGAGATCGCGATCACTTGACGCTATATGATATTTTTTTACTCACCCAAACTTATGCTTTACTGGTTCATTCATGTAAGTGTTAAGTTCGTCGTCTTTGTTAAGAAATTTATATTTGTACATAAAATTTTCGTGGAACTAGTTCAGCAAAAAACCATGCTGAATTAATAATCATAGTAACGTGTGAAAGTGAAGTCAAAATGGAGTTAGTATTATTAAATAACTAAAAATGGAATATGTATTTATTATTTATTATTCTGTTGGTATTTATTTTAAAATTGGCTGTGAATAACTATTTACAGTCACACCTCTATCACTAAGGTGTAGACAGAGATAAATTATATATGTTATATTTCACCAGTTGTATTCTGCCCCACGTTATAGGTGGTTGAAACGGACAGGTAATCGTTTGCAATGATGGTTTATAGAACACTAAACAAAGGCTTTAAACTACGCCCCAGTATTATTTGTCGTTTTTTGGTGTTCCATTTCCTATCTCAGTATATCAAAACAATATCATAGTATTAGGATCATTTTTAATAAAGTCAATCACAACTGTATTTAATGTCACTCATTGATCCCAGGGGGCCGAGTCTGCTATTACAATAGTGTCAAAATCGTCGCTCAATAGGAGTGGCTTCCTATTGAGCGACAATTTTGACTGTTTTTCGTAGTCTTACAATCGTACTCCAATAGACTTAGCACGTACCGCGCCAGTGGCCGCTTGCATTTTTGAATGTCTATTAACATTTTGATAGCTAAAAACAACGATTCTACTGCTTGTCAATAGTATACTCGGCCCCCAGGTGCCAAGGTATATTTATATTAAATGTAACTTTACACTGTATATAGGGTAGTCAGAAAGGGCAGATCACCAGGCTTCGCGGTCCATGCGTACTTCTTTGGGTTCCTGCGGATTCGGTAATCGTTTCATACATGCACGTCTGAGTATACGAGTACTTTTAACTTTTCCGTTTATGAGCAATCTGCTCACGTGGACTTCGGAATATGTTGGTCTCAGTCTACCCTGACTCCTTTTACCTTCTACTTTTTCACAATAAATATTTGTCGTCAATCGTTTCTCATTTCTTCGCTGGACGTGTCAAAAGCAACGGTGCACGCCCTTTTTTAGCTTAATGCTGACGCTTTTATACAAACTAGTTACGTATGTTAATGTTCCTTAGAAGAGTCTAACACAAAGTAGACAAGTATTAATCTCCAATATCATTAAAGGTTAGATGACGGTGAGAGCTTTTCTTTAAACATTCCGTTACACATAAAGCTGCTTACTGTCAAACATGTTAGATAAGACATGGAGTAAATTACAAAGTGACGAAAGACTTGCTTTCCAATTAGTGTCATTACTATCTGACTTAAAAGTATACAGTGACATGTATATTTACATTTAATGTTTAAAGTAGCTGATTCCGCGGCTTAGCCCGTGACATACTTCGGACGTCGCACACTTGTAGTTTGTTTTATTACTTTTACGAAAATGTATAAAACTTTGCCTGATTAGCTGACATTTATGATTACTGCTCCGCTCTCCAGCGTAATAGCTTGATGATATATAGCCTATAGCCTTCCTCGACAAATAGGCTATCCAACATTAAAAGAATTTATCAATTATAACCACTAGTTCCTGAGATTAGCGCGTTCAACCAAACAAACAAACAAACTCTTCAGCTGTATATATTAGTATAGATTAATCTGTAAAGTAAAAATGTAAATCAAAAGAGTATCTACACCAATGTTAGTCCGCTGTGTTTGGTCATCTTTATGGCTTAAATTAGGACGTGTTAGTACTACAAATATAAGTGCAGAGTACATTCTGAAAAAAAAAACTGACTATCTTCACGCTGTATCCCTGGCGGAGTAATCGGAGAGAACCGATCGCCAGGGTTGGGAATCCTGCATATTATTTCTTTCGCTTCCTGCAGATTCATTAATCGCTTCATGCATACACGTCTGGGTATCCAAGTAACATACTTTTGACTATTCCGTTTTTGAGCAGACTGCTCACGTGGTCCTTATATGTTAATCTCAGCCGACCCTGACTCCTTCCTGCGCAAGTAGAGGGACTACTTCACGTCAACCTATAGTTCAACTCGATACTAACTCGCTTTTGCCCCATCTTTTTATTTTAGGCTGTGTAGGAAAATTGATATTTACGTTAAAAATCATTTGCATCTTTACCGGATTAATGGTATAATAACAAAATTTGGAAAACACAAAAGTGCACGTCTCACACTGCTTAAAAAGCTATAAAAGTATTATATTATAAAATAAAATAGAATTACAAGCTTACAAACTTTGCTATGAATTATCGCGTAGGGTTATGAAATAAATAAAGTAAAGATAATAACAATTAAACCACATCGAAAGAGACCGTGAAAAGTGAAAGGGTTCTATTCCTAATTATACTGAAGCGTAAGAGAAAAAAAAGACTCGATTAGTAAAGTATTTCGGTCGTTATCGTGTAATCGTAGAAAATAATCCGTAACATACAGACACACGGACGTCCAAGACGGAACTTTTTAAACAGTTTTTTAACTAGTTTAAATAACAGAAATGGCATCAAAAATATCATGAGTGTTAAAAATAGTGTTTTTTCTTGATATGTGTGTGTATATATTATTTTACAAGTACAATATATGATAAAAAGAGACATTTTAAGTTTGATAAATCAGATGTGTTGCGCGAAGTGACAGTTGTAGTACCCACCTCGCTTCGCTTATGAGGCAAGGCGTGCAAAAGCAACATTCAACTACACGCAACTTTTTATACGGCAACAGTAATCATTATTAAGATAATTTACGTTCAAAGCGCAAAAATCTCAACAACAAACAATATTATCCATTCTCTGTAAAGTTTAGCCAGCAGCTTTCCTCTACAGTTTTAATGAAAACGTAAATTCAACTTCAATTTGACCAAAAGTTGGCAAAGAGACTGGAGTTATTAGATTATAGACTAAGTGATAGTCTGGTGCCTTTTTGTCTATTTGTAATACTTAAATAATTTAAAAATGGTTCGGGTTTAAATAACGTCAAGGCTTATTTCCCGAAGGGATAAGCAGAAGCATACTTGCGCGGTACGTGATAGCAGAATTCTATCGGTCGACCGATAGAAGTTCATTGGCGTACGATTGTAATAGTAGACTACGAAAACTGTCAAAATTGTACCGGTGGCTTTCTTTTAAGTGACAATTTCTATTTTATTTCGACACGATTGAAATAGCAGGCTCAGCCTCCTGGTTATATGAACAGACATTGGAAATTCGTGCTTTTAAGTTGTAACAGTATCGGTAGGGCTACAGTTACTAGAGCAGCAACCCTATAAACTTATATTTTACGACAATCATAAAAAGCTTTATAATCATAAATCATTTTAACAGGTAATCGATGAAAGATTTCCTTGGTATTCACGTAATAACCATCTATTGTGTTGCTTGAACCATTACTATTTAACTTGTTTATAACGCTCTTATCAAAAACGAGAAATGATTGTACTACCTGAATCGCGTTATCAGTCAGTTATCAGTAAGTAGATTTCTATTTTGTTATAAGACCATTAAAGTTGTAAACCACAGTGCAAAGATTTTGAAATTAATTAGCACCCGATAGCAAACTTTCTCGTAACTAGATAAAGTTTGAAATTGTTCTGCAGGCTTTGTGACCGGGTTTATTGTAGGTTCTCACGGAAAATTGATATTTTGTTGTTGCTTTATGAAACAGCAGTGTAAACGTTTAGTTACGTAGAACTTTGCACGTTTTAATACGACGGGAACATCAACGGCAGGCGAATAGAATATAAAAAGGCAGTAAATTTATACCTAACAAAGTAATAATTTATTTTATTTAACACGTAAATAGGTGGATTAATTCGTCACTTTCGAGCTGGTCTCGATGGTGTAGTTGGTAAACGCGTCTGGTGTGTTGAACCAGAAGACGCTGGTTTGAGTTAAGCTCGTGACTGATTTTCTTTTCCACTTTAAAATTTAAATTTAAAAAAAGTTAGCATACTAATTGCTTTTCAAAATTGTTTCTGAAGTTATAATTTGTTTTGGAAAAATAATAATATACCTATGTGATACTCGTACAGTCATATTGAACTTAAACACAACTCAAAAATGATTATAATCAGTTAAAAATGGTGTAGATGTGAATTATTTTTACTAACAACTGAAGAGTGAATTGTTTGATTATTGAACAACTCTAGAACACAACCCCGTCAAAGATACACCGTGAACAAAGTTAGTTAAAAAAACTAAATGATAAAGAATGTATTTTAAAAATACCGTTTTGCTATTTCAAAAATCTTTAAAACTAACTCAAAAAGCTCTGCCTCGCGCTCAATATATACGGTAAGGAGCACTACTTTTGCACTCTTTTGCGACCAAAAGCACACTTTCGTATCTGTAATATTAAAAGTATTAATAGGGATTTGAAGAATCTCTACTCTGGGTGTCTTAGTGAAAAGCCTTGTAAATACTCAGTGATAATGTAACGCGTGGAGAACGGTGACATTTTATTGTGCTTATTTGAATAATATTTTGGTAGTATAAAGTAACTTTATATCTTGCTCTCATGTTTTATCCTCTTATCTCAAACATACACTCAAAAGATTGGTATTCGTATGTCGCCGTGGGACCGTTACATCGTACGAGCATCTCGTCCGCCCACGCAACCCCATCGCTTTTGGGTCAGCCTTTGGTGTTGCAAATTGTTGAGTTGTTTTCTCTTAGCATTATATAAATTTTAGGAGCAATGATCTACAAAATATTACTACCAATTTATTTACATATCAGTCACGCCTTTATCTCCGAAAGGGTGGCAGAGGCTACTATACGCCCTCATTTTTACCGTTTGAGTTTTTGAAATTAAATGAAAATGAAAGAAATGAAAACTTTTATTTATGTAGGTCACAAAGTAACACTTATGAACATCCAGATTATTGCTTCTACATTCACAATTACTGCCTGATTCGCAAAGCAATAGGTAGAGCTTTTTGTACGATAGCAATAGTTGGTGAGCCTATCGGGGTTTTTAAATGGAAAGGCGCTGCTTGTGGCGATTGACCGGCTGTTGTATTTTTTCAAACAACCATTAGACCTTTAACTTGACTTAACTACTGCCATGTTTCTGGCAACCGGGACGCCTAAACATACCTTTCGAAGCACGTAAACTCAAAGTAGAAAAGCCACAAAGCGGTCTCCCATCTGAGATCTGATCCTCCATAGCGAAAGCTAAGTCAGGGCGACTTGAAAAATTGCAACAGCAGGTCACCTAGCCTGTGCCTGTCCATTTCAACATAGCAAGCTCACCATTTGTTACATGGGACAAAAATGTATACGGTGAAAAGTGGGTGTATAATGTATCTGCCACCTTTTCGAGGATAAAGGCGTTACTAGTATAAAATATATATTAAGTATATTACAAATAACTATATATTTCTCATTATTATTTTTCTTTTTAGTATTCTGCGAAGAGATTCGTTATTTCCATATGTCTTCTTACACGCAGTCCATTCATCTTTCTTTGTGACTTCCTTTATCTTATGCGTTCCACATTTGTTAGAAGCTCCTCTTACTGACGCTCTCATTTTATTTCATCCCTTGTTCTTACAAATATTAAGGGCTTGCAATTTGTCTGTCATATAAACATCTTGATGAATTATAATGTACTAGTTTATTTAACGGATTTATCTGCGCGGATGTGAATGCAAAGCTATATGAACAAAATGTAATCTTCTTTAATTTTCAACGTATTTTCATACTAGCTGACCCCGCGGCTTCGCTATACTTCAAATTCCGTCACACCCATTTAATACAAATTTTCATACATTGTTGTAAAACTGATATACTTCGGTTTATTACTTTTACAATAATGTATGAAAGTTTCCCGATTTATTGACATTTATGATTACTGCTCTGCTCTCCAGGGTAGTAGAGTGATGATATACCTATAGCCATTCTCGATAAATGAACTACTTCATACAAAAATATATCTTCAATTCGAACCCGTAGTTCCTGAGGTAAACGCGATCAACCAAACAAATAGTTTATTATTCAAATATAGATTAAACTTCATCTCAAATTCTGTAACTGTGTAAGGTAAAGAAATATGCATTTGCAGATTTATCGGCCCTTAAGGGTGGCTTGAAAATTTTAACATAAGATCGTCTCAGCCGTCCCAGACCGTTTAAATCTAGCATTAGGGTAGGTAGAATAAGTATAACACCTCTGGTATTGCAGCCGTAAATTATAAGTAAAATGTAGCCTAAATTACTCTAAATAACATCAGCTTTCTGTCAAAACGACTGAGTCGTATTAGAGAATAGTCGGAACAAAAAGGCAAAAATCGTTTTAATCGTTTTATTTAGCTAATACCTGTGTTAATAAAAGCGGACATACACGCTCGCAAATATCTGACAATATATCTCTGAGAATCCATTGATTAAGAAACAGGTTGAGGCAGAAGTTGTCAAATCTTGTTCTCAGATGAGAGGGGCAACATATGTGATTGAGCGATACCTACTCTTGGACGACGACGTTTATGAAATCTTTGTGACTAGTCTTATAAATATCGTGTTTATTTATTTTACGTGATAAAATATCAAGATATATTTAAGCGGAAAATACTTTTGCAAAAGACATTTGGGCTTGGTTGTTAGATATGATGATTTTTTTTATATTTTTGGTTAAAATGTAGCAAAGAAGAGGTACCAAGCGGACATATATTTTTTTATTTAATAAAAAAAACAATGTGATATCTACAATAATGTTCTGCACTTTGTCCCACAAAACCGTAAATTCAGTTTGACTGTGGGATCAATGTCTCCGGGATCAATGTTTCAGGAAATGACATTTGGTCCTATAAAACAAGGAAAGCAAAGTACTGTCACGACTCATTCGAAAGTAAATAGGAATATGCTTAAAACGTCAAACTTTAAACTTTATATAACTAACTATCTTCACGCTGTATCCCTGACGGGGTAGTCAGAGAGGACAGATCGCCAGGCTTCGCGATCCATACATACTTCTTTCGCGTCTTCGAGATTCATCAATCGCTTCATACACGCACGTCTGGGTATCCGAGTGCTTTTGACTTTTCCGTTTTTGAGCAATCTGCTCACGTGGTCTTCATATGTAAGTCTCGGCCTACCCTGACTCCTTCTACCCTCTACTTTTGAACAATATATATTCTTCATAAACTTTATATCATAAGTGTAATTCTTGTCCTAAGTCATATCGACGCAGTTTTAAACGGTAATTTAGTTTTATTTCATTACAAGTAGCACTCAATTTTTCTTGACCTCGATAAATTGAGTTTTATAAAACGTATAAAAGTTCGAACGAAAATACTGTGATCAATTTTTGACTACCTGTATCATTAGCAGAAGGGTACCTTGTGATTATAATACTTGGCGAGTGAATTACATATTTCCACTAATTTGAAAAATTATGGTGCTCTGCGCAGCCGATCGTTACACGTAATTGAGGACTTCAGGCTTTTCTTGCGTTACTGGTTGTTAAAATTAGTTATAAAAGAATATATACCTACTTTAAATAAGGTGTTTTCGTGCCAATTCAAATTAAATCCGTCAAGAAAGTCAAACCCATGGTCGCATTGAGATTTTCTAAATTGCCAGATTCTTCTTCATAAAGGGTGGGCTGTCCTTAGAACTGGCAACTAGAGTTGCTCTCATTTTGATTTGATTTTGAACACAATCTTGATTTAATTGGTCAAATATCATGTAAATCAAACAATTGTAATTACTGGCGGTTAGAAAAGAGTGGCCATGAGTTTTATTGCCAGGTTATTCCTCAGGCTCTACCTATTGCTTTGTGAATTTGGTTGTAAATGTAAATGCAATAATCTTGACGTTCATAAGTGTTACTTTGGGACCTACATGAATAAAGATTTTTCATTTTCACTTTCTCTGCGTGCAAGAACTACAATTTTCTCTAACTTACTTTAGGAGTCCTAGGGAAATCCTCTACTTGACTGGAGTATTGGAGTTCCAGCACACAGACATTGTGTTATTTAGTCAATACGAGTCCGAAACCGCCTAACTGATAACTCGCTGCGCGGAATACTTTTTAACATGTGGAATCTTCACGGACTTCACCATCTTCTACATGTAATTTTTTTTGTATTTATGAATTGAAATGGTGGATAGACATTACTGCCTTTTCTGGGACCCAAACAACTGCAAGCAGTGTATCCGCTGACATGGTTGCTAAAGGTATTCACTCCCAACGATGCCCAAAATAATAAGCTTAAGGCTGCAAGTCAATAAAAACAAACCCTAAGATCCAAATTTAGGGACCTAAGGATGGGGAACAACGGGGAAATCGCTAAAAAAATAATAAATATGTGTGTGTACCAGAGTACTCAGGTAAGAAGTGAAACTTCTTTACGACGTTTTTTTATACAGCTATAATTTTTTTCTTGTTCCTCGATAAAGAAGTTTCACTTCAAAACAACATGGCACTTATTAGAACTACGTGACAATTTTTTTAAGCTGTTTTCTTTAAATATATTAAAGCTTTATCTTTATGAAGCGATAGAAGTATGCATGGATCGCGAATTCTGGCGATCTGTCCTCTCTGAATACCCCGTCAGGGATACAGTGTGAAGTTAGTTAGTTAGTAACAAATGAAACTGTTGGTAAAGTAATATTACAGGATGTAATATCTGTAGTCAAAGCTTTGAGAACTAAAGCGTCCAATGACACAACAGACTCCAAGTAAACAAGTCATTAGCCCATGTCAAGTTACTAATAACACAAAACAACACGGTATATTCATAGCATAATGCTTCATATTATTATAATACTTCGCATTCCTCACATGTGGGTGAGTGTGGGTGTCGACTCTAGTATATATACATTTTACTGAGCTACATACCCGTAATATTGTTAACTAACGTTTGTATGACATTATATTCTAGTAGTTGACACCCGCGTGGCGAAGTTTTCCCGTTATTAAAGTAGCCTATGTGTTATTCTGATGTGTAAGCTATATTACTGTAAAGTTTCATCAAAATCCATTCAGTAGATTTTGCGTGAAAGAGTAACAAACATCCACACTTACAAGCTTTCGCGTTTATCATTTTTAAAAAGAGTTCAAAATACTAACTATAATTATTACATTCTGAGGCTTTGGGTTTCGAATTGTTTTCTTGCTCTCTGTTTAGATGTATTTTTATTTTGGTAAACTCCACTCTGCTGCCCACACAACATATTGTTTTTTTTTTCATGTACGTTACAAAGTAACACTTATGTACGAGTACGTCAAGATATTGGTAGTAAAGCTCCTACTAAATTGCATTCTACCACGTACAAAATAAGTATCTCATTTTAAATAGATATGGTTTTAAAATTTTGTAGAAAAACAGCAAATGCCGAAAATCAACCAGTCTTTTAAAAAAAACATTCATTATCACATGTTTTAGATCGATTAAGGACTTACTTTATAAAAAATGTTTATCAATCATGCCTTTATTTCCAAAGGTATAGGCTGAGGCCTAGGACGATTTAACCTCATCCTAGGCCGAGGCCTATTATAAGCCACATATCATCGTACGCATTGTTGTCACCACGTAACAAGCGTTGAGTCCGTTGCCCTGTTGAAGTAAGTATAGTGCTATTGAAATTTCAAGCGACCTATAATATTCGAGTTTTACTTGGCTTAAAGACTGCAATGCTACCGGCAACCGAAACTCGGAAGCACGGAAATGCTCAAAAATGGAAATGCCAGGGTGGATGGAGGACCAGCCGTAGTGAAAGATGTGATCGTTTTAAAAAACACTGAGTTTTAGAATAATGAAATAATAATAAATAAATAAATATCCATCACGGCTTATCCCCGAAGGGGTGGCAGAGGCATATTATATGCCCACTTTTTACCGTGTGGATTCCTGTCCCACGTAATAGGTGGTGAGCCCATTGCCGTGTTGAAATAGATAGACGCAGGTTGTGGCTACCTGCTGTTGAAATTTTCAAGCCGCCCATAAGGCCTTCAACCAGGCTTAACGACTGCCACTTTACTGGCAACCGGGACCAACGGCTTAACGTGCCTTCCGAAGCACGGAAACGCTCGAAAATGTAAATGCCACAAAATGGTCACCCATCCGAGGACCAGCCATAGTGAAAGTTGCGTAACTCAGTGATCGTTTACAGAACACTGAGACCGCGAGGCCACGAGGTTAAATAACATTATTCTATGTTCAATGTTTCCCCATAATGTTTCACCACCGTTCCACAATCGATTATTGAACTTTCTCGATGTCTCGTTAACCACTTTCCATACTCATTACCTTTACTGAAAATTTATCATCACATAAGGGTTTTAGGCCACATAAGAATTAGGTTTCTCGATGGTATTAACCACAAAATGACATTGAGCTTATTCTATTATTGGTGGTAAGTGGGTTCTATTGAGTAGCTTTATTTCCTTAATGTGGGTGGTTTTATAATTTAGGTCAAGTAATATTGCAATTATTAGAAATTGCATTTACTGATATTAACGGCCTGGATATAATAATCAAAATACATGGTAAATGAATTCCACCACAATCTGTTTAAGTGTATGTAACCCTTAAACAGATTGTGATGCAATTCTATTTAACACATAAAATATAAGTGTGGGTAAGGTTTTCTTTTACCTATTCTACATCCTTCCCTTGAGGAGTTCGGATCGTCATTCCTACGTTCCAATTAGTAGAGGTTATCCTTGACCGTTGTGCGTTAGGATTGACGAATCGAGGGTGTGTGGTGGGATCCTCCTCCCCTCCTTTATTATCGTTCTATGATGGATTTCCGCCGAAATGTTTTACGGTGAAATGTTGGCGTATAGTAGGCCTCTGCCTACCCCTTTGGGGATAAAGGCGTGACAGTATGTATGTATGGATTTCCGCCATGTAACGCCCCATTCAATTAGTTATCACATAAAATGTATAAAAAGGTGTAGTATTTTACAGTTAGTTAAGCACATTGGTTCAAAAATTCAGCTATTGGCATTCTACCGGAAATCATTCGACAATGACTGGCATTTCTAACCCATGACTAAGACAACAATTTTATTGCAATTCTTGTTTTGTGACGTTTTTGTTTTGGATAATCAATTTATTTATATTTTTATTACGAAAAAACACGCAATGTTCTGACAGAACCGATATAATTTACAACCACGACGCCCACGTTCACTTCTGTGACATCTGATTTTATTAAATAGATTTTTTTTATTATAAACGATATATCTACTTTACGTAATATATTATAGTCATTAATAACTCATATTTATGATATTAGGCACAAAACCTACTTTATACTTCCCGACGTTTCGACCGGATTACACCAGCCGTGGTCACTCCTTACACCTTAAGTATAAGGGAGGCTTTGTACCTAATAATATACTTAGCGAATAAGACCCGAAATATCATAAATATGTATGAAAATCTTCAAGATTTAAAAACATTATGAACTTATTGAAATTTTAATCCAACAATAGTCTCAGATCACGGGCATTGCTACGTATCCGAATTATTGGTATGAGTAAATTTAAATACTTGTCTCGCGAAATCTAAATCGTATTACCTATACTATATTTGAATGATTTGACGGGTTATGCGCAATTCATCCCATTCGCACTTCTTCCTGCGTTCGCATTCGGTCCCATTCGCACTTGGTCTCATTCGCGCTAGGTCCAATTTTAATCGCTCAGTTCCAATTCATAATTCGTCCCATGCAAGCAGTTTGTAAGGTAAGATATATTTATGACCGAAAGTGTATTGAATTATGATTTTAATGAGCGTTTAAGCTTGAAGTTGCTAATCGCCAGGGAGCTCAGCTCCTATAAGTAATATTCTAATTATTTTTCCGTGGTCCCATTGGATGTGCCATTGATGGAACGACGGAAAGAATCATTTAACCGTGATCCCTTTGGCTTGAGGAACCACGGAAAGTAAGATGTCCTGTTGTATTGCTATTCCATAGAACCATTTACTTTTAGTGTTGTGTCGACTTGTAGGATAATGAATTAAGAACATAGTCACTGTCAAATCTCATAGAACAAATAACAAAGATTTATTAGTAAAATAACCTACCCCGGATTGTATCCGATGTAAAAGTGCTCCAAACACTGACCGCATTGCTGCGCTGGATGACAATAGCTAAAACCTTTGCACCAGGTACAAGCCGGAGCGAGAGTCTGTTTACACTGTTGATTGATGGCTCTTGGTGGAACTTACAATACATACAATATGTGCAAACCTTTGAAAATGCCGTAAGGTAAGATCGGTCAGGTTTAAGTAATAAATAAGTGGAACAGTACAAGTGTTTTAGTTTAAGCTGTGTAGCAAGTTCCACCAAGATGTGGAGCGGGAGTCACTGGGTATTTTTCGGTCTATATCCGCCACCTAAGTCTACTGTACTATACTTAATTTAATCACCTAAATAAATGTTCAGTCACGTATTAGTATTTCAGTCACGAGCTGGACTCGAACCAGCGTCTTCTGGTTCAACGCACCAGCCTCCACCGAATTAATCGATATAAGACGAATTAATCCACCTCTTCACGTCTCGCGACGTGAAGAGGTGGATAATTCGTCAGTTGCGAGCAGGTCACGGTGCTGTAGTTGGTAACGCGTCTGGTGCGTTGAACCAGAAGACGCTTGTTCGAGTCCAGCTCGTGACTGAAAATTTTTTCCACTTTATAATTTAAATTTAGAAAAAAGTTAGCATACTAATTACTTTTCAAAATTGTTTCTAAAGATTTTTTTATACATACACAAACATCACGAATTATACAAAACATAAAATATTTAAAAATATTCTTACGTATATTATCCAATTTACGTAGGTAGGTACTAGAAACATACATTTAATCAATCTACAATTTAAAATTCATTAACAGTTTTTACAGAAAGCTAAAATATAGAAACAGCTTGAATTCACTTCGCAAAATTTTATTCGTTTTTGCCACAAAAGCAATTATCGTGTTTACAGAATTTCTTACAAAGTTAACAAAAATAAGTGTCACTGTAAAAGGAGCTCACAAATTTTTTTTCAACCCCCATTCAAAGCAACAGTGACACAAAAAATAAGACACGTAATCTTTTAATGAGTTTTCCACGGTGATAAATAGTTCAATGCGTTTTTACTTTTAACTGAAACTGGTCAATGTTCCACGCTTTTTAGATATTTGTAACTGTTTCGTTACAAAAATTGTTGCGTTTTTGCGTAGGTATCATGCCAAAGCTTAAGAAGAAACTGACCAATACTTGATGAAGAAATTGATGAATAGGTGCCAGTCACTTTAAAAAATAAACTCGTAGAACGTGAACAAACGGTTTGCAAACGTAAATTGATTGCACAGCTAACTTAAAGTTAGTAATAAACAAGCAAGTACTTTACAAAAAAGCAAGTAATAAACTTTAAAAAAAGCACACAAATATGGAGAATGGGTATTAGGATCGCAATAAAATGGTAATCTATAATTTGAAAAATTTCAACAGCAGGTAGCGACAACATGCGCATGTCCGTATCAGCACGACAAAGTCACATATATTGGGTGCAACTAAATACAAGTAATAAAATGTTCATCATCATCCGAGCGTCTGTCCCAGTTGCGTCTCGCGACGCCCGGGGTCCGCTTTCCTACATTTTCTCCTCCACTTCGCACGGTCGTCGGCATCCCCTGTGGTGAGACCATTGGCACGCATGTCATCCCTTACGACGTCAAGCCAGCACTTCTTGGGTCTTCCCCTCTTACCGGGACCCGGCGGGGCTGACATGGCCAGACATTTGTTACCTACGTAGTCCGGCGGTTGCCGCAAGACGTGACCATACCAACGAAGGCGACACTCTTGCAACTTGTCTGCAATGTCACGGACGTGAAGGCTGCCGCGGATGCGAGAGTTCCTCACGCGGTCCATCCGCGTGACTCCACACATCCACCGCAGCATCTTCATTTCCGTGACACGCAGCTCCTGCTTGTGTCGCTCCAATATCGGCCACGTCTCACTGCCATGTAAAAGGACAGGTCTAATAATGGTTTTGTAGACCTGTCCCTTCAACCGGATCGGCATTTTAGGGTCACAAATGACACCGGTCATCTCCCGCCATTTGGCCCACGCGGCAGCAATGCGTGACTTGACATCGCAATCGATGTCACTGGACGTGTGAAAAACAGATCCCAAGTATTTAACCTGGTCCGTGCGCTCGACCAAATCACCACCTATGCGGACGGATATGGGATCTGTCGAGTTTAGTGCCAAGTACTCGGTCTTCGCCACATTTAGTTTCAGACCAAGTAGTAAAATGTTAGCGTATAGTATACCTCTCCCTACGCATTCAAGGAAAAAGGCATATATACGGTACTTCATAGGCAATATAAAGTAAAAGCATAGATATTTAAAAGGCAAGTTTATTGAATCTATAACATTTCTATTTCTAGTCTAAATGCTGTAACAATTACTAGCAGACGAGAAGCCCACTCACTCATATTTCTGCCAAAAATATCAATCACTTAAGGCATATAAAGGGCTTTTCAAATGTTCAAAGAGTACCGACATGAAAATACAGAAAATTGTGACATTGCTACAGATAGTTTTAAGGAAAAACTTTGACTTATAGTGCTCGTATAAATGATTTATTCTTATCCATTTCAGAAAGTATACAAGCCTTATGTACATAAAAAGAGTAAAACAAAATTTACGAGGTTTTGTTGCGGTTGAGATAACGAAAGACGGTATTAAGGCATTGTTACTAAGTAATAAAATAAAATTGTAACATAACATTTTATCGTCTGGTAACTTTAAAAATGTCTTTACGGTTTCGAACGTCGAAGCCGGAAGCAAGAGATTCAGACTTTATGGAGAAATTGGTCCACTTACATACAATAAATAAAAGCTTTTTTTATCTTTGAACCAGGTCATTATGGTAAGGTTCAATAATGAAAATGAGTTAAAAAGTAATTTAAATATTAAGTATTATTTTTGTGATTATGTTTTGAATCAGCAGTATTAGTATAATGTTTATTTTGAATATTATTTTTATCTTAAAATATCTATAATTAAATAAATAAAGAACATGTAGTTATGTAGATAGCTTTCATTGATATGTAGAGAATTGTTTTAGTATTTCAAAGAAATGGGCCGTGAATAGAAATCTTTCTTTAAATTAAACTATGAGTAGTATTGATTCGGCACAAAACAATTATCAGTATTCTGTAAACTATCATGTTTCAGCCCGATCTCATTAAAATAATGAACGAGGTTAAAAAATAACGTACAATATAAAATGGAATCTTCCCATCTACATGGAACCAACAACAGAGCTGGTGCGGCTTGTGAAGCGGCTGAAAAAGCTAAAGCATGCAAATACAGGAGTCTAGGCTCCGAATATGATTTTGTCCCATTCGGTGTCGAGACCCTTGGTCCGTGGGGTCCTAGGGCTACAAGGCTTTTTAAAGAAATAGCAAAAAGGTTAGTCGACGTCACAGGAGACCGAAGAGCTGGCAGCTACCTCGGCCAAAGAATTAGTTTAGCTATTCAAAGGGGGAACGCTGCCAGTATCTTCGGAACCTTGCCTAAAGGGACTCCTTATATTAATATATTTTATATAAAATAAACGCATTCATGAACATTTAAAAGTGACAAAACGCCATAATCACCATAACACAAAAGCTTATATTGACATTAAATTCAAAAACAAATATTTTTACACCACTAAAATGCACTTTAATGTAATTATAGAAAAATGAAATCTGAGTAATATTTACAATGCATGAATATATATTTTATAATGAAATTAGAAAACTGATACTGGCCGGTACAGTGGTACGGTGAGAAGCTGGCTGAGACCGGTCACACATCCGCTGCATACACCTGTCGCGGACGGCGCCTGCGCAATGTACAGGTAAAATGAAGAAGTACAAGTACATTGTTTTCTTTATTACAAACAACGCGATAATATGTACGTTACCTGAAACGAACGTCACTACTGGCGTTACTTGTGGCTCACACCTCGGTAGATTAATGAATTTTATATATCAGCTTGACTAAAGTTTAATGAGGTTATTGATAGTACAAGCGACGGCGACGTCTACTTTTGTAGTCAGAGTTATACAAAGACAATTTTAGGTCAATTGTGGGCTGTAATTTTCATTTTAAGGTAAATACATCTTATATATATAGTGTCATCTCTGACTACCTCGTCAGGGATATAGCGTGAAGATAGTTAGTTAGTTATATATATAGTAAACGACTAACTTCGAACACGAGAGGATATTGCTCAAAAACGGAAAACTCAAAAGTAATCGGATACTCAGACGTGCATGTATGAAGCGATAGAATTATAAATATAAATATTCTGCCTACCCCGTCAGGGATACAGCGTGAAGATAGTTAGACTAACTTTGAAACTAAAGATAAAACATAGGTTTTAGAAAACGTAATTGTATAAGTGAAGGTAATTTTTCTGTAACTTGAAGTATTTTTTCAAATCTAACACATCGTATAGATTAAGAATCCTATAAAAAAAATGATTTCTTCATTTATTTTTCCACATAAATGTAAAATCTCGACATTTTAATATAAATCTCACCATGTTTATCCTTGAAGTTCATAATTTGGCTAACAGTCGCAATCACCTGATCAAATTTGTTTATTTAATATAAAAGGAGGTTATAGATTTTTATAACCTCATACATATTGGAGAATACTTATCAAATAATTGAATCTGGCACAAACACCTAACATTTTTTTCCTTACACGCAATCGTAACCATAATAATATTTTTTTATCTCAAATGGGATAAACAAAGACGGTTATTATTCAAATAATATAAGGCTTCCTTTGTACAGTCACGGTGCCAGATATACAGCTTTATTAGCCCAATATAACTGAAAGACATTATGAAATGTTATAAAAGTGAAAATATTTTTACAAAAGAAATGAGGAGAACTTGGCTTCCACTTGACTGTTTTAATTTATTAGCATCTTTAGAGTATTGACTTGTCTAGTAGAACAAACACATTAGTTTTTTAATTTCTTCTTAAAATCTAATATGTATCATCATATGCTGCCATTTTTTGGCGTTCAAATTTCTATAAGATTTAATCTAATATAATAAAGACATTTCTTAACAACATTTATTAAAGTATGCTTCTGTTATTTACCTGCACTGTGACCAATAGCGTTTATTTTGTTTAGTTACATACTTGCGACGCGTACTTGCTCGACTACCGGTGAATGCCTTATGAGGCTAGTCATCCGTGGTGGTACCATCAATACCATCAAGTACCTACCTACTGTTTTTAGAATAACCACAAGAAGCTACGTTGATAATAATTCTATCAATTTAAAGTGTGAGGAAAAAGATATCACTTTTGGGTATTTCTGTGGTTTGGACTTTACGAAAGAGCACAATATGTACTGATAATCTTGTATCTGTTTGGATATTTGAGTCAGTCACTGACTACGCCTGTTCACTTGGTATTAACATTAATAGTACACTTATAAAGTACGAGGTGAATTCCCCGGCTTCACCCGTGTCATGCTTCAATCCCGTCGGTTATATATTCTACAATAAGCCATAAAAAATTGCCCGATTTATCGACATTTATGACTACTGTTTCGCTCTCCAGCGTGATGATATATAGCTTACTAGCTGACGAACGGGGCTTCGCCTGCGTAGAGAAGCTGTCTCGTTCCTGTTTCCCACAGGTATTTGTTCCCGGGATAAAAAGTAGCCTATGTGTTATTCTGATGTACTAGCTACATTATTGTAAAGTTTCATTAAAATCCATTCAGTAATTTTTCATAAAAGAGTAACTAACATCCATTCTTACAAACTTTCGCGTTTATTATATTAGTAGGATCGCATAATTCATTGTTCACGATTGTTTTAATCGCGTTTTATGAAAAAAAAACGTAGGAATTAACACATATTCCAGCACGCAATAAGTAGAAATATTATAAAACCACATAAAACCCTATTTTTTAATATCAACTCGTATTGATAAAATATGTGCAGATATAACAATAGAATAATATAAGAATAAATTTTCAACGTTTGAGATGGCACGACAACGATGACGCATAGAAAAAAAAATACAAAGAAAGAAAAATACATAAAAACAAAAAACCAGTTGAGAGCCCAGTACCTTACGCGTGGCGACACTATTGTATTATAAAACATCTCATACACCGTTTCGCTTTCAACCAAAATTGGTACTTAATTCCAGGGTATAAAATTCACAAAGGCTTTTAGGGCTCTTAAGCATTCGCGTGGCAGCCACCTTTGAACTCAATATTCAAAATGTCATAACCTCCACAGAAGCGTCAAATAGATATTGTTCTTTATACAATTGGCATAAGGTTGGATTTTAACTGAGAACTTCCATTAGTTTATAGCCCGCAATGTTTTGTGATGTCTCTACCCGTCATTTAGCTACCAGTTTTGTTAGGAGTGCGTTAAAACTTACGACTGGGAGTAGGAGTTACGCAGAAGTACTATAAAGCGACAGGAGTTATGTGTTAGGGCTAATATAGCGCATCACAGCAGTGCTGGAATTGATTACAGAAATACGTTCTTACGATTAAGGCCTTGTGTAAAATACTTCAGTTTTATTCTTTTATATATTAGAATAGAATCTGTATTATATACTAATTATAAAGCCGAAAAGTTTGTATGGTTGAACGCGCCAATCTCAGGAACCAGGTAGGTTGGATTTGAAATTTAATTTCTATTTGTGTTAGATCATTTATCGAGGAAGGCTATATACTATATCGCTACTTCAGACAGATCGGGCAAATTTTTATTAATAAATATCCATCACGCCTTTTCCCCGAAGGGGTGGCAGAAGCATACTATATACTCACTTTTCACCGTGTGGATTCCTGTCCCACGTAATGGGTGGTGAGCCCATTGCCGTGCTGAAATAGACAGAAGCAGGATGTGACTACCTGCTGTTAAAATTTTTCAAGCCGCCCATTAGGCATTCAACCAGGCTTAACGACTGCCATTTTACTGGCAACCGGGACCAACGGCTTAACGTGCCTTCCGAAGCACGGAAACGCTCGCATTTGTAAATGCCACAACGTGGTCACCCATCCGAGGACCAGCCATAGTGAAAGTTGCGTAACTCAGTGATCGTTTACAGAACACTGAGACCGCGGGGCCACGAGCGCTTCATTAAAATATGAAAATTTTATATTATTGTAGAATTATAAGCGACGGGATTAAATAAGTGCGACGGGAGTTTGAAATATGTCACGGGCGAAGCCGTAGGGGTCATCTAGTATTTTATAATCTTAGACATACTTGAAAAACAGATAATGACATTAAATATGTCCTTCTAACATGACAAATAAAGTTTTTTAAGAAAATAGTCTGTCTGATCAATTCACCTCACATAAAAAATAACAATGTTCTTGGATCGCCATAGCCACATAAAGGGGCCGAGTCTACTATTGACAAGCCGTAGAATAGAACCAGAAACGCAGTTTTAGTTGTCAAAATGTTCGTAGACTATTAAAAATGCAACTGACTAGCGGCCACTGGCGTGGTACGCGTTAGAAAAATTCTCTCTGTCGACCGACACAAGTCTATTCAAATACGATTGTTATAGTAGACTACGAAAAACTGTCATAACTGTACCTGTGGCTTTCTATTGCGCGACGATTTTGGACACGACTATAATAGCAGACTCGGCCCCCAGGTGTAAGCAGCCCTACTAAGATTTTCGGAACACAAACAACCTCACCTGATAGCCATGCAGGCGTTATAACAGAGTTTGGAGGTCAAACGGCATTCGCTCCTAACGATAGCGAAAACCCAAAGGCTGATACCTCATTTACACTCTCGCGCGAGCCATGAGACGAGCCGCGAGTGTAAATGCAGTATTATGGTACATTTACATTCGAGCTCGCAGCTTGTCTCGTGGCTCGCACGAGAGTGTAAACAGGGTATGATGATAGCTGGTCATATCACCCAAATAAAAGTGGATGTCTGACTCCAAATGCAGGTAGGGTTTTTAAGTAAATGGGAAAAAGATAAAGAAAGATTTCTTGGATCGCCACTTGTTATTGATATTTAACGTGCTTGAACGTAATTGTATGAAATAGTTTATTGTTTCATGCAAACAATAAACTATTTCATACAATTACATTCAAGCACGTTATGGTAAATGCTTTTAATGTTACTTCAGCTATTACTGAACCAGAAAGTTAGTATCCTCGCAGTTCCACATTCAATTAATGATATTATTTACAAAATACCTACTTATCTTAACGAAAATTAAAACAAGAACAATCTAACAATGAATCTCCCAAATTAAATATCTTTTATGAATTAATTTAAGAGTAATTTAGGAATTTAATTCACAAGACTCGTAATCTCACTTTTTCTCTTCTACCTGTGTGGTCGGAGATCAAACGTCAGATAAAGTTTAAATTAAACGGGCTAGCTTTGTGTCGCTGTCGTTTATAAAACGGAATTTTATTGTTTTCAATTATTTTAAAAATTTGTTTTGTTTTTGGAGTCGAGATTAAACGATTGTTTTTTTTTTGTTTTTAATGAAGATTAATTCAGCAGCTTAATGCGCAATGTAGATTTCTAGTTAATATAATAAGTATTCAGACCACAGTCTAATTGATCAGCCTTTTAAAATAATTAATACAGATAATTATAGACCTAATTCTGTAAGTATAGCAGGAATCATAATTAATTATCTATTTAAAAACAAAAAAATATCCTTAAATTGAAATTAACACTACAATTTCAATACGTAAAAAATATAACTCAAATTCTCACATATTGCAATTAGTACCTATATAAATTTTAATTTTATGACAGCTGTTTTGAAATCTATTTTGTATGTTATGAAATTTTATGAAATAAAAGAGACCCAAAACCAACCTTTGTTTAATGAAATTAATGCGCACAATTATTTGTTTAATTCATGTCTACATTTAGCCATAATCTTACTACAAACGTTAAAGCAGTTGACTAGATATTTTTCTCTAAATAGAAGTGTGCTTTTATTTACAACTATAATAATAACACTGTAAGATATCTCCAAACCTTACAAAAAGTCAAAGATTAACAACAGTACAAAAAAGAATGCATAACGACTTTATAAGCAGTGGAGCACACTCGCCGCCTTTTTTTTGCAACTTTAACACCGAGCCGTTACCAAGACAGAACAAATAAAAAATTCTTTACACGCCACCCAATACTTTATAATACCTGTTTGTGATTCGTTTCTATATTCATGTAAGGAGGTTTATTTTTTGTTGTTTTGTTGACGCGGGGAATGCGTTTACGCACCGTCGTTCCTACTGCAGAGGCAACAGGAACGGTGTCTGGGACTCCAGGCCAAGGGGCCGTCCTAACCACTAAGCCCCGTAGTGTTCCACCTTCTTCCCAATTGGGCCATGGGATAGGCCTGAGGGCTGTTCACGGCGAGCCGGCTAAGGGAATGTCCCAATATGAGGCTCTTCTCGGGGGGCTAGATGTGCTGCCCCTCACCATAGTCTTATTTATGTACTTTGCCCTCACGATCTCCTGGAGGATCACGTAAGGAGGTAACATTTAGTATGAATTTTGTACGCATGAGCTTTGTGTTCAGTATATAATATAATTATTAAATTTGTAGACAATATTAGCGTTTGGATAAGCAGTAGTCTTTGAAACTAGAAGTTAAAATCTTGAATTACTTATGCTCAGAATACTACAAAATATATTTATCGATGAGAGTAAGATAGAATTATGGCATTATTTTTTCAATTCTAATTTATTTCAAAGTAATACGTCTAGAAGCCATCTTCTGTATATCTACCAAACAGAAAAAAAATCGATCCTTTTCTCAAGTGATTTCATTCACAAAAATGGGTTTAAAATTCTTTTATACTTAAATATAAATATGCTATGCTTGACATGTCTGTTTTATTTTTTCAACTGAATTATGAACACTTTCTTACACTATATACCCCACCACTATTCGGTAGTATAAAGAATATTGCCGACCAATTGCAGGAGTCGAACTATTTTAACACCGAACCCTAATACAATAACAACAACCCAACATAGACCAAGCAGGGACCTTTTTTATGAAGATAGTTGATATTTTTATGAAAAAACAATAAGAATTTATTGTTTTTTCAATAAGATACTCGCGTTAAACTACAGTATACAATTATCAGTATCAATTACGAAATAACATTTATCGTAATTTTTAATTTAAAAAGTAACAAGGTCACTAAAGATAAATTGTTTTCAAAGTATAAAATAGATGAAAGTAGTAAAATAATTCAATCTGCTGCTATTTTCCGCCAACCTTTGTGTGTACATACGAGGTCAAAAGTTAATTAACTAGTTGTGAGTACAAAGTAAATTTCAACAAAGTGCTTGTAATACAAATTGCAGTCTAGGTAGACATTTTATTTTGTATCTTAATTTAAGTGGAAAGTTAAATTAATGAAACGTATTTATCCAACATAATACTTACTACGAGTATAATCAAGGTAGGTTTAGTTATAATTATTACAAATACGGTTTGCGTACCAAAATTTTAAAGCTTGGTGAAGATTTTTTTGTGCACATAATATTATGAGTTATCTAAATTTGTAAAAAAAACTAACTATCTTCACGCTGTATCCCTGACGGAGTAGTCAGAGAGGACAGATCGCCAGGCTTTGCGATCCATACATACTTCTTTCGCTTCTTCGAGATTCATCAATCGCTTCATACACGCACGTCTGGGTATCCGAGTACTTTTGACCTTTATCTAAATTTGTAAGATTCTAGGCTGACATTAATTATAATTAATGTCAGATTAGAATATCGCTATTATTTAATAATTTATTTCTTTTTTGCTTATATGTATATAATAATATTATTTATAAATTATTAATTTTGTTCACTCGACGTTTGAACGTTCACTTGACGATTTGTCAATATTTTTGGGATTAGAGTCGCTAATCCCAAAAATATTGACAAATTATTTTTATAAAGTTAATAATAAAACTTTATATAAATAATTAATCAGTATTTTTGGGATAAGAGTCGAATGATAATTCTTATCAATTTTGTGAAAAAAACTATTTTATATGTTTACTATTATTTATAACTAAATATTATTAATGACTCAAACAATATTTATTTGAAAATCTTACAACAACTTTAGATATATCATTCTTTAAACAGCACAGTATGAATTCTAATAAGGTAATTATTCAATATTTGATTCTGTAGATTTCTGTTCTGTGAATAAGGTATAGTACATTCAACCACACAAGTGATCCAATAAGGGATCTGTTATTGTCCGTTTTACGACCTCTAGTTGAGTATGGATATTTTTGGTCATTTTGGTCATACTCTAAAATATGGTGGAGAATTTCAACTTGGTTCGATAAGGTTTTGAACCCTAAATATCTACTTCTGTGGAGAGTTCTTTAACGCAGGAGAAAGTAAATACGTTTCATACCTAAATGTAAGTACATAAATATAATAATAATTTCAGAGGTTTAAATAACTAATTGAATCAGGCGTTACATGGCGGAAATCCATTTTAAAAAACTATAATTATTTTGTTTTTAAATGTTATTTTTGCAATATTCCGCTTTTTTAGAATGTCGTACGATGTCGACACGTGTTTCGCCTACACACGAGGCAGTATCAATCATTATTATTATTATTATTCTTATACGGAATATTGCAAAAATAACATTTAAATACAAAATAATTATAGTTTTTTAATTTCAGAGGTCCTTAGAAGGAGATTAATTTACAAACGATAAAATATATGATTATATTATTATATATTTTTCAACACACTTGCTCGTTAAGTGGATCAAATACCACTGGTTTTAGAAACATAAAGTGGCTTATAAAGCACACGTGTGTTATAGACTCCAATAGCGAAGTAACATTGTACAACTGCCGCTTTTTTTAATCAGCAATTGGTTGTCATAGTTACAGAATGTAAATGTATGTGTTAATAAATAAAGTTTATTACTTAAAACATTGAGTTAATATTGTACTACGTACAATAATTTAAAATATAACAAATAAACGTTTCTCATAAATTTTTAATAAAGTGGAAATGACAATCCGATTCGAGACAGGGATTGAACCTGTGACCTTTGCCTAACCAGGGCAATGTTCTAGCCACCTGAAGTACCCGAACCGTATCGAACCAAGTTGAAATTCTCCACCATATTTATCATACTCTTAAAATGACTATATAACCTTTCCGTTTTTGAGCAATCTGCTCACGTGGTCTTCATATGTAAGTCTCGATTTACATAAATATATATATAAAAAATAAATTACCAATATTTAATATACGGATTATCATGTACATTCAGTTTTTTCTGGAATTCTCAAGCTATTAATTTTAGTAATCTCTTAATAACTATAATGACTTTTAACGAATCTGCGGATAAATCCCTGCTGTGATTAACTAGTGTAACATCTAACATCTCCAATTATTCATAAATACTAATTTATGTTCACACCGTAAAATCGATGTTCAACTTACATTTTATTTGAACATAAATGTCTAATTTATACACAAGTTGTTTTACCAGTTAGTAATGCGTGTTTTGAGATTGAAGAGAAATTTTGAGACTTATTTGTCTTCAAAAACTGCCACATTTCAGGCGAAATATGATCGATTCTGCACAGTCCACTCACACAATCAACACACAATATTGAAAGCTGATTTTCCTGATTCAGTTGATTTGATTAAGCCGATGATAAAAGTAGCTACTCTGCGATGTTTCTTAAATTTAAATTAGTGTTCAGTTTTAAATAGTTCTCAAATCAAAGCACTAAATATAACATCATATAATATCTGTTTTAGCTGTATATCAATGACATGCTGTCCATTGACGGCATTCATTGCTATGCGATGCGGATGATAGTGCGGGTGACACTTATTACACGGGTCGCTCCAATATCCCCCGGTCTACAGTGGAAGAAAGTCGTGAACAACTTGTGTCGAAAATCGAGGCTACTCTTGCTAGAGTGTCCGATTGGGGTAAACAAAATCTTGTCCAATTTAACCCTACCAAGACTCAAGTTTGTGCATTCACCGCTAAAAAAAACCCATTTACTGTAGCGCCGCAATTTCAGGGCTCACCTCTTTCCATCTCTAGTAGTATTGGGATCCTTGGTGTTGAGATCTCTAGTTACATCCAATACCGAAGTCATTTAGAGGACAAGGCGAAGCTGGCGTCCAAAAAGCTCGGAGTGCTCAACAGGGCGCGGCAGTACTTTACTGCAGCGCAAACACTGCTCTTCTATAAGTCGCAAGTGCGGCCGCACATGGAGTACTGCTGTCACCTTTGGGCTGGTGCACCTGAATACCAGCTTCGACCTTTTGACTCGGTAGAAGGGCGTGCTATGAGGATTGTCAACGACCCTTTACTAGCGGGCGGTGTCGAACCCCTACGCGACAGGAGAGACTTTGCCTCCTTATGCGTGTTCTATCGCCTGTACAACGGTCTGTGTTCTGAGGAGTTGTTTGATATGATGCCCACGGCTACCTTTTATCATCGCACCGCTCGCCATAGACAAGGTGTTCAGCTTCACACTTTGCGTCCGGAGCGCACGCACACGGTTAGGTCTGATAGAGACTTTATTCCGCATACGCTTAGATTGTGGAATGAACTCCCTACCTGGGTTTTCCCGAACGTCTACAGTATGGGGTTCTTCAAAGGGTTCTTAGAAGGTTTATAAAGGTTCAGCAGCGCGAGTGCTGCACCTCTGGTGTTGCAAACGTCCATAGGCTACGATGACCACTTTCCATCAGTTGGACCGTACGCTTGTCTGCCACATAAGTGGTATAAAAAAAACAGTGAAAAACTAATCCAAAGAGTTTAACTGATAACTGCGATTAGATAATTCGATATAAAGTGTAAGAAATATAAATTAATAATCATAAATCGTTTTTAGGAACAAGCGTTTTGAATGCGGTAAAAAATATAATTCTCAGCAAATCCTTTGTCAGTGTTCTGTAAACGATTACTGAGTTACGCGACTTTCACTATGGCTGGTCCTCGGATAGGTGACCACTTTGTTGCATTTACATTTACCAGTGTTTCCTTGCTTCGGAAGGCACGTTAAGTCGTTAGTCCCGGTTGCCCGTAAAATGGAAGTCGTTAGGTCGTGTTGAAGGCCTTATGCACCAACCTGCGTGTGTCTATTTTAACAAGGCAATGGGCTCACCAATTATTACGTGGGACAGGAATACACATGGTGAAAAGTGGACATACAATACGTATGCCTCTGCCACTCCTTCCGGGATAAGGCGTGATAGATTAATAAAATAATTCCTTTCATTTTATATTCATATTGTAAGAAAGCTTGTAAAACTTAAACGGTATAGAGTAACATTACGATTTAACCCGAACAAACATATATAAGTGCATTGAAAAAAATAAAAAACTAATAAATATATATTATCATCATCTCAGTCTAATAACTGTTGTTAGGAATAGGCCCCCCCTTTTCTCCATTTTTGGGGTTTTTTTTTAAATGACATTGCATTTTTACATTACGAATTAAAATCCGCCTAACTTTTAATAATTTCGTAATCAAACGCGTGTTAAACTTAAAATCATTATCATCATAAATAATAAATCAAAAGTAATTTTATTTGAAAATTAATCATAAATAACGAAGAAAATGCGAGTTTTTTGACTGACGGGTTTTTTAATGATATCTTCAAAGTAATAAAATTGTAGCAATTATTAAAAGTTTCTTAATATGGAAATAATGCGTTATATTTTACCTCCGTTACATTACGAATATATTTATACTAGGTGACCCCACGGTTTTGCCCGTACTTTCTTCGAACTCCCGTCGCACCTATTTAATCCCATACAATAATGCGTAAAAAATTGTCCGATTTGTCGACTGCTCTGCTCTCCAGGGTGGTAGCGTGATGATATATAGCCTATAGCCTTCCTCGATAAATGGGCTATCTAACACAAAGACTTTTTTTTAAATCCACCCAGAGGTTTCTGAGATTAGCGTGTTCAAAAACGTGTCGTATCATCATATTCCTTTTGAAGTCACTGACTCTTAGTTTATGCAATTGAATTAGACTACCGAAATATACTGCTGGATATGATGCTAATTATTCCTGTCTGTCTTCTGCGTATAGTCCATCCTCGCAACCTTTTCTAGATGGGTTACCTTGCCCATAAACATCGGTTCTTCGAGGGTTATAGTTAGTCTCATTCCCACAATGCGTACTTTCTTTTCTTTGTAACCTTTTTTAGAAAATTGCGCAAAAGTATGAAATTAAATACACTTAAAATTTATATATTTTAATTTTATTAGCTACCTTTGAAAATGCATTAGTTCAAATTTAAAAATTAAAGAAATAAATTATTATAAAATTAATAAATATTGCGGGCATTTTTACACAGTGCCATCTAGCCCAAACTAAGCAAATATAAGCTTGTGGTATTGGATCTAGTCAACCGATAAACATACGTATGTAATGTATAAATATATAGCTATATTTATAAAAAGAAAACACCCAAACTGCAATACAATAGTGTTCTATCGCCTGCACAACGGTCTGTGCTCTGAGGAGTTGTTTAATAGGATACCTTCTATCATCACACCGCTCGCCTCAGACAGGGTGTTCACCCTCACACTTTTCGTCCGAAGCGCACGCATACGGTTAGGTCCGAAAAAGCTTTATTGCGCGTACGCATAGATTGTGGAATGAACTCCCTGCCTGTGTTTTCCCGAAGGTCTGCAGTATGGGGTCCTTCAAAAGGGGTCTTAGAAGGTTTATAAAGGGTCGGCAGCGCGAGTGCTGCACCTCTGGTATTACAAATGTCTATAGGCTACGGTGAACACTTTCCATCAGGTGGGCCGTATGCTTGTCTGCAACCTCAGTGGTATATAAAAAAAAACATTTGTGTATCAATTCAATTTATTCATAAACAAAATTAACATTGTATTATATATTAACATTAACATGAAACATTATCTATTGTACACATACACACGTAATAATATTTAAAACATAATCAATTAAATAAATTACAATTAAAATATCACACATATTATATTTGTTTCGACCCGGGAATCAAACCCAAGACGTGTATACTACCACATACCTACTACTACAAATAAGGCAGAAATTACGACCAATGTACTACTTAAAAAAACTGCCTCATCAAATCTTGAAGCTAATAGAAAAATGTCGGCGTGATAATAAAAAACAAACTAAAAGAGTTCCTAATTGAAATGAGAGGAAACCAATAGATTGGGTTTGTGTTTAGCTGCTGTGTCATTTCCTGTTTAAGGCGATGACCTTTAAATTGTTGTCTTATTACGATCATTAACGGTATACATACGTATCTCTACAATAAGAAGAAGATATATGTACTAACTAGCTGACCCACCGAGGCTTCGCCTGGGACATATTTTGAACCCACATCCCTTTGATCCCGTCGCTTTTACTTTTACAGAAATGTAAGAAAATTTGTTGACGATTATGATTACTGCTCCGCTCTCCTGGGTAGTAGCGTGATGATATATAGCCCATAGCTTTTCTAGATTAATGGACTATCCAACGCAAAAAGAATTTTTCATTTCGGACCAGTAGTTCCTGAGATTAGAGCGTTCAACCAAACAAACAAACTCTTCAGCTTTATGTATTAGTATAGATTTAGAATGTTACTCACACAGATAAATTTAAAGGTGTGAGTGTAAAAACTACATTAACAGTATTGATCGTAGCTGAGTCTTGCACATACTTCGACCCCTGTGGTGCCTATTTATTATACTATAATAAATAAAAATTTACGTGATTTATTGAAATCTGTGAGTACTGCTCTGCTTTCCTTGAGATAAACGTGATGATATATATAGCCTGTATCCTTTCGCAATAACAAAACACAAAAAAGGGGGTGTGTACCATAGTACACAGGTAAGAAGTGAAACTTCTTTACGACATTTTTAACAGCTATAAAGTTTCTCTCATACGTCGATAAAGAAGTTTGACTTTAAAACAACATGGTGCGTAACCGAAAAACGTGACGATTTGTTTTACAGCTATAAAATTTCTCTCAACGTCGATGAAGAAATTATATTTTTTGAAGTCGAACGAGTAGAAGAAATCAGTAACCGGAGATTAATATATTATCGCATTAACCATACAAACAATCTCAGCTTTATATATATCAGTATACATGAATCTGCAGAAAGCGAAAGAATTATGCACGAATCTCGAAGTCTGGCGACCTCTCTGATTACACCGTCAGGGATACAGCGTGAAGATTCAGCAGCTCGCCTTTCCGTTTCAACACGGCAATGGGCTCACCACCTGTTACAAAAATGCATACGGTGAAATGTGGGCGTATAGTATGCCTCTGCCTAACCCTTCGGGGATAAAGGCGTGACAATATGTATGTATGTATGTGATATTATTGATTCGGCACACAGTCAGGTGAAAAGGGGCGTTCCACAGGGATCTATCCTCGGGCCCCTTCTCTTCATTCTTTATAGTGCAGATGTGATTAAATCAATTAAAAACTGTAACTATCACCTGTATGCCGACGATCTTCAGTTGCACCTATCGTTTCCGTTATTGGAATGGCTGGAGCATGTGGGTAAAATAAATGAAGATCTGAACCAAGTTGAAACTTGGTCATCTAGAAATGCACTTGTATTGAACCCTGATAAGTCCAAATACATAGTGTTGGGTTCAAGGCAGATAATTGACAGTTGTTCTCGGCATCAACTGGGCATCAAGATTGCGGGCTGTGCTATCCAGAGGGTGTCTGAGGTGCGCAATCTTGGAGTCACATTTGATGAGCAGCTTAAGTTTGAGACTCATGTGCTGCAGGCTGTCAGGGGTTGTTTTTACAGACTAAGTCTGGTATAGGATACGCCCATATATTAGTGTTAGCATCAGAGTACTACTATGCGAGTCTCTTATTCTATCCAAGCTTAATTATGCAGAAACTGTTTATGGCAGCTGTCTGCTAAGAAGAACAGAGCGTATCCTACAGCGGGTTTAGAATGCCTGTGCTCGTTTCTGTTTTAATGTTCCACCCCGTACACATGTAACACCTTTTCTTAACAGTGGAAATATGTTGAAAATGTCTGAACGTCGCGAGTTGCACTTGGCCAGCCTTCTCTTTGGTGTGGTGTTGACTGGAAGACCCAAATATTTGTATAACCGATTAACCTGGTCTAAGGATGTAAATAAGTACAACACAAGAGGTTCCACATATCTTATGTTAACACCAAGCCATAGAACTGCTGCATTCCGGGGTAGTTTTAAGTTGGCAGCTAGTCGTATTGGGAACGACCTTCCTTCGCCGTTTCGTGCCCTAATAACATAAACTCGTTCAGGCAAAAATATAAAGCTTACCTGTTAGATAAACAAAGAAGCGCAATATTAAGATTTCAAATGGGCTTTTACTCTGAGGTAAGAGACTGGATCGGAGCTGCTATTGAGATGAGGGTCCTGGGCTCGTAGGTAAGCAGCGATAACTGTGATAAATTCTCTGATCCCTTCTATCGTGAATATTATTTAGTTTGTTGTTGTTATATGAGCAACGCTATGCATATGTTTTCAGTTTCTTCAAGGGACATTGGATAGGATTTCTCATTTGTCACTGTCAGATGCCGTTTTATCCCTTTATTTATTTATTTATTGTTTCTTATATCCGTATATGCAACAGATCCCTAATGACCATGTTACATGAATGTGTGTATCTTGTTTGTTTTTGTGTATTATTATTTTATTATATATTGTAAGTAATTGTATTTGTCTGTTTGTGATAAAATATTTAAAAGTTTATGTTGTTAATTTCTGAATGTGGCGTCACTGCTAAGGTGCTTCCAGAATACCAGCGTTGCATGTCATATGGCATCGCAGCATTTTAGCTGAGGAGGCAACCTTTTTTCTACTTCACACAACATGTCACCTATTCAAATGTAAATCATGTGTTGTGTGTTTTTTGAAAATAAATTTCTTCTTTCTTTCTTTCTTTCTTTCTTATGTCTAAAGAAATTTCCTTTTCTAGAGCTCTATTAATTTCTTATTTTCTTAATTATAAATGCTTTTATCTTGATGGGTATGATAATTCTATCGTAACGTATTACTGGTTTCAAAGAAAAGAGAGGGACCAAAAGTAAAAAAAAACATAAAATAAACTTAACTTATTACGATAAATCGTTTAATTTTATATTCAGAAGAGCCATTCACAAGAAGAAACCAATCTATACATAGCCACTGCACATTCCAGGAGGCCGAGTCTACTATTGACAAGCCGTAGGATAGAACCAGAATCACTGTTTTTAGCTGTCAAAATGTTAGTAGACTATCAAAAATGCAATTGACTAGCGGCCACTGGCGCGGTACGTGTTAGTAGAACTCATCGGCCGACGATAGAAGTCTATTGGAGTACGATTGTGATAGTAGACTACGAACAAAAGTCAGAATTGTACCAGTGGCTTTCTATTGAGCGACGATTACGATTCTTTTCTGACGCGATTTTAATAATAGACTTGGCCCTCTGGTGCTCTGAAGTGAGTACTTTGCATAGATATCTTAACATACTTTGAAATTTATTTAAGCCAAGCCTATCACTATTGTTTGAAACTAAATATGATTATAGATTAACTATAGGTATGTAAGTGAAAATGCGTGGGATAAAATGTATACGTATTTACATTATCTAGATATAGTCATGGTTTTTACCGCGAAGAAGTAGACAGGAGCACTACTATGCTACAAAATTTAACTAGTATTATATTATAGTCCCGCGTAATAGGTGAAAAGCGATCATATTGCATGTGAGTACGGCGCTGGGATCATGAGCTCGATTCCCGGGTCAAATTCAAATCTTAAAAAATAAATGAATAAATATCCATCACGCCATATCCCCGAAAGGGTTGCAGAGGCATATTATATGCCCACTTTTCACCGTGTGGATTCCTGTCCCACGTAATAGGTGGTGAGCCCATTGCCGTGTTGAAATAGACAGACGCAGGATGTGACTACCAGCTTGTGAAAATTTGTTCAAGCCGCCCATAAGGCATTCAACCAGGCTTAACGACTGCCATTTTACTGGCAACCGGGACCAACGGCTTAACGTGCCTTCCGTTCCAAAAGTGGTCACCCATCCGAGGACCAGCCATAGTGAAAGTTGCGTAACTCAGTGATCGTTTACAGAACACTGAGACCGCGGGGCCACGAGCGCTTCTATCATATATATTTCTAAATTCAAATCTTTATTTGCAAAAATGGGTAGCTATAAAGGTGTTACAGTTATGTTCCTGTATTTTCCACCCGAGGGTATGCAAATTTACAATATGTCATATATTATTACATAGGTATACATGCATTTTACATAGTATACATATTAAATAACACCACTTGTACTTTTCCACAACATTTACTTTGTAAACCTGACCGGTACACTATATGACGACTGCCAGTCGTCATATTGTGTACCTTTGAGAATGCCGTGGGGCGAAACCGGTCAGGTTTACAAAGTAAATGTTGTGGAACAGTACAAATGGTGTTATTTAATATTTGTAGCAAGTTCCACCAAGCGCCATCAATCAACAGTATAAATAATCTTACATAGTACACATATTATAATGTCGATGATATACATAATCAGTCAGGTCAGATCAAATATTTGTGTGATCAGCAAATATTTGTTGGGTGTTCATTTTGTAGGTATAATATCTATGTATGTCAAAATATTTAAAAATGTTTATCAGTAGTGTAGATCCCATCCACAGGCTTATAATAGTTCCTTAGGTCTGGACGATGTGGTGTAAAAAAAATGTTACACATTATTTAAAAAAGAACTATAATTCACGTCTACAATTTACTAAGCGTTAAAGGACGCTAAAACCGTTATGTTATTAAATGGCTTTTATAGATACACGGTACGTTTCCGGAGAATCTAATAAAACCTGAAAAAAAACTTGCCTGTACATGTATGAGTTCATCAACATTCTAAGCAAAGCCTTAATTAATTTTATTACACGTAAGTGGACGATTGATTAGAACTTTCATTTATGTAATTAATTGAATAATTTTAATTGGAGCTACTTTGATCGTGATGTGGGATAAACAAAAATGATTGCTGCGTTTATCACCGCCATCTTGTTTTGATTTTTGTAACTAAGTATTCATGGTAGAAATTATTATTGAATTTGTAGCATGCGAAAGAAGTATGTATGGATAGAGAATTCGCGAAGCCTGATGTTTTGTCCTTTCTGTCTACCCCGTCAGGCATACTGTTATTTATAAGTTTATAAATCATTATAATATCTTCTGAAAAGATTATATTTTTAGAAGATATTAGGTATATATAAAGTTATTATATACTGTTCAGTGCTTAATCGTTTAAGTGGTTTTATAGAGGAAGTGTAAAATTAATCAACATAGTAAATATCTCTAGTACTGGACTCGTCAGATGTCGATAGTCAAGCTGGAAAATACCATTTTTTAGGAACACCTAATGGTTAACTGCTGTTGAAATTGAGACCTCAAAGCTACCGGAACCAACAGCGTCACATAAAAAAAGCCTATCTATTTAGACTGACCATAGTAAAACAAGATGATTAAATAAAAAAAAAATTAAAAAACCCAAAGCTTTGCTGGTAGAAAACTCATGAGTTAAGCTCGCCTTTGTACATAACATATCTGTATATTGTTTAATAATAGTGTTAATGTTGTTATTGTGTACAATAAAAAATAAAAAAGATTAAACGCATTGCTTGTTTACAGAATACAACATGCTCTTTTAAATAACCACACAATCGATTTGAAAATTAGTTTTTCACTTTCACTTCCAACACATCATCATAAAGCTATTAACTTCTAGGCCAAAGCATTCGCCGCGTCAACAAAAAAAAAACATACCCTATACCAATAAAAAGCTAAACAAAACAATAATGTATTAAACATTTTCCTTACCATTTTTTACGGTCGAAATACACGACAAAACTTCCAACTGTCAATTGATATGCCTGACATTTCCTGACACCAGTGTAGCAAAATTATTTTGCGCTCGACATCAAATACCTTATACTCTTTCACCTTTCTATAAGGTTCAAAATTGTGTACCAGTATTAAGAACAAATATGTTTTTAAATTGGTATGCAAACCGAAATTGAATATTTCGCTGTCAAAAAGTTTAGGTTTTTTATTTTTTATAATTATTATGAAGAAGATTTTGTACATGATTAATAACGATTTTATACGTATTTGTTTTTTTCACCAATGGAACATATTTCAGTCATGTACGATTAGTGTGCGCAGAATACTATATGTGATATCGTACATCGAAGAATACCATAAAAAATGGGATTTCTTGTCACGAGTTTTTCTCACCTCGTCCCACACTGGGATCTAAAAGCGGGGAGCAAGAAAGGTTTTCCAAAAAAAAATTAATTGGGCCGTAAGCTTAAGGGTTCTAGTCTCTATTATTCTCTAGACGACTCGTAACCTTGTGATTTTGATGGTGGTCATAGATTTCTTTCAGGCAACCTGTATGATAGACTGATGCAATGATGATAATTACTTCTTCACGAAATCTTTCTGTTATATTGATCAGGCTTGTCTCATAATATAGAATGACACTGACAGTCACCAAAATTCTCTCTTAAGTCTTTGTTGTTGCCTTTGCCACAGAAGAATCGGGATGCATTTTTTATTAAATATAAACGTTTGGATGCGATGAGTCTAATCTCATCTACAAGTGGTGCACCTGCTGGCAAACGGACGAGATCATGACAAAACAAAACCCTGCTTCATCCCATTTGGCCAACATGAAACAGTTAGGCCAAACACCTTAACAATGTAAAATTGCAAGAGGCCTATGTCGAACAGAGAATTGTAAAAAGCTGATTTCATTGAAATCTTAATCTTAATAATATTATAAATGCGAAAGTTTGTATGGATGTTTATTACTTTTTCACGTAAAAACTACGGAACGGATTTTGATGAAACTTTACAATAATATGGCTTATACATCAGAATAACACATAGAGTACTTTTTTTCCCGGGAACAAGTTTCTAATAGAAACAGGAACGGGAAAACTTCTTTACCCGGGCGAAGCCGCGGGCGTCAACTAGTAGGGATATATGATTATTCTTTACGAAGCTCTCTTTTCTTCTTGGTCTTTTTCCAGCGCTGCCCGGAGTCAGAGTCTTGGTTCTAATGTTAGTCAGGCAGATGTTCTTTTAGAATCAAATAAGCAAAAACCCTGTTGAATTTGTTTGGTTCCTAAACTGTTTTCTTTACCATATGTAATTATTTCATAGTAAATATAATATTTTTAAATACTAGAGTTGCTTAGTAATTTGCCTTAGTACAGAGTTTTATATAATTGCTGTACGGCCATACACAATCGTTCATAATTATAGTAAACACGCTGTTGACTTTTGGTTTTTAAATTGAGGAAATATATTTATTTTTCATGACATTTATGACTGATTGATGAGTTTGATACACTTTAATTATAAGCTATAGTGACTCAATAAATGGCATAAATATAAATTGTATTGTATTGTGTTTGGCTATTCTCTTCTTCTTAAGTGTTTTTCTTTTCTCAGGTGTTCCGAAACCTTACTTGGATTCTCTTCTTCTTGAAACCCGGAATTTACGTTTATTTGGCAAGTACATATTTATTTCGGGTCTCATTCGCGACGTATATTATTAGGTTCAAAGCCTACCTTATACTTCCCGACGTTTCGGATCACACCAGCCGTGGTCATGGGTTGACTCGAAATATTTGCGAATATTTTTCTGGGAATATTTACGAAATATTTTTTTGTACTATCGTTTATATTACAGGCTAATTACCCAACCTGCTTACTTCGTTGCCTTGTCCGTTAGTCAGCAGATACACCACTAGCAAGTAAGGTCATTTAGGTAACGAAGATCTTGTTTGGCCCCTCGCTGACCCCGCAGCTTCGCCCGTGACATATATTGAACCGCCGTCGCATCCATTTGAGCCCGTCGCTTTTACTTTTACAGAAATGTGTAAAACTTTGCCCGATTTGTTAACATTTATGATAACTGTTCCGCTCTTCTGGGTAGTAGCGTAATGATATATAGCCTATAGCCTTTCTCGATAAATGGACTGTCCAACTCACAAAGATTCTTACAATTCGGACCCATAGTTCCTGAGATTAGCGCGTTCAACCAAACAAACAATCAAACATACAAACAAACTTTTCAGCTTTTATAATGCATCATTAGACACAATATTAAAAAAATTCAAAATAGAGAAACAATAGTACCAATGTCTTGTAACTCTACTGTAACTGTAAAGCTTTGTAACTCATACTGTATTACAACGAACTTGGCATGTCACTTAGACTTGCTAGTTATGATGTTCATTTTCGCCATATTACACAAACTTCCACAAAAGCTAATATTCTACTAGACATAGAAATAAACTTTGTACAATACAACAGTTACTAAGTAATTATATAACATGAGTTACAAAGGGACCATTTATGTAGAAATTAATTTTGCTTTATTTGTTAATCCAGACCCAAGACTAGAAATTTATGCTATTGTTTTTATGTTTAAATTAATTAAGGGATATCAAAATAAGTTCGAAATAAGTGTAGGAAAATTAGGCTAATATGGAACAGACGACTAGCAATACCAGAGTACACTGGCGTCACCAATCAGGTATTCGACATCCAAAGCCCTCATCAAGTGTTCTCACAAGAGTTACTCCAGCGAGCTCATGAAATTGAGCAGAAGCAACCTCTGTGTCTTGACAAGGGCACTCACAGGTCATTGCAGGCTGAACAAACATATGGCCATCCTTGGCCTTAGCCCAACCAGCCTCTGCAGATTCTATTACGAAGTCAATGAAACGCCTCAGCACATTCTCTGCGACTGCGGCCCTCTCATACACAAACGATGCATCTCCTTTGGCAAACACCTGCTTCAACCAGAGGAGTTACAGCACATCGCTGCTAAAGACATCCTCAAATTCCTTACTCTCATAGGAATCAGCAGCGAACTCTAAGATTTAGGCAAGCACAATAGACCTTTTTAGGTCGCAGTGCTACAGGACTTTCTAGCTTGCCACAGCCTCTCTTACATAATAATAATAATAGACTGATATCAGTGTAGGTTAAATGTAAACTACGTTCCAACGTAGTCTAATGGTTCACTATGGACCGCCATACTCTCTACTACTACCATTGTGACCAATGAAGATGATGACGACAACAAACGCTGAAGAACTAAGCATTTAGACATCTTGAAACACACGGCAATCTTTACTGACAGTTTCCGTGGATGTATACAACGTTCTATCGCGAGACTTAGGCCCACTTGCGCGATCTTGGGTTAGCGTGTATAACTCGGAGGTATGGACTAACCTCGAATTAAATCATTAATTTGTCTCGCATGACCCCGAGTTAAGGGTATACCTAGGGTTAAATCGCTAAAATTTAACTCACCGATTTCTGAGGGTTAATTCGTCAATCGTTGGGTTAGCAGCTGACAGACAATGAAGTGGCACGTGACACATGCGTGACACAGACTCCTCAAAATGACACGCCGCGCACACATATTACGATAAAAATAAAATGCACTCGGCTGTCATGTTACATTCATTCGTGTAAGAAAAAGTCTTATGTGGCAAACTGTAGTGTAAAAGAGATAGACATACCTGTTTCATTCTTTGTTCAATCATTAATGTTTGGTTGGATGACATAGAGTGACATAAAACACTGGGCTAGTTAACCCGATGATATTTTTCTGTGGTGCAAGACATGATTAGGGTTAAAAAGTTATTTCCTTAATTCCGAGTTATCTAACTCTATAATTATTTATTTAACCCCAGCATTCACGCAAGTGGGCCTTAGGGTTATATTCATAATCATAATATTAAGATTAAACTCCACGATGTTAAGAGCTTATATCCGTCTTTCCAGTTGAAAATCTTGTTTTACCATACATAATTCGTAATTAGCGCTCGTGGCGCCGCGAACGGTTGGTGTTCTGTAAACGATCACTGCGTTAAGCAACTATCGCTATAGCTGATCCTCGGATGGGTGACAACTTTGTGGAATTTAGATTTGCGAGCGTTTCCCTGCTTCGGAAGGCACGTTAAGCCGTTGGTCCCGGTTGCCAATAAAATAGCAGTCGTTAAGCCCAGTTGAAGGCCTTATGGGCGGTTTGAAAAATTTCAACAGTAGGTCGCCACAACCTGCGCCTGTCCATTCAACACGGCAATGGGCTCACCATCTGTTACGTGGGACAAACGTGCATACCGTGAAATGTGGGCGTATGGCTCTGCCTACCCCTTCGGGGATAAGGGCGTGACAAAATGTCTATGTCTAATTCGTAGTTATCAAAACAAATACAAATATTTTAGTTTGCGCGTTCAACGTTCTGTATCAAAACATTAGGGCAGTAATGATTAGATTCCACGATGCATCTGTCTTCCCAGTTGTAAGTCTTGTTTAATAATATACAACGCGTTATTAACAAAACAAATTATAACACAAATAAATTATTTTTGTTTCAGGTAATCTCCTGCTTCGTGGAATATGTCCAAATTAAAATTTAGTTTTTTCTTTTATTTTACTTTTAACCTAACACTTTCGATAATTTTTTTTGGCCAATATACTTTTTTTTTTGCGTTCGGATATCCCCTCGGATGTCATGCCGGACTCGAACCGACTAAAACCACACTGTCCCTGCTTATCTGTCTATTGCCGGACGCCCCAGGTAACTCCTTAGAGAGATGTCCCAGTGCTCCCGGCAGACTAAATTCCCGGTAGACCGCGACCTAGGGTTCGGGTGTTCTCCCGCTTCTTTGGGGGTTGGTTCGGGTACTATCCCGCTTCTTGGGGCATGAGGCGTTCGTGAAATTTTCACATCATGCCGACGTCTTGGGCCTGCTACTTTAAGGATGGCGAGCAGCCCACCCGCCATCCTCAGGCCCCCGGTCATGGAGGCCGGTAGTATTGGGCGAAGACAAGTCTGCGGTGTTGTCGCCGCAGACTACGGAACTCGGGTGGGAGAGTTTTCTCCCATTCCCTCTCCACCGCCTCTTTCGCAAGCATAACCTGCTCGCAGAAAGACGCAGCGGCGTCCCAGTTGCTCCCACTGTAGACCTGGCTTGCACCATGGTTTCCAACGAGAGAATGTCTACGCCCAGACTCGCCACGAGGTCTTGGTGCTGCTGCGCCCACGCTGAACACTCCACCAATGTGAGGAGCATCGTGTCCTCGCAGCGTTCTACGTAGTGCTAGCACTCGACTGTGATCTCCCGGTGTATACGCCACAGATACTTACCGAAGCACCCGTGCCCGGTGAGTATCTGCGACATCCGGTAGGAGAGGTTGCCATGGCTCCTCTCCAGCCACTCATCCATGACCGGTCTGACCGCCCCGATTGCGGTGTTTTCCCACCTTGGTTGCTCAAGTCGCACCTTCCATGTCTCCATGAGTTCCTGTCGGAACTGGGACCGCTGAGCCTCAATTTCTCGAGGCGTATGCCTATGGTCCCGCTCCCGCGCCTCCTTGCGCCATTTAAATAATGACGCAAGGGCCTTCGCTTCCAGGTCCCATAGAGGGGTCCCGGCAAGAGATCGCGCGGTACCGTCTTATCACCCTGACGGCCATCGCCTTCAGAGGGCTATGTAGTATAGCCGTCTTGTGGGCCGTCAGGTTCTCCGCTCATGGCCACTATACATGACATTACAGTATTTAATAATCTCCATGAAGGCCTAACTGGTACTTTCAACTTTCGTTCATTAACAAAGAGGTCACTTGACAGCTGTCAAGTCTCCCGAACTTAGTACGGGTGATTTTACATTAATTATACAATTCATCATCCTATCGGTAAGTCCCTGAGGCTACTAGAATTTCTACTTTTATACTCCTCCCTACACTTTTTAGACTTGACTTTCTTTATAATGAAAAATATCTAGTTTTTTTCTGTATTTTTTTTGGTCTTCCAATTAAGGTAATTATCTAATTAATCCGACTTTACTTGACGTCGAACGAATAACACTGATTTGGGTTTTATTTAGCCTATTTTTTTGACAGTACTCGGATACCCAGACGGGCATGTATGAAGCGATTGATGAATCTGCAAGAAGTGAAAGTATGCATAGATGGTGAAGCCTGGCGATCTGTCCTCTCTGACTACTCCGTCAGGGATATAGCGTGAAGATAGTTAGTTAGTATTTTTTTACAGTAACGAATAAATAGGAGTGTTATGTAATAACCATAACTACTAAACAAATACTTTAAAATGTCAAATATCATTATAAACAAAATTCATAAAGCTCAAATAAGTTAACTCTGGATACATACCTTATTATTTCCGACAAGAATAATCAGTTTTATACAAAATTATTTAGTTTGTTCTATATTCCTATATCGATACTTCCATATTCATACTAATATATAAAGCTGAAGAGTTTGTTTGTTTGTTTGGTAGAACGCGCTGATCTCAGGAACTACTGATCGGATTTGAAAAATTCTTTTTGTTTGGATTGCCCATTTATCGAGGAAGGCTATAGGTTATTTATCATCGCGCTACGTCCCTGGAGAGCGGAGCAGTAATCGTAAATGTCGACAAGTCAGGAAAACGTTTATGCATTATTGTAGAATTTATAAGCGACGGGATCAAATAGGAATGGCAGTCGTCAAGCCAAGTTGAAGGCCTAATAGGCGGCTTAAAAAAATTTCAACAGCAGGTCGACACAACCTGCGCCTGTCCATTTCAACACGGCAATGGGCTCACCACCTGTTACGTGAGACAAAAATGCATACGGTGAAATGTGGGCGTTTATTATGCCTCTGCCTACCCCTTCGGGGATAAAGGCGTGACAACATGTATGTATGTATGCGATGCGCGACGGGATTTCGATCTATGCCACGGGCGAAGCCGTGTGAAGTCATCTAGTAATAAAAATGCAAAAGTAACTGTCTGTAACGCTTTCAACGAATTTACATTTATATTTATTTTAACTATTGAACCGATTTACATGAAATTTGATAAAGAGATAATTTACATACATACATACATACATATTGTCACGCCTATATCCCCGAAGGGGTGGGCAGAGGCATATTAAACGCCCACATTTCACCGTATGCATTTTTGTCCCACGTAACAGGTGGTGAGCTAATTTAATAGAGATAATTTAACTTTACAATAATATAGCTTAGACATCAGAATAACACATAGGCTACTTTTTATCCCATTAAAATATCCCACTACGCGGGAGAGAGCCATGGGCACTGGGCATCATCAGTTAGTTATAAAATCAATCACAGGATTCTCAAAAAAAAAATTAAAGTGTGTTTTATGTGCCACTGAATATTGTCAGATTGTTTTCGTTGATGTACGATTTGAAGTTCGACAATACTCACCCATGCATAAATTCACTTTGCTTTTTGCCGAACAACACAATGGCAAATTCATACATTCTCATACCTTGATTTACGAACTCCAGCTGAGACCACCTTCAATGCCTGTAGAACACATTCTTTCTTTTTTCTTTTCACATATATATATGTATTTTATCTCTCATTGCTTTATCCTTTGAATTTGGTTTTTTACTTACCTTTTTACATATCTATTTAAATTTTATCTACAAATGTGGAGAAAACATATTTTTTTAATACTTTACTGTACACAATAATAACAACATTTTATAATAATTAATGTACAAAACTTTTATGTACAAAGGTGAGCTTAACTCAATAATGAAAACATTTAGGTTGAAAAAGATAAATTGATTATAACAAAGTATGTTTATGTGGGGGTTAAACGTGAGCATTTTATAAATCACCACATATTGTGACATATATGTATACACATAAATAATTTTAATTGCTTAAATACATTTCCATACATCATAAATATATTGATACATAAACATATACACATAAAACTCTACATACTAATATTATAAACGCGAAAGTGTGTAAGAATGGGTGTTTGATACTCTTTCACGCAAAAAATCGAAAATCGAAATAACACATAGGCTCCTTTTAATCCGGGGAACAAGCTCGCAAGGAAACGGGAAGGGGAAAACTTCACCACGCGTCAACTAGTATACTATATATTACAATGTTGGATAAATTTTAAAGCAATTAGTATGCTAACTTTCACATAATTATATAAATTTTTAATAAAGTGTAAAAAGACAACCTGGTTCAGGACGGTGATTGAACTCGTGTCCTTTGCCTAACCAGTGCAATGTTCTAGCCACTGAACTACCCAAACCTAATTTGCGAACCTGTGATTTGCGAAAGGTACATTTCTTGTCAATTTAATGACTATAACATAAGTAAACCTTTTCCGTCTTTACAAGGGAAAAAGTTCTTTAGAAATTCTATCAATATAACCTTTCCAATTACACCAATATGATAGGCGAAGCAAGTAAAAATATAATTTATCTTGACCGTAATAAATGTTTCAAATAGAAACGTGATTGATTATATAACTTGCTTGAAAATATATGGAATGACTAGCAAACCCCCCTGACTTTGCCCGTGACGTACTTTGAACTCCCGTCGCACTGATTTTATTCCGTCGTTTCTAAATTTTACATTTAAATATAAAAAATTGCCCGATTTGTTGATATTTCAAACAAACAAACTCTTCAGCTTTATTATAAAAATAAAATAAATATCCATCACGCCTTATCCCCGAAGGGGTGGCAAAGGCATATTATATGCCCACTTTTCACCGTGTGGATTCCTGTCCCACGTAATAGGTGGTGAGCCCATTGCCGTGTTGAAATAGACAGACGCAGGTTGTGGCTACCTGCTGTTGAAATTTTTTAAGCCGCCTATAAGGCTTTCAACCAGGCTTAACGACTGCCATTTTACTGGCAACCGGGACCAACGGCTTAACGTGCCTTCCGAAGCACGGAAACGCTCGCAAATGTAAATGCCACAAAGTGGTCACCCATCCGACGACCAGCCATAGTGAAAGTTGCGTACCTCAGTGATCGTTTACCGAACACTGAGACCGCGGGGCCACGAGCGCTTCCTCAGCGCTGCTCAGCTTTATTATATTAGTGTATATTTAGTTCAGCTTAGTGTTAATTGATAATGAATGTACCTACTTTATATAAAACGTCGCAGCGCCTTTGGTCGCGACTACGGACGCTCAAACGCGTTCCAAATTTCGGTATATGAACGAAATTATCTTCCGGTGAAGTCCCGAATACTGTATAAAATATGAGTTTACAACGTGAAAGTTAAAATTATCATTGAAAATGAATAATACGGCATATGCAGATGGACAGTTAAAAGAAACAGAATCACATTGTGAGAATTCATAATTCGAAGAGCGGACACCCCGCGGTTTGTCCCACGTAGTTCCCGTTCCACTGGGAATACTGGGATAAAATGTAGCTTAAACTACTTCTTATAACATCAAATATCTGCTGATTAAAGTCTCGTTAAAATCGGTTTAGCCGTTCCAGATATTAGCCAGAATAAAAAGACAGACAGAGAAATATTGAAACAATTGTTTTTTTTTGTACAGTATATTATATTTTCATATGCATTTAGTGAAATGTTGTTAATTTAGATTAAACTATCGTAGCGAAGAAATCAGACGTCTTCTAAACTGAAACCAGTATCAAAACTGACAGTGGTAGAAAAATCGAAATCGCCTGGGCACGTATTCACGATGTCCTAAATCGAATGCCGTAAACCGTTATGCCGTATCTCTTATGGTTCCTGAGAAATAGTCTTGATGCGACCGACGGACGGACAGACAGTCGTTTTTATATCTTTTCTAAGCTTTAGGGCTTAAAAGTAAAAAAAAATAAAAATAAAATCCCACTAGCGTCATCATGTTTGACGAATGTTTTGACAGCGGGTGATCGCCACTGTGAACGTACCAATTAATATGCTAATAAAATGATTGAATTCTGACTACATTTTTTTCCTAGGAATTTATACAAATTAAAAATAATTTAAGTAGAAATGTGAGCTTCACAGTTAATTAAATATTTCACATTCTCCAAGTTTTTAAATTATGCCGTATTTTGAAAAGTTCTACTCAAGATTGGTAATATTTTATTAATTTGTAACTAACTATCTTCACGCTGTATCCCTGACGGGGTAGTCAGAGAGGACAGATCGCCATGCAGGCTTCACGATCCATGCATACTTCTTTCGCTTCTTGCAGATTCATCAACCGATTCATACATGCACGTCGGGGTATCCGAGTACTTGACGCTCCCGTTTTTAAAAAAAAATTAATTTGTGTTTAAATATATAAATCATTTTAACAGTAGTATTATTCATTTTTTTTTTAAAGTTAAAAATAAATTTTTAATAGTTTAATTTTTTATAAGAGGGTAGAATAATGGCTTGACGTCGAAATGGATGAAATGCAATGTTGAAGTGGAATAGAAAAGTAGGAAAGCGGACCCCGGGCGTCGCGATACGCAACTGGCACATGCGCTCAGATGATGATGCTTATGCTCGGGATTTATTATCCAATTGAGCCCGATAAAGTTGAATATATCAAACTTCTTTCATTTCACAACTTTCTCGAAAACATACCTAAATATTTTATCACATAATTTCACCAGTGCAAATAGTGGTAGGTAGGTAGTCCAATTTTAAACTAAGTAACGTAAAAATATTCATAGCAAAGTTGGGTATGAATAAAATACACTGCGTAAACATCCCTGAAAGCTGCTTGTAATAAACCGTGTTTTCCCTCAAGAGGTTGTTCGGGTCAGCTTTAGTCTTTTTACAACAACTTTTATAAAAAAATATAATGTAAATAAATATTGTTGGGACAACTCACACAAAGCCATCTGATTCCACACTAAGCAGAGCTTGTACTATGGTAACCAGATAACTGATAAACATACTTATATATTTCTAAACACATACATATTATAGATAAATAACACCCAGACACAGAATAAACCATCATGCTCATCACACAAAGTTTTATCCTGAGTGGGAATGGAACCCACGACCTCTTGCGTAGCAGTCGGTTACCCTCCCACCGCGCCACAGAGGCAGTCAGTTAATAGTAACTCTCATATATATATATATATATATATATATTAGTATAGAGTGATCAAATTATACATAATACTAATATGAATTAAACATACAATATTACATTTCCTTCTTGCACTTAGTATACATTCTTTCTAGTAATAGAAATTTCACTACATTTTAAACTATCGCGTTGCATACTATCAGCTTGCCAGACGTTTCGACCAGGTTGCACCGGCCGGGGTCACAGGCTGACCTCTGACCTGGCCTTTGAGTCAGCCTGTGACCACGGCCGGTGCAACCTGGTCAAAACGTCAGGCTACAAAAGGTATATGAAATAACTGCGTTTAGCCCCGTTATTAACAAATATACTTCACTATATTTAACCAATATTTGTTTTGACTTAGTGTAGACAGTTCAGTTTCTTCCGAGCTCAAAGTTCTCGTGAGTAAACATTATAATGAACATACATCTATACTTAATATATAAAGCTACGAGTTTCTTTGTTTGTCTGTATGTTTGTTTGGTTGAATGAGCTAATCTTAAGACCTACTGGTCCGAATTGAAAAACTCGTTTTAAGTTGCATAGTTCATTTATCGAGGAAGGCTAATGGCTATATATCATCACGCTAGTACCCAGGAGAGCGGAGCAGTAATTATAAATGTCAACAAATCGGGCAAATTTTCATACATTTCTGTAAAATAAATGCGACGGGATCAAATGGACGCGACGGGAGTTCAAAATATGACACGGGCAAAGTCGCGGGGGTCATGTAGTATCATAATATATCGTTATTGATCGTTCAAAATGAAATTGTAATGTATATCACGCAACATATTAACATTTCAATTTCATTTTGAATTACCTGCAATGATTGATTATCTAATATAAATTTTTAGATATTTTCGTTTCTACAACCGGTAACGAGTTCTTACTGCTGGGTCCGGGTATGAAATAGTTTTTTTTATCCTAACTTTATTTAACCTGAATAACGTTATAAAGTAACGTAAAAATAGAAAAATCTTAAATAACGTTAAAATAATATTATACAACTTTTCTGTTTTTAATCACAATATGAATTGCTCAAAAACGGAAAAGTCAAAAGTGATCGTATACCCAGATGTGAATGTATGAAGCGATTAATGAATCAACAGGAAGCGAAAGAAGTATACATGGATAGTGATACCTGGCGATCTGTCCGGCAGGTGTCCCTCTGACTGCCCCGACAGGGATACAGCGTGAAGATAATTCATTACGATCCTTCATGGCCTGCAAAGCAGTTGAACTTTTCCTGTGAAACTATTGCGTAAATCCATAGATTTATGACAGAGTTAATGTAATGATAATTTATGTGGCAGTGATGTCGACTAGTTACGACATCACGGACTGTCATGCCAAAAAAGTGCGGGCTGCTTCTGGAGACATGCCTCACTTAACGATATCTTACGCCGGTCCCTTGCCACCGTCAACGTGCCAAGTCTACTTGAGCCAACTGGTATTGCAAGAGACGATGGCAAGAGACCGGAAGGTATGAGTTTGATTCCATGGAAGATTTACCGGGTGCTGTTATGGGATGCAACCTGTTCAGACACGCTGGCCCCTTCCCATCTACATGGAAGCAACAACAGAGCTGGTGCGGCTTGTGAAGCGGCTGAAAAAGCTAAAGCATTCAAATACCAGGGGTCTTGGCTCTGAATATGATTTTGTCCCATTCGGTGTCGAGACTCTTGGTCCGTGGGGTCCTAGCGCTATAAGGCTTTTTAAGGAAATTGCGAAAAGGTTAGCCGACATCACAGGAGACCGAAGAGCTGGCAGCTACCTCGGACAAAGAATTAGTCTAGCTATTCAAAGGGGGAACGCTGCCAGTATCTTCGGAACCTTGCCTAAAGGGACCTTTTTAATAATATATTTTAGTTATGTATCATATTTTTAAGGTTATATTTAATGTTAACATTAAGTTAATGTATTTGCCGTTATCTTTTTTTTAATTAATAGCATACATGATTTATCATTTTATAATTTTATTAAGCCTGATTTTATATATTGTTAATGTAAAGCATAAGAAATGTACGAAAAACCAAAGGTATGGTTGGGTTAGACATTTATTCATTGTATTTATAATTTTTAATAACATTACATTGTGCGCTCGTGGCGCCGCTGACACAGTGTTGTAAACGATCACTGAGTTACGCAACTTTCACTATTTCATCTCCGGGGCCCAAGCGACGCCACCTGCTAGCGGTGCACCAGCTGGCTAACGGACGAGGCAACGACGCAAGCGCCCTCGAAGTTGGGAGCAGCCATAGAGCAACGATAGCTGATCCTAGGAGTCAAACAAAAGTAGACCCCAGACTAGAAATTCATATAGGGTTTGGAAGCAACTGGAAAACCACTTAAGATGAAGAAGAAGGTATATTAACGAGTGGTGCAGAGATGTCATCGTTGCACTGTGGACACCATCGTGCCCTGAACCGCAAGATTCCGTTGATCTTATGTCGTACCATTAAATCATGGAACTCTCTGCCAGCGCACGTGTTTTCCTCTTATTACAATCCTGGGTCCTTTAAAAAAAGCGTGAATACGCATAATTCTGAGCCGTCAAGATGAGAGTCGCTATCGGAGCCCTGCTGGTTGAGATAACGGCCCCAATGACGGCTCGTCATCTTTGGTTACCATAAGGCGGTCGACGCTATTTTGGTCTGCCACATAATAATAATAAAAAAACTATAGTGCCAATAAATATAACTCAGGATCTATGGCTTTATTAGAAGTCACTGTAGATCATATCTTCGAGTTAATGTAATATAATGATACGAAAATAAGATTTATGATGATGTTTGAAAAGGGTGGACTCTTAGAGCGACAGATTAACCCTTAATCATAAAAAGATAGGATTGTAAACGCGCATACCCATTAAAAGATCAACTGATGTCCATTATCTCTGTAGCCTTTTAGATGGGTTTTGATAAACTCAACGTATGTGGTAGCTCAGAAGATTAAAAAAAAAACAAATAAACTCATAATATTTAATACGAAACCCTTGAATACTATCGTGTTTTTGCTTTGACCACAATCAATTATATTGTCTGCAATCTAAAACTACTTATACATATAACTATACAGCAGGCAAAGTAAACATTCAAATCGATTGGAACTAATCTACTAAATCGATTGCTTACTCGATTAGTAAGGGCCGTAGTGATTACCGACTGATGATATTTTTTTGGTTTCGGAAATTAATTGATTTGAGGGAAAAGTGTATATGGTCACGTCGAAAGGGATTAACTACAATTAATGTTTTTTTACCGCGCGCGGTGATATTTAGTTTTGAAAGTTAATGGTGACATTAATAATTGTACCAAAAATTTGAATGTAGAATATACACTTATTATGTCCAATATTTGTTGTTTATGAGGCTTTGGGTGGTCGCACAATAAATTTGGATTAAGTCGGTTGTACATATTTTTTATTACTCGTTACGGTTTATTGTAAATGAAAAAATAATTATACTGTCACTATTAATATATTATACTGACTATCAGTAGATATTAAAAATCAAGTAAGGGTTCATATCTGGTCTAAAGTTGCCTTTTTCTCCTTAATAAAAAACTTTACTAATATATAAAGCTGAAGAGTTTGTTTGTTTTGTTGAACGCACAAATCTCAGGAACTACTGGTAAGATTTAAATTCTTTCTGTATTGGATAGCCCATTTATTGAGGAAGGCTATAGGCTATATATCATCACGCTACTACTAGAGCGCAGCAATGAGAGCATAAATGTCGGCAAATACCGACATATACTCTTATACCCAGATGTGCATGAATGAAGCGATTGATGAATCTGCAAGAAGCGAATGAAGTATGCATGGATCGTAAAGCCTGGCGATCTGTCCTTTCTGACTACCCCTTATGTGATATATCGAGAAGATAGTTAATTATTTTTGAATATGCAACCAATTTTAACGAGATTTTCCCTGGAAGATAGCGGATCTTGTAAGGAGTAGCTTAGGCATTACATTAAATTCCCGTATTGCTACGGGAAATTGTACTACTTGGGTGGCGTCCATTAGAAGATACTAATTACTATGATGCATTGGCATTAACAAAGTAGCGACAGAACATATGCAGTGTTATACAGCAAATGCCGCAGAAAAAATAATTGTATGGGTCATGCTTAGTCACACACATGAGAAATGACACAAGGTGTATAAGTAAATTAGCACCGCACAAAGTGTGCATAAAACATTGTTTTCTTATGCTTTCAAGTTATTTATAATGAATGGGAAAGTCACAGAGTTCTGCTTACGCTTCAGTACTCACAGATGTAGAATAATATTATTAATTTTCTTTAAATGAAAAAGTAACTGCATATCATTTAAACAAAAATATTGAAACGAATCATCTCACATCGAACAGTGAGCCGAAGTCGCTAAACTATCCACCGATCATGCTTTTGTAGTCTCTAGACTCAGGGGGCCGAGCCGAGGCAAGCCGAAGAATAGCTGGTTTTAGCTGTCAAAATTTTAGTAGACTATCAAATATTCAACTGATTAGCTGATTAGAAATCTATTAGCCGACCGATAGTACTGTATTGGAGTACGACTTTAATAGTAGACTACGAAAAACTGTCAAAATTATACCGGTTGCCTTCAATTGATCGACGATTTCGACACAATTGAAATAGTAGACTCGGCCCCTTGGAGCCGTCCACCACTGGTCTTAAAGCACACAGGCAGAAAGAAGACACTGTGCTCGCGAATAAATATCAGATATGAGAAATCAGTGAGGATTCCTGACGTTAAAAAAAGATAATTACAATAATTGTGTATTTTCTTAAAACTGTTCCGATATTCTCGAGTCAAAATAAGTACTACATGCAAAATAAATCAGAACGTACCTTAAAATGCGGAGTAATAAAACCAAATAAAATTATGTTTTGTTTTTTTTTTTTCACCTCGACCAGCGAGTCATTAAGTTGCTTACTTTATATACCATCTACAGCTTAAGTATCGATATCAGTACTAACAATATACACAGGATATTCAGCTGTATGTATTTTGATTTAAGATCGGTTTTACTTTGTACGTTTACTGTAATAGCGGTGTTGTGTTCGACGGGTACGATTAAACGGATGCCCTGTACATCCGTTCCCAGAAGGATTCAAACCGGTAAAACATTAAAATAAATGTTGTCTGACACACAGACAATTAATGTTATCAATAGCTGCGGAGGTAACACCACCTACTCTCTAAATTTTAATAAAAATATGATTCACGCATGAATAGTGGAGTATGCATGGATCGCGAAGCCTGGCGATTTGTCCTCTCTGACTACCCCGTCAGGGATACAGCGGGAAGATAGTTAGTTAGTTAATAGTGGAGTATTTTTTTTACGTGTGGAAATCCCCCGGATGTCATTCCGGACTCGAACCGACTAAAACCACGTCCCTGCCTATCTGTCTATTGTCGGACGCCCCTGGTAACTTCTTGGAAAGATGTCCCAGTGCAATATTAAAATGTAAGTAAAATTATTTTACGTAAAATTGGCTTAGCAAAGTAATATTGTAATCAAGCATTTATACTCGTAGAATAGAATATTCTTTATTCTCTAACAATCTATTTAGATAAATCAAACCGGAGTGTCTTTTTATAATTACGAATAAACAGCATTTTATTAAATGCATATGAAAGTATTTACGGTACTGACATAAAAAAATATTTTTTTAAATAATCTGTTTATTACAGATAATATCTGAATAGGCTCACCGATTTTAACGAGACTTTAACTGGTAAATAGGTGATGTCATAAGAAGTAACTTGGGCTACATTATATCTCCGTTTTCTCATGGGACCGGGCACTACGCGGGTGAAATCGATCTATCCGCTAGAAGTTACATGTATTAAGTACTAGTTGTGTAGTTTATCTCTAATAATAAATTATTACAAGCAATAATGGGATGGCTGTTTGCTACTAGATCACCAATTTTGTTTTATATTTTTATACTACAAATTACTATTATATTTTTATGACATATCGCGAAATTAACTGTCTCTCAAAACCTTTTGTAAGATAGTATCAAATCAAATCTTAAATAATTCCCCTCACAGAGAAATTGAGATCACTCATTATAAATTTCAACTTCAGATAGCTTTAATCTGCCCCTATCTGTTTCAATGCAGCAATGGGCTCCGAAGCAAGTATTGCTAGCGTCCAAAGACAAAAGCTACGAGTATCATTTTTAATCAGATCGACCGTATGTTTCTCTAGTAGTATCAATAAACCTCTATAACCATCTATAAAATATTGTGGGACACTTTAAAAATATTGGTACGTAAGTAATAATAGTAAAATATTGGTACGTAAAAATCTATATATCTATCTATATGCTGTATCCCTGAAAGCGTATTCAGAGAGGATAGGTGCTAGGCTTTGCTACCCATTTTTAATCTTTTCATACAGTCACTTCTTAGTATCGGAGTATTTTCAACGTTTTCGTTTTTGAACTATCTGCTCACGTGGTTTTCATACATAAGTCTCGGCCTACCCTGAATCCTTCTACCCTCTACTATTGCACAATAAATATTCTTCGTCAATCGTTCCTCACTCATTTGTTTTAAGTGACCTAACTAACGGAGCACGCCCTTCTCTAACTTAACCCTGTATAAAAAAAATAAATAAATAAATATCCATCACGCCTTATCCTCGAAGGGGTGGCAGAGGCATATTATATGCCCACTTTTCACCGTGTGTATTCCTGTCCCACGTAATAGGTGGTGAGCCCATTGCCGTGTTGAAATAGACAGACGCAGGTTGTGGCTACCTGCTGTTGAACTTTTTCAAGCCGCCCATAAGGCCTTCAACCAGGCTTAACGACTGCCATTTTACTGGCAACCGGGACCAACGGCTTAACGTGCCTTCCGAAGCACCCTTTATAAAATAAATAAATATCCATCACGCCTTATCCCCGAAGGGGTGGCAGAGGCATATTATATGCCCACTTTTCACCGTGTGGATATTCCTGTCCCACGTAATAGGTGGTGAGCCCATTGCCGTGTTGAAACATGCCCTTTATAACATGGATTAATTACATTTGAATAACATACATTACTAAATCATAAATATATTGATGTAATGTCTTAAGGACACATAACCCTATATAAGTTTAATCAATCATAATGCATTTAATATGAAAGTATAACAAACAACGCGACGACATGCTCTTACGTTATTAAAATCATTATTAAATTAACCAAACGCACCTTATTCAATCATTTGTCAATCGATATAGATGATGTAATGAATTATATTAAAAGCTATGAGCTACATAGTTTCGCAGGTCTTGTGTGATTAAAAAGTAAAACCTGACTGACGTATTGGTTGCTAGCTCAAAAATTTTAATGAATTTCGCCTTCAGATTTAGTACAATGATAGTTATTATGACGTGGGCATGAACAAAAAGCATTTTTATACATTTCTAATTTTTAATTGGAAATAGTGTTTATGATAAACATAAATTCCTATGCAACTAAAACCGGTCATCTAAGGATAAAGCAAGCTCTAAGTCAGCTTGTTCTCAATATCAAGAAAATGAAAGCTAACTTAGATGCGAGTATTTCTTATGCAGTTCCTCCATCTCCACCATGCAGTTCCTCCATCTCCACCATAAGGTGTGTGGGTGACATACTTGTATTTTACATGAAAAATGACATCAGCGAGTCAGTTTATAAAAAGAGATAAAATGAAATTAAGAATATAATGTTGAAAAGACATATCACGACGACCATAATATTTTTAAATACTTGAATATACACTTCAAAACTTTTGATCTGTATATCACGCAGCATCATGGTAAACCATTCAAAACATTGTAACCTTAATAAGATGATCGTTTAAACAATAGTTTTTGAATTTAATAGCCAGCTGTTTCTTAACTCGCTGTACGCATATAGCTTGGTAAACAAATAATTGGTAAGCAAATACCTTATAATGATTATACGATAGTTAGAGTAGCAGTTACACTAACTATCGTAATGAAGCTTATTTTGAGCGGTCCGTGAATAAGAACTTTGTTTGTTACAATTTCATTTATTTATGTTGCTTTAAGATACCTTTTACATTATATTGATACTGTTACATTATTGTAGTTTTTTTTTTGTATATATTAGTTTTGTAAATCAACCATGAAACGACTCTTTATGACTTAAATTGCTTTACATTGAACTTGTATGACTACATAAAATGCTTTATATTTTCCTTATTTTTATATCGCTCGCGTGATTAGTGTGTTGTGTGAAAGTTTTATTTACGGCAGTCACATTTAATGAATTCACGCTGTAAAAATGAATGTAAATAGTCTCTTGCTACTAACTCAATGCAGAATAGGCTTAGGCGTTTTATTGAGTCAAACAAATATCCAGTATGTTGAGCATCATCTTCACCAAAAAAGGACCTAAAAATATGAAGAAGTACTAAGACATCAAACATGTAATACTTTATAAATTGAAACATAGGTAGGAATGCGCTTTATTAAGGATAACTAAATGAATCTCTGTAATCATTTGAAAAAAAAAACAACCACCAAAGAGGGATTTCTCAGTAACATTAGATAGGTATATAGCTTCACTTTCTGAGAACCTTTTTAAATTAGAAACAAGAAACATTCCAAAACATCAAACTAACAATTATTGAGTGTTGTTATTAAAAGGAAATGAATCATTTGTGTCGTTAATCATTCCAAAAAGGCTGACGTTACACCGAAATCAATGGTGTTATCATGATTAAAATATCTTATTCGCAATTAAATAGTAGCCGGTTTTATTAGTACAATTTAGATGTATTACGAGGATGTGATGTATACGAGTATTCAATAAAACTAATAAATATTTTTGTGTGATCCACATGTTTGTCTCGGAGTTTGGATGTTTCCTTTGTAAAAAATGCATGTATTTAGAAATATCTAAGTATGTCTATTAGTGCTTTAAATCCCATACCACAAGCTTATATTAGCTTACTTTGGGCTAGATGGCGCTGTATAAAAAATGTCTCATGATGAACCATTAATTTGAAATAGTTTGCTGTTCCAATAGTTTGTCTCTCTTCCAAACTAGGATTAACCAATGAAACTATTGTACTTAAACCTTCTGATAATTGAGAAGGTAAACCTCTATAAAAGTTCGAAAAGTAAACGTATTATGTCAATCAATGGTAGACATCAAATTTATGATTTTTAAGCCCGCTAAAGGCGTGGTTGTTATAGCATCTCTATGGGTACACGTAAAAATAAGTCAAATTCGTAGTCATTATCCGTAAATCATAAGCTAAAATGATGTTCTGTACTGATCTCATTATAATATGTTATTATTATTTTTTTAATAACACGCCTCTTCTTTATATAGCTATCTCATTGATGTACAGACAGACAGACCGATAATGATAGTCGTTAGGGTGTTTAATAAAATATTTGTTTCTATTGTTGCACTCTCAACTAACCTTTTTTTTTAAATTCAACTAAGCTTTGCTTTTCAAAGTCTTGTCTGTTTTTCGAATTAATTTCGTTGAAACTCTTTGGATCGACCTACATGATTAGTAGATTTTATAGCTCTATAATTAAGTGTAATTTGTGTTTATACCTTATAGTAATCATAATAAGTATATAGAGATATATTTTTAATATCATTGCTTAAAATATAAATTACGCAGAATTTGATGTTTGTTGGTGTTGGAAAATAGATAATAATTGCAAATGGTAACTTAGACATGAAATATATAATACTAGTGGTTCTGTGAACCGTAGACTTCGGAGTATATTGAGGAAAAAGTAAATGTAGTACTCCCCTGCCTTCATTTCCCCCCTGATCGAAAAACCCCCTCGCTAAAAGTTTCTGACTATATTAAGGATTTTCCATGCCAAGTTGCATGCAAATCCGATGAAAAATGCGACCTGTCGACTGAATGGACGGACGAACGGTCGGACATCGATAGCATTTTTCCCGAACCAGTGGAACGGAGACTAGCGTGGGCTCGCTTCGCTTGTTTCCTCAGTCAACTATTGTAAAAAGTACTTTAATAATTCAGCAATTTTCTCAAATAAATCTGAATAAGGTTACCATTCCACAATTGGGTATATTTCCAACACTACATCTTTCAGGTACACAATTAAGATTAAAGTTATAGAAACGAACGAACCAATTTACAAAAGAAACTAGTCTATCTGTCACGGATGAGTGCTTACAATCATTTACTTACTTTGAAAACCGACTAAAATACATTTAATAGTAATTTTGAAGGTTTTATAAAAACCAGGAACGATTTATTTCAAAATGAGTAATTTATTACAATTCTTGCACATCGAATGAAATGCAGATGGATTTTTTATTGAAAATTTCATTTGTCATTTTTACGGTATCTAAACAACTAAAAGTACGCGTACGTACAAATCTAAATGTAACAATGGAAACAAAGAAGAAAAATACAAAGAAATCTTTCTTGTTACATCTATCTCCAAAAAGCCTCATCATGTCGTAACTTGTATTTATCCGACGGCACAGAATGCACTCCGTTTCCGGACATCCAATAGCAACTTAGTAACAATTCAAATTTAGAATTGTATCTATTTCCGAACTCCTCTCTCTTCTGCTTCATTTGCCTATTTATCTGTTAGATTATTCAATTTTAGAGTTAATAATGTAGGTATTTATTAGTACATTTGTGTACACACAAATAATTAAATGAAAAATAATAAAATTGATAATTGTAGGTACAAATTTTAATGTGCCTTTTTGCTTATCGTGTTCTAATAAAAATTCAACTTATTTACACTTTACTACTCACACACAATTCACTCTATAATTGATGATGATGATGATTTTTTTAGTAACGTTGTTAGTTGTGATAAAAATTAATAAAAACACAAATACCTAGAAATGTGTTCTTGAGGAGAGCTTAATCTGGTAAAACTATTTTATTTAAAACTGATTTTACGCCCATTTAGATGTTCCGTTTGGAGACTTCTATCACCATTAGTTGATCAAATGTGAAACGTTTACAAGTTAATTGCTAGCTTATGGTAAATTTAATTGTTTTTGAATAAATATAGAGATGTAATATGACTTTAAACTTGTTTCGTTTAATCATATATTTCATTTTAATGTGATATCTTTCACGGGCATCCTCAATTTCATTGAACTTTCAAGGGAACATGAGTATTTACGACAAACATAAGTTCTTTTACAATTTTAGATACTAATTTTAGTTTTTCAACAACTTATTAGAAGGTCTCATATTTCTATTCATATTTATTATACATATTTCTACTATTATTATATTTATATTGGTACTCATATTTCAGCATAGAAGCGCTCGTGGCCCCGCGGACGTAGTGTTCTGTAAATGATCACTGCGTTAAGCAACTTTCACTATGGCTGGTCCTCGGATTGGTGACCACTTTGTGGCATTTATATTTGCGAGCGATTCCGTGCTTCGGAAGGCACGTTAAGCCGTTGGTCCTGGTTGCCAGTAACATGGCAGTCGTTACGCCAAGTTGAATGCCTTATAGGCGGCTTGAAAAATTTCAACAGCAGGTCACCACAACCTGCACCTGTCCATTTCAACACGGCAATGGGCTCACCACCTGTTACGTGGGACAAAAAAAGCAAAAGCATACGGTGAAACGTGGGCGTATAGTACGCCTCTGCCTACCGCTTCGGGGATAAAGGCGTGAAAGTATGTTATGTTATTTCTAGCTCGGTAAATTTGTTTGATTGTCTTGTAATGTTTTATCGATTATATTTTTACTTGAAATTTATATTCGATATCTCTATAATATGTTCCGGCCAAAACTTTAATTCTTTTACTGAATACTTGACTATTTATAATGTTGATAGATGGCACTTGGTGGAACTTGCTACACATATTAAATAACACCACTTGTACTGTTCCACAACATTTAGTTTGTAAACCTGACCGGTTTCGCCTCACGGCATTCTTAAAGGTACACAATATGACGACTGGACCTAGAAAGTAAACCCGTTTCGTGTTGAACCAGATACGTTCATTAATTTTCGCAAACTTAAGTTTTAGTTGTGCTTACAAGTGGTGTTATTTAATATGAATACTAGAATTTACTGTTACATTGTTGGACAAAGAGTCTTCCATTTTCTTCAATCTAATTCAATCTTCTGTCCAAATAGTTCAATCTTATTGGAGTCTTCTATATCCAATGTTGGTACACTTTCTATAGCAAGGCTAAAAATTGAGACCAGAACATTACTGCAATTTTGTGTTAATTTTATTATATGATTTTCCCTCATCTCTAATGACATGAAATTAAACCCCTCCAAAGACAGGAACTGTGAGACATTCGACACAAATAAGCCTCTACAATAGTTTTATTAAAGGGGGAACTCTGCCTAATAAAAACATATGTAGGTAATTTTCGTATATCCCAAACCGGAATTAACACCTATATTTAGCCAGAAGAACAACAGATACAATTAATTAATTACTCAACCGGAGATTTCGATTGTGGCACCCTCCGTGAGTCACATTTGAACCAGACTTACGAGGGGGTAAGTTAAAAATATCCACAGTAGGATAAATACGAATATAGAGACAGTCGCGTGGCACTGGTTGAATGGCCATATCGTACACGACTGCAGTAGGGACGTTAGACTAGTGATTTTTGTAATACAGTGTGTTTTCGCACGTGGTAAGTGAATAATGTATTATCTTTTGATTTTATAATTATATGCCATTACTTTATTATTCGTATCAGGTAGTGAGTTTATTAGATGTCAGACAGAGTTCTCTTATACTACAGCATCCATAAGACTTTAAGCATTAATATTTATTTTATAATTATATTTTATATTGTCAGTAATTTATTGAAGTTTATTAAATTAAAAAAATTCGGACTCTTCGGAATAAAAACTATGATTGAGAGCTGGAGTACTTAGGTACTATACTTCACATACATATAGATAATTTAAAATAAACTGTAAAGAATTAAAAACTACTTTATTAACTCCTCGTTTTAAAAGAAATTACCTCTACCCCAAACAAATACGGTGATTGACGGTGTTGACCACGTGGCAAAACTATGCTAGGTATAATTAAATAGGTACATTTAATCTTTATGCTAACTAAATATCTGATAATTTACAAGAGTATTTATTTTGGTTGCACCGGCTATGGTCAAAGACACTGCAACCTGATCAGAACGTCAGGCAACAAAAAAGGTATGCAACGCCACTACTACTTCAAAACCACAACCGTAAATTAAATTCTAGTTTGGAACGCGATGGTTTAAAATATAATATTTTAAATATCATCAAATATAATGAAAAAATTTCTTATGCACTAAATAACATATATATGTTATTTAGTGAAACACTTTCAAGGACACGTGAGTCTTCTTCTCATGACATGAAAAACGTGGATTGTTAAATAAATATGTTTGAAAGTAGTTCAATGTAATATTTATTCCAGTGATTATAATAAAGGTAGAAATAACTTTAGTTAAATTTGTATAATAAAATATAATTTCACTAATTAGAAACGGATATTACTTTTCATTAAAACGGCTGAGTAATATTTCTCGATATTCTATGACGATAGCAGAAATGCAAATGATTCTCAATGACTGTATATATTTTTCAGAATTTCGGTTAAGATGTAATTTTGTAATAATCTTAAACAGATTATACTAAATCTGGTGTTACCTGAAATTATACGAACGTCTCGGAGGAGACAGTGAAACAAACTAACATTGAGTTTATTTTACAGAGTCTGTTCGATCGATTGTAGAATTTACGTTTGTATGTATTACTAGATAACCCCTACAGCTTCGCCCGTGGAATATTTCGACCTCCCGTCGCACCTATTCAAACCCGTCGCTTTTAAATTCTTCAATGATGCATTAAAATTTGCCCGATTTCTCAAAATTTATGACTACTGCTCATTTCCCCATTGTACTATCGTAATGATGTATAGTCTATAGCCTTCCTCGATAAATGGGCTATCTAACACAAAATTAATTTTTCATATCCGACCAGTAGTTCCTGAGATTAGCGCTTTCAACCAAGCAAACAAAGAAACTCTTCAATTTATAATATTAGTATAGATGTATAAATTAGCTAAAGCAACTGAAACAGTAGTTGCATTTTATTGTAAATTTCTTCTTTTTGATGGAACATTCAAAATATGTAAACTCAGTTTGGTTAAAAAGCATAAAAAAATCGTCAATCATGTCTGTAATGATGCACCATATTTCTGGTAAACTGTGTTATGTTAAAACAAAACACTGTCAGATTTCACAGCGATTTTATATCTAGGCACGGATATAAGTCATAAATATTTGATAGGATAATAAAATTTCATATTTCTTAACTAGTAGGGATTACTAAAATATTTTCCCACCATCCCTACTAATTTAATAGCATTTTAATTAAAAACACGGCATTCTTATATGAAATTACCAAAACATTAGAAATTATTTTAATTAGAAATGTTATTCATTTTGTCATTAATAGCATTTTGTTTAATATTTAAATAAATGAGTTTTATTCAATTTAAATAAAATTAAAGCTTCATAAATTAATGAAAGTATTTGTATAACAAAGGCAGGCAATTACATGCTATGATATGAAAACGTCTCGTTAAATTAAGGAATTTCAACATTTTACTGAACTAATTATTTCCGTAGTGTCTAACATCGCTTAAAAAGTTCAATGATAACAATATCAAGCTTATGGTGTTTAAACTTTGCAGATGAAATATAAGGCTTTCATATTATAGCAGACCATAGTTTTACAACATTACTTTTTAGCAACAAAATTATTGACTGGAATAAATAAAAAAAATGTAAATATTGTGGATAATTTTTTTTACACAGCAGCATCTAGCTTGTGTTATGGGATCTAAACGACTGACAAACATACTTATATATTACTAAATATATACATATTATACATAGAAAATATCCGCACTCTGAAACAAACAATAGTGTACGAGTATCACACAAATATTTCTTCCGACCCGGGATTCGATCTCGGGACCTCAGTCGCGGCAGTCGCATGAACTACCACTGCGCCACCGAGGCAGTCAAATGAATGAAGGAATGATACAATATTTAGAACATAATTAATTATTTCTTCATTCCAAAAATGACACAATAGCTAATAATGTTATAATACTTATAAGTAACTGACATTGTAATTGATTGTGTCTCACACGCTTTTTGAAGGGTTAAAATCTGCGATAAAGAAACTATTCCAAAATTGTTTGTGCTCTTGACGAACGACACTTGGTGGAACTTGCTACACATCTTGAATGAAAATACCTGAAATGTTCCACCTTCTTTGAATGAAAAAGTACAAGTGTTTTCATTCAAGATATTACCAAAATTGTATCAATAATGAAAGGTATAGATTTTCCTTTATCATTGATACTGTTCTTAGAGTTCCAGAAATGTCAATAGTTGAATAGGAGAAAATATTTATACTTTCGAATTTCTCTCCATTTCAAACAAGAAAGATTTACATTCTCAACTAGAAATATCAACTGTAATAACAACCTTGTTGGAATAATTGATGTGCTTGTGCGTTATTCTGAGTAAAGATCCTCGTTCCGATTCTCATACCTTAGTTACGGCTATTATTGTTGGTTTAAATAACTCAATCATTGCTTTAATAAATAAAAGCAGTACGATGATTCTAAACTAGACATGACATTTGATTGTACTAATATCATTTTAATTTCAGTTGATGATATAAAAACTATGGATTGGTAAATAATCTCAGTAATTCACATTGTAAGTAATGCATATTAACCTTTGATGTATAATTATATTATGTATGTATGTATTATACCTCAACTAGTATCTGGTTTTGATTCACTTGAAATACTCATATAGTGCACTTGAACATTTAAAGCGCATGAAAAACAGATTAGGCAATTGAAAACACTGCAGATAAACATACTGATGTGCATTCAGTAACAAACTATTTAAAATCAAAGTAAGTAAAATAAAATAAAAATGTAATAAGAATAAAAAATTGATGTATCTCTTTGGAAACAAAAATTGCATCTTTTTATAGATGACATTTTCCATATCAGTTCGCTCATTTTACCGGATATGACATCAAGTACTCGGATGCTCATTCATTTGAGAATGACTCATTCACTAAAACATTCGCCTCGGACGATTCAGACGTCTGGGAATTCAGGAATAAAATTCAGACACTGGTTACTTCTCGATATTAATAGAATATGACAATAGACATAGTATGGTTTAGAAGAATTCCAGTAATGGTGAGGGCTATATAAATAACGGGACTGCGGACGATGTAATGTCAGTGCAGTTGAAAACAAAAATGCTTTAACCCATCATTTAATGTATTTTTTTTGTTTCTATGTAAACCAATGACCATTGTTGTCGTTAAAATTATGTCGCATTTTATGGTTAGGTATTGGTGCTCCTTATATCGATAACTAGATGACCCCCACAGCTTCGCCTGAGGAATATTTCGACCTCCAGTCGCATCTATTTAATCCCGTCCCTTATAAATTCTACAATGATGCATAAAAAAATTCCCGATTTGTCGACATTTATGACTACTGCTCTGCTCCCCAGTGTAGTTGCGTAATGATATATAGCCTATAGCCTTCCTAGATAAATAGGCTAACTAACACAAAAATATTTTTTTTTAATCCGACCAGTAGTTCCTGAGATTAGTGCGTTCAACCAAACAAACAAACAAACTCTTCAGCTTTATAATATTAGTATAGATTGGTAACCAAATTGAAATTTTTTACTCCTTATTATGAAAATTGCGCGATGAACTTGAAATTTGACACTGTTAAAGTTTATGAGGATAATAAGTGCTTCAAACATTTTCATGTCAAAGTAAGTAGTTCAAACTTAAAAATTACATGAAATTTGGTCGAATTTCAATCAAAGGGCGAACACGAGTATATAGTAAATAGATAATTTTCATACATGGAGAATGATATTGCTGAAATCATATTTTGAACTATTAATTTATAAATTTATAATAATCCTAGTAAATCCGAAACACTCACTCTGTATTCCTTTATCAATCACCTTTTTATTCTGGAAAGAGCTATACTGTACGCCCACATTCTCACCGTTTAGTTCATTATTTTCTACGTGTGGTAAAATAGGAATAGCTCAAGAGAAGATTTTTATAAACTTTGTTCACATCAGTCACGAACTGTTTAGAAAAATATTTTTTCTCAAAGGTGGGTAATTTGTAAAAAATGTGCAACAGACGCAAAATTGTTATCATTTTGCCATGAAACTTCAAAACTTTGTTTATAATAATTTATTATTTATGCCGTTGTTTTCCGATGTTATATGGTTATGCGAAGCTCTCAAAAGTTTAGATACAAACGGGACAAATTAAACAAAGATGCCGCAGTCCCTAGGGCAGAACCGTATCATGCAAAATGGAAATTTCTAGTAAAATGTCATAGATTTTCAGGGGAAACCTTTGAATTATGTAAAAACCATTTTCCATCAAGTTTCATTTGATAAAGCATTACTTTCTACTTTATACATTTTTTTGGCTTAAACAATATATTTATCATCATCACGATTTAATTTTGCTTTTTGCTTAACTAACTAAAATATTGCTCCAGAAAATATTTGGGAATGTTAATATTTACCAAGAATCTGTTAGTTTGGAATTTAATTATCTGTGTGATAAGGTCGTTAATAGCTGCTGTAAAATATGCTATTTTCTAAATTTGATTAAATATTTTCATAGGGTGAAAAAATGTTTTGTTATTTCTTAACATTCGCTGTGTAATTTCTTTTTTTCACACTGCGCCATCTAGCGCAAAGTAAGCCAATATTAGCTTGTGTTATGGGATCTAGATAACTGATAAACATACATATATTAAATTCTCCACCATATTTAAATCGTCATTTAAAGAGTATGACAAGAGCCATCTATCAGGCTAATGAACAACTCGATACCAATGAACAGTGTTACAAACATTTTTAAACATTGATGCAATGGACTCCACTCAGTATATAGATACATTTTTAAATCTCGATAGATGCTTCTTGTCATACTCTTTAAATGACGATTAAAATATGGTGGAGAATTTAAACTTGGGTTGATACGGTTCGGGTAGTTCAGGTGGCTAGAACATTGCCCTGGTTAGGCAAAGGTCACAGGTTCAATCCCTGTCTCGAATCATATTGTCTTTTTCCACTTTATTAAAAATTTATGAGAAATTTAGCAATATAATTGCTTTGAAAATGTATTAATATACTGAGTGGAGTCCATTGCATCAATGTTTTAACATGGTTGTAACACTGTTCATTGGTATCGAGTTGTTCATTAGCTCTATTGATGGCTCTTGTCATACTCTTTAAATGACGATTAAAATATGGTGGACAATTTCAACTTGGTCGATACGGTTCGGGTAGTTGAGGTGGCTAGAACATTGCCCTGGTTAGGCAAAGGTCACAGGTTCAATCCTTGTCTCGAAACATATTGTCTTTTTCCACATTATTAAAAAATTATGAGAAATAAAATGTATCCATACTTATATATTTCTTAATACATACATATTATACATAGGAAACACCCAAACTCCGAAACACACATTTGTGGATTACACAAATATTGGTTCGGACCCGGGAATCGAACCCGGGACCTCTTGCATAGCAGTCGGATACACTCCCACCGCGCCACAGAGACAGTTAAACTTTTAGGGAGTAGAATAATTACTAATATTTCTTTGATTGTTTGACCTTCTTACATATCGTAGGGAATCAATGGATTTACATTATTTCTAAAACAGAGACAGTAGTGGGTGTGAGACATAACAATTGAATTAAACTCTACAAACTGTGGCTATTTTTATCTCAGAAAAACATTTTATTCCCACGAGAGACAGGCTTTACTAATAACCAAATCAAACAAGGATGGAGTGGTGAGCGTACTCTATCTAGTATTGAATATGCCAGTCTCTATAAGTACATACATACATACATATTGTCACGCCTTTATCCCCGAAGTGGTATGCACAGGCATACTATACGCCTTCATTTCACCGTACTCAATTTTGTCCCACGCTCACATGTAAATTCCACAAAGTGGTCACACATCCAAGGACCACCTATACTAAATGTCGCTTAACGCAGTGATCGTTTACAGACCACTGAGTCAGCGGGGCCACGAGCTCTTCTATAAGTCTGAGTCTTTGAGTCGTTTGAGTCTCTATAAGTCTATCATCAAAATATAATTAACAAGCAACATTAACTATATGTACTTATCCAATTTCGTTTGTTTGTTTCAGATACGACACATCGTCGGCTGCTTTTAAAAAACTTCAAAAACAATAAATCACTCCTTTAAAAAGCATCCAAAAATAAAACTATGGCATTCGCTACAAAACTGTGCATTTTAAAAATAGAACGTTCGTATAGGGGAAGTTGAACTTCCGTTAAAATGTAAATACCTAAAAATAAAACCCGGATTTCCTTGTTATGTTGGTAGACGGACATTTTCTGTAGCTACACAGTGGTAATAATGGTGAACTATAGATATAGGATAAGATTGACAAGTAGGGGTGTCACATCACTATTCTTGTTGCTGCGGACTCAAAATGTGATAGTGTTTAGTTATTGTTTAGTGTTGTTCAGTGTGTTAGATATGTGTGGTGGTTATCAAGAGCAGAAATTTGCGATGGAGCCTCAGGATCAGGTAATATTTGTAATCTTTTATTTTTGTCTGTTTCTTTTTTTAGATCGAAATAGCTATGACCTGTCTTCGTAGAGTTTTAATGTGCATAATGGTTTCATAAGCAAATACTTGAAAGGCCAAGAAAAGTTGCAAAATGTAAATGTAAAAAGTAATTACGCCTTTTTGCCTGAGTTGGGGGTGTACAAGACTACCAGGACTTTAATTGGTCGTGCTAATTAGTGTCTAGCACATAAGACCTTTTAGCCTTTTTGTTACCACCTCACTAAAAAGGCAACAAGTTCAAAATTTCTTCCAAATTTATCATCTAAAATAGACACATTTTATTAAATTTATTCGGCCCTTTAGACCCACCCCAGTTCCGTGCTTCGGAAGGCACGTTAAGCCGTCGGTCCCGGTTGCCAATAAAATGGCAGTCGTTAAGCCAAGTTGGAGGCCCTAGAGGCCCTACGGGCGGCTTAAAAAATTTCAACAGCAGGTCGATGCAGAAACGTGGGCGTTAAATATGCCTCTGCCTACCCCTTCGGGGATAAAGGCGTGACAATATGTATGTATGTATGGGGGTGTACAAAGGCAAACTAAACGCCCACATCATACTATTATGTTTTATCCCACGTAAATAGCTAGTAAACCTATTGTCGTCTTGAAATAGACAGTTGCTCGTGACATTATTCAGCCTCCTGAAAGGTCTTCAACTTGGCATAATGACTGACAGCCAAGACAAAAAGCATAACGTGCCTTTTGAAGTTCGGAAACGAAAAAGTATCACCTACCACAGGATCACTTTTCCTTAACTACTAGAAACAGTTACGGCGACTGCCGCCAGACTTCCCGACCCCGTGAGGTCGTACCTTGTACGCTTTTCAATAGGTGCACCGATAACAGATGAGGTGACTTGGGCCTCATACACCTGTGGGATGTTCGCAGTACACAAGTGGGACCAAATACAACCAGTTAAATGTTACATATAGTATGCCTGCCTACCTCTTCAGGTAAAAAGCCAGGTTACTAATGTAGTAGCTTTTAGTTATGGCATCACATACGTTACTAAGTCAATTATCATACATATTATTAAAAACCATAGTTTTCCCGTTCCCATTTGTCATAGAAAATTCTTTCCGAGATAAAAAGTAGCCTATGTCCTTATCTGGTGTTTAAATTACAATAAAACTTGATTAAAATCCATTTTGTACCTTTTGCGTTAAGGAGTAACAAACATACATCCACACCCAAACAAACTTAGTAGGATAACTGTAAAGGTTTATATAAAAATGATAACTGTCATAAATATGATATATTTTCAATAGAGCCAATTTTTATTTTTTCTTTAGTATGAGTATTATGTGCATTGGTGTTTTAATCTTCTATCACCGCGGGTTGGTTATGTCATTAAATAATTGACAAGTAACGTCCAGTACTGAACGCAGCATCTTATATTTTGTACTAAACTAAATACAAGTAGATTATTTACAAACAAGTAATAAAAAAAATACTACAGTACTACACGTATTTCGGTTTCCTGTTTATTCGGTGGGTCAAAAAACTATAAACAACTACCAGTTACCATTTCTAATTACACTAATTATAAATCTACAAATAGTTGTAACGATATCTTAATGTTGTGTACAATTTATATTCCGTTAACTTAAGTCCAGTTTCATTACTCACATTCCAAATAATAAACATAGCTACTGAACAAGATTCAACTACCGCCTCTCTCAGAAACTTGTCACTAAATTAATCAAATCAAACCTTGCCTGCCACCGAACATGGACCTCGTCTAGTATGGATTGTTGCAATAAATTATTAGGGTAGTATATTATCTTAATCAATATTGACAGATGGATTAGTGATCGACTTTATAAGATGTTCTTTACTCATTTCTGCGTCATTAGTCAGCATTTTAGTGAATGATATATTTGACTACGATCTATTTATGAACTTCCGACGTAAGTTCGAACCTGTAAGAGATTTTGATGAACTATAATCTAATTTAATCTGATGTTTTGTCATTAAGATAGTTCTTGGGTATAATTTAAGGAGAACATTTTCAAAATTGATGATGCGATTTCAATCACTTACAGTTCCTACTTACATTAAATTTAGCTGAAGTTGAAGCACTCGTGGCCCCGCGGTGTCAGTGTTCTGTAAACGATCACTGAGTTACGCAACTTTCACTAAGGCTGGTCCTTGGGTGGGTGACCACTTTGTGGCATATACATTTGCGAGCGTTTCCGTGCTTCGGAAGGCACTTTAAGTCGTTGGTCCCGGTAGACGGATGTCCGGTATACGTTAAGTCAAGTCGAAGGCCTTATAGGTGGCTTGAAAAGTTTCATCAGCAGGTAGCCACAACCTGCGTCTGTCTATTTCAACACGGCAATGGACTCACCACCTATTACGTGGGACAGGAATACACATGGTGAAAATTGGGCATATAATATGCCTCTGCCACTCCTTCGGGGATAAGGCGTGACAAATGAATAAAATTTGGTGTCAAGGAATGCTACAAAATTGAAATTAATATTGATATAGATAAAAGATAGCTAACAACCAAAGATAATGCTGCAGTAATAGTTTCTGATACTGAAGCTGTACCGTACTAGGCTTCTATTCTTGCAGATATCTCTGGATATTAAACTAACAGATAGACTGTCTGAAAGTAGTATTTTTGTATAAGTACAATCTAATAATGTATCCGGATGATACACCAAATATAGAATGAAAGGTAGAATGAATGGTAAAATATAGAATGTATGTATTGGTAATAATTCTAAAGAGATTATAAGAGTCGATTGAGCTATTTCTGGGTTCAGATAGATATTATTGGATAGACATTACTGGTCTAGCTTTCTTCCATGTTTAACTCACTGGATTGAACTTCATCTTGATTGCGAGACTGCAGATACTTACTGATTAATCCTATCACGACAATATCATGCCGACACGTATTATACGACACTAAAATATAACTACAGATTATTATTTTTGTTGTACTCGTATTTAAAACCTTTGCTTACCCCAGTAAAGACATAGGTGCACCAGTCAACCAAAAGATCAAGTGAATTATTTCTATATTATCGAAATTCTTATTAACTACGGGATAAATTAATCTAAGCTAGTTGAAAGGCTCGCCTTTGGAACTCAACGCTTTGAAACTAACCTAATAACTGAGCGGTACTGCAACAACAAAATAGATTGCTGAAACTAATTTTGTTTGAGGTATTTTCTCACAAATTTGAATTTGGTTATCGGAGAGTCTTTAGATACGCCTTAGTTTTAAAGTATTAGCTGTTCTGAGTAAATTTTTAATTAGTATCATCATCATCATCTCAATCGATTCACGCTCACTGATGCGAATCACCATCTCCCCTAATCACCATAAAACTAGCGATCTCACCCGACCTTCATGAATGGTCAGTTGTCTTACGGGTTTCCAATTCAAGTTACGTTTTTCAGTACGAGGTTTCCACTAGAAAATCTTTCTTCCGCATTCAAATAGAGCTCTGTACATAGCGCAAAGAGTGTAAAATAACATCATTTATAATCCAAGAGGCCTTCCCAAGGGCTCTAAAAGCTTTCAAAACCCAGAATTTTCAGTTGTTCATCTCCACTTACCTCTCAGGTATTTCTGGTAATGAGCTATATATTTTTAAAGCGTCCCCGTATCTCTATGTTTGCAGTGGTACAGCAATTGGCTCAACTATAATATGTAAAAATACAGTTAATGAATTGTGGGCGTACAGTAGTCCATGTGGATCCTTTTTAGAAAAGTGACCGAATTGTATGTACGTGAAATCCGTTTCCGGATATCATCTCTTTTGGGTTAAAATGCATTTGATAATTTTTCATCTCCTCCTTGGGTCATCAATACACCAATTTTTAAAAACTGTAATTTAACTATGTGCTTTCTTTTACAGACAGCAGTAGTAGGCTCCAGGGTAACGTTACCTTGTCGAGTAGAGAACAAAGCGGGGCAGCTGCAATGGACGAAGGACGATTTCGGCCTAGGACTTCACAGAGATCTTAGTGGATATGACAGATATAAGATGATTGGAAGTGACGAGGAAGGTAATAACAATATTTGTGCGTAATTTTAGATAAAATAAGATATAATATATACCTTCTTGGGCCTACATCACCTACCTGATGAACAGAAAATATTGTCTATAATTATCACAAGAGAATTCACTGTCGTCAATCTAGACACAAGATATCGCATCCTTCTGGTTTTAACCAGAGTTTTATTCAACGAGCCGAGCGTCTCTTGAGGTTTGAACTCGCAAGACATTTTAGTCGAATATCTGTTTGAACTTTGAAAATTTAGCTGACCTCAGAGATTAGTAAGGCTTCGTGCTCAGGCTTAGATGTTTTATGCTGACGAACAATCTTGTCAAACTGTTAGTACTATCCTAGAAGTTTTGAAAACTGCGTACTCTGCTTGGGGTAGTTAAATTAGAAACAGGATTTAAATTAACAGCATAACTATTTAATACTTTTGAGATAAAACAGAATACGAACCACAAGTATACAACCTTTTCTGAAGATTGATGTTACCACGCACACGCGATGCTTGCGTTTTTGTGTGTGTGGTGTGTGCGCATATTGTTACGGTTTCGGGCAAAACTTTTTGATTACATTTTAAAATTTCATTTTCATTTTTTTTTCTTTTCTGCGTTCTCTAACCTTCCATATGTTTATAGAGCCTTGATTCAAGATAAAACCACAACTTTTTAAAAAGGTATCTTATTTTTGTACAAATTTAATACAGTTTGAAAAACATATACATATATAATACCAGAACATTTCATCTTACGTTAACGCAAAACGAAAATATAAATTGTATACTTTATGAGATCCCAGTAATTTTTAATATTCAATTAACGCGTAACCTTATTAATATGTAAGCACTACAAAATTATGTTCATAAAACCTGAAAAACGCTACAAATAATTTGGCCTTTATGGTCTGCTCCTCTCTTAGCAAATTGTTTGTGCATATTTTAAATTGAATATATATTAATTTGAAAAAAATCACTGTTTGCACTTTTTTATGTTTTCAATTTAAAATGAGATATATGAACACTGCCAGAATATTAAATTTGAATTCGGCTCTCATGGTTGGAATCAGGCCTTGGACCATTGCAATTTAATGGTCCCAGAACCTAGCTCTGGACAACTTCTTTCACATTAAGTACTCAAATGACTAAATTATGATAAAATATATAATTTTCCTTATAAAAAATTAAATCATTAGTTACTAGTGCGTAAACTAAGACTACAAGAAATAAAATAAGAACCACAATATTAAATAATAAACTGACTTAATTAATGTACAAACCTAATTTCTCAAGACAGTAGAAAAACATTCCTGGTTAAAGCGCTTGTATTAATATTTAGCTGACAGTTAACCACAAACTTTTTGTCTAGTTTAACCACATCCTAAGTTGTTGCGTCTCTAATTAATGAGAACATTATGTGCAGGCAACCTTTTTTGCTAGTAAACATGTCTTATAAGGAACAGTAATATCTCGTCTTTATTGCCATACTTACCATTAATATAAAAAGCTTTTTACTGGTTTCTATATTCTTTATCTCTCGTCCTTTTTTAATCAAATATGTATTTTTTTTTTTAATTTGCTACAAAATTGTCAGAACTCTCAGTTTTGTGAATGTCTTGTGTTGGGCCTGCCACCTCAATAGCAAACAAACAATGCCAAAGGACATCGTATTTCAATTAATAATAATAATTAATGTAAACTACTTTTGGAACATTTTTAGTTTTTATCTTATCTTTTTAAAAAGTAAATTATAACTTAACTTAACTTAACTATCTTCACGCACTTTTGACTCTTCCGTTCTTGAGCAATCCGCTCACGTGGTCTTCATATGTAAGTCTCGGTCTACCTTGACTCCTTCTGCCCTCTACTTTCGCACAATATATATTCTTCGTCAATCGTTCCTCACTCATTCGTTGAACGTGTCCAAACCAACGGAGCACGCCCTTTTCCAGCTTAACGCTGACACTTTCATTCAAACCTGCCATATTGCGTATCACTTCGTTGCGTTTTCGGTCGGTTTTTTAAAATTATAAATAGATATTAATGTAATATACTCATGTCTGACTACTACCAATAAAATAACACAGTGCCCTTCCATCTGCCTATGGCTGGAAGCCTCTATAGGGTCCGATATTTTTCCGCTTCTTTTATGGTTTTATATATTAAAAATGTAAATAAATAAGCGATGTAAAAAGTTTTGCAACCTATGGCGACATAAAAACTAAACATTATAGACAGTATTTTTAAATGGCATTCAGAAGCTAATGTAGCATATCAATCCACCAATCCATAAATGGTAGTACAGTTCTGTGGGAGGTATAGATTGCGGTAATAATAAGTAAATATTCAGTAGATTTTTTAGCTACTGAGCGAAGCGAGTGCTAGTATATTTAGCGTGTGTCTGTAGACACAAAAAGACGTTTGTGTCTACAGGTCCAATTTTTCAACTAATTATCGTAAGATTATGCGTCTTGAATAATAAATGAAAATATTAATTAACCTAACAAAATTGTACTTTAAGAATAAGTTTTAATTCAAAGATTCCTTTAAAAATTTCAAAATGCATAAAATATTATTATTTTTTCGCCTAGCCCAATTATTATTATATAAAAAAAACCCAAAACATTTTTTGACATGACCTTTTTTAGATTAAAGTTATATTTCATTCTTTAAGGGCTTGAAATTCAGGATATTCTCTACTTTTACTGTTACTTCTATTGTTTCCAAATTACGTTCAAAGATTTTGACTATCTTACGTAGGTATGTCAGTAATGAAAAATTCAGTCACCGAACACAACAATTTGTCATTTATATATTATTTTCTCTGGAGAGGATCTGCTAACAAATGTATCGTTATGATATATCATAGTACATTTAACATTATTCTTCTGTACATAATCCATATTCAGGGACAATTTGTTTTCTGTCGCAGACATGTCGTCAAAGCGATTTATATTTTTTTCTTATTTTGTTCACTGCAATAAGTTTGTCCCTTGGGTAATCTTTGGTTCAACTCATAAGTAGCATATCATATAAATGACATCTTGTTATTATATAAATGACAATCGTCCTATACGCCGTTGTGAATCATATAAGCGGTCATGATTTATTGACATTTCGTAAATTGGAACATAGCTAAAACATTCATGTGCTTTTTTTTTTAAAATATGGAAATAAATTTATTCATATAGGTCACAAAAACACTTATGAATGACAAGATTATTGCTATCTAAAGATATATGGATATTATCCCTATCTATATCCGTCTCTTTTTGTAGGTGGCATGGTGGGAATTAACACATTAGAGGTTGACGCAAGTGTTCGTTAATGATCCATTTGCTGCTAAATAATAAAATAGACAATCCATCCGCATTATGTGTATCTCTATTTCTATAGGATTTACACCTAGTTGCTTTCCAGGTCTCCCGCTTTGCAAAGGAGGGGGGAAGAGGCATTACGTTCTTTTCTTACTTCCTCACATTATCTTCTGATTAATTTCGTTGCGGGTTCCAAGACATGCTAACTTCTCCTGGGACATTACCGAGATCGAGCTTGGTGTAACTTGTCTGGTGTTTTGGTCATTGCTGTAGATCCTGGTTTACAGGAGTCACAGTAATGGGAATATGGGTGGGATTCGTCCCAATTCATCAGAAACCGCCGAGTACGCGCCGACGAGACAAGCCTTGAATGTCCTCAATGCCTTGATTGTTTACGAACCTAGCCTGGACGTGTTTTGTATTAGGCTTAGTTTGTACATTCACATTTGTATGGAATATTTTATCAACAATTTGTAATTGTGTACCTATTTAATTAAATACAATAACAATAAGTAAGCACATCAAGCACATAAATAAATAAATATAGAACAAGGAAGTTCGAAGGTATAGGTAAATTGTAGTATAGTTAATACTAGCGGCACGCTATGATGGCCATTTTGACATTTTATAATAGTCATGTGAATTCCTTTTGAAAATCCTCTTGTGAATACTTTTCCAACAGGAAATTTGGACGTAGATGCTGCAGTGTCATCAGTCCAAAACCGGCTTAAAGTGTGGTTAGCATTAAGCCATGTTTCGTCCAAAAACACAACGTCAAAACGGCCATCATAGCATGCCGCTAGTGTAAAGTGTGGATTTACTCACGTGTAAATTTCGGGATGGGGTCGAGAGGAGGGTCAAGTCACATTGGAAACTACGCTATCCTGCAGAGTAGTATGAAAAACGCTCATGAAAAATTTTATGCTAATAAATAGTGGGTCGATTCTAAAAACACGTTAAAAAACTGGAAATCAGGTTTAATTTTAGCCTAATAATATAATGGAATTAAGTTAGGTTAGATTTTATCTCGGCCAAAGTCAACAAAATTCATCGCAATAACCACTTCATGTACGTTGAGCAAAAATTTGCCCAGTCAATAAAATATTCTTTTGGTGCTTTTGCAACAAATTTATGGGATGCAAGAATTTATTTGGTCTGACTCTAAATGCGAGTTTGCAGTACACGTTTTTGCTGATTAATTTTATTACTAACTAACTGAACCTCGTGGCTTCACCTGTGACATACTTAGAACTCCCCATTTAATCGAGTCGTTTATTACTTTAACACTAATGTATTAAAAAAAATCCCATTTGCTAACAGTTATGATTACTGCACTGCTCCACTGGGTAAAAGCGTGCTGATAGATAGCCTATAACCTTCCTTAATAAATGGGCTATCCATCACAAAAATAATTGTTTAAACTTGTAGGTTCATAAAATTAGCGCGTTCAACCAAACACGCAAAATTAAAAAAAAAAATACTATATTCACGCTGTATCCCTGATGGGGTAATCAGAGAGGACAGATCGGCAGGCTTCGCGATCCATGCATACTTCTTTCGCTTATTGAAGATTCATCAATCGCTTCATAAACGCACGATCGAGTATCAGATAAAGTATTTTTTTTCAGCTAAATTTTTTATCTTTTACTTTTTTTTTGCAGGTGACTACTCGCTGGATATAAGAGACGTTACGTTAGATGATGATGCAAAATATCAGTGCCAAGTCAGTACGGGGCGTAATGGTACGTATTTCATTGTATTGAGTATTATACACATAGTTTTATTATAGAGCTTAAAATAATTCACGACTCAACGAGACGTCCATAATCGTATCTATCTGCTTTAGAAATGATTTTATATTCGAAATTTTGTACGGAACCCTAAACTTTTTTGAAAATCTTATATCGCCTATGCTACTCACGAATAATGTAGCTTTCTGTGTAAAAGATTTTTTTAAACCGACGCAGTAGTGTCTGAGCCTATTCATCACAAAGAAACTTACAAATATTTCCTCTTTATAATATAAGTATAGATTAAAATACATGAATCAGTTTTCACAGTAGTACTTTTAGAGTACTAAATGATGTATAATTTTATGGAATTTTAGACTAAGGAGGGGAAATATGGGTTACGAATATAGAACTAAAATATTTTCATTACCAAGGAAACTGGAAAAATGTCTTTAAAGTTTCCAAAGTTCATTGTGATTAATAAACTAAACTAAATATCCATCACGCCTTACCCCCGAAGGGATGGCAGAGACATATTATATGCCCACTTTTCACCGTGTGGATTCCTGTCCCACGTAATAGGTGGTGGTGAGCCCATTGCCGTGTTGAAATAGACAGACGCTGGTTGTGGCTACCTGCTGTTGATTTTTTACAAGCCGCCCATAAGGCCTTCAACCAGGCTTAACGACTGCCATTTTACTGGCATCCGGGACCAACGGTTTGCCGTCCGAAGCACGGAAACGCTCGCAAATGTTAATCCGAGGACCAGCCATAGTCAAAGTTGCGTAACTCGGTGATCGTTTACAGTACACTGAGACCGCGGGGCCGCGAGCGCTTCCTTCCTTCATTGTGATTAAGTTATAATAATAAATATATATTAATCAAATACGGTTATATATAGAATTTGTATATTATTATAACTATATTAATTCATAAACAAGTAAACTACCACCGTCTATCACGAAATCAATTACTCAAAAACATAACTAATTATTGTTTATATAAAAAATTCTCATGGCGCTCACTTAGTAATTTTAATCTTAAAATTCAGATTTTTACAAATTTCAATTTTAATAAGCATATTTTTTTAACCACTGTCGATTCAAAATAACCTTTTATCTTAGTTGCTCTTTCTTAGTTGCATGAGAAAGAATATTAAGTACCTATATCATAAAGGGAACAACGTTTATTTACTTGATTTTTGTAATGAAAGGTATCAATAATAATACTCGGTCATGTAATTGGACTTGAGCACTTTAATTTCAGTAATGGCCCCAAAAATGTAACCTCCAATAATTTGGTACAAATTAAGTAATCTCCCACGGTAGTGTAATTTTAAATAAGAAATCAATGTATGATTTACAAAATTACGGTACAATACTGTTCAAACAGAAGCTAGTTAGCGTTGCCGCATCGGAGAAAAAGGTATTTTTAGGATTTAAAATTGGAGGGATCAGCGATCGAAAGCCTTATTTAAACTTAGCGAAGGCTTCAATATGGATAATCTCTAAATTGAATGAAATTTTGGTAAGATTATAATCATTTAGAAATTGATATCACGTATCTTATAATATGTGCCATCTGAAACGACGAGCTTATGTAGTGAACTTATAAAAATCATTTTTTACATTATTTTTTCTGCAGGTAAAAAATACCTAAATATGAAAGTACCTAAATGAAAAGCTAATTAGCATATATAACACTAGTTGAAGCCCGCAGCTTCGCCCGCGTAGAGAATTTTTCCCGTTCCCGTTTCCCACAGGAACTTGTTCCCGGGATTAAAAGTAGTCTATGTGTTAGTCTGACGTATAAGCTACGAGTATATTATTATTAAGTTTGATTAAAATCCATTCAGTAGTTTTTACTTGAAAGAGTAACAAACATCCTCACAAACTTTCACGTTTATAACTTTCTTTATTTAAGCAACTTACATATTGTTTACAAATTTAAATATAGATAAAATAAATAACACATTATTAATAACAAATATACATTTAAAAATATAAAAATAGTGTCCCACCTTCATCGGGTACAGGGACCAAGATTATTATTAAGATTTTATATCTAACCAAATATTATATTGTAGTTAAAAATAGTTTCATGTTATGTGAAGCACTTGGTATTGTATTAAACGTTAATAATCTTTAAATACATGAATCAGTCTACAACAGCCGGCATCATAGCGAGTTAATATGATACATAAATATCATAATCCTTGTACAATTCACGTAGCTTATGATTTAGATTATTGTACACTAGAGGTATTGTAAGTTACGCTAATCAAACATGTACCTATTTCGAAGACAAAGTCTAAAATGTATTATATAAATATATAAATATTGTGGGACACTTTTCACACAGCGCCATCTAGCCCAAAGTAAGCTAATATTAGCTTGTGTTATGGGATCTAGATAACTGATAAACATACTTATATATTTCTAAATACATACATATTATAGATAAATAACACCCAGACACAGAATAAACCATCGTGCTCATCACACAAAGTTTTATCCTGGGTGGGAATCGAACCCACGACCTCTTTCGTAGCAGTCGGATGCACTCCCACCGCGCCACAGAGGCAGTCAAATGTATCTAATGAATCTAAAATCGGGTAAAAGTAGATTTAAATACTTGTTCAATTGAAATCTAACGCAAAAGAGAGTGTAGAGAGAGAGTAGAGCAGCTGATAGCCTAACCAGAGTTAATCACAACTTCTTTGAGACAAAAAGGAATATTTCGCTGCAGCAAAGTAACGCAAAGACGTCCATTTTAGATGTCTAAGAGTAGTTTTTCTTCTCTGTGCTTGGAATCCGGCCAAACCTGTAATTGAAAAGTGGAAAGATAAGTTGAGTCTAGTGTTTGACTTATACGGAGAAGTACTTTTATTTGCTAAAGCTATAGTTTCATATAATAAAAGTAAACTAATCCATTTCTGACAGTAAATAAGAACTTTTAAAGTATCATTTTCCAAATTTAAAGTATATTTGTTTCTAAGGGGACCATTAACGCGGTAAGTATCGGGGTTTTAAATTAGAAGGTTATTTTTATTTCTACGGGGATAAATATGGGATATTTTAGAGTTTTATACTTTATTATTGCTTGATGCTTGGACAAAAATGTACCGGCCGTGGCTCAATGTAATCAACAAAGAACAACAACGTGTAACAGTCATGCATTAAACCCAATTATCATATTGAAACGATCAGGAACAGGCTGTAGCTCCCAGTCTTAAATTTTTTTATGGTTTCAATATTACTAGTACTTTGGACCAACGGCACGTTCATTCCGAAGCGTAAAAACTTCGATGGAAACGACATATACAACACGTCTCAAAACTGATCGTAGCGTAATATGGTAAAGAACTATGAGTACTTCAAGTTCAATGGTACAAATGATATTATATTTAGATACCTGTCCGTCAACTTTGCGGTATTACTACATGATCACAAAAAACATTACCCTATTCGCTTTTCTTGGTAATAATAGACCATATCAGAGTTAACTTAACTTATAATCTTCACGCTGTATACCTACCGGGGTAGTCAGAGAGGACAGATAGGCTTCGAAATCCATGCATACTTTTTTGGCCTCCTGTAGATTCATTAATCGCTTCATACATGCACGTCAGGTGCATCTATGAAGCGATTCGATCTCTGACTCCTTCGAGTACTCCGATCGATCCGAGTACTTTTGACTTTTCCGTTTTTAAGCAATCTGCTCACATGGTCTTAAATGTACCTACCTAGTGAAATACAGATACCGCTTTTCGCTTATATCATATACCAAAGATAATTCTTTCGAGCCAAGTAACTATTGTTTTCGTACTTGGCCAGGGGCCGCAAAATTGTGTTTTCTTTTAATAAATTGAAAATTTGACTTGTATTTTATTCTCGCCGTGTTTCACCTTTAATTTTTTTTTGGTATTTTTGTTTTTGTCAGAAACACTTTCAAGATATACTTTTTCTATAATAATTGGATATAAAAGTAGTATATATTAAACCACGTCAATAGACTCATTGTAATTACCTGTTACGTGAGACGAAAACGCATAAGTTGAAATGTTGTATACCTCTGTCAACACCTTCGAGGATAAAGGCGTGATAATATATATATATATATGTGACTGCCTCTGAGGCGCGGTGAGAGTGCATCCGACTGCTACGCAAGAGGTCGAGGGTTCGATTCACACCCAGGATAAAACTTTGTGTGATGAGCACGATGGTTTATATTGTGTCTGGGTGTTACTTATCTATAATATGTATGTATTTAGAAATATATAAGTATGTTTATCAGTTATCTGGTTTTCATAAAACAAGCTCTGCTTAGTGTGGAATCAGATGGCGTTGTGTGAGTTGTCCCAACAATATTTATATATTTATATTTATTTATTTATTGTAGGAAAGGTCAGGTTTGAAACGTAAGTCGTTATATATTAATACTGAAATAATTATGACTCTATTACCAAAAAAGTCGAAGCTTCATATGATGGAAGATGACAAAAGCGTTACTGGCTTGTAGTGATGCCAGTAACGCTTATGTCATCTTCCATCGGTATTGAAGATTGTGCAAAGTGGAGGAAGATGAGTAGAAAATTGGATCCTAGCTTCGGATGCAACCAAAACTATATCTGGGATGATGATAATGATTATGACTTAGAACTATATAAAGCAGTCAGCAAACAGCAATGAAATGCTGTTAAGAATATAGCTATACGAATATATCTATCTATCTATCTTCACGCTGTATCCCTGACGGGGTAGTCAGAGAGGACAGATCGCCAGGCTTCGCGATCCATGCATATATCTATATACCTCGAAGGCGCGAAAGAAGTATGCATGGATCACGAATATATCTTACGATTATTTTTGTAGTGATGCATATGGATCCACCTACTGAATTTATAGTCTCTGTATCTGTAGAATACTATATCTCTTAAGCTATATGTGGGCAATAGGTGAGTTATATGTCTACATAATGGTGAACTAGTTTGTATATTTTCCTCGGCCTGGGAATTATAAGTTAAGAGGAGGTTATAAACGTGAGCTTCAAGTTTCAAACAAATAAAAAACTAATGTTACTTTTTAAAGTTAAATCCACACATAGGTATTGAATACAAAAGTGAATTGGCAATGCCTAACCTTTTCGACTTCTGACTGCTGATACACAACTTTCAGCGATCAATTCCGATATCTGTTGTATCAAGTCCATCGCCTTCTTGAGACTTACAAAAATGAGCCATATCTTTACGAATGACTCATAATTACAGAAATTTAGAAAATATGGAGATGAAGAGGAATCTACTAGTTACCGTTTTGACATTTCATAATTAAAACGTGGGATGTAGTAATTTATGTATTTATTTATCTATCACACCCTATCCCCGAAAGGGTGGCAGAGGCATACATATTGTATGCCCACTTTTCACCATGTGTATTCCTGTCCCACGTAATAGGTGGTGAGTCCATTGCCATGTTGAAATAGACAGGCGCAAGTTGTGGCTACCTACAGTTGATTTTTTTCAAGCCGCCCATAAGGCCTTCAACGTGACTTAACGACTGTCATGTTGCTGGCAACCGGGATCAACAGCTTAACGTGCCTTCCGAAGCACGGAAACGCTCGCAAATGTAAATGCCACAAAGTGGTCACTCATACAAGTACCAGCCATAGCGAAAGTTGTGTAACTCAGTAATCGTTTATAGAACAGTGAGTCCGCGGGGCCACGAGCGCTTATAATATTATAATATTTATATGAGTTTATATAACATACGATTCATACCTCTGTCCACTCGCAGAACATTTACTTCCTACGCTTTTCATATGAACAAGTTAACTTCTCTCTGCGTTATTCACCATTAAATTCACAATATATTTCTGACTTATTAGTCATGATTTGTATTCAAACTTTCTTTAGAAACAACCTTTGAAATTATCGGAGTGATTAATCGGTCCTTTCCGCTTTGATCTGTCTAACTTTATATTGCTGATTTCCTCAGCGATATAATCTAAAAGCATCTTGTTCACTTCGAGATAACTGCGCTCTAAAACTTAAAAGTCATTGAAATTAATATTACTAACTTATCTGAAGATATAAATACGAATTTATAATAAGCCGTCTAAGAAATTTCAAGTACTTCGATCCTCTTAGCCTCGAGTGGTGAGTCTATTCAAATGCAAAAGGAAAGGTTTATGGCATTAATTTACACAGCTCCTTGAACCTTTCATAAATTTGTGTTTTCTTTGAAATGTTTTGGACACTAAATTCATATCAGTCTTATCTCAGGCTACTTTTGTATTGGACTAAGCATATTTTACGAGGTATATTCGAGGTTATCTACCTAAACCTATTCAAGGTTACCTTAAACCTAACTTAAAAAACTAACTAACTATCTTCACGCTGTATCCCTGACGGGGTAGTCAGAGAGGAAAGATCGCCAGGCTTCGCGATCCATGCATACTTCTTTCGCTTCTTCAAGATTCATCAATCCTTTCCGTTTTTGAGCAATCTGCTCACGCCGCGTGGTCTTCATATCGTTACGTATTCGGTCGGCCAAAGTAACGCCGCACAATTTTCGAAGTGATCGCATCTCATCTGCTGATATACCCAGGTTTCTCTACCGTAAAGCAAAGTTGGCACTAGCACTGCGTTATGAACCTTAAACCTAATTTCAATATTCCTATTGCAGGATTAATTTTGGATTCCCTTCAGCATCCGTTTTATTTTTTGGTAACTCTTGACTAATATGGCATTCATTTACATCGACATCGACATATTGTCACGCCTTTATCCCCGAAGGGGTAGGCAGAGGCATATTTAACGCCCACGTTTCACCGTATGCATTTCTGTCCCACGTTACAGGTGGTGAGCCCATTGCCGTGTTGAAATGGACAGGCGCAGGCTGCATCGACCTGCTGTTGAAATTTTTTAAGCCACCCATAGGGCCTCCAACTTGGCTTAACGACTGCCATTTTATTGGCAACCGGGACCAATGGCTTAACGTGCCTTTCGAAGCACGGAACTGGGGTGGGTCTAAAGGGTCGAATAAATTTAATAAAATATGTGTCTATTTTAGACATTAAATTTGGAAGAAATTTTGAACCTGTTGCCTTTTTAGTGAGGTAATAACAAAAAGGCTAAAAGGTCTTATGTGCTAGACACTCATCAGCACGACCAATTAAAGTCCTGGTAGTCTCGGACTTGAATGGCATTCATTTACACAGTTCTTTAAACCTTTAATAAATGTTTTGGATACTAAATTCATATCAGACCTATATCAGGCAACTTTTGTAAACTTATAATGAAATGGCATTTATTTAGACCAGATTTAGACCCCGTAATAGGAATATAGTAAAGTCTAACCAGGTTTAACAACTGAAGTTTATCAGGAGTCTAGGTAATATGTGGGTATCTTAAAGGCGTGACTGGCCTTTATCCCCGAAGGGGTTTTACACCCAAATTTCACCGTAATCACACCATTCAACAATTTTGTCCTACGTAACAGATGGTGAGCCCGTCTGGAATCATCCTGTCGCGATCGCTGTTAAAAAAATTTCAAGACGCCCATAAGACACTCAACTTGATATAACTACTGCTATGTTACTGGCAACTTGGACTAGCGTCCTAACGTACCTTTCGAAGCACGATAACCCTGGTAAAATGATATGCCACAAAGCGGTCACCCATCCTAGGACCAGCCATAGCGAAGATTGCTTACCGCAGTGATCATTTATAGAACACTAATTTAGCGGGGTAAGGGTGCTTTTTCAAAAGAAAGAAAAATCAGGGTAAAAGAAGAATTTTTCAAATTTTTTTTTTATTTTGAAGATTGTCCGAAACTTAAAGTAAATTTTTAGATGTTATCAGAAGTTTATTAGTACTTTGTGTTTATTTATCAAACATGTTATATGAAAACTCGACAAAAAAGCTTTTAAAAGTAATTTGTTTCATTTTTAATTTTGACTGTTCTTTCTATAACCTAATCCTTAAGCACAATGATAATCCTAACTGTTTAGGGAAAGTTGAAATTAGATTAAATAAATTAAGCCGGATGATTCTCAAAGCATTTGTTTCTATCAAGTTTGCCTCGAGGCAAACCTGGTTTTTGTTTATGATAATACTTTTAACACCACTTTTGTAACGTTTTATGTAAAATAAAAAAGGCTTAATAATTTATTTTTGAACACTGTTTCATTATTGTAAACCTTTTCAAAGTGACACTTCTTTGTCGACGGACGACGTTGAGAGAAATTTTAAAGCTGAAAAAATATCGTCACGTTTTTCGGTTACGTGCCATGTTGTTTTGAAGTGAAACTTCTGTATCATAAGTGATAGTATAGTCTAAGTGAAACTTCTTTATTGACGTATGAGACAACTACAAACTACTACAAAAGTAACCTACAAGGCTAATGACGACACGGGCAAAGCTGCGGCGTAAGCTAGTACTTAGATACAACAACTAAAAACATAATAACCGATCATATTTTTGACTAGCAGATGCCAAGTGGGAATACATCAATACTAGAACAAAATGTAAACTAAGTTACACTTTATAACATTAGCTATCTGTCAGTGAAGTCCTTTTAAAATCGGTCCGGCCGTTTCGAAGTTTAACCGGATCAAACAGACCGATACTTTTATATGCGTTTAGAATTTCATTATATTTAAAATAGTAAAAAATAATTCAAACATGATAATAAAACCGGTTCATAAATTACATAAAATTGCCGGCGACTTTACACTTTTTCTTTATATCTCCTACAGCATAACTGACAACCATCTTGCGGCTAAATTGTACAACTTTATACTATTTAACTTCGTAAACTTCTGAGGAAAGTTCTGAAGAAACTATTTGCAGGCAAGACGAGCCATTGTCTCTACCCCTTCTTTCGTATTAAATTGTGATCTAGGGGACTTTTGCAGGCACAAACTTCCTAGTTGGAATATTACTGAATTTGCGTGTTCAAGTGAGGTACAACATAATCTTTTGTTGTTAGAGCTATGTTCGTATTTTCAAATATTCGTACCTATAATCTATAGATACATTTTAAAAGCAATTATTATTAACAAATTAACAACTTATATTTTTTTTATAGAATAGAATAAACTTTATTACACACCAATATTAAACATTATCGCAAAGAGATTAATTAAATTTTACAAATGTACAAAGGGCGGCCTTATCACTAAAAAGCAATCTCATACAGGCAACCTTTGACTTTTTACTTTTTAACCTGACCGGTTTCGCCTTGCGGCATTTTTTAATGTGAAACCGGCCAGGTTAAAAAGCAAAATTTTGTGGAAAAAAACAAGTGTTATTCCAAATCGATATTTTTCTTTAGGACAATCTTCTTCAACTTATGTATTCTCAGTTGCTTTCAAACCTAACCTGGATTTGAAGCTTGGAGTCTACTTATATTTGGCTACTAGGAGCAGTATTGTTTGGATTTTGTTATTGTTTGAGATCGTCTCTCTTTTGATCTCCCAACCCCGTAAAGGCGCGTGAGTCGTTGCCTAGTCCATTACTCAATAGGCGACTGTCTAAATCAGGTGAGGTGGCTTACACGTAACGCCAGGGCCATTAGTGACCTAATAAAAAAAAAGTGTGAGTACCAAAGTACACAGATAAGAAGTGAAACTTCTTTACGACATTTTATTTACAGCTATAAATGTTCTCTTATACGTCAATAAGAAGTTTAACTTATAATAAAGAAGTCCGTTTGACTTCAAAACAAAATAAATGAAAAACGTAACGATTTTTTTACAGCTATAAAATTTTAATCAACGTTGATAAAGAAGTTTCACTTCAATGAAGTTATAACGGTTAACGGTGGTGGTACGTTGTGGGCACTTTATATAACAGCAGCCACACGTTGAAGGCACATTATAACAGTGGACCGGTGTGGTAGGGGTGGTGCGCACTAGGTAGCAACAACACACCTACATACACCCATCAGGCACGGTTGGTAATCCCTGGAGATGTACAGGAACACTATCTCAAAGAATCACCGGTGCACCAGCTAGCAGAGCAGATAGGGAGTGAGTATGGACCAACCCGGAGCAGAGAAATACCAGAATTTATATAGAGAGGGCGCCAGATATTACTCCATCAAACGAATGATACAATTAAAAACACAAGTATCTATTATTAATTACATTTATTTAAACTATATTCATATGTAGACATAAGTATTTATATATGAAAGTGAAAAGAAATGGCTTAGTCATGCATAGTGGGATCCATATATATGGCCACTTAAAAATAAGTTTATATTTAGTACAAATTAAAATTTAAACCAAAGTATGGAAGTGGGTGTGGTCTAAAATGACAAATATTAAAGCAGTTGTCAGATGCCTTAAAATATCTAAATTATATACAGACATACAGTTAAACTATCTCTGAGTTTTGTTAACACACAACACCGCTTCCTATCATCATCATCATCATACACTACAACATAACAAGGTAAAAATAAAGTTTCACATTAATGTTCCTTTGTGATAATAAAAAGATTATAAAATATGTGTAACTGGAACGTCACATCGGTAGTACAGTATATTAAAGTAGTTGAAATCTACATAGGCATTAGAAAAATGAATATTTAAAGTTAAAAGTTATTCCTTTTAAACTATCAACATCAGTCGGTCTTTACCGAGTTATTATACATATAAACTAATTAAGAATTCCATTAAAATCTATACCAAATAAGTCATTATCATGCATGTCATAAAAAAAAAGAATTCATACATGTCACAAAAAACAGAACTAAAACAAAACAATTTGGTACAGTGAAGCAGATTAAAGTCTTAAAATTATATTACATACACAAAAACATGATAATAAATTAATGTGATTAATAATTATTATAATTACATTAAAAAAAGAATATAAAATTAATTAAGTTTAATAATAAATATAATCACAAAAACAGTATTACTCATACCTCTGTCAATTTTTATTCGAAGAGCCCAACCGTGCCTGGTGCAAAAGTGCCCATCACACTGGTCGCATTACCTCTTTGGATGGCAATGGCCGGCCAGCCTTTGCACCAACCACGATTCGGCGCGGGGATCTCCCGACTTCTCTCTCAGTCTACGCCCTAACTCATCCACAAATTGCTTGGCCTCCAGACTCCAACAGCCCATCGTCTCCACCGCGAAAGGTACGAAGAGATACCGACTCAGCAACGGCTCGTACTTGAGTCGCTTCCCAGAAGTGGCGTCCTCGGCCGCGGCGGCCGGAAAACGGACCGTACGACTGAGGTGGCTGGGAGCAACCGTGCTCACGCACGTGGCATCCCAGACAAGACATTTGCCGCCCCTCCACGGCACCAAAGTCATACCATCCGGTCTCCTGCCATCAGTCCTGCTCAGACCAGGCGGCTCAAGCAAGCACGGGACGTCCGCAGAAACTAAGGCCCTTCGGATTATGTCGTTGAGAGCATGGTGCCGCGGGAACCTACCTGCGCATCTACGACAGCCTAATGCGTGATGGCCATCGGCTGCCACCGTGGAGCCACAGGTGCACCTATGTGATTCACACACTCTGCAGCCCAGGCGGAGCGCAACGGCCACCCGCAAAGATACATCGTCAAGCAACGTGCCCAGGTGAGGCGAAGGCAGAGCGTGCAACCATGCTCTCGACTCAGCCTGCGTCACGGCCGAAAGTCTAGCCAATTCCGCTCCCGATGCGCCCTCCAACAATTGCGCCTTAACCTGCTCGACAAGTACGTGGTCCCACGCACGCTGAACACCCAGAAGGGCAGGCCGCCCCCAAACTGCGGACCGCCCAAACAGAGTTGGAATCAGCTGCATAGGGCACGCTCGCCTCGTCACCATTGGTACCAAGAATTAAAGTGACAAGGTGCGACACCCCATGCGCCGACGCCAAGAAATCCGGTACACCCACATCATTGGCACGCCGTACTCCTATACCACCACACCTAATAGGGAGCGTCGCCTGTATCCATTGGGGCTCATCCATGGCGACATTTAGTACATCCTCAACAATAGACTTTAAAGCATCGTCAAACGCTGAAACCTCGGCGGGGAAAAGCCAAGTAGGCACCGTTCGCAAGAGATATGTCAGTCTTGGGAGGGCGAAGCACATGCGGAGCATCACAATCGCCACATGAGCGGATAAATCTTTTATGTGTTCTTGAGCCTCTAGTAAAAGATCCTTATGGTAGGAGATAGCAACTGGAACCCCGTCAGGAAAAATGGGGGAGCCCAAGAGGAAAAAGGAACAATGAGAAAGTTCCTTGATGTCAGGCAAAAGAGAATCGAAGCGCTCAAAGTTTGCACGAGCCTCCGCGCTGCAGGGGAAAAACTCGTATTTAGCAGGATTAACCTCCAGACCCAGGGCCCTAAAACGAGGAATAATAGTTTCTAGATCCTGAAAGACGTCCTGCGGTGAACCCCCAAGGGTTCCATCGTCTAAATACCACAAGTTTAGATCAGACTTAAGGTCTGCTATAACTTTGTGGATCGCCAAACTGAAGACAAGAGGCCCTAACGGATCCCCCTGCTGCGCTCCCACCTGAGAAGAAATGAGACTATCACCAAAGAAAAGATTAGAAGGAGAATAGTACACTTGATACAAGAAGGGATAGAGAGAAGGAACCTGCTCTCGGACCTCAGACAAAAGAACATCTCTCTCTAGAGTGTTGAAGGCGTTGCGGATGTCGAGTTTCAGCACCACGCAACCCGAATGGTCAGGGTTACTACTTATCTGGATATAAGGTTGAGGAACGTCCAAATCCTTCACATCTCTTCTTATTTTATAAGTCCAGGTAGTAGGTAACCAGAGTAGAGAAATATATCCTCGTCTTTAAACATTGTCTCAGTTTTAATAGAGGTGTCTTCTTACAGACATTCACAAGGAGTAAAAAAAACGCAGCATACTTAGAACGTGAAACACGTTAAACCATAAAATATCATGTAAATCTAAAATAAAGAACTAAAAAAGGACGAATAAGAAAAAAAAACAAAACTCCTGTAACAACAGAAAAGTTCACCCTCAACATTCTGTTAAGGAATAGCGTCTAAAAGATTATATAGTTTTAACTTACCACTTATTTCAGTGGGGTTTTAACTAGATCATTCTACCATCAGTCTTTTTCATGTTATTTGCCAAGTCTCTTGATAAGCAGACTGAAAAACAAAGTACAACCATTGTAAGAACATATTATTCGCAAACGCCAAGTAATCTTACCGATTACGAAGAAAACCAATCAAAACAAATATTCTCACCTCATAACAACAATTATTGTGTATACATATTTGCTATAAAGACGCTTCGGATATTAATCCGAATTAAATCACCATGACCAGGCATTTTCTCATTTCGCCGTCTCGTAGAAAAGGAACGAGCTCCTTTCTTTTCTTTCGCTCGATTACGGCACAGGCTAAAGTCATACGGCCTATACAGCCTTGACAAAATATTGGCAGAATAAACAAAACCAACATGAAGACCTTACTATTCCTGTTTGTCACCCCGCACGCAATACATTATGTGTGGATGCATGTCAGGACAGTTAATCTATCTAAGTTCAATGTCCAGCACCAAACTAAAAGACACCATAAACAGCACGCGTTAATTTTAGAACGCGCCAAAAGACTTGAAACGGCCTTGACAGTTTTGACAACGTCAAACTCATGTCGTTCAAAACAAAAACAAACAGAATGAAATGTTATAACAATTTAATTAATTAGACAAATAAGTTTAGAGTTATAACTAAAGTATTGTGAAAATAAAGTTTGTTTCCACATAAGGGATGTATATCAAAAAGGTTAGTAAATCAAATCTTATGAATATGTAACCGACACTCAGAAGTGTTACAAAGTTACACTAAAAAAATAATTTACTATCTTCACGCTGTAACCCTGAAAAGGTAGTTAAAGTAATGTTACACTATTACAAATAATTATCTGTAATTATTTTACTAGCATTTCACAGCTATGAATTTTGTAAAAGCCCTAGGCTTTGTAAATAGATCTGTCGTAGGAAAACATGGCATTACCATTATATCACTAAAGTATATAGACCCTTCTGTTGAGAGTTTTTGATACATACAAAGACTTTTCTCACCCAACTGTCACAAAACTAAACAAGTTATTTTTTGAGATTTGTTCCCCAAAAGGAATAAAATGGAACCCTTATAGGATCAGCTTGTTATCTGTCCGTTCGTCTGTCTATCAAAGCTCTACATTTAAAATTCAAATATTTGTTGAAGTCAATATACCGAGTAGAGTTGTGTGAGGGTAGACTATCTAGTTAGTTCGTCTAGTTAATTTGACCAAAAACAGTTAAAACTTTCTTGTTTCAAAACAACTAATTTTGCAAAGCTTTTATTGTCTACCATACACAATATTAGTGACTAACTAAAGCTATTAATTGTAAAGCTTATTGTGAGATAATGAATATTTGTCTAACTTTTAACAGCGTTTAACTAGTTTCATTACTATTAATGTTAATTACTTAAATAGTGTTTGTTTCAAAGTTTTATGTGATGAAATACTTACTTTGTGTTTTGCAAATGATCTCAGCGTTAAGCGTCTTTTACCAAGTCTGGTCTTTAGATGGATAATCGCTTTGTAGTATTTCCATTTACGAACGTTTTCGTTGGTCCTGCCTACCAGTACCTAACGCCTATCAAAAATGCATTTTTCCATTCAGGCATTGTGGTCACCATGTAGGCGATGCTACGTTGTTCCGTTCAGACTAGGGGGGAGGAGGCACCAGTAACCGCCAGATAATTGAAATTCTAAAGTAAAACTTCAGTACTTTAAAAAAAATGCATAATAACTTTGTATACTACGAGTAAAGTTAAACCTTGATAATTTAAAAGCGAAATAACATGAATCGAAGAATAATTTAATAAAAATAAATAAATAAATATCCATCACGCCTTATCCCCGAAGGGGTGGCAGAGGCATATTATATGCCCACTTTTCACCGTGTGGATTTTTCTGTCCCACGTAATAGGTGGTGAGCCCATTGCCGTGTTGAAATAGACAGACGCATATTGGTATTAAATTATTCTTCGCTTATTATATTATTTTAAATAATCGCTTAAGCTGACTAACAGACGAATTGCTGGTAATTCGATATCATTAGTAGACAGATGTGTGCGCAATCCACCACTAGTCGTCTTTAGCAACTATGGCAGGTAATTCTTGACCATGTGAATTAAAAGCGTAGACAAAAATTTATTGGTTGTTAATGTTTTTTATAGTCTCATGCGTTGTCGTTTCCTAATACGAGACAGTAAACTTTTCACATATGAATTCCCGTCTTTTTTTTTCGTGTGGATATCCTCATGGATGCTATGCCGGACTCCGACCGCCTAAAACCACACGTATCCCTTCCATCTGTTTATAGCCGGGAGTCCCAATAGCCCCAGGGTTCCCGAGACAGACTTTGTTCGCTACCGCGGCCTCGTTCAGGGGGGTTCGAGTGTTATCTCGCTTCTTTATGGTGATCAGGTTTTGTACCACTTCCTTCAGGGGGTTAAGGGCGTGGGTGCAGCTCTCACACCGGGGCCTGCTTCTGTAAGAACGGCGTGCAGCCCACCCTCCGTTTTCATACTCCCCGTCAAGTAAATTCCCGTCTAAGCACAGAATAAGTAATGTCTTAGAACGTTTCAAGTCATATAGTTGAGAATTACCGCCCTGCATATTCACTTCTTAATATTTATCTTTATAAACAATATTAAAAGTACCTAATTTTCTAAATTATTGCATGGATAATCTGTATCTACTTTTGATTAATATCTTGTACTTACAATCGGTAAAGTAAGTATTGGCAAAAGCTTCTGTGAAATTTTATTACCGCTAAGATTCACTGTTCTTACGTGGAGATAAGCTGTTGTTAACTTTGATAAATACAGCGAGCAATGGTCACTGTCATACCTTGACGTTCAAAGGAAACTCAACCGTGGAGTGATAGACTATACGGTTCAGATAGTAGTTTGTAATCAAATTCGTAACGAGGAAGCCCGCTTCTAGCGCCAGCACACATGTTTCCTTCCTCTTACAGTCCCCAGTTCTTCAAGGGGAGCGCAAAGAGGGATATCATTGGGCCGCCAACTTGGGTTGTCAGTAGTCGCGTGGACTATAAGATTGACCCTCAATTAGCTAGATGTCGCCACGGCTTTCCATCAGGCGGGCGGCGTCATTTCGGCAAGCTAAATATTTATAAAAAAAAACACATTACTCGTAGAATTGACTGCCGTTAGGGTTGAAAATTTCTCGAGTAATTTCTACTTATCGTAAATGGAAAATATAAAATGGGTATCGCCTGAAAAAAAAATAGTAATGCAAACACACCCTTGCTATTTTTTTTACTGTACAATATTATGGCCGTCAAGTTGACTATAAAACTCATAGGAATCAATAACTATATTAAGTAAAACTCACCGGACATTATCAAGAAATTATAACACTTTGGTTTTGAACAGAAAGGTGATGGGATAGAGTACAAATATAATTTTCCCAATTATCCCCTTGGGTGTCGCACAAGACTTTTAAAATACTTTTTAAAAAAAAACCAATAGATACGTTATTTTATTTAGAGAAGGAAAATTTCAACCTGAAACCAATAAATCAATCCCTCTGCACAGAAAAACTAAAACTAAATACATAATATTACAGTGCAGATAGATTGACCTCCCGTCAACGACAGCCTTCCCAGTTGATCTGTAGGTTTGATCAGGTAGCTGATGAAGTATGGCTTGTGGTCGAATATATTTAGTGGGACCCTATGTACAGAACAATTTGTATGTTCTTGTAAACAGTTTGACTGTAAAATATTTATCTTAATAACATATTCCCACAGCTTATAATTTATAAGCGCAACAGTACTGAGATATAAATTAAACCTCATTGTGACAGGTGAACAGGCGATTCGATCGAGATACGCCCAGCTTACTGTGCTCGTCCCACCGGAACCGCCACGAATCGTCGAAGGCAATTTCTTCTCGACGATAGAGGATAGAAACATCAAGCTCGAGTGTGTGTCCGTTGGTGGAAAGCCGCCTGCCGAGGTAAGAATTTCTATTTTTATGATTTGAGAGAATATTTTGATGCTGTAACACAACTTGTAATATTTATTATGTTTGATATTTATTTGATAAAGTTGCATTTGAGCTTATATTGAAACACAAATGCATTTATTTGTGGATTTTTTAAGTGTAACTTCTTATCGACTATAGAGAAATTTAATTCTACATTTGTCTACATTTCTGACTACTGCTCTGCTCCGCAGTGTAGTAGCGTAATGATACATAGTCTATAGCCTTCCTCGATAAATGGGCTATCACACAAATCATTTTTCAAATCCGACCAGTACTTCGACGCAGTTCCTGAGATTAGCGCGTTCAACCAAACAAACAAACAAACTCTTCAGTTTTATAATATTAGTATAGATATGTTGATGAATAATAATGATAAAGGAAATTCTTGAAATAAATTTTCAACGATTCTATTATTGACCTGGAAATTACGCTGAACCTTTGTTTCGTTGATAGGAACGCGTTCCGAACGTTCTGTAAGGAATGAACATCCCTAAAAAGTGGTATGAGATACAAAATTATACTTTTCTTATAAAGCAGGCTTAATAAACCTTTAATATGTATGTACTTTGTCTTTTATTTCTGATTTCACAAAAAGTCAGCAAAAATATTCTTTACAAAAATTTTTTTACCTTAACACTTTAAGGGTTAAGTTAAAAAAAAAATTGTCTTAAGATCCATAACTTTATTTTTAGCAAAAACACGGTGTCTTTGACAAACTCGATATTTGGGAAAATGAACAAAAAATACGCACAGTAATTTTGCTATAAGTTGATATACAAGGAAAAAAATATAAATATGTTAAATCAATGAAAAAAATATTTATAACAATGTAAACTATAGACTGTTTACACTGGTGATTGATGGCACTTGGTGGAACTTGCTACACATCTTGAACTAAAACACTTGTACTATTCCACTTATTTATTACTTAAACCTGACCGGTTTCGCCTTATTATATTTTCAAAGGTTAGCACATATTATATCACATATATTACATATAATATGTGCTAACCTTTGAAAATGCCGTAAGGCGAAACCGGTCAGGTTTAAGTAATAAATAAGTGGAATAGTACAAGTGTTTTAGTTCAAGAAATGTAAACTATACTTGTACTATATTTTTCCTTCAATATATTATCTTAAAAGAATAAATTTTCAATCATAATCATAACAAATCCTAAACCATAAGCAAAAATTTTGAACTACGATCATAACTTTTGGTTGGCGCGGTTGAAGCTAAACTAATTGCAGTCGTTATGAACATTTCGGGAGCAATATTTTCTCTGTTGTCACCCCAGCTTGTGAGCCTTGATAATATTAATTAATCAATGTCGCTACTTAAATGGAATTTCACAGGCTTGCCGGTGTAATACTCGACCTATTCATATTTTCATCATTTTTCTTAATAATTCGTACCTTCTTTAACAAGGAAAATTTTTCATTCTATTAAAATATATTTTATAAGAATTGTGATAAAAATGTTATAGTAAAAGGTAAACTAGTTTTAGATACTAATCATAAAATTAATCCTAATCTATACTATTCCATTCTAATATACAAAGCTGAAGAGTTTATTTGTATGTTTGTTTAGTTGAACGCGTTAATCTCAGAAACTGCTGTTCCGAATTGAAAAAATATTTTTGTGATAGATAGTCCATTTATCTAGGAAGGCTATAGAATATATATCATCTCGCTACTACTTAGGAAAGCGGAGCAGTGATCATAAATGTCAATAAATCGGGAAAACTTTCATACATTTTTGAAAAGGTTTGATGGGGGGTTCGAAGTATGTCACGGGTGAAGCCGCGGGAGTCAGCTAGTAATATATAAAACCGTACCAAGCATATTAATAAACAAATCCTTTGAGACTGCGTCTATTAGAATTTAGTTTCATGTCAAATAATTTACAATATTATTGCAAGGCAATATTTCATTTAAGCTTCAGAAGTGAAGTGTATAGTCGGTATGCGACCCATGGGACTTCAGCACAGTTACGAGTTAAATTGAAAATGATGTAGCGACCGTATCACAAGGAGGTTGCAATGTTTTGATTGACAAAATATGCTTACTCTCCCTGGCGGGATAGACTGGAGGCTGGTCAGAGAGGGCAGATTTGCCGGGCTTTGCGACCCATGCATTTTTTTTTACTTTTTGCCAATTTATTAATGCAAATCCGCACTCGGCTACCCAGATGTGCAATATGTTAAATTCTTCCCAATTTATAGTGCCAAGCAAATCTGGTTAGCCCAGTACGTTTGACCATTCCATTTTTGAGTAATAACATTTTTGGTTGTTTCAGATCACGTGGGTTGATAGTAATGCCGGTGTTCTGACTCAAGGAGTTACGTATACCGTTGAACCCTTGCCAGATGGTCAAAGGTTTACAGCTAGGTGAGTTTATTGTATTCCAATACTTTACTTGTTGTTCAAAACTTATATAAGCGGTAAATAAATAAATTGTGGAACATTTTTTTACACAGCGCCATCGAGCCCAAAGTAAGCTAATATAAGCTTGTGTTATGTGATCTAGACGACTGATAAACATACTTATATATTTCTAAATACATACAACTCATACATAGGAAACACCCAAACTCCGCAATAAATATTTGTGGATCACACAAATATTTAAAAAGTGGTATAAATTTCAAATAAATAAATTTACATTTTTTTTCAACGTATATGTAATGTATGATCAACTTCAACTATATGTTCTAAAAATTAGATCTAATTAATTAATAAGATACTATACAGTTAAAGTAAATAATTAATTAATTTGATATTAAAAGTATCATTACTTACTTAGAGGAACCTATTTAAAAATATTGTTTCCACGTCATTATTTTTTCACAGATCGATTATCAATATGACGCCTAAGCAAGAACATCACAACCAGACCTTCACTTGTCAAGCTCAAAATACTGCTGACAGAGCGTACCGGGCTGCTAGCATACAAATTGAAGTAAGTTTGAAAATAATGAGTTTTCGAAGTAAAATTATTGAGAGCATTAATTTTAAAGAACAACATTTATTTATTTTTAATTTATTTTTTATTTATTTTATTGTAGGGTTCCTTTTTATTATATTGGTTTCTTTTGTCTAACAATTTAAGGGGCACTTTCACAAAAATCATTTTTATTTTTAGTAAAAAGAAGGATTATAGTGTTTTTTTTTTGTTGATTATATAATATATAAGATTTAATTGCAAAGCTTAAATATTGAGTGTAGAGGTCAACTATGAATAAAGTAAGACTATACGCACATTGCTTAGTGCCACACGGTTTGAAAAGATAAGTCCAGAAACACCAAAGTACAATAGCATTAACTACTTATTAGAAAAAAAGTCGAAGAAAGGTGCCACATGAACTTGAATCATTTACCGATAATACTAAGTAATGAAATCTTTCTCATAAACTGTAATTTTACTGTTAAATAAATATATAACTGCAGAAGCTTTTTAGAATTCGATGCTTTATTATAGATGTTTGTGAAAAAATAATGAAATTATGTTATTAACTACTGAAATCGGAGTACAATTAGTATCATCATCGTTATTTTGAATCTCTGTTCTCTCTGACAAACTTGTCCGTAACATTGCATGAAAATAGACAAGATTGTTATTTTAATAAAGAGTTTTGCATTTCCAGAATATAAGGCATTGATTTAGAATCACCAATATGGTCATGTAAAGTTTAAAATTGTAAGACACAATGACAGCAAATAATCGTACTACTACTTTTTCTTTACAGTGTAATAGATATATTTGTAAAGAAAAAGTATATCTTAAAAAAAAGGAGGAAGATTATAACTTAATAATGAAAACCTAAATATATCAAAACTAACATCGATTTAGAAACCAAACACGTTGCTTCAAATATCGTCTCCTAATTTAATTAGTCTTCAGATCATAAGGAAAGGCATCGCGACGTCTATGAACCAATTTATGTAGATTCGCCCCTTCTCAATTAGGTAAATACGTTGCAACCTTACATTGGATCCCAGCTTAGTAATACACTCTGATCTCTTTATTTATTCCGGTCTTGTTTGGCATTTCTTGGAACTCGCTTTTGGTAAAGTGAGAAGCTAAGGAAGTTTTCAGAGTAAACGACTTTGGTGTAGAATTGATAAATATACGTCTTTAAAAGTGTTTGATAATGCTTGTATGTAAATGTAGAGATACTTTTGATTTGTTTATTTTAAACCCTATCGCTAAATGCGATATCAGATATTAAATCTTTCAACGGACTATAATGCTATTTTTGTAAAATTATACATTTATATATTTAAAAAATTATAAACTTGTGTGTATTTTTATTAATAGTTATTTAGAGTCGTATTTCCAGAAAATTTCTCTCGTAAATATGTGAATAGAGTTTTAGTAGGAGCTATTTGCTATCTTCCAGTCTCAAGTATTTGTTTACTGAAAATAAATTGGTTTATTCCATTATCAAAATACTCCTATGAGTTTATGATTGACGTTATGTTATGTGACTTACCTATTTAATAATTTTAATGTCAACCCTTTGCAAAACAGACTATTTTCATTACTATTATGCTGATATTATAAATAAGTAGTTTCAGCTATCATTTGTCCAATGTTTTCTTTGTTTAAAACATTTAGTCCAAGCAACTAACATTTTCTTTAAGTTTTCCATAAATTACATTATAAATAAGTACCTACAGGTATAATTTGATCAATGTTACTTACCGATGTAAAAATTATTGCCGTACCCGAAATTTGGTAGGAAATTACTATTCCAGTCACAAACACAGTGAAACTGGATGTGGCATTAATATTAATACGTTTCTCTCCCTTTCATATTACGTTTTGGCTTATTGTTTCACTTGGATGTTTCATTTCGGATTCTTTGGTTAGTTTATTTTAGGAGAAAAGAATTATACCTGTCAAAATTTACTAATTAATGTATACTTTTAAAAGATCATCATTGTTAGTGAACGTACATAATATGACTATAGGTAGAATGTTTTGGGGACTAAAGAGATTAGTAACATGTTTTTATTTATCTTTATGTCATCTTATTTCAAATATTCTTTAAAACTCAATTTCTAACCGAATCATTCCTTCATGCCAACTTTATACAATTTATATTAATCCATTTTCATGCTCATTGCTCATTTAACCACATCTAGTTCTGCATTTTATCTGTTGCTATGACGACTAAGCCTTATATGTTTATCATGTATATTTTTCGTTGCCCATAAAATAAAAACCCCTTTTTATAGCGAACCCAATTACTTTTTATGATCAGATGTGCTATGATATTGCTTTGATACTGAAATACTTGCCGTTTGAGCTCGTAATACTGTTGTGACCATTATTGCCTGAATTAATAATGAAAAATATACAAATTATGTATTTTTTTCAATTGCTGAAGCTATGTGCATAGCTACAGAACTTTTAAGTTTTAACTTTAATATACTTGAATATTTGATTCAGAGCCATCTTTAAAGAATATACTTAAATATCATATGAACATTATATTTATTGTATCAAAACAAGAAGCGCTCGTGGCCCCGCGGTCTCAGTGTTCGGTAAACGATCACAGAGGTACGCATCTTTCACTATGGCTGGTCGTCGGATGGGTGACCACTTTGTGGCATTTACATTTGCGAGCGTTTCCGTGCTTCGGAAGGCACGTTAAGCCGTAGGTCCCGGTTGCCAGTAAAATGGCAGGCCTGGTTGAAGGCCTTATAGGCGGCTTAAAAAATTTCAACAGCAGGTAGCCACAGCTTGCGTCTGTCTATTTCAACACGGCAATGGGCTCACCACCTATTACGTGGGACAGGAATCCACACGGTGAAAAGTGGGCATATAATATGCCTCTGCCACCCCTTCGGGGATAAGGCGTGATGGATATTTATTATTTATTATATCAAAACATGATTGAAGTGAAAAATAATATTCATGTTATTAGTTCTTTAAAAACTTACTTTTAAGTTATTTTATCAAACTAAATTGTTAACAGGTAAAATATGCACCCAAAGTGAAGATGTTCATCAAATCTGGTGCCAATGGAAAAATTCCCGAAGGAGATGATGTGGTTATAGGTAAGAGTAATAATAAAAATTGTAATAAAGGAAGGTTAATTTAGTCTGTCGCATTCTACTATTGGAAGTGGGTCTAACCCATTTCTTATTTTAGGAGACTGTATTTAATATTATTACTATGATTAAATGTGTATGTAAGTTTTTCTGTCAGCTGCATCATAGCTTTCAACGGGGCGAACCGATTTTTATATCGTATTTTTTATGACAAATTTGATAGCAAGTTTATTGATTGCATTAATTGTGGTTTAGCTCTTTAACTTTTTTACGTGTAATTTGTGAGGAATTTCTTTATATTTTGAGTATTTTATTTTGAAAAAGTCACACACACATTTGATTAAGATTGTGACAAAATTTTACATAAATGCGATAGTTTTTATAAATATAAAGTATTACTAAAATATTGGTATAAGAATTTTAAATAAAATTTACTTTTTCAACAGCATGCAAAGCAGATGCAAATCCAACAAATTTAACTTATAAATGGTTTTTAAATGAAAAGTTAATTCAAGGAAATTCTACCGAATTAGTAAGTACAATGATGTATTCTATAAATATATATTGCATTGCAAAAAAATTAATAAAAATGTGAATTAAATTAAGAAAAATAAAAGTAAATATAATTTTGATCGATAAACTATTGACAAGTTACATAATTATAAAGATATAGATGTAATTTCAATTAAAAATATAAGTTTACTGTAAATAAAATTTGATTTAACAGAAAATATACAACATAACCAGGAAATATCATGATGCAATCATCAAATGTGTTGTCTACAATGATGTAGGAAATAGCGAAGAGATTGAAACTTTAGAAATTACATGTAAGTATTAAAGTAATGTTCCAAAATATAGTTCATTAAAAAGCATAAATATTAATAAACTATCGAAGCATTAAGAAACCAAATTAATCGTACGACTCCATCGTTTATGTTAACAAATTAACTACCATTTATTTTATTAATCGTTTTACTTTAAGGAATAAAAAATAAATGCTTTATATAATTATATTTTTTTACAAAATGTATTCCTAATCTCTTACTGTTAACCTTAACTCAAAAAAAAATTGATTAATTCTAATATGCATTTAGATTTACCATTATTTTAATTTGCAGATTTGGTGTAGACTATGTTACATTAACTATACAATTTTCAGATGCGCCAACATTTCGAAACCTACCAAAAAATGTTGAAGCTGAAGTAGGAAGTAGTGTTACTTTGAGCTGTGATGTCGATGGGTACCCTCCACCAGAAATAAGATGGCTACATCATGAAGAAGACCAAATGATTGTAAGTAAACTACTAATGCAATATTTACATAGCGAAGGACGTAGAAAGTGCAAAAGCGATCATCATTAAAGTGTTTGTCAATGTTAATAATATGTTGATATATCTTTTCTACCCAATAGTAAATCTTCTTCAAGCCTCGGTAGTAAGTGTATGCGACTGCCATTGCTGAGGTACTGGGTTCAAATCTCGAATTTTAACAAATATTCGTGTGATCCACCAACTTTTGTTTTGAAGTTTCGGTATTGTCGTTCGTATAAAATTGGGCTAGATGGGGCTCTGTTAAAAATATATTTATATATTGTATCATATTACTAACTACTGTCAGTACTGTGTGGGTGTCTTTGTCGGCGGTTTTATTACAAAGCTATTGTGGCAATCTTGGGCGAACAATATTCTTTAACAAGTCTTAGATAACGTTTTTTGAAAGGTTCGTTTTTATCTTCTTGAATATAAATGTCTGTATTTGTCTGTAGACAGTTGTTTCGGAAAGCCGTATCATACGAGTTTAATCATTTTATGTCACGTGATTATCGTGGTATCTTCACTAAATAAACACTTGAAATGTATACGATCGCTTACTTTATCTTACAATCTGGAAAAAGTTGGAATATATATTAAGTGGTTTTGTTTCATTCACTTGTCCACACTATTAACCTATAATTTTTGATTTCTATATCCGTTTTTAATCATAACTCATTTTTTAATGAAAGTTTTGACGAGAATTGTTTTTCATTTGAATTATCTCTACCATAACAACCCTTATACTAAGAATTGCTCTGAAATGTTAACAAATTCCACCTCAATTTACTTGTACTACTGTAAAACAGATCTTCTCAGATATTTCAGAGCGCCCACGTACTAAATTATAATGTAGACCTTTATGAAAATATCCTAACAAGTTCACATCTATTGAAATCAGTTACCATAAAGAAACTATGTGGTTTATGACACAAACAGTTACCATTAACTTGGCTAGTAAATATTTAGAATGCCTAATAATATAAAGTAAAGTATCTGTCAAATATAATCTTTGCAATCAATTGACGACATGTTTTGTCCACAGCGTGTTGGTCGAACAGCAAATTTAACACTAACACTAGACACGCATACATCTGGACGATATCTATGTAAAGCTAGTGTTGATGGATATCGTGAAATCGAGGCTGAAGCGTCAGTATTTATCAAAGGTAAGAAAGAAAAAAAATATAAATTGTGCTTCTGATCTGATGATAGAGACTAAAGTTCATTAGCAATAATAGTAATAATGTATGATAATCGAGGAATTAGTGTATTATACGCTGTTTAAAGTGTCGGGCTGCGAGTTTGGTTGACCACATAAAGACAAGATCACAATCATTACGTAATATTTAATTGCACATACTATGAGTATGTTGGTTTTAAAATAATGTTCTCAATCAGTAAATGAATATCTAACTAGCTATACTATCATCATGCTGTATCCCTGTCTAAGATTATCTTTAAATATGTGAAATATCATTGATACATTTTTAAAGCAATTATTTTGCAAAATTTCTCATAAATTTTTAATAAAGTGTAAAAAGACAATATGATTCGAGACAGGGATTGAACCTGTGACCTTTGCCTAACCAGGGCAATGTTCTAGCCACCTGAACTACCCGAACCGTATCGACTCAAGTTGCAATTCTCCACCATATTTTAATCGTGATTTAAAGAGAAAAATTAGGCTAGAACATTGCCCTGGTTACGCAAAGGTCACAGGTTCAATCCCTGTCTCGAATCATATTGTCTTTTTCCACTTTATTAAAAAATTATGTGAAATATCAGTTCAAAATTTAAACACATGAACAACGTACGACATTATTATATGCCAGATGCACTGTTTGATACATAATTCATTTTACAATTATAGTGATATTGTATAGTTATAACTTATTAGGGCAATATGAATGCAACACTAATGCTAAATCAAACTAATGATAAAGAGATACACATTCACACACTAAGCTGGCAAATAATTACAATGATCTACCAAAGTGGTTAACAAACATATCTTGTGTGTTACAAAAATATAAAATTTATTGTAATAAATTAATGTCATCAAGGTTAGGCAGGTCTAAAGTTTTGACATATGTATATATATAAAAATAAAAGTGAATCGTCAATTGTGTTGCTAATCCTAAACCTTAGCGCGGCTTGTTAAGTGAGTGTTTCCCGTTCCCGCAACTTTTCCAAATTTTCTCTCCATAAAAACCTTCCTTAGAGTTCAAAACAATTATAAAAAAAATTCAAATTGGTCCAGCCGTCTTCGACTTTTGCGCTTAGCAACATATTTTGCGAACAATTTTTATTTATATAGATAGTAAATACACATTACTCTTTATTTTGAGATTTTTTTTTGTTTTATTTGTTTTCGCGGGGAATGCCTTTACGCTCCGTCTTCCCTGCTGTGGGGGCAGCAGGGACGATGTGTGAGGCTCCCGGCCCGTGGAAGAGGGGCCGTCATACCCACTAAACCCCGCGGTGTTCCGCCTCACCTTAAAACCGGCTCGCAGGGTAGGCCTGAGGTTAAATCTCTGCGAGTTAAATCACTAGGTATCATTGTTCTTAATTTTAAATAAATTTTACTAATGTTGGATACCACATATATAATAAGCTATTAAAAGTGATTATACGATTGTACAACTTGTTAGTATTAAATAAAAGTTACCAAGAAGTTAACTATAACTGTCAGAATATAACGATAACTTTTAAATTTTCCAAGTAATAAACATTTTCACTGAAAACCACGGCCTAGTGACCTAATCTACATTCCTCCTTCATGTTAACTAGCCTACTTCAGAAAATGACTGCTTCAAATATCCTCGAACGAACCATATTCTATTCTAAAAACTTCATTCTTCGACGAATATATCACATTTAATTGGCCATGTTTCTAAGAAACTTAATATATACGTACTAAAGTAGATAGGTACCTGAATTGAACGTTTTCTTTTATAAAAAATAAATGGATTCCGCCCCTGCATTTCAGCGTGAATAGCGCACATTTCTAATGAAAGACTCTGCTATGCTCACTCACTCTAATTAATTATTTGTTATGGGCAAAGAATTTGAGAAATATTAGATCAAAGCCGGCTAATATAATATTGCTAAGATTTTTAATTTTTCTCATGAATTTTGTTAGTAGACTGAATTGCTTGTGCTCTCTTAACAGGTATTTAAAATGAAAGAATTCTTAAAAGAATATATAAGGTAGATTGTTTTATATTTTGTGTCTGGGTCAATATAATGTGCAAATTTCAGGTACGAGTATAGTCTCATGCTTGAATTATGTTGTACTATAGATATTACTATCTATCTTTCTTCACGCTGTATCGCTGATGGGGTGGTCAGAGAGGATAGAACGTCAAGCTTCGCGATCAATGCATTCTTCCTTCGCTTCGTTTAGATTTATAACTTTATCTGCGCTGCTTATATATAACTTATTAATATCAAATAAAGGATTAAAATTATAAATAAATAAAATAATAATAAATTTAGGTTTTAATTCAAATCTCATATCATAGTCGTAGCCAAACTAATAGTAAGTACCTACATATAAAGAGGTTAAGACTTTCGATGATAGTCATGTTCAACAAGGAATTTAAAACCATCAAATTGATAAATAAAATACAGGCACTAAAATTTCAATAATACAAAATTCACAAGTTTATTAATAAACAGATTATTCAATACCTGGGGAATAAGAACTTGACCAACATGAAGGACGAATGCTGAATTAATATTACATCGTATTATTATCAATCGATAAAGACCTCGCTATGTCTACATTTTACTAAAGCTCAACTGTGTTACTTTGAGACTAAATTGGAACATTTACAAATTGAATTTCAAACAGAACAAGCTGATATGAAAAATATTTTTGAAAAAAATACTACTAGATAGACCAAGCTTACTACCGATCTGACCGATGGTAAGCACCCCAATATGACTCATAATAATTTTCAGTGAGATGACAAGATCTCTAGGGGCAGAAATACACATAAAGAATTTTATGATGTTGAAATAATAGCCCTTCGAAATAACATGAAACTGCTATGAAACTTGGGGCTAGCCTAAGCGTACACGTCAGCCTAACCCTTTGGGATATAAATTTCAATAAACAGTGGGAGTGGCCCGTGGGTAAACCCTTAGCTACGAACATAAATATATTATGAATGAACATCATGATATATTCTCAAAGAAAGTACTCTACTTTAGTAGAATTTACTAGCGGCGTAGAATTTTAAAGTTTTTCTATTAAATATAGATTAAAATAGAGAAATTTTATTTGTGCTGTATTATTATTAAAGTATTTTATTTTAAAATACAGAAATATAGAGCCAAGGCCATCAAACCTAAGTTCTTTAGTGACAAATAATACCCGATCAATATTTGACAACAATTATTTATGTGTCGTACACCGTCAGGGATACAGCAAGAAGATTGTTTTCAAGTGGCAAGAAACCATACGGCCCACCTGATGGATAGTGGTCACCGTAGCCTATGGACGTTTGCAACACCAGAGAGACCCTTTAAAAACCTTCTAAGACCCCTTTTAAAGAACCCCATACTGTAGACGTTCGGGAAAACCCAGGCATGGAGCTCATTCCACAACCTAAGCGTACGCGAAATAAAGCCTCGAACCGTAAATAAAGATAAGTAAGCAAAGATAGTTAAGTTATAATTTAAATCATCTAGAGTAGAAGATCAGAAGTTTTGGTTAAAATTTTTTTAAAGATTGATTTTTGATTAATTATGAAACCTGTTTAACCAAGCCGTTTTTTTTCAGGTCCACCCAAAATTATTTCAAACCAAACACAGTTTGGTTCACAAGGCGATACCGTGAATATTGAATGTGCGGCATTTTCTGTTCCAAAGATCGAAAATGTCATTTGGACTTTTGATGGAAGGGAAATCGATACCATCCATGATCAGGTACGTTTATTAGAATATAAAATATTTGAATTTACTACTAAAATCAACTTATAAATGTGTAAGAAGCTATCTTCAGGGCTAAGAAACCTCACCTGCTGATCAACGGACGAGGCAACAGCATTGAGGTCCCGGGTTCGTTTCCCGGGTCGGAAGAAATATTAGTGTGATCTACAAATGTGTGTTTCGAAGTTTGGGTGTTTCCTATGTATAATATGTATGTATTTAAAAATATACAACCATTTTTATCAGTCGTCTAGATCCCATAATACAAGCTTAGATTAGCTTACTTTGGGCTTGACACCGCTGTGTAAAAACAAAAGATATGTCCCACCATATATTGGAAGTTACAGGGTTAGGGTGAGACAGTAAATAAATAAATATGAACCCCAAGCTCCAAATTCAGATAGGATTTGAAAGCAACTGCGAATATTCAAAGTTAAAAGAGAGACTCAGTTATAATAGACTACTCATCTCATAGACCCACTAACAATAAATATACAAATTTACAGAAACGAATAATTACAACTGTGTCGTTGTTAGCTAAGCTGTTTCAGTTGAATCTAAACGTTTTGTTCAAAGCTTGCTACTTGGTTTGATTAAAATTCAGCCCTTAGTATGGATGTACTTCAATCCTTTCATACGACTATGATGAGTGAGGCTTTGAGTTTCAGTAAGCTCATCTCAACGTCACTGCATTGTACTTAATATGCTGCGTCACACGTCTAATCTAAATCATTTGAATCTTTTGAATTAAAAACGTATTGCAACGCAAAGTGTTGTATTATTAATGAATAAAATAAAAACAGGTCATAATTAAACATTAACAAAGTCTTATCAGTGCATTGAACAATTCTAATATCAGGTATAGGTAAGGTTTCATCAACACGAATATAACACTTCTTTTTTTGGAAATTTTCTTAGGTTAAGGTAACCACTTTCAATCAGGCGCACCGAATGCCAGTCCTCTATCTGTCGGCCTCGCAGCATTCATAATAAGACATATTCTCATATACTCGTAATGAAAGCCTTTTTATCATTAACATTTTGATACTAGTGTCATATAGGTGTAAATAAAATGAGCTTCTTTATGTTATTTCGTAAGATTTGATATAACACTGAAACATTATAGTCCTAAATTGAGGATACTCAGTATTTGTGGAACATTTTACGGGAATATAAACTATATTACGTTGTCAGTGTCAGATAGTTCGGTACTAAAGACGATCTAGAATATAAACATGTTAAAACTATCAATAAAACCGTAAAGGTTTAAAAAAGAACTAGCGAAAGATCTCTTTGTCATTGTAAAAATAAAGGACTTTTAAAAATGAGATCATTTCCATTCTTTCATTAAATATTTGAAATAAATATCCTTCCAAACATAAAGCTTAGACTAAAGCTTTATATTCCACTGATTCCCACACATATCCAAAGCATCTAAATTAAACATGCCGTTTCCCTAGGATTACGCATTCCTCGAAGAGCTTCAACCAGGAGGAGTGGTAAATTCGACGCTAATCATTCGAGAGAGCCAATCTAAACACTTCGGAGTTTATAAATGTAATGTCTCCAATGATTATGGAAGTGATACCATAGAAATTGTACTAAGGCCTAACAGTAAGTATTGTTTTTGTTATATTATTTATCTGATTTAGTATTGTCAAAGTAAAAGTAGTATTATTAGATTAATTATATTCTTCAATCTTTTAGAATCACTATTTTAAAGTTGTACTTGATATTGTGAAAATTTGTTTATAAAATTTTATAAAGTATTACCTATTTAATTATACGATAACTTTTTTTTACAACTTGCAAGATAAAGAGTTCACCGATTAACATTTTTGAAAATTTTAATTTATTCATATATTACTACTTACTATAATGTCTATAATTATGCTTCAAATTCATTTTTTTCAAAACACACCTAATTGTTTTATATACAAATATAACTAAATATAAAACAACAAGCTAAACCCATATATAGTAGATTTTATATGACCACACACATATTTAATCCTACAATTATACTTACACATTAATTAAAAAAAGGTTTGCATTAAATATATTACTGAAAAGAGAACATAGTTTCATTCCTTAAATTTGTAATGGTGTAAGTATGTAGTTAATATAAGAAATATATAAACTGAAATATCTTAGAAAAATATCTTACGAATTTCTCTTATATAAATGCTTTCCTCGCGTTCATTTCGTAAAAGACGTCACTATTATTCTCATGACTGACTGAACCGCCATTACTGTCGCAACGACCAGGCATTATCGTAAATGTATCGTCATTTTAACTTTATAACCTTCGCATAAGTATAATCTATCTATTACTGTACTCTTGACTATTCTTTACTGTACAAGAGCATTAAAATTTTGCTGAAATTTGATGAGTTTTCGACACATATTTTTATAAAAGTATATTTTTTTAAGAAACATTTCCACTGCTACTAATTCTATTTGGAGTGACGTCTGGTACAATAATGGCAGCAGTAGTGATAATGCTAGTAATACTCTGTCAGAGAAAACAGAGAAAGAATAAACAAACTCAAGTGGTTGAAAAACCAGACGTTACTGTCACAGCAGAGGAACTGTATAAGGAAAATGACCGGAACTCAAATATAAGTGATTTGAAATTGGAACTAAGGCAAGCAAATGGCAGTTGTGAAATTGTAAGTATATTTTAACGATATTGCTATGATTCTTGTGAACACGTTTTGAATCTCGCGCTTTATAATGTTGAAAATTATCTTGAAATAAGTCATAATTGTATTCATTATTAAAACTGAAAAGTAGCTGATAATAGTTCTACAAGATATCTAAAGATAAGATGCAAATTAACAAAATATCGTACCTTTGTATGCAATTGGGTCCTACCTATATCTTAAAGACCTGACTAGTTTGTGGCTGGAAGTGGTGTACCTGCCGAGTAACGGATGAGGTCATAACAAAAGAAGGAAAGCTCGAAACATATCTTTGCATCAATCCGTAAGTAAGTAAGACCAATCATCCTCCTAAAATGACATTGACAGATATGAGGATGTCAGGTTGATCAGATGTCTGTTGTCAGAAGTTTAACATTATTGAAGTGAAATCTTCTTTTAGCGCAGTACGCATATATTTAGATGAGATAAAATCTCTGAACTCGCGACAACGTTACGAGACGCAGCTATTATATGTGCATATATGCATGTACATATAGCAGACCGCGAACGCATCTAAATAAATAAATTATTCATAAATTTAGTTTTCACTGTTGTCGGCACTCCCGGAGTGCAATCCGTATTTTCTTTTTATTATTTAGGTTCATAAATAAAACTGTTTAGGTTCATAAATTATGTTTAATTTTATTTTAGGATTATTCCAACACAGGATCAGACAGTACATTATGTTCAAATGCTAAACTTGGAAGTGGTATACCTCTTGCGGGTACCGTACCTCTTTCGTCTATAAACCAAAATAATACATATCAACCATACAGATATAGTAACGACTACACGGATCCCGCGTACGCTGATTGTTACAAGGTAATGGAATTTGTAATGTCTATTAATATTGTATTTCATATCTTGAGCAGTAGGATTGCAACTACTCGTATGTCTGTGTATTAGTTGAGTTTATGTATTATTGTTTCTATATCTATATCTCGGCAATCCTCGTTTTTTTTTATTTTCTTAAAAGTACATATTTCTCCAACATGTAGAGCCTCTACATGTTGGAGAAATACTACTTTTGAGATTCATGGTTAAAATAATATGGGAAAGTCAATGCAGAAAAAATATATCTGCCTTAAACTGCAATGAACCGCCTGCAATGATAGTGTTAGAAATGTGCTATTGGGTTGCGGGTTAAAGGGACAAATTAATTTAAGCTGCTATTTCAATTTCTTACTATTAATATCCTCTATCATTAGATGGATATCCCTTAGATAATAGTATAGGGGTCCCCCTATACTATTATAGAGGGGTCCCCTATACTATTATCCAAGGGAATATTAAATTATTATTTAAAGTACTATTACGTTAATTAGAGTTGCTGTTGTTAGTGTTATTACTTTACATCCCCAAATTCTGCAGTAACGTAATAACCAAGTGGTAAGCGATTTCAAATTTACTGTAAAAACATTAAATTTGCTTCACCGGCCCTTGTGTCTTCTTCTTAAGTCTTTGTTTATTTATGTTTTCCTAACCTACATTCACATATTTGTTTTTACTGTGTGATCTTTGAATGACTATGACAGAAGTTCGCTCTTTGATTTAGAAACATATCAGTTTTTAAATAAAGTTTGTTTGAGTTCTACCAACCTTTGTTAAGCCTTGTACATTCTAATCGAATGCTAACGATCCTACTGACAGTACTAGTAGTGGTCCTCGTAAACATTTACTTGTATGAATATACTTAGAATCTGCACATGAACTTTTTATATCTTTATAGGTAAACAATGGATTTAGTAATGGTTATCAAACATATGTACATTATGGACATGACTATACGCCAGGGTCACTTAGAGTACAGTCTCCAACTATGAGTAGTGATAAGTTAACTCCTAATAGGTGAGTAGAACCTAATTTTTTTCCAAATGTTATACCTATGTCAAATACAGAACTATCGTAGGATACAATGTCAATATAAGGTCTAGAGTAATAAGTTATTGAGCTATTTGAAAAAAAAAATTGAGTTTCCTTTTTGGAGAATATAAATTTAGTTTTCACGAAAATCTTAGAATCGACTTAATACTCGTATATTAAAAATCTTTAAAGCCTATTATTTAAATATGCATTAAATACATCTTAAAAATTTTTAAATGTTCTGTTTATGTAATAGGTTGAAATAATAAATTAGTAGTATACTGAAGCTAATACTCATTTTTCCTTTTAAAGGTCTGTGAATGGTAGCCTACCTAGAAGTGTGGATACATCATCCACTGTACATTTTAACCCTGCTAATGGAGGATCACAGAATAACTCGCTGCAACGCAAGAAACGTCAAGACAGTAGTAGCAACGCTCTTAACAATTTGGGATTACCTACTCCTGAAAGTAAGTCAGAGCTATCCATTTTTCAACAGGTATTTCGAGATTTTTGCCGCTAAAGGGAACCATTTTTTTGCCGTCCATGGATTCATAGAGCCCGGGTCTGTTGCGTGTTGGTCAGTGACAGACGGCAGGTAGTAACACTTGCAGCATAGCAGTCGTTATTTAAAAAAAAAACTAAGAGTGGCTTCTGAATAGTTTTGATATCATTATGAAGAGGGTTACACAAAAATCTCGTTTTGATTTTCCTAACCACTGACAATTTATAAGACTCGACTACGACTACAAAGAACCTTTGTGACTTACCTCGCTTATGACCCATGAAATCTTTGGGAATATATCCTTCATACGATTTACAGTAAAATTTGGACACGTTGTTTCAATATGAGAAAGTTTTGTAAAGGATACGAAGCATATGGGTGGCGTTTGCAATATTGAAAATATTTTTCGTTCGAATTGCAGTTGAGCTTAGGTGAATGGGTTTTTGATTGTTTTTAACAATTGCCAAAGGATAGTTTTTCTATTTATTCGTTTACAAGCTGTAAATTTATTGTTCCTTTTACTTACTTAAGTTATAATTTAACAATACATTGAAGAAATAAATTTACACATAAATTTGTTAGTTAACTTTAAAATCTTGTATTTATTTTTTCTTTGACCGTGGCACATTTTTTTAAGTTATTGAAGGATATCGAAAGTTACCTTGCTATTTTAAATCTTATATTAATATTCAATACATTTTATTACTGAAAAAACGTCATTTTTTATTATCATTGGGGTTTTATACTAAAAGTGTAATCAAATATTTTAGCAGTGAATCGAGTACCCAACGGAGGTTTAATCCACGGCGTAGATGTGAGGTATGCTGCAACGTACGGAAACCCTCATCTGCGGACAGGAGGAGGCCTTGGATTTGCTAATACAGTAAATACGGCAAAACCTGCATCTACCCCTGCACCACCCCCCTATTCTTCGGTCAGGAGTTCTGTAATTATTCCTTCAGGTATGTATTGTTTTGTTTAATCAAATCATTTTCATTATCATACTTGAATTTTTGTGTTACCTTTAATATGTTTTTAATTACTTAGTCTTATATTAGTAAAGCTAGAGTGAAGAAAAAGTGAGAAAGCAAAAAAAAAACATCAATTTCATATTAAATGTTTGTTTATGTTTATCAATTATCCCCCAAATGGTAGCAGAGGCATATTACACGCCTACTTTTCATGATGTCATGTGTGTATTCCTGTCCCACGTAATAGGTGGATAAACGAAGTTGTGGCTACCTGCTGTTGAAACTTCAAGCCGCCCATAAGGCCTTCAACTTAACTTAACGACTGCCATGTAACTGGAAACCGGGATCAACAGCTTCCGAAGCATGATGAAAAAAAATTCGGGGCTTCACGCGAAACAATTTTGTACTTACATTCACAGACGTTTCGAGCGCATTGCAGCGCCCGTGGTCGCGGCTGGACTGTATAAACCGCGAAACTTTAAAAATAACATTAACAATCGCAAATGTAAATGCCATAAACTGGTCACCCATCCATAGCTAGCCATAGCGAGAGTTGCTTATCGCAGTAATCGTTGACACACACAGTAGAACACTGAGTCAGCGAGGCCACGAGTTTTTCGAATTATCGAGCGCTTCTGATATTAAATACCAACATAATTTAATGAAACAGAATTGAAAATTTTACATCCGCAAGGTAATTACGATATTAATATTTCATAATACATAAATGTGTTTTAAAATCGAAACAGAGCTAGTTTACTGCTATTCAGGCAATTAAACTTGAGACGTTGGTTAGACAACACAACACTAAGCGATGCTTCAACAAACAACTGTCTAATTAAATCAATCACAACAAGTCTTGGCCATTGTCCCTTAGTAAACTTTCTCTAGGTTTGGCAACTATAATTGATTTTAGGACGAAGTTTAAACTCAACACTTAAGAAGAATCAAACTAAGTTTACTGTGTTTGTTCAAAATCACGAGTACTTGCTTTGTTTAACAAATTTTCGTTAAATGCATTTTTGTAAAAAAAAATGCAAAACCCTAAAATTTTTCTTAAATAAAAGAAGTATGTTACTCCCTGTAATATAAGATTTCTACAGTCTAGTTCCTATTACGATCGGCCTTGCCTTTCGTGAGATTTTCCGGTACAATCGCACAGACAGTAATAAGAAATTATTAGTGTTTGTGTTGGTACCTTGGTTGGTAGGTTGGTATACCTACAGCAATATCTTGTTATTTAGAGTTATTTCTTTGAAATCTGTTTAATCTATTTTTAGTGCATCACGGCCTTTTTATTTTGAGTTTACACAGAGCTAACTTTATCTTTGTTTACTTTATTCAATTGGTATATATTGCAACATTTATTGTATTAAGTAATTTTTAATAATTTATTTTCGATATTCGTTAGTAGTCAGAGACGATAAATAGCCAGACTTTGCGATCTGCATACTTTTTTCGCTTTCTGCAGTTTCATTAATCGTTTCATACATACACGTCTGGGTATCTGTTCTCTCTGACTAAACCGTCAGGGATACAGCGTGAAAATACATATAGATTGTTTAATGCTTGCAAGAAATGGGAAATGAAGAAATCTCAATTCTCTCACCAGGTACATCATCACATTCTATAACTTCGCCAACCAGTCTTGTTTCACCACAATGTGCGACGAGTCCTATTACTACTTCTACAATGTCTACTGATAGTACACAACCACCGGTATGAATTTTCCTTACATTTATTCTTCTTTATATTTTTGTTTCTTTTCTTATTTATTCAATATACTCAATAATTTTTATTATAAAAAAAGGTTGTATCTCATTCTAGTAGCTCATTTGGCTTAGAGTAGTACCCTGGTTCAGGTTCCATCCTGAAACGATTTATAATTTTTTATTTTAATAAAAAAATATATGATAATCTTAGTTGAAAACGTCACAGACATTCAAATAGTATAGATGGAATGTCACAATATTACGACTTAAAACAGCCACAATTTTAATTGTCTTACAAGCCTAACACACGCACAGATAACAAAGCCGTGATATACGAATTCCCCGTTTTGGCACCAGGAGGAATACATAAATCGACCGCCTCGTTTCAGTTCGTCTTTTATTTAGATCCGTAGTAGTAATATAAGCTATATTCTTTTCTTTACAAATATTTGTTTTGCAGATTATTGGTACTGTAGCCACATCATCAGCAACGCCACAATCTCCAAGCGCACACTATATTTTAGCGCCATCTAATCGTACTATTAGTAACGCCACAGTAACAAAGAAAGGTAAGCAATTACAAACTTGCAATTCCAATCATGTTCTTTATCTATTCCATATCTCTTATAAAGGACATCTGTCATTTCTTTATTACATCAAAACCAACAAAAGAAAAAAAAATATGAGCTATTAATCACAGAGTTGTCTAAATTTAAATACCTGTTAGAAAAGTCGTTGAAAATGATAATGAAATTGTCGGTTAATCCATTAAAACATAAATTTTGCTTATAATCGCCATGTTTTTATCAAGTTTTGTGTCAACTATTGAGAAACACTGCCGAAAAAAATCTGTAGGAATCCCTTTTACATCAAAATTAATGTATTACATTATATTTGTTACTATTTTCATATTTATCTTTTATTATTTTTCGATTTCTACTTTTATACTTGATTTATAGCAAGTTATTCCCATCCAATGAACTACCGTTATTCTATCGTAGTTAAATATAAATAGTAGGTTGTGTTTATAAGGTCTTATAAAGCTACTAGACATCTATTACGTTCAATGTGTTTCAATACCGGAAATTAAATAGGGTGTATATCATCGGCCAACGTTAGACAAGTACTTAGTTATGTTGGTATTATACCATTATAAAGTGCTTTCAATATCGGACTATTTACAAAATATTATTATATACACTGTTACGTTAATTGAGTATACATCAACCATTATTGCCGTACTGAATAATTGATGGAAATTACATTTCAAGTACGTAAAACAAAAATGAGGTTAAGAATCCTTTTTATTCTAATTTAGGAAAATATTGAAGACAGAAGCTTGGGTGGCAATAATTTTTAACCAAAATTATTGTCACCAAATCTTTTCAATCACTCATATCAAAATTGTAATTTTTTTTTTCAATGTCATCATGTTTATTATGTGTAATAATTAAGAGAGAGATAATAAACCTGTTGGAATTAGTATTTGTGGTTTCTAAAAAAGGAATCGTCAGACAATTACAATCGAATACCTGCAATATTACGTTTTTTTTTTCAAACTATGGTTTATTTTTCAGGTAATGGTCACCAAACCCCATTAGCGACTCATGTGTAAGTTAGACTCGTTTTATATAAAAAGACTTTAGAATTTTTTTACTACGCGATGAATTGTGTATCTATATTACCTATTATAGTTTAATTATAATTTAGATATATTTTTCTCAGATCTTCAATGGTCAAATTAAAGGAATGAATTCATTTTTGTAATCTATCTCAGATTTTTGCCAAATATTAACTGTCGTTTTATATATGTATACTAAAATAAATTTATCGTGGCAGAAATATTTGAAGGACAACTGAGGTAGACCTATAGCTAACATATTAGTGTTGAAATATAGATATATAGATGGTATTTTAGATTACCACACAGTTTTTGTTACAACCGAATTTAACAATGATCAACCGGTTAGAACAGTTTCGCAATTTTGCGTATTTTTTGTGACATAAACATTTAATTTGAAAAAGGAACAATGTCATATCAAATTTTTGTCATTTTCGTCAATTCGATTGATATTGATTGATATTTTGTGATTTTGTCAATTTCACATTACCCTACTGAGACTGGTCTTATTAATGTTGTATTATAGTGTGTATAGTAATAAATAATAAATATTTGAATGTTTTCAATGATATATTATAAGAAACTCTATCGTATTTCGTGATTCAGTGCGTTTTGATATGCCGATATATTATTTTCAGTAATATTGTGGCTAGACGAATAAAAGTCACTGAAACCGCTTGTAATACATTGATTTTAAATTTCGACTGTTATTATAGCTTGTAAATTTCCAAGTTCAGTCTAGTGTTGAAAATCTTTGTGATTATTTCAGATATAAATTATCTGTAGGCAGCGGTGACAGCTTATAGAAATGAATTATTCTATGTTCTGACAAAATTATACTCTTATGACTCATCAAACGGAGCAATGAAATTGCTTTACGAAATTTTGTGTCACATTTGTCAAATAAAATTGTAACCTTTTGGTATAACGGTTTTACTCGTAGTTAAGATCAAAGTCAATTTTAATGAACATAATAAACTATGTAGATAAGTACATTTAATTTAACTTGCAGAGAAAGAATAATATCGTACTTAGTTAAATATTGATTACTATTTTTATTTTTAGAAAATTACATATCAGATATAACTAATTATTCAGTCCTCCTGACTTCGCAAAGAAAATAATATTGTGTAGATATAACACTAAGCTTTAATTTCTATACGACGTGTGCCATTTTCATGATATAATAAATAAATTAGAAAGTTTTGATCGCAGTTAATTTATTTAGATTTGGTAATTTTGAATTTTATATCTCATTGAAAAAAATGAAAAGAATCCTTGTTTATTTTTTTTTGTATTAAGTCAGTCTTCGTTTAGGAGAATGAAATTTAAAAATTTATCAACAATATTAAAATTTTAATATCTTGTCATGCTCAATAATATCTATAGTAAATTCTATAATTCATTAAAATTTCATTCGAAGACTGATTAGACTAACCTACACCACACACTTCTTAACTTTTATTTTATTCTTAAATGAGTTATTAAATTATTCTTGTTTTTTTTTATTAGTAATATTGAATTAAGCTGTAATAAGACCTTTTTGTTGTATTATCATTTTATTTCTTCAACTTAATTAGTGTAAATCACGATATTTCAAAGGAGCATTTTATCGAAGTATTTGAATCTGTCTGAAAGTTTTGTAGTTTTACTTACGATATCAATTAAAATCTACCATAATAAAGGTAAATGTTAAGAAAAAACTTTGTTGAAAGTTAAAAGGCAGACGTAGCACAACTATTAAAATAAACCAAGGAATATTTAAATTTCAATTATAATTTTAGTAATTTAAAAAAAATATATTTTCTTTTTTAACTGTTTCAGAAAAATATATAAATCTTAATGTTCTTCTTAAGAAGAAATATAAAATTATTTTCTTCTTTAGAAGAAATATAAAATTGTTTGCTTTAACCGAAGGGCCTATTTAATACAATTTTATAAATTTACAGTAATAGTCTCGCCTTAGAAATATCATCTAATCCGTCTTGTAATTTAAAATATGTTGCTCGATATTTTTGGTGTTCACTAAATCCATTGTCACACAAATAAACCGAATCGAAAGAAACAGAATAATTATTATTAACACAAGATACATATCTAAGAGACAAAAAATATCGTGCACTTATTTGCTAGCTAAATTATAACGAAACTGCTTACACACTTGCGATTTTAACTTTTATAACACGCAAAAACGCCTGTGTGTAGGGTGGTTTATGTCGATAATATTCCTCTCGTAATAAAATACTATTATTATGCTAGATAAATAATTATTTTTTCTGTGATACATAGAGTAAAGTGTTTTTGTATATATAAACTGCTGTATTTACTATGTGAGCGAAAATTGTTAAGAAAATTGCACTACCTACTTAATTTTAAAAATGTAAGGCTTTTGAATTTGTGAACTAATTTAGCAGTTAGAAAAATGACAGTTATGTTTTGTGGAGTGAGAATAATGTAGATAGAAAGAGAAATGAGTGAGTTATAAAAAGTTGAAACTTGTAAATTAGTGAAATTGTACAAACTACTTTTCTAAATAAAAAGAAACTTTGGCCTATGTAAGATGTGTTTCCTTGTACCCGAACGAAATCGAATTTACTATCCCTATCTTTTAGTTGCGAATTTAAGATGAGTTTGGCACAGAAACACAACTTGAAAGTGGATGTTGTAATTGGTTATTAGGGGAAGCGTGTGTCCTACTGGCAAAATAATGTTCAAAAGATGTCTCACTTTATTTGAGTGAGTAACACTTTAAGTTACTGACACTTATGTTGGTTTGACATTTTACACTCGCCATTGAAAGAAATATATTTAATAGGGTACATGAAATTTAATGGTAAAATGACATTGTTTATAGGGCTATAATCACTATCGAAGAAAATAAACGTAAAACAAGCCTAAATCTTAACACATAGGAACTAAAAATCGTTACGAGTATCCTTATGATATAGACACCTACTTAGAAAGGAGGAAGGTATTTATTTACACTTTATTGTACACCAGGAAACATATTTGTACATTAAGAAGTAAGCAGTGAGAACAGTACAATAGGCGGCCTTATCGCATAAAATGATTTCTACTAGGAAACCTTTGGATGGAGAAAATTGGTAAGTGGTAATGAGTGGCAGCTGTTTGGCGTACTTATAACAGAGACATGTATACATACATATATTACATGATATAAATACGATATAATAAAAAACATGGTATAATAAGATATGAAATATGTTAACACTTACAACAATACATATTTTAACAATATAAACACTTTCCTAAAATTCTTAGGGCTACATTGTACATAAATAAATAAATAAATATCGTTGGGACAACTCACACAACGCCATCTGATTCCAAACTAAGCAGAGCTTGTACTATGGGAACCAGATAACTGATAAACATAGGTATATATTTCTAAATAGATACATAACACCCAGACACAGAATAAACCATTCGTGCTCATCACACAGACGGATACACTCCCACCGCTCCACAGAGGCAGTCGTCAAATAGATGCATATCTGGACAAATAAATAAAACATGTGTCGATATAAACTACTGAAAATTACTGAACTACTAAATAGTTTTCCTTTATATTTAAATTTTTAAAGGTTTGCACTCAGCTCAATTGGAAGTTTATCCACAGAAGTATTGCAGTAATAGTGAAAGATTTATCGTAAAATGATGTTGAGTGTGACGGTATCCTTAGCATTAGGTTTTCCGATGACCTAAGACATTGTATGCGTCTCATGTAGGAACTCAAGGCGTTCCTTAAGATGGGATAGAGTAAAAGGGTTAAAGATTATATATCAATGTAGGCAATGAATGTGAGCATTCCGGCAAAGTCTTATCGGTAACTACTTGAGTTGCGTTCTGAACTGGGATATCCTACTAATATTATAAAGATTCACGGAAACGTTCGTAAATGAGTATGCCACAAGGTGGTCACTCATCCGAGAACCAGCCGTAGTGAAAATTGCTTAACGCAGTCGTTTATAGAACACTAAGTTTGCGGGGCTATGAGCACTTTATATGTGTTTTGCTCTAGACAGAAATGTGTGAGAATTTAAACGTATGTATAAATTTTAATATCCTTTTGAAATATTCCCATAAATTTTGTAGAAAATATTATATTGATATTAGAAAGGAACGAAGAATTTGTAATTGCCGAGTATGTAATACCATTCGTCAAGGTACTTAGGTTGGTATGTCAATTAAATTTTTTCATACTACTGAATAGTCAAACAATTAAACAACTCACCTAATCAAATGGCGACGTAGCGATATTGTTCTAATAAGCCAAATACTTGATACATCGTTGGCAACCAACCATTCCGACAGAAGTGTTTTGTTTAAGAACCGATTTATCTTTTTAAATACATGGTGGCCAACTGCGATCATTGACCTTGCATCAATGTGGCATTGGAGCTAAAAACAAATTTAACTAATTCTAAGGCTGGGCGCAAATGCACACAAATCTGTCGGGAAGGCTACCGCGCCATTCACAACGGCCAGGTAATGGCCACAAACGACCTTAGTCGTCAGCGCAGTCCTCATGACTAAGGGCATTTTAATGTCAAACGCAATTTCATTTATAATTTAACAAGGTCACTCCTGTCGGAATGGTTGTTGCCGGTCATGTACGAGTATTGGCCATAACACTTGATACTTATATCGACTGCGGTTCTGACGATTTAGACGATCGAGAACGCTGTAATAGTGACAAAATTTCCCTTGTAAAATGATAGTTGGCTAGTTCAGTTGACCAGACAGCGGGTAAAATATTTCTTTTCTTGATATAGTTGACCGAACTGAAAAAAAAATCTTTTTTTTCTACTTTTTACTGAAAACCCTTTTTTCCTTGATACGGATAACTTGACTATGCAAGAAATACCATTTTTCTGGTACAGTTTCCCGGACTATCAAAACAATATGATTATGTCTATCACGCCTTATCCCCGTAGGGGTGGCAGAGGCGTGTTATATGTACTTTTCACCATGTGTATTCCTGTTCCACGTAATATGTGGCAATATAATAATAAAATTAGGCTTTGTATTTAACAATGAATTTTAAAATTGAAAAAAAAATTCACAACTTACATATTTATAAAATAATAAAAAAATATTTACAGCATAAAAAGGATGGGGGAAACCAAGTACAAGACTGTCGAAACCTTGTCTAGGCGTCGAAGAATTCCTCCCCACCGAAGTCAACTGGTAATGTTCCCATAAGGCTAGCCGCATTGCCACGTTGGATAGCAATGCTTATTCTCTAAGCGAGAAAGAGGCCAGATTTATGGTCACAATTGGCATCGACCAGACGCTTTACTATATCTTTATATAGCGAACGTGCACTTGGGCCCAACGAACCTAGTGTCTCGACCCCAAACGGCTCAAAAATTATTATATTTGCGCCGTTTGAGGGTCTCGGCAGATGCAACAGCAGTACAAGCACAGCCCGCAATTCCAGGAAGATGAGAAAGGGCAAGAGTGTCGACGCAAGTTGCGTCCCACACCAAAGGTCTTCCCATCTTCCATGGCACCAATGACATACCGTCGGGTATCTTGCCATCATCGCGTGCCAGACCATTTGGTTCAAGCATAGCTTGCACAACGGCGGTGACAAGAGCACGACGAATAATGTCATTAAGGTGAGCATGACGTGACATGCGACCTGTGCTCCTGCTGCACTAAAGCCCATGGTGCCCAAGGCTGTCGACTGCTTCTCCACAGTGACAACAATGTGAAGAGATGCAAGGAGCACCCAAACAAAGGCTGGCGGCAATTCTGAATGTAGTGTCGTCCAACGTAGTACCTATATTGGGCAATGGAAGTGCCTGAAGCCAGACACCTGAATCCCATTCTCCCACAGCCAAAAGGCGAGCGCGTTCTGAAACATTAGAACATGTGCTCAATAAATGATTTCTAACTCCGTTGCAGAGCGGCTTATCCCATTGTCTCTGAGAGCATGGGTAGGTGGGCAAATCAGTACCTGGGCAAGTCAATTTCCAAACATTAATGGCTTCAATTTTACTAGGCACTTCGGAATTGACCAGTGTAGGACTTAAGATTTTCCTGGTTCAAAATTTGACACTTTTTATCCTATCCTGGATAAAAAGTGTCAAATTTATAAAAAAATTGCGATGAACGGAGGGCATGTGTTAATTTTGGGACGAAAAGATAGTACCGAAGAATTGTGAAAGCTGAATGTATGTTAATGTGAAGAAGCAAGTCAGGTCAGACGCTGCACAAAAATTTTGTATTTTCTCTTCAATAAAAGATTCATGAACATCTTCAAGAACAGGAGAAGCCAGGAATCGAAGAGAACTTTTTGGTAATAATTTTAAATTTGCAGCCAACCAGGACCATTTGAAGATAGTTAAATTTTGAAAAAACCGAAGCACTGTCAATATATATATATATAATAATATGAACATGTCTAAAAATTTCACATTTTGTGGGATTTAGTTCTAAACCAATATTTTGAAACACATATTTGTCAGAAAAGTCAAATTTCTAAGAACCGTGTCCACATCTCCTCCTAGGGTGCCATCATCTTGGTACCAGATATTTAATTTAGAATTTAGCTGACTAATTATGGGTTGTATTGATAAATTGAAAATGAGTGGCCCAGGATGGTCACCTTGTTGACAACCTACTGAAGAATCTAAAACGTTGTCCTTGTACAATAATTTTAAAGGGTGCTTAATTAATTTAAACACTGTTAAAATTAATTACCATAGTCCGGTCTACCCGACTGTACTATGAGAAAATACCCCAAAGTTTATCACATAAAATGAACAACACAGGGATTAGTCTCTACAGTAATTGTACAAAAGAATGTTAGGACGTAATACGTAAGCATTTGGCTTACGCAAACCAAAAAGAAAAAAAATCGTACCATAAAAATAAATAGCATAGAAGCAATGTTATTCGAAGAAATGGATGTTAAATATATGGCGCGTAAAGTAGCTACCTATTATTACAATCACTATTGTCTCCAATTCTCCCTTTTCCAGGAATAGTGTGAAAGAAAAAAGGGGACTACATATGATCATCTTAACCCACCTATCAGGCCATTTTGAAGGTACCACTCACGTCTATTGTTTCGAAAACTGCCTTAGACGGTCCCCTTTGAATCCTCACAGCGGTATTTTGCATAATATTAGGGATTCCAGATTGTTTGGCTTTCGCAATTTTCGTTTGACTCGAATATCTTATGAGAAGCGAATTTATATAAGTAAAAGTTTGCGAGTTTTGCTGTTTTTTATTTACGCTATGAGCGACGCAGGACATTAATGTGATTAATAGATATAAAAATATTCTTAAACCTTTGGGAACCATTGAAAAAGTGCGTTTTAAATAACTGAAATAACTCTCAGATTCAACTAGAGGACGCTCCGCTGTTTCTCCCGCTTAGTGTCCTTTCACGAGGAAATACGGGGATAAAATGTAACTTACTAAGTGACTCCTTATAACATCAGCTATCTGTTTGTGCAGGTCCCATTACAATTAGTCCAGATATTTCCAAGATTCGCTTGAACAAACAAAAGAGAAGACAAAAGATTTTCTAAAAAATATTTTTCAACACACATACCGTACCTTGTACCGTAACGTACATATACCGTAATTTGGAATTACAAACAGACACGTTAATTTTTTTTATTTATATATTATATGTTTGTAAGTATGGATGTTTGTTACTCTTTCACGTAAAAACTACTGAATTGATTTTAATGAATGTTAACAATAATATAGCTTATACATCAGAATAACACATAGGCTACTTTTTATACCGGGAACAAGTTCCCGTGGGAAACGGGAACAGGAAAACTTCACCACGGGAACTAGCGTGCGAACTAGTAGTCAAATAAAAGTAGAAGCAACTGCGAATATTCTAAAATGCAGACGACATGTATTCGATATTCCTCCTCCACGTTCATAACAGTGTCGGAATGCTTGACATTGTTTCGGTTTTGTGACATAACAGTTTACATTTATACACCTACTATCTGATCACTGCGGCTTTGCCCGTGACATACTTTAAATCCTCATCGCATCCATTTAATCCCGTCGCTTATTACTTTTACAAAAATGTATGGAAATATTGTAGGATTTTTTTTTACACAGCGCCGTCTAGCCCAAAGTAAGCTAATATAAGCGAACCCGGGACCTCAGGCACGGCAGTCGCATACACTGCCACTGTGCCACCGAGGCAGTCAAATTAGATATAAATTATTTAAAAAAAAATATTTATTACTGCTCCGCTCACCTGGATAGTAGCGTGATGTGATGTAATATAGCCTAAAGCCTTCCGCAATAAATGGTTTATCTAACACAAAAATAAGTATTCAATTCGGACCAGTAAGTTCCTGAGATTATCGTGTTCCACAAAATAAACAAACTCTTCAGCTTTATTTATTAGTTTAGATATCAGCTATTACTGCAATACACCATGTTCATACTACGCATGGAAAGTAAATTTTCCCGAAACCAGTAAAGATTATTGCTCGGCAGCTAAAATATTAGATAACAAAAAAAAGCATAAGGCATACAATATTGTGGTTTGTTTCCACTTTTATCTCCCGACGTTTCGTACAGAGATCGTAAACTTTCTTTTATGTGCAAATGTGTCTGATCATAAAGATGGTACGTGATATTTTAGACAACAGGTCCTACGGGAATATTTTCTTGGAATTAAATGTTGAATATGAATTATTTAATAGCTATATGGATGGACCATCTCAATATTTTGCCAGTAAATTCACAGTAAAATAATGTGTAAGAGAATAATTTTAATCCTCCATTTGCCGGTTTTTTGTCTGCTTGACCTTTCGTTTTAGCTAAAACCTCAAGCATTCGTAAGGTTCCATGAGTTGAGGAGGAAACTGGGTCGCAGATGAGTTAACATGCTTGGATAGTGGGTCAACGTGCCCAATTACTTACTACTCAAAACAAACAATAATTAGCATAATATAATAATATAGGTACTTAAATTTACTTTCAAACAACAATACGCAGATCATGAGTAGATTAGTTATGTTGGTTACCCTCGTAAAGGCCACAGTCCAATGGCACAGAACAATGGCTTAACATATTTTTTTATTAAAGTTAGTAAAGACAACTTGGTTCAGGACGGGGGTGTACCCGTGACTTTTGCCCAACCAGGGCAAAACTCCAGGCTACTGAACCATCCGAACCGCACCGAAACAAATTTTCCACTATATTGTAATCTTCGTTCAAGACAATAACTAAAAATGGCTGTAACACTGTTCATTGATATCAGGGCTGTTGAGTGGCTCGATAGACGGCTCTGGTCATACTCTATATGTCGTTATAATTTTTGTGGTCAATGTATTAAGTAAAAAGTTATTTCTGGCATAATTCTGTAGGACTGGAGTAGCTTGTAATGCCACCAACAATCCTAAAAGTCTAAAAATATTATATGATAGCTGCTCCAAAAAGCCAAAGAACAGAGAACCCAAACCCATTAAGTTAAGGAAGAACACGTTTTGTTTTGTTAAAGTATTCCTACTGAGTTACTTGACAGTATTTTTCAGTAATTTATTCGTCAAATACTGCACGGTAAAGCAAAACAAATAACGAACGATTTCTATTTTTATGTTAAAAACAGTACTTACCACAAAACATAATCGCTTTAAATCCGGTACACAAATACAAAATGAAATGATAAAACAATGTAGGTCTGTACATTGGATTCACAAACAGAAAATTAATTACCGCTTTGTAAACAAGAATCTCAAATAATGTAAATTACTCGCTCCACGTATTGGAAGAATAGTGTCTTACGAGAATTAAGCCACGTATATCTCAACGAGATTTACGAGTACCGTCAGGTCACCTTGTGAACGTCGAGTCCAAGAAGCGGCAAATTATATTTTCTTTAATTACCACTATGAAAGCCAAAGGCAAAAAAAAGGTCAAAGGTTAATGAAACGTCTTTATCCCAAAGATAAGAAAAGGAAGCAGTTGAATTAAGACTTAAAGAAACGAAAACTTAACTAAGAAGGATCCAAGGTAATTTAAATCCGTTACTTTTGTGCCATCTGCCAAGTGCACTTCATTAAAACGTGTTAATTTTAGCAGAGCAAGACGTTGGCTGAAGCGGTTCGCATTCGAATTTCAAATGACTTACCGCACTTTTAAGATTTTTTAATAATTAATGAACGTGATAGTCCAGTCATTATATACATTTGGAAATGCAAATGAACCGAGAAAGCCAAATTTTGGATATTACGTGGGGGGGGGGGGGGGGGGGGGGGGCTAGAAAAGCTTAAGTTCAAGTTGTCGACCAAAATAACCTGATGGGTTTTCCGCCATCTTGCAAAAAAGTAAAAAAAAAAATTGTAAAAAAAATTAATTAAAAATAAACATGAAATAATAGTAAATTCGTATCTCAACGGGGAACCGAGTTATGATGAAAAAACGGAATTTAACTTTTTGCAAGATGGCGGAAAGCCAATCAGATTATTTTGGTCGACAATTTGAACTTAGGCTACCCCCACGTAATATCCAAAATTTGGCTTTCTCGGTTCATTTGCATTTCTAACCCGATTTATCCGACGTAATGACTGGACTATGAAGTACCGTAGTACTACCGTGACTCTTTCTACCCTTTACTTTGTCGCAATGGTTATTATTCATCAATCGTTCCTCTCTCATTTGTAGGACGTTTCCAAACCAACGCAGTACGCCCTTTTACAGCTAAAACAATATCTTATTTAAGAACTTTTCTTTTCATAGAGCTTTGCTCAACTCTATCAACATTGCTTTTGTTAATAAAAAAAAAACTTTTATTTTGTTATGTTCAGATAATATATATGACTTCATTCAAAGATCATTTAGTACTACAATAATTTATACATTTATTGCAATTAATGTAATCCTCTTTATAATACCAATTAAGATCTGTATAGCACCCTTGAGACCTTGATTTAAGATAATCGTTTTGTGCCCATTCCATTTCTACGAGCTCACTTTGTATTGCCGAAATTTCCATTAAGAAATTTGGAGAATTGTTATATAAAATTACGATGGTATTCGATTACAGGGTGTAGTGTTTCTTAGCTCCGAAATTTGTGTTCAGATGATTTAATTTGTGTTCTATAAGAAATTGGTATTATGAATATTGGACAGCTATTTGCATAATCGAATGGAGTGAGATCGTTACAAATTTGGATAATTCATACTGTTTTATTTCAGATGTGGATAAATGAAAAACAAAATTCAATATTATTAAGCTTACAACGCTGGAACCTGAAGTGTTAATTTTTATTTTCGTTATCACAGTGACAACTGACACAATGCAGTCAAATTAATAGATTGTTTATTTGTTGGTTGTAGTTCTTTCGGAAAATGGCAAGAACATAAAAAATAACAATTATGAAAAGCAATTAGTATGCTAACATTTTTTTTTTTTTTTTAAAGTGTAAAATTTTTCAGTCCTCTTAAGACGGCAAGAGGTGGATTAATTTATCAGTTTTGAGCAGGTCACGGTGGTGTAGTTGGTAAACGCGCCAAAAGACGCTGGTTCGCGTCCAGCTCGTGACTAAAAAAATTCCAAATAAAAAAAAACAAAAAGATAATCACAAAACTAATATGTATCATGAAATGTCACTGGACGTACTCAAAATACCTTTAAGTGAAATAAAAACCAGCCTTCTGGTCACGTGAAGTCTATAAATTCCTTTGCATTTCTCAAAAGAAATTGAAGCGAACGATTCAAACTCAAGTTCAAGTGAAATGAGTTCGAAAACTTACGAAGAAATAATAATATAAAGGATTTATTAAATGTAAGTTTAGTCTTCATATTAATGTTTTATATGATTCTTATACCATTTTAAGGAGGTAATGTATAAAAAGAAATGAAAAATAAAATCTCAATATTAAACGTTCAATTGAAAAATAATGAACAAAAATTTCAAGAAATAAAGAAAAACAGACATATTAAATACAAATTAATCTATTTATTAATAACTGAAGTAAACAATTTTGTACCCGAAAATTGCACATACTTTTATAGTTCATAATTATGGCTAAGAAGTGGCAAATTTATTTTTAATATGCTGAACACACTACCATGTATTTGACTTACTTACAGGATGATGAGCTCGAACACGCCTCTTCAGCTCATCCCATAGATGCTCTATAGGATTCATATCAGGACTTCGCGCTGGCCATCTCATAACAGTGATACCAATGTCATTTAAGTACTCCCTGACGATTCCCGCAGTATGGGCCCTTGCATTATCATGCATTAAAACGAAATCTTGACCAATAAATCCAGCATATGGTTCTCTAAACATTGGCGAATGTATCAATTGCCATCTAGGGGCGGCAGTCGTGGTCCCGTCACTACCTCTAGCTCAGTTTTGCCTTTCATAGAGATTCCTCCCCAGACTGTCCATGATCCTCCACCATAACTCACTTTCTCGTCAATACAGCATTGCGCGAAACGCTCGTTCTGTCTTCAGCACACCTTACTCCTTCCGTCATTACCGTATAGCATTATCTTGGACTCATCTGTGAAGAGAACCTGGCTCCATTGATGTCGAGTCCAATTTAGATGTTCGCGCTATTCGGTGTGCTCGTGTCAATTTGGGTCCATTGGCTGGCTTATGGGGCTTTAAACCACGTTCATTGAGTCGCCTTCTAACGGTCCGAGCACCTACAGCCACTCCGTGAAAGTCCCTGAGCTGTTCTTGTATCTGAACAGAGTTAAGGCGTCGATTTCGTAAGCTAGTAGTGACAATGTATTGATCTTGTCACTCGGTAACGAGGTCCTCCTATTTGCCGAACGAAGCCGCCAGTCTCCAGGTATCGGTGGTACACTCATTGAACAGCGGAACGACTTATGTGAAGTTGTGAACTCACATCTCGCTGACTTAGCCCAAATTGAAGAAGTGCTACTTCAGGTGAAGTATCCATAATTTTATAGCCAAAAACGGTTCAAATTATAGAAAAATAACTAAACTAAACTTTGGTTAACAACAATTGCGAAAATTCAAACCAAATCGACATTAAATTGCTTCAAAAGCAACTTTCAACAGTCTTTATTTTTTTCAAATCAGTGACCAAGCTCGGCTTTTGTTATTAATTTTAAATTCTAAAATTCAAATTTGGAATAATACATACGGGAAAGACGATGAAATATGCATATTGTGTATTGGGCTTTTAGGCCCGGGAATGTAAGGTGGCTCGATTCAAGAGTCCGGGAGTGTATTTTTAACTTTAAAATTTGAATGACATACTGTCGAACTCGACGGCAAACGTGTTTCTTGTTAAATAAGATTTTGAAGATTATTTTACATACTGAGTGAAAATGTGCTCAGAAGGCAAATTATCAACAGAACGCCGGGAATGAATGTCGATGACGTCATAAAAATGTAATAGAATACTAGTACTAGTATCATGTCGACTGTTAAGAGGGAATGGATATGAATATCGAGTCAGATATAACTCGTGTACTTATGCGTGATAAATTCTACTCATCTCTTTCTCTATCAGTAGTAAAAATCCGATCCGAAATCCGAATCGACCGTGTGAAGTGGAGGAGAAAATGTAGGAAAGCGGACCCCGGGCGTCGCGAGACGCAACTGGGACAGACGCTCGGATGATGATGATGAGTAAAAATCCATACTTAAAACTTAACCTCACTCAACTATCTTCACGATTTATCCCTGACAGGATAATCAGAGAGGACAGATCGCCAGGCTTTGCGATTCATGTATACTTTTTTCGCTTACTGCAGATTCATCAATCGCTTCATACATACACATCTGGGTATCAGAGTACTATTGACTTTTCCGTTTTTAAACAATCAGCTCACGTGGTCTCCATATATAAATCTCAGCCTACCCTGAATCCTTCTACCATCTACTTTCACACAAAAATATTCTTCGTCAATCGTTCCTCACTCATTCGTTGGACGTGTCCAAACCAACGGAGCACGCCCTTTTCCAGCTCACCACCGACACTAAAAATCCATACTAATATTAGAAATGTAATTAATTATTTTTAAAAACATTCTTAAAGGCAGAGGAGTAATCGATTACGATGTTTTATAGTTTTAGGTAGTGAAGCGCTCGTGGCCCGCGGTCTCAGTGTTCTGTAAACGATCACTGAGTTACGCAACTTTCACTATGGCTGGTCCTCCGATGGGTGACCACTTTGTGGCATTTACATTTGCGAGCGTTTCCGTGCTTCGGAAGGCACGTTCATTTCGATAAGCCGTTGGTCCCGGTTGCCAGTAAAATGGCAGTCGTTAAGCCTGGTTGAAGGCCTTAAGGGCGGCTTGAAAAAAATCAACAGCAGGTAGCCACAACCTGCGTCTGTCTATTTCAACACGGCAATGGGCTCACCACCGATTACGTGGGACAGGAATCCATACGGTGAAAAGTGGGCATACAATATGCCTCTGCCACCCCTTCGGGGATAAGGCGTGATGGATATTTAATTTAATAGTTTTAGGTAGAGTAAAGATACTTTTATTCTGGAAATAATGCTTTTATGCATATGGAAATATCGTTACTGGGTTATCCCAGATGACATGACAAGTTATGTTAAGAGATGAAAGGTAATGTGTTTAGAGGACGCCTGTGAAATTAGTATATACTTACAAAATTTAATTTACACATGTTTCCTCTTTGCACAGAGTCTCAGTAAATTATGATGTATTTAGTCATTATCAAGGGTTGGAAACATATATGGTGGCGCACCTATAAAATGAGCGGATTGGACACCGAAAGATTTATAATTCCTATAATATTTGCCTGTCAGAATCTATAATAATATATATATCATATTATTATGGATAATCCATAATAAAAAATAAAGTGGTCGTATTCGTAGGGTCATATTGATTTAAACTACGGTGCGTTTGCCGCGCTGCTGTCACGTGGCTGTTCTTTAAATTAACAACGTTCTAATGTTAGAGTGGTCTTAGAGCGACTTTTATTATAGTTTAGTAGTATTATGTATTATTATAGTTACATATAGTAATGTAACTATAATAATACTTAAATTTAAAGTGGAAATTTTTATCAGTCTTAAGCTGTCTTTAAACCACACACCAGACGCTTTACCAATTAGGCTATAAAGACCGGCTCGTAACTGGCGAATTAATACACCTCTTCCCGTCTTGAGGCGCCATCTATCGATACTTATCAAAGAAACACGGTTCGAAATATATGAATTGCACCTATAATCATTCGATTGCCCTAAATTATCATTTAAAATATTGTAAATATTATACCGAGATTTAATAAACAAGAATTTCACCCTTCATTATTCTAAAACAACTCTTATTTTAATATGTAAATTGACTGAAAGCATTGTGGCTTCGTTTAAATTGAATTTTCTTGCTTTCCATTCAATGACCTTAAGATGGGTTCCGAATTCTTCGTTCGCCAAATCGAATGGAAAAAGCTAAGTTGAATAAGAAAAGGTTTCGGATAAGGGTAGTTTTACAGCGATAGCGGTCAGTTTGTTAAAGGTCAGTTTTAACAGGTTTTAAAAAAAAAGGTTAGGTATTTCCTTTGAAAGGCAATATAGGGCTTTGATGTATACAATTATTCGTTCATGAGGATAGTTGAAAAGCTCTGTGTGAGATCACAAGGATCTGTAAAATGTAAGTTGATATGATTGTAAATTCAATGGGATTTTTTTGTTTTTTTTTTAAGACTGTTACACTACGGCAGTCAACATTTGTGACGTCATTTTCTAGTGCTAATATATTTCAGACAGGATATTGTGGTATGTCTTTTTTGACGTAGGGAATGCGTTAACGCGCTCTGTATGTGGAACTCCCGGCCGAGTCTTACTAACCATTAAATCCCACGGGTATCCGCGTTCTTTTTAACCGGGTCATAGGATAGGCCTAAGGGGTTAGTCACGGTGGCACGGCTAAGAGAATGCCCCAATATGAGGCTCTCTTCGGGGAGCCAGATATGCTGCCCTCCATGATCTCTAAGAGGAGATATTACGCTATGCCCGATTCGAGCCGTCCCTGAACGTCTCTCTGAGAACAGGAGGGGCGGAGAGCAATAGAGCCCTGGAACACGAGGAGTACCAGCCGTCAGAAAGTCTTGTGAGCGGGGTTTCCCAACCTTCTGCCGACGACCGAAAACTAGTACGGGACTCGCACGAGTTCCAACCGGGGTCGCATTCAATCTCGCCAACGCGGGCGGGACGAGAGCATGCGTATTTGTTGCTCCCGAAATATATGGGCCAACCGAATATAATTATCCTTTTCAATATAAAAGAAGATTTTGTTGGACTTTCTCTTTACAGAATTCTTAGACAAACAGTGGTTAGTTATTTCTCAGATGCTTACCAATACCTTACTATGTAAATGATACATACATATTACACCTGTCTCCCATAGGCGACTTTCCACTTGCTACAAACCTCAGGGCCGAATCTACTATTGACAAGCTGTAGAAAATAGAACCAGAATCGCCGTTTTTAGCTGTCAAAATGTTAGTAAACAATCAAAAATGCAAGTCACTAGCGACCACTGGCGTGGTACGTGTTAGTAAAATTCTTTCGGCCGATCGATAAATGTCTATTGGAGTACTATTGTAATTGTAGACTACAAAAAACTGTCGAAATTGTGCCGGTGGCTTTCTATTAAGCGATGATTTCGATTCTATTTCGACACGATTGAAATGATAGACTCGGCCCTCTGATATACAATTTGGTCGCTGCTTCTACTTTCATAAATTGTGTTCATGACTACATGTGTAAATAATACAATGCAATGTATAAGATTGAAAGTTTCACAAACAATTTAAGCTATGAATATGTTTTTCATAAATATAACATATAAATGCTTCATGTTATTCAGAAAGTTATTGAGCGAAGTTATCAATTCCGTATCGTTCCGCATTTTGTATAACAGTCGCGTCAATTATCCATTCAAAATGTCACTTTAAATTCACACAGACCATCGGTAACGAGCTAACTCGAATCGGTTAAGTTACCAATCACTTAGCCACTTAAGAGTTCCGTTCTAGTTCAATAATAGGAAATGTTCGATCCGATATCGGTTCCAAGTTTTCCTTGTTATGAGTTTCAAGATTTTGTATATGTAATAATTGCTATTAGGAGTGTTACTTGGTTGTAAAGGTACTTTATAGAGGAAAGCTCAAAAATGAGTTTAGTATGTTATGATAATCCTACAAACAGAAATGGCAAGTTTATTTACTATTCAATCAATCAATAAAATCACCCTAACAAAATCCCAATTTTTGCTATAACATTATGGGGCTCAATAGGTCACGCTTGGCTTATGAGAGGCCCAGTGAGAAAATATATGGAATTTGAAAATAATAAATGGAAGTTTTTGAAGTTCGACTTCTTTTGGCGCGTTAGGGAAAAATGATGAGAGTAAATTTTTACGATGCGCGCGCATGCCGTCATTTAAAACCGACACGATGAAGTTAGCTGATAACTGTTGACAACTTATAAACACCCTTAAGTTCGCGGATAACGGTATTCATGACAACTTATAACTACATTCAAAATAGTTTTATTTATTCTTACAAATTTATCATTCCTGTCACAAACAAAGAGTTGTGGTATATGCGATGAAATTCTATTAGACTAACGAAGTATAAATTCTAACGCGTGTACGTAAGTACAAACACACTTTTTTATATTTTTTGAGTTCCGTACCTCAAAAGGAAAAACACGGAATCCTTATAGGATTACTATGTTATCCAACTGTCTGTCTGTCAAACTCTTTATCTCGGGAACGTTTAAAGTTGAATAAAAACTATACACTGAGGTCTACGGTCCCTTGAAGCTGTGAAAAAAAAAATACTACATTCTGGACGCAAAAAAAATACATATTTGAACAGAACACTAGGGTGGGCGAGTCGTACAAGCACTTCTCCGGTTTATTTTTGGCTAAGTCTATCGAATTCCTGCCAACAGAACCAAAAAACAAAACAAAAACTATGCACCGTTCTAAATTCATAATTGCTTTCATTTAAATATGATTGTTTTGACTGCCTGACCTCAAAGTAGATGACTTTTAGGTCGCTTTGTAGAGCCTAGATCGTTTTTTATCATTCATTTATCTATCACACCTTGTCCCCAAAGGCGTGGCAGATGCATATTATATGTCCACTTTTGACCATTTGTATTCCTGTCCCACGTAATAGGTGATGAACCCATTGCCGTGTTGAAATAGTCAAACGCAGGTTGTGGCTGCCTGCTGTTAAGGCATAAGGCCTTCAACTTGGCTTAACGACTGCCATGTTACTGGCAACTGGGACCAACGGCTGAACGTGCCCTCTGAAGCACAGAAATTCTCGCAAATGGAAATCCTACAAATTGGTCACCCATCCGTGACCAGCCACAGCGAAAGTTGCTTTTCGCAGTGATCGTATACAGAATACTGAGTCCGTGGGACCACGAGCGCTTCATTTTTTCATGTTTTTGAACATGGCCTCCGCAATATCACTAAGACACTGCCCTGTACCCGCAATAGTCATGGAATTATAAACCTAGTTATACCCCATATGTCATATACAGCGGCAGACTGTACTCTTTTGTTTTAGGTACAACACGCCCGGGTCGATATTTTGACTATACGGTTAATAACTGGTATTAATTGTTACATACCTTTATAGGAAGTACCTGTCAGTGATACATTACTGTCTTACAAACGCTGTTAACAATGTCCTTCCTATCATAAAACCCTTTTTTTCCGGCACGTCTTTCGTAAACTTCTCGAAAATAAATTTGGTCACCTAACTCGAGGGTTAATATGGTTTTCAAACAAATTGTGAACATTTTTCTAGTTTGAATTATTTCAAGAAATCTGATGTTGCTATATGATACGCTGCTATGCTGATACGACTTTGTGCAGGCAATTTAAATACACAAAACCAAAAGGAGAAGAAGTTATAACTTCCTTTTAGTGTACCATACACTAAAAATGGTAGAAAATGAAACACTTTATTCAAAAGAATGTAATACACGAATATAAAGGTATTTTTGATAAATAAACCTATTCTATATAACCTAATCTATTTCTTTTTTTTTATCACAACCGTCTACAAACAATTATCTACCTCTAATATTAACCTAAGTAAACAATATTTTATATCTCAGCACTCTTTTGGGATCAATTGCAGTAAAATACCATCAATCAAGATCGCCCTATCTGCATAAGTAGTGACAAATCGTAGACCATCCATTACAAGAACCCTTAGCTTTGCTATCGATTTTATCCAAGGGCTTATTTGTGATAACATTTCAGGTTTCCAGGTCAGTGATTTTAGTATTTTTATTATAGTATGAAGTAAGAGAAATCGTTGTTGGAGATAAACCTTTTGCAAAACATTTGAAAATAAGTATAGAAAATCTATTAAGCCAAAGAATGATAAAACTCGAAGATTTTAAATTATAGACTCATCATACACCTTTGGTCCATCAATCCTAGTCCACAACAGTCGAGAGTTACTACCTATACTTAATTTATAATCCAGGAATGATGAACTGCTCAAGGATAGGAATATATTCTATATAGGATTTGGATCCGAGATTTGTAAATTGCGCTACAGGTCTCTCCAGTTAGTAATGTGCCTGACTCGCTGACCGCTAGTCCTGATTAAAGGCCTCATAGGCGGCTTAAAAAATTTTAATGGCAGGTCGACATAACCCAAACTTGTCCATTTCAACACGGCAATAGACTGACCACATGTCATGTTACATGAGACAAATGCATAATTATGGTGAAATTTGGGCATGTAGTATATTCCGTCTACGCCTTCGGGGATAGAGGAAGTTAGTATAAGTACCGAAATAAGTTATGTCACTGAGGCTTATTGCTAAAATGTAATTTGCTGTTTAACTCTTAAGTTGATGAAGTTCCCGGTTGCCAGTAAAATGGCAGTCGTTAAGCCTGGTTGAATGCCTTATGGGCGGCATGAAAAATTTCAACAGCAGGTAGCCACAACCTGCGTCTGTCTATTTCAACATGGCAATGGGCTCACCACCTATTACGTGGGACAGGTAAATCCACACGGTGAAAAGTGGGCATATAATATGCCTCTGCCACCCCTTCGGGGATAAGGCGTGATGGATATACAACTCTTAAGTCTGTTTATCTCTGACTACCTCTTCAGGGATATAGCGTGAAGATAATTAATTAGTAAGTTAACTCTTTTCTCAGCTTGTTACTAAGAAGCTTTTTTGACTTTAGGCTCACCCTGGATCCAAGAAAAAATAAATTATGGAAATATATGTGAGCATTAGATTGCAGAAGGCTAAATTATTTCCATCGATACCTATAACATCATCATCATCAGTCAAGCGTCTGTCCTAGTTGCATCTTACGATGCTATGGTTTCACGGAATTTTGACACGGAAATATTGATTACTTTTTTGTACTAGAAATCGATAAGAGATCACGAGCCTTACATAAATATATTAAACAAAGCGTTATTAATCTTAACAAAAACACAAGGGGCCCGAAATAAAACCCTAGTTTGAAGGGATATAGACCATATTAACACATCAAAGCCTTATCACACGATCTGTCATGGTACACGTAACATATGGGTACAAACACACTTGTCTGTTTTTTATTTCCCAATATAGGTCAACTAGGCGGTAGAATTTCAGTAAAATAAATCTGTTTGTTGCTTAGAATATTTATATAAATAAAATAAATAAATAAATATCCATCACGCCTTATCCCCGAAGGGGTGGCAGAGGCATATCGTATGCCAACTTTTCACCGTGTGGTTTCCTGTACCACGTAACAGGTGCTGAGCCCATTTCCGTGTTAAAATAGACAGACGCAGGTTGTGGCTACCTGCTGTTGAAAATTTTCTAGCCGCCCATAAGGCCTTCAACCAGGCTTAACGACTGCCATTTTACTGGCAATCGGGACCAACGCAAAACGCTTGCAATTGTAAATGCCACAAAGTGGTCACCTATCCGAGGACCAGCCATAGTGAAAGTTGCGTAACTCAGTGATCGTTTACAGAACAGTGAGACCGTGGGGCCACGAGCGCTTCGGATATTTATATTACTTTCTTTAAGTTATAAAATTATATGTGTGGGTGGAATGGAATCCTACTGACATTTTTGAGGCCCCTGTTAATCTTTACTGCAAGTGGTGTCTGAACTGACTGGCGGAAGAGTCCATGGCAAAGAGAAGGAAACTAAAGTACAACAATATTTATGACAGTGAACATTGCTCTCGTCCTCTTGTATAGCTGAATTTTTTTCCATTTTTTCTTTCCTGGCTTTCTTTCGAACGAATATTTTTTTTATATTTTCAATACTTCAATACTTTTTTTTATAGGTACAGTACGTGTTGAACAAAAGAAACCTAAAGTAAATAGGCGTACCGCAAGGTATAGTCGTACGTTATGGCGATCCTCGCGGGAACTGTTGTGTCTCAAGTCGACTGAAATGATGATGAAGGGTATTCCCCGCATCCCACGTTAGCTTCACTCCACCAACGTACACAAAGCTAACGTGAGAGCTCATGAACAGCTGTGTTTAGCCAGAAAAGTTGGTCGAAAGGAATAACATGGGGCTCTAATCAGACTTTATCGTCAGCTTTTTTCGTGGGACCACCACCCTCCACCCACGTCCAGGGGTCCGATGAACTCATAAAAATCTGAGATTTAATGCGTCTTTTACGGCAGGAAAGAAGTCAATGCAATACCTTAAACAAATTGTTGTTTATCTGGCTCCTACAACGTCATTATTACAAACTACGGTTATACTCACGTGTGAATTTCGGGATAGCCCGACTAGTTTCGGACCTAACGGAGGTCCTTTTTCAAGAGGAGCGTCAAGCTACGTCACATGTAGCTACGCACACGTGAGTATAACCGTAGTTTGTAATAATGAACAACGCTCACGAAAGTTATTATCCTATAACGTCTTCTACCGCATGCAAGAGGTCACCAAAATCGAAACTTTAGTCAAATTGTTGAAGATTTATTTCTTCAATGCCTAGTGCATCTGCTACGGTTCGGAAGAAATCACCTCAATACCGAAGACAAAATTGAAAACTTACTTAACTTCTGTTAATAACTTGCTATGTAACATGTATGTCGCATTTGTTCGTGTTACATATTACATATTTGGCTCTTGATTAAATATTTTGTATGTAATCATCAATGTTATTGATGACGTTCGTTTCACAAACAGTTGTGTGCCTGTCCTTTGTAACTCTTTGTTATTACAAATCTTTTGTATTATTTATGTGACTGAAAATAGATTTTCTTAAACGTTTTCGCTGTGACTTGAAATTGGAATCCATATATTTGTATGGATTGTTTGTATAACCTTTGTTAAACATCAAAAGGGTAACACTAAATTCAATGGCAGAAAATGGTACCGAATTTCGTAGCATTTGTGTATTTGTCTTCTTAGTCTAAAGTGTTTTCCAGTTGCTTCTAGAGAGATATATTTGGAGCCTGTGGTTAGAAGCTATCCTACAGCTTTTAATTTCCGGCATTATTGTGAGCAACTACCGTCTGATCACCCAATCCCTTAAGGTCGCCTACTTCTGTGCCTCGTACGTTGTCGGCACCGAAAATATTTGTTTGAAATTTTAGGTGTCTTCAATATATTATGTGTATATATTTTAAAATATATAATTATGTTTTTCAGTTGTCTAGATCCATATCACAAGCTTATAGTAGCTTACTGTGGCCTAGATGACGCCGTGTAAATATGTCCCACACTATTTATTTATAAATATTTATTACTTACTAGTTGACGAAGTTGAGTGAAGTTTTTCCGTTTACTTTTCCCACAGGAACTTGTTTCAATAAAATAAATATAAATAAATATCCATCACGCCTTATCCCCGAAGGGGTGGCAGAGGCATATTATATGCCCACTTATCACCGTGTGGATTCCTGTACCACGTAATAGGTGGTGAGCCCATTGCCGTGTTGAAACGTACAGACGCAGGTTGTGGGTACCTGCTGTTGAATTTTTTCAAGCCGCCCATAAGGCTTTCAACCAGGCTTAACGACTGGCATTTTACTGGCAACCGGGACCAACGGCTTAACGTGCCTTCCGAAGCACGGAAACGCTCGCAAATGTAAATGCCACAAAGTGGTCACCCATCCGAGGACCAGCCATAGTGAAAGTTGCGTAACTCAGTGATCGTTTACAGAACACTGAGACCGCGAGGCCACGAGCGCTTCTTGTTTCAGGTATAAAAAATAGCTTATGCGTTATTCTGATGTGTAAGCTATATGATTGTAAAGTTTCATCAAAATTCATTCAGTAGATTTTGCGTGAAAGAGTAACAAACATCCATTATTTCAAACTTTCGCGCTTAGAATATTATAATCGTTTCACTCGCACATCTAAAACCAGTTTTGGTTTTAGATGGGTGAGTTGAAAAAAATCATACAATTTTGAGCGCTATTATAGATATGTAGAAAGACTAATTCAGTTTTTATAAAGCTTATGAAATTAATAAAGACAAAAAGCTAGGCAGTTCCCGGGCATAACCGACACATGATTCATTAATTTAACCATAAACTACAGCAGTATTGCTGCTCCTTTGCGTTTTCATACCGGCTTTCGTTCAATGATTTATTCAGTAGAGGCCGCATTACGGATAAAGGAGGCAACAGATGGAGGTTTGTTATTTTATTTAACTATATCATTTGCACATTGTAAGAAAAAATAAATAAACATCTTAATATTACAGAAAAAAATACGAGTAACATGTGGCTTCGCGATGCTTGCATACTTCTTTCGCTACCTGCAGACTCGTTAATCGTTTCATACACGCCCGTCTAGGTATCAGAGTACTTCTAAGTATCTAATTATGATTTTTGTAGTGATTACTTGTGTTAAGAGTGGGTTTATACCAATAGTGGAATGGCAGGGGATCCCACAAGTCCGATTTAATTGCTAGGCTACTATCTCAACTGTCTCGCTTGAACGATCATAATAAAAAGTGCTTAAAAATGTATCTACAATTTCCGAATTATCAATGAAATCTTTACAATTACTATTCAATTTACCATCTAATCTAAAAATATATGTCATATCATGTACGCAATCCTGAACAGAGCGTTTAAAGTGTCTGGTTGAAATTCAGGTGTCAAATGAACTGTTTTTACTATACTACACCACTAACATAAGCTGACCTACCTTGTTCTGCTGTACTATTTAAATGTCGATACAAAAAAGTGATGTTAATAGAATTAGATGGCTCAATTTATCCTGGCCAATGGTGTCTTGCATCGTTTCAAGGGTTATCGAGTATCGCTGGTATTCGATTTTCGAATGGAATTCAATAGTGTTGTGGTTAAACTAGGTAGCAATATAAGTTTTGCGAATCTTTTATAAAAAGCCCGTTCAATATTTTTTATGCAGTCCCAAGTCGGTTAAAAATAGTTTTTAAAATAGTTTTTTTTTAAATGTGTGGTATCGTTTATGCTAAGTAGATAGTTACAAAAACTATGAATGAGAACCGATTGTTCAAAATTCAATTTTCTTCTTAATCTACTTGCAGAAAGTCGGCAACAAAGTTAGATGGAATTAATTGTACATACATTTATATTAAGTAACACGCAATATGGCAGGTTTGAATGAAAGTGTCAGCGTTAAGCTGTTTGGACACGTCCAACGAATGAGTGAGGAACGATTGATGAAGAATATATATTGTGCGAGGGCAGAGGGTAGAAGAGGTCAGGGTAGGCCGAGACTTACATATGAAGAGCCCGTGAGCAGATTGCTCAAAAACGGAAAGGTCAAAAGTACTCGGATACCCAGACGTGCGTGTATGAAGCGATTGATGAATCTCGAAGAAGCGAAAGAAGTATGCATGGATCGCGAAGCCTGGCGATCTGTCCTCTCTGAATACCCCGTCAGGGATACAGCGTGAAGATAGTTAAGTTAAGTTTATTTAATAAAATTAGTCAACTGAACTAAATTACTAAATGAATTAGATAACTAGTTGATCCCTGCGGCTGTGTTATTTTTAAAAAACAATGTTATCTCCCTGACCTACATCAACAGATTTTGTATTTCAAGTCAAATTTTGTGTTGAAAATCCATTTCCCATTTTTTATTGGCGTCTCGATAGACAACGACCCTTTACGTCCGTGTATAATTGATTTTGATCAAAGCAACCTCAACTTTCTTCAACCTTGTTTTGGGATTGTCCATTTTCCTGTCTATAGTGCTGCTGCAAATAGTTTCTGGATTGAGTTATAATAATAATGTAGTTTAATTTTAAGCCATAGGCACAAATCCAATAAAATTATGGACATAATATTATAGACATATCGTGGGCGAAGCATGAAAACGGCGACTAATTTCAGTGTGTGCGTAATCAACAATTAGAATATTTATTTTCTGACACTAACGCAATGGGGTGACAATTTGACACAGTATTTTTTTCTGAGACAGCGCAGTTCTTGTAATATAAATGAATATGTAACGTGGAACCCCGAAGTACTGTAATTTTTTTTAATTTTAATTTTTTATTTATTTTATTTTATTTTGTTAGTTATTTAATGCTCTTTCGAGAGTAAATAAAATAGAGAACAATGAATTATATTATTCCCTGTACTTTTAACTAACTAAAACGCCGGATCAGAATTATTTTAATTTATTTATTAAAATACAACAATAATATAATGACTCTGTTTAACCTTAAAAATCTATCTCATTCTAATGTATTATTCTATCTCATTCTTACTTTGTACAATATAAATACAAAATATTCTGTTTACTTTTCCTATGTACGAGTACCATATTATAAGTTACATTTTTCTAAATACATGAATTTCGAATCCTGGATCAATACACAGTAAATTGTGTGTACTTTCATTGTTTCAACACGTTGTTGTCGTAGAAATTCGTTTAAAAATATTTCCCACAATATTTTTTTGTTCTCTAAACGTAATGCTTTGATTCAGCCCAACCGCAGTTAATGACGCATAATTCAATTGAAGATAACTTCACTGTAATAACTCTGTTGTGTCATTCGAATATACGGGTCTGTGGAAAAATTTTCAACATTTTTTAGGGTTCCGTAGCCAAATGGCAAAACGGAACCCTTTTTTTTCGTGTTGAAATCCTCATGGATGCTATGCCGGATTCCTACCGACTACCACACGTTTTCCTTCATCTGTCTATAGCCAGGAGTCCCGGGTAAGGCCTCGGAAGGAAAGCCCCAGGGCTCCTAACAGATTTTGTCCGCTACCGCAGGCTCGTTCAGGGGGGGTTCGGGTGTTATCCTGCCTCTTAGGGAGGTTCGAGTTGTATCTCGCTTCTTAGGGGGGTGTGGGTGTTATACCACTATTGAGAGGGAAAAGGGCGTGCGTGTAACTCTCACGCTGCGCCACTTTCCTCCTGACGGCCATTGTCTTTAACGGATTATGTAAAATAGCCACGTTGGTGGCCGTCAGGTTTCTCGCGCAAAAATGGAACCCTTATAGATTCGTTATGTCTGTCTGTTTGTCAGTCATCACAGCCTATGATGTACATTACCATGCAAACTTACCACCAATAATTGGTTTGAGCGAGATCTAGTAAGTAGTTTTTTTTAATACGTCATAAATCTTAAACCGCCATTAACCTTTTGAACTTTTATGTGATCTGATGTTACTTGTTGCTACGGAACCGTTCATGGGCGAGTCCGACTCGCACTTAACCGCTTTTTATAATCTTTGCAAACTACTCAAACTATATTTGAAAACTAGTAGGGGTCGTTCGGAGTACATAAAATTGAAGACATTTTGGGAAAAGGCCAGATCAAGAGTACCCGAGTTACAGGGATCGTGTATACAAACCATTATTACAGTTTAAGAAACGAAAGTCAGGATCAGGATTCCAGGATCGTAGTAAGTATAAAACCATATAGACTCGGCGTATCGGTACGTATGTAAATAGTATTTGCCACCTTCTTGACACTAGCTCCAATCTTCAGTCGACATCTTCAATAGTGTTCATGTTCCATAGCGGAATAATTCCCAGTAGTCCTGCTGAATATTTCTAGGATAGAACTAAGAATATTTATTGTGTCGAATTCTTCTCATCACTATGTTGTAAAGGAACTATAAAAAAAATGTTCCTTGCGATTAGATCGTCTTGCGGGTTACCTACTTACTCTTTGTTTCCTGGTAAGCGGTCGCCATTCCAAAACTTTCGGCTTCATCGGTCGTCAGATCTACTACAAGCTATATGGCACGCCAACTGTTTACTTTACGTTGACATCCCAATCCAGAACCTTAAACACATCTTCCAGCGTAGCGGTAAACATTTTTGAAAATTTTACATCTCCTTGTCTCAGTCCTTTCTACAGTAGAATAGTTCTGGAGATGTGATTCTGTATTCGAATGATCATTGAGCAATTTTGATACAGGTGCTTCAATTTTAAATCGTTGCAAAGAATGCAATACAGTCCAGGTATAAAACCTACTTTACATTGGTACAGTCACCGTCTATAATTCAGGACTAGTCTGCTATATCAGTCATCGAATTATCACTTAACGTGCTTACTTTGCAAGTTCTGTTAATCACATTAGGTCTCTGGCGGATAGAAAACAACTCGTTTCAAAGTTTTTACGTTAAAGAAACTTAAAAAATGTCTCACTCCATAGCTAGCTATAAAAGTTTGCGGGTCTGAACTAGGCCCACTGTAATTGCCCACGTCTCCATTTGTCTTTTCGCCTATATCACAATGCGTGATGATGACAGTTTAACATTTCATCACCAAAACCTCCTTAATTGAAAATTTACATCAGGCAAAATCGAGTCTCTTAATTCTCGTTATAAAATAATTAAAACTTTTTATACTTGCTCATTATAAACTCAGCGAGTAGAAAAAAAAAACATAAATTTAAAGAAGCTGTACTGCCGTTAGGTCACCATTTTCGATCCATTTGAACATAAATCTAAAAAACCACATCGGGACCGCATCAAATATGTAATAACATTACGCAATTATCGGAGCTGCTGCGGTAGATACCAACACATGCTTTTTGTGTAATCTGTGGTACTTAGATTTACTTCCGTAATGTAGTAGCGATATCTCACAGATCATCTAAAGAAGATAAAGATTAAAAAATAAAATCTATAATATTATTTATATCTAGCATTGCGGTATTTTAGAACAAAACGCTTTTATCTACGTGTTTCCTGTGAATTTTATCAATGTGGGCTCCATCGTGTAGGAGTCTGGTAGGATAGTGTAAATTAATAAGAGTGTCATTGCTATACACCTATCACATTTGTTTTTTTAATCTAGAATACTATATGATATAGAGGAACAACCATGTTTCACCAATTGTGTTTAGATAATCTTAGGGCCAGATCCCACTTAGACGGACCGTCTGTTTTCTCGATCCGTCTAAAGAGACGGATATGCCAGAATCAGTACAATTTACATGACAATGTTCACATTTCGACGGATCCGAGAAATAGAACGGGTCAGGGTTTTTAGGCGGACGTTTTGCCACTGCGAATAGCCGTCTAAACACCAGAATCGGAAATAGTGTTAACGAATTTTCTGACGAGACGTTGCCAATGTACTTTACTCCTACCCGCGGGTACCTGCTCTGCGCGAACCACCTAGCAAACATCATTCCGGCGGCAAAACGATGCTTGTGCTTTGCTATCGCTTATCGAAAATAAAGCTATCTTGTGGGACAAAACGTTGGTGAATTAATATGACAAAAAAAATTGATTAGCGCCGTGTCGCAAAATATTTAAAATATAATATTGTACTACCACATCACTGGGATGTCATCGTCCTCCATCCTCGACAAAGACTAAATGTAAACTGATGGGAACCTGTTGGTACAAGTGTGAGAACACACGTCCATGTGCGCCGTATTGGAAAAGACCATCATTTTTTTTCAGAAAAATACCCAGTCTTTTGGTAGGCTTACATGGGAACATAATGGTCCAACATTTAGACGCCCTTTGAGAAGTTTAATGTTACAAGGAATGAGACCCCACTGCAGACAATCCACGTCCGCCTTATATAGAAGAACGGTAATGGACCATCTCCAATGGGAGTTAAACTATTGTATAATAAGCTAACTACTAAATGGGCTATTGCGATGTAGGTTAAATGTACTGGGTGACTAAACTATTGATAAACGTTCGGGTGTTTTTTTTCACATTATTATTACGTGCTCTTACGGGCATGTCAAGTTGTGATACTTTTATTTTCAAATTGCCCAAAGGCCTTAAACCTACCACGGCTATCAACGGCTTAACGTATCAACTGAAACACGGAAACGTTCGTAAATGGAAATGTCAGAAACGGTCATTCCATGTCAGGAATGAACACAGCGTAAGATGCTTAATGCAGTATCATTTCACTAAGATAGTGTACTTCACCTTCTGAAGTAGACTAAAGAGTGTTTAGAGCCACCGCACACTGGCTTTTTTTATATAAGAATTATATTATATTATCTGTGGTACTAGCAACCGGCAATTTTAAGACTGTCGATGCTACGTCGCATTTGGGCAAGTCTCTGATATCCGACACCGGGCATCCGAAATCTGGCATCCGGTATAATTATTGCGAAAAGTGATTCTGTCATCGCTTGTGGCATTATGTCATTTTTTTTAAATATTGTGGGACTGTTTTTTACAGCACCGTTTAGCCCATAGTAAGGTAATATAAGCTTGTGTTATGGGATTTAAATGACTGATAAACATACTTATATATTTCTAAATAGATACATATTATACATAGCATACACCCAAACCCCGAAACAAATCCGGGAATCGAGTCCGACACCTCAGCTCGGCAGTCGCATTTACTATCACTACGTCAGATAGTCAAATAACCTTTATCTACGTTCATAATATTGATCAAATCATTTAACAAACTCAACTTTTCGAAGAAAAAGACAAGACACGCTTTATTTCACACCGAAGCGCTTGAGTTCTCACGAAGGCGTGTGCACTAATCCGCGCTTTTAGCTGAATGAAGTGCGCATTCTACTGAATACGCGTACCCTTTTTATTGCGATAGAAATTAGAGCATAAATCATAGCTTTAAGGTTCATTATGCAATGTCAAAGGAATTCAGTTCGCGTCAATAAGCTTTGACTTTTCGCTGTATGAATTGACCCTTTCTTAAATATCATTACAAACCTGGAATAATCGATTATTTATTTTAATGAGTTAAAAACGGTGATTTGAAATGTAACGTGAAATCACACAGTCTAATAATTACGGATTACATAGTTTGAAAATTATTTATTGACATTTTTATTTATTTCGTCTTGTCAATGGTATGCAATGAGGCTTTAACTTAGATCTTCGCCCAATCCAGTCTCACCTGGATCGCGAAGTCTGGTGATTTGTCTCTGACCACTCTGTCAGGGATACCGCGTAAAGATAGATGAGTGTTTTCTATGTATTTCAGTTCTCTAGGTCCTATAACAGTCGCAGTGTAAATTTCTCTACAACAATAATGTACAATAAAAATGGCTAGACAATATTTTTACTAGAAAAGTTAGGTCAGTAAGAACTGAATCTATTTTTATTTTGTTGAAAGCTGCGAGGTAACACCGCGAAGACTATCTACCTTGTTATTAATTCATGCCTCTTCGTTTCAGAAACTAAAGGCGCCACCCATGTTATTTACTGCGCAAACTGTCGTTGAATATTTAAACGGTGGTGAACATCGTAAATTATAAGTGTTTTCGTTTATGAAAGCCTATTGGTCCACTCACTACTTACGTTGTTGTTGAACACTACAGTTTTTCTATAAATTTCGTTATAAAAAGGTTTGCATATGAATAATAAATAAATACTAATATTATAAAGCTGAAGAGTTTTTTTGTTTAGTTGAACGCGCTAATCTCAGGAACTAATGGTCGGATTTGTAAAAAAATTTTTTGTCCATTTATCGAGGAAGGCTATAGGCTATATATCATTACGCTACTACGCTAGGGAGCAGAGTAGTAGCCATAGATGTCAACAAATCGGGCAAATTTTTATGCGTCATTGCAGAATTTATAAGCGACGGGATTAAATAGGTGCGACGGGAGGACGAAATATTCAAAATATGTAAAAAATAAAAAAAAAATAAAAAATATTAAAATATTAAAATATTATTAAAAATATAGTATAAAATTCATTGACTTCAAAAGGTTAATTATTGGTATTAATGTGCTTACCAATCACGCCTTATTCCCAAAGGGGTGGCGGAGGCATTTTATACGCCCACATTTCTAATTTGTAATAGATGGTGAGCCCATTACCGTGAATATACAGACGCAGTTCGTGGCTACCTGCTGTTGAAATTCTTCAAGCCAATATAAGTTTATGATAAGGCCATCAACTTGGATAGTGACTGCTATGTTACTCGCGACCGGGACCTTACCGAGTTTAACGTGCCTTCCGAAGCACGGAAACGCTCGTAAATGGTTATACCACAAAGTGGTCATACATCCGCGACCAAAAAAAAAAAAAAAAATATCCATCACGCCTTATCCCCGAAGGGGTGGCAGACAGCCGTAGCAAAAGTCGCTTAACGCAGTAATCGTTTATAGAACACTGAGTCAGCGGGGATGATTGGCAGTAATGACGTTTTGAAATTACCATTTAATTTTAAAAGGTTACTAACCAATGATAGGGTTAAGCTCAATGAACATCATCTTTTCAGTTACAAACAATTAGTGTCCAAAACTTTATTTTTAAATGTTGCTGTGTCAAAAACTTTATTGGGTTTTTTTACATTGTAAAGAGTGAGAATACACCAAGATCAATACGATTTTTGCAGGATACTGTAAAAATGTCTTGGTTCCGTAAAAAGGGAAAAAAAAGTGGTCCCTTTCGTACTTCTGTCGGACAGTCTGTCAGGATCCTTTATCTCGGGAACGTGTGAAGTTAAAATTAAAATTATTATACTCAAATCTTTGGAAGATGTGAAAAAGTCAAACTTTAACGTAAAAAACAGTTATGACTATGACGCAGAAAAAAACGTATTTTTACGAAATTCACGGTGGACGAGTCATGATTGTTTGTTTTTTTTTGTTTTGTCATAACTCAACTTTGTATACATCTAAAGTAGTAAGGAACACCTGTCGCAAGATCATAAGCATTTGTGGGTCGAGCTTAACAAATGCTCTTCATCTCTCTCATTTTCAAAGCTGGTAAAAATATTACAATAATTTCTATACCTGTTTCCTTTTAAGAGTCTAGTTCTTAGTTTTTTTCTGAACAATAAAAGCTCTCAGAGGATTTTCTGAGAGACGATTGTAGGAACATGAATGTAGGAACATCGTGAAACTATTGTGTGCCGCTCCTTGCCTGCATTTCTTTAAATAGTTTTACGCTCGAAGCCCTGTTTGCTTGGTGTTCTGTAAACGATCTCTGAGTTAAGCATCTTACGGTCAGACGGGTTGGTGTACCAACCCGTCTGACCGTTCTGTTCTGTGTTAAATTTTGTCAGTTATCTTTTTCAGTTCTCTGTGACCTCATCAGTTATGTGGATGTGGGACATAATAATAGTCAGGTGCATATAAAATAAACAATACAATGTACAACGGTAATATGCATTATTTTTATATCACAAAGCAGTAAATGCTCGCGGCTCCATCCACGTGGTAAAGTTTACCAAAAGTAGCTCGTATGTGAATTGAGCATATCAGCTATTTGTATACCAAGTTTCAGCTAAATTAGTTTAGGGGTTAGAGCAAGACTGAGTAACAAACGTACAAACATCATTACAAACTTTAACATTAATAAATAAATAAATATCGTTGGGACAACTCACACAACGCCATCTGATTCCAAACTAAGCAGAGCTTGTACTATGGTAACCAGATAACTGATAAACATACTTAAATATTTCTAAATACATACATATTTTAGAAAAATAACACCCAGACACAAAATAAACCATCGTGCTCATTACACAAAATTTTATCCTTGGTGGAAATCGAACCCACGACCTCTTGCGTAGCAGTCGGATACACCCCACCGCGCCACAGAGGCAGTCAAAATAATATTAGGGGATGTGGTGTGCCGATAAATATTTAAAAAAAACCTATTCAATTATATTTATTAATATAGTCTTTGTGCTATTATAAACAATTTTCCACTATAAAATAATTATAATTTAATAGTAAAAACTAACCCCGCAAGTCAACTTGAGTTTACGAAATTTCCGCTCGAAATATGAGGATATTTATTGTGATTACAAAATGGAAAGCTATTTTCCAATACATAATAAAATATTTGGACTCTGACCTTTAAGCTCAATCTTGACTTTTGTACCTGTAGACCCAGACGAAATTATTTAAGGGTACAAAATTATGAAAGGAGTATAATTCAGAGGTACAGTGGATCTGACCCAGCCCTTTCGACCCAATTGCGACCAGTTATCGAGGGTACAAACTCATTCAACTCGATGTGATCGTAAAATTATATTATTGTTGAATTTTTTATATCTATATCAAGCATATTTATAAATAAAATTGGATTGAATTGAAATTGAATTTTAGAGTGGAGACATCAGTTAGATTTTTGGTGCTAATTGAAGAGGCTTATATCTAACAGTGGACTACAATTTAATAGGCTTAATTTACTGCCTCGATAGCGCAGTGGCAGTGTAGGCGACTGCCGCGACTGAGGTCCAGGGATCGATTCGATCGGTTTCGGAGTTTGGGTGTTTCCTATAAATAAGCTTCATAAAAATATAATATAGATTTTTATGAAGCGCTCGTGGCCCCGCTGATCATTGTTCTGTAAACGATCATTGCGTTAAGCAACTTTTGCTATGGCTAGCGGATGGGTCACCACTTTGTGCCATTACGCCGTTGGTCCCGGTTGCCAGTAACATGGCAGTCATTAAGCCAAGTTGAAGGCTTTATGGGCGGCTTGAAAAATTTCAACAGCAGGTAGTTTCGTCTTCCTATTTCAACGCGGCTATGGGCTCACCACCTATGTGAGACAGGAATACACATAGTGAAAAGTGGCCGCTGCACAAGCTGAAAATGCTTTCACTTGTTTAAAACATAATTAAAAATAATATGCAGAAGTTCCGAATTACTACGATACTTGGAATTTTTTTTATTGGAGGTCAAAGGTCGAATTCCCGAAAAAAAAATATTTTCTCGCGATTTTCAGGCAAACGGTAAGTTTTATCGCAAAATTATCTTAGATAAAATTGAAGCTTATAAAATAAAAATATTTCCAGTAACCGGTATGATTTGGAACTTCTGAATATTATTTTAAATTATGTTTTGAGCAAGTGAAAGCATTTTCAGTTTGTTGTTAATTTATGTAACTTTGAATATCTAAATTACCGGACTATAACCTCATTGAATTAATCATGTTACGCTTCGAGTGTATTAACATTACATTATATATACAATGCTTATATATATATTAATACTAGCTGACCCCAGAGGCTTCACCCGTGACATATTTTGAACCCCCGTCGCAACCATTTTTAATCCCGTCGCTTTTACTTTTACAGAAATGTATGAAAATTTGCGCGATTCGTTGACATTGAACCAAACAAACAAACTCTTCAGCATTATTATTTGTATAGATTATAAAGCTGAAGAGTTTGTTTGTGTGGTTAAACGCGCTAATCTCAGGAACTACTGGTCCGAATTGGAAAAATTCTCTTTGTGTTTGATAGCCCATTTATCAAGGATGGCTATAGGCTATATATCATTACGCTATTACCCTGTACAGTGGAGCAGTAGCCATAAATGTCGACAACTCGGGCAATTTCTTGTGCAATATTGTAGAATTTATAAGCAACTGGATTATATAGGTGCAACGGGAGTTCGTAGTATGTCACGGGCGAAGTCGGGGGGTCACCTAGTTATCTATATTTATAAAAGCTGAAATTAACTGACTGATCGATCAATGCACAGCTGAAACCGAAAATCATGTTATATTGCAAATATATTTCTTAAGTGATGAAGGTGAGGAACTGTGCTCTAAGAAAGGATTGTTGAAAATTGGAACCACCAAAACGACCACACTGGCAACATGTCCCACAATGGCCAGTTTTTAAACTACCACTTCCCGTAATAAATGTTCCAAAACGACCACATCCTAGATTGTCTGCTTCCCAATGAAAATAAATAAATAAATATTGTTGGGACAACCCACACAACACCAAAAGCGGTTGCGATGCTTTTTATCTCAAAATTATTAATTCGTTTTGGGTAGCAACACACTGGAGCCTACTTTTTAATCTGAAATCATGTTTTTTTTTAGACAGGTACCAACGTAACTGAATAAGGCGGGCGGAGTTACCGGCGTCCTCTAGTTGTAAATAAGAACTGTATAGGTGCACTATAACTACAGAAATTGATGGAGGTGATTTGATTTAATAATTAATTATCTTCACGCTGTTTCCCTTATAACGGTTGACGGGCTTGGTAGGGGTGGTGCGCACTAGGTAGCAACAACACACCTACGTACACCCATCAGGTACGGTTGGTAATCCCTGGAGATGTGTAAGTAACACTATCTCAAAGAATCGCCGGAGCACCAGCTAGCAGAGCATGTGTATAGGGAGTGAGTATGGACCAACCTGGAGCAGAGAAATACCAGAATTTATAAAAAGAGGGCGCCAGGTATCTCTCCATCAAACGA